>JARQOD010000002.1:565572557-565620057 GCA_033576555.1 Oophaga sylvatica | reverse complement strand
ATTTTTAATAATTTAAAAAAAAATTTTTTTAAAAAAAAAAATTTTTTTTAAAGGGCCCCCCAAAAATTTTTTTAAAAAAATTTTTTTTTAAAAAAATTTTTTTAAATTTAAAACCCTTTTTTTCCTTTTTAAAAAAAAAAAAGAAAAAGGGGAAAAAAGGTTTTTATTTAAAAAAAAACCCCAAAAAAAAAAATTTTTTTTTTTAAAAAGGAAAAAAAATTTTAAATTTTGGGGGTTTTTTGGGAAAAAAAATTTTTTTAAAAAAAAAAAAAAAGGGGCCCCCCTTTTAAAAAATAAAATTTTTTGGGTTTTGGGGGAAAAAAAAACCAAAAAACCCCCCAAAAAAAAGGGTTTTAAAAAGGGGTTTTCCGAAAAATTTTTTTCCCAAAAAAAAAGAGAAAAATTTTTAAAAAGGGGGAAAAAACCCCCCTTTTAAATTTTTGGGGTTGGGAAAAAAAGGGGCCAAAAAAAAAAATTTTAAAAAAAAAATAAAATTTAAAAAAAGAATTTGGGGGGTTTTTTAAAAAAAGGGTTTTTTGTTTTTTAAAAAAAAAAAAATGAAAAAAAAAATAAAAAAAAAAAAAAAAAAAAAAACCCCAAAAAAAAAAAAAAAAATTAAAATTTTTTTTAACCCAAAACCCAAAAAAAAAAAAAAAAATTTTAAAAAAGGGAAAAAAAAAAAAAAAAATTAAAAAAAATTAAAAAAATTTTAAAAAAAAAAAAAACCCCCCTTCCCAAACTTTAATCACCCAAAACCCTTAAAAATTTTCCCCCCATTTAAAAACTTTCTTTCCTTTAAAGTTTTTAAACTAGGTGACTTACAGGGTGTTTCATTAAAAATTTGAGTCTGTCCACTTTAAACATTGGAGACATGTTCTCCTCCATATGCATTAATGTAATGACTTTATTTTGTTAGCGAATGTGTTTTATGCCTTTAATGACCCTGATTAAAATGCCAAGATGAAAATCAAACCAATGTTAAAGTAGATCTAAAATGGCAAACATCTAAAGCTATGTTATTTTATTAGTATTCATATTCCCGCATTAAAACTAGAGCGGCCTTTTCATTTCCTGAGATACTCTTCAGCTTTAATGAGGATTTATATGAATTTGTGGGTTAAGGATGCATATGTGGCTGAAACTGACTTCTAACTAGTACGGGCTTAATTAAACTATAGAGGGACCCCTATAATTTAAACATTAATAAATATTATTCACTTCTAGGTTTGGAGCATATTCACATACAGATTAATTACAGAGACTTCAACAAATTTTCTGTTCATCTGAATGGGGCTTGCAGAATTTAAATTTTTGACTGCCAAAAAAACACCATACAGAGTAAAAAACTAATCAGGGGCAGAAAAGTCTACAACTACCCTGCTGTGTTGAATATGCAAGTGCTTCTAAAAAAAATTAGAATATCATCAAAAAGTTAATTTATTTAGTTCTTCAACGTAAAAAGTGAAACTCATATATTATATAGAGTCATTACAGAGTGACCCTATTTCACGTGTTTATTTCTGTTAATTGTTGATGATTATGGCTTACAGCCAATGAAAATCCAAAAGTCATTATCTCGTAAAGTAAAATTTATTAAAACAAAAATTTCCCACCACGCTCCTGCTGACGTCAGTTAGGTGAAGTGAGTTAATTGGCTGTGAACTCGCAGGACCTGTCTGACGGCACCGCGAGCAGGAGAACTTTCTCTTGCTCACGGTGCCCTCAGATAGGTAATAGGAGTTCACAGGGAGACACTGAGCCCCACGCTGCTCAGTCTCTCTGTGGATGACAGGCTGTATGGTTTGCATCATTAAACCCTGCCGCCTGCCATCTAGATGTAACAGAGCAAGACCCATCGAGGGACAAATGGATTAGCAGCATCTCTGTGGAAAGGTGAGGAAAATTGTTGTTTTTTTATTTTTAACTCTTTTGCAGATGACAAGGGCATGGGTGGAATGAGTGAGGTCGTAAGTATGGTTTAATTAAGATTTATTAAGGAGTCTGTCATTCTTTCAATTAAAGAACTTATTCTGGGCGTCTGTGTTTTCATACAATGTGACTATGGGGTTAGAATGGGGGCGTCTTATTGACGTTTTCTCCATTACTAACTTTGGGACTTGATATCACCTGACAATACAAAGGTGACATCAACCCCCCCTCATTATCACCCCACTTGCCACCGCTACAGGGAAGTAGCACAAGTGGGAAGAGCGAGAATAGGCACATGTTAGAGATGCGCCTTTTCTAGGATGGCTGAGAGCTGATGTTTTAGCCTGGGAGGGCAGTATCCATGGCTCCTTCCTAGGCTATTAATATCAGCCTGCAGCTGTCTGCATAGCCATTGCTGGTTATTAATTTTAATAGCCTGTAAGAGCTAATTATACAGCTGTGAGCTAAACATCTACCCCAGCCATCGTCTTTCCCTCTGCTGGTTAAAAAAAAAACATGGGAGCCCACATCAGTTTTTTCAGAAGAATAATCTTTTAATAATTAAATACATGTACAGTAAGCTGCACTCAAACTGTACCAATTATATACAGTATGTCCCTGACATCTGTTTAACTATCTATTCTATGTGCATTTATTGTATGTAATCCATCTATTCTATCTTGTTGGCTCCTGCTGTGATTTTACAGTACACGGCAGATGAATTGCCGGCTTTTCTTCTGTCTATTTGTCTATGTCATATGTATACATATATATATACGTGTGTGTGTCACTGACATCTATATACCTATGTATTCTATGTGTACATATCTATTCTTTCCTATTCTAACCTATCACGCTGTGATATTACTGTACGCGGCAGATGAATTGTCGGCTTTTATTTAATCTATTATATATATTATCACATCCGGAGGGCGGTAATGTCACAATGGGGGCAGGCTTTGCAGAGTTGAGAATCTCTCCCCCTCATGTGCTCACCCACCTATCCACTCTCTTTCCCCATGTCTGTGCTCTCTTCTTTGACCTGTCTACCCCATGTGCTATCTCCCTTGTCTGCTGTCTCTCCCTTCCTGTGTTGTTCTCCCCTCATGTGCTGTCTCTCTCACCCCTGTGCACTTTCTCTCTCACCCATCTGCTGTCTTCTCATCTCATGTGATCTCTTCTTTGACCTGTGTACCCTATGTACTATACCACAGATCCTGGGCAGGGGAGGAAGCAAAAGACAATACTTACATTATAGCAGGAGATCGCAGAGGATACATTTTGTGAGGTAAATTATTTTTTAAAAACAGTCAGTGAAATATTTTACCTCACAAAATGAATCCATTGTGATCCCCTGCTGTAGTGTCAATATTGTCTTTTGCTTCCTCCCCTGCCCAGGAGATGTGATATGCTCCGTACACATTCAGACACAGTCAATTTTTAAAATGAACTTTCGTTTGTGGGAAAACCCCTTTAATGTGACCGCTTCCTCTGGCTGTAGACACATTGCGCATCTGCCGCCGGGATCAGCTGAATGATTCACTGCACCTGCGTGTAATTCGCGCAGGCACAGTAAATCAGACAGCCGCCATCTTTGTGTAGACAGATAACAGAGGTCACATTAAAACTGCGCATGCGCTCCTCCTGTACAAAGATGGCAGCAGTCAGTGAATCAAAACGGCAGCGTGTTCGCGATTGTGTTCCACTGGTGGTACCACACAAGAGGCTATGTGAGTGTAAGTATGAGTGAGTGTGAGTGTGTGAGTGTGTGAGTGAGTGTGAGTGTGAGTATGAGTGTGTAAGTGTATGAGTGTGTAAGTGTGTGTGTAAGTATGAATGTGAGTGTGAGTATGAGTGTGTGAGTGTGTGTGTAAGTATGAATGTGAGTGTGAGTATGAGTGTGTGAGTGTGTGTGTAAGTATGACTGTGTGAGTGTGTAAGTGTTAGTGTGTGTGAGTGTGAGTGTGTCTGTGTGAGTGTGAGTGTGTATGAGTGTGTAAGTGTATGAGTGTGTGAGTGTGTGTGTAAGTATAAATGTGAGTGTGTGAGTGTGAGTATGAGAGTGTGAGTGTGTGTGTAAGTATGACTGTGTGAGTGTGAGTGTGTGAGTGTTAGTATGAGTGTGTGTGTGTGTGTGATTGTGTGTGTGTGAGTGTGTGTGTGGTGGTTAGTGAACTTCCTCCGCTTGGAATTCTGGGATACGGTGACATCTGGACAGAACATGAAATGAAAACATTACAAGGCAATTATACAAATAGATATATACTGTATATAAGTGTCATTGACAACTACATATGTATTCTATGTGTATATATCTATTCTATCTATTCTATTCTAACCTATCATGCTGTTATTTAAATGTACGCGGCAGATGAATTGCAGGCTTTTCCAAGGAGATTAGTGTGCAAAAATCGGACAGCACTTGCATGGTCTGAGTGCTGTGAAATTTTTTTCTTACACCTATTGATTTCTATTGCGGGATGCGATCCGATTTCCAATTACAATCGCAGCATGCTGTGTGTATTTTCCAGTCCGATCGTGATCCAATCCGAGCTGGAAAAAAACCTCAAATGAACACACAATACGGATTTCATCGCAAGTGGGAATGAGCCCCAAAGAAGAAATCAGTGGTTCATTATTAAAACATGCATTGATTAGTCAGCTATACCTGTATTTGTCTGATTACAATGACACCCATGGACATCTTGCCACAGTGCCATCGATAGGTTAACTGATCATGAGGCAGTATATATATTTTATTTTTACATCAGCAGCACTCCCTCTTTTGCTCCAGGAGTGTTATCTGATCGGCACTCCCATTTCCCCCCCCCAATTTTTTTGGGAAAAAAGTGAGTCTTATAATCCAAAAAATACGGTAACTTGAATCTGACAAAAGTAATGATAACAAACGAAATGAAACAAATGAACAAAACAAAACAAAAATGAACAAATGAAAGTCAGACATTGCTTTTCAACCATGCTTCAACAGAATTTAAAAAAATAAAACTCATGAAACCTTGCAGCGCTTGAGTCTCGGGTTCAAATCCCACCAAGGACAACATCTGCAAGGAGTTTGTATGTTCTCCCCATGTTTGCGTGGGTTTCCTCCGGGTTCTCCGGTTTCCTCACACATTCCAAAGACATACTGATAGGGAATTTAGATTGTGAGCCGCATCGGGGACAGTGCCAATAATGTCTGTAAAGTGCTGTGGAATTAATAGCGCTATATAAATGAGTAAAATAAATAAATTGATAAATAAATAAAGAGGTCTGGAAAGAAATGATGGTACCCTTAACTTAATTTTTTGTTGCACAACATTTTGAGGCAATCACTGCAATCAAACGATTCCTGTAACTGTCAATGAGACTTCTGCACCTCCCGACAGGTATTTTGGCCCACTCCTCAAGAGCAAACTGCTCCAGTTGTCTTGTGTTTGAAGGTTGCCTTTTCCAGACGGCATGTTTCAGCTCTTTCCAAAGATGCTCAATAGGATTTAGGTCAGGGCTCATAGAAGGCCACTTCAGAATAGTCCAATGTTTTCCTCTTAGCCATTCTTGGGTGTTTTTAGCTGCGTATTTTGGGTCACTATCCTGGGCCGTATTTAGAGTTTATGCTGCCCTAGGCACTTTTTGCTCTGCCTCCCCCATTGGTGAGTATGACTAATGCAGACACTGTCGTCAGTGACTTAGGCTACTTGCACGTCAGCGATTTTTGCCATTCGCGGCAGATCCGGCAGTGTTTCCGCATCTGCCACGTAACGGATCACTTATGGCAACACTGCATTCAGCCTCATTCATTCCCTATGCGACTTGCAGACATGTGCGACACTTGCGGTTTTGACGCGATCCCGCAAATCCGATACTTGCAGCAACGGAAAAAAAAAACGCTACTAGCAGTGTTTTTTTGTCTCACCGCAAGTGCCGCACATGTTTGCAAATCCCATAGGGAATGAATGAGGCCGAATCTATGTGTGTGCCCATGTAGCTCTGTCAAAGACAGTGGTTTCCTACCACACTCAAAAGACATACAAATAGGATGCTTAGATTGTGAGCCCCAATGGGGACAGTGTTGATGATGTCTGTAAAGTGCTGTGGAGTTAATAGCGCAATATCAATGAATAAATATTATTCTTAATATTAGGTTACAATGCCAGGATCTGAGGATTTTCGGTTTCGAGGTCAAGAGCTCTCTGATGTGATGTTGCTGCCTGTCTCGCTGTCTTCCTCTTTTGACACTGCAGTGTGATGGACAAGAAAATATTAACTGGTTAACAGCAAGAAGTCTGGTGTCTGTGTACTAACTGAACTAGAAACTCTCCCCACACCATGTCCAGCAGACATTGGAGGATTACTAGATGTATTTTAATATTCTATTACTGCCCAGTCTCTGACTAAGGCCTTATTCATATGTCTGGGTGTACACAGATATTTACATATAAATCTGGACAATTTATCTTATAGATCTCCCGGTATATTATTTATTATAGATCTATAATATATAATGTACAAGGAGACCTATAGTGTAAAATGTCCAGAATTATCTGTAATATATGATGTACAATCTATTATATATAACGTCCAGGGTGATATATAATATATAATGCTCAGGTAGTAGATTTATAATAATGTACAGTCCAGGCAAATCTCTACTATATAATGTCCAGAGGCAGAGATATATTTAGGGTACGTTTCCACGTTCAGGAAACACTGCGGGTTTGACACTGAGAACAGCCACAGAGTCCAATCCACAGCGTCCAGATGTTACAGCATAGTAGAGGGGATTTTATGAAATCCCATATCCACTATGCGTGCAATTTCAAAGATGCAGTTGGCAGACCTGCGTATATGCACATGTGGCGCGTCTTTCTAGACCGCAGCATGTCTATTTATCTCACGGAGACGCTCAGTCTACGCAAAATAAATAGAATCCGTCCTATGTATAGGATGCCGTGATTCCATACGGTTCAATGAACACATGTGGAATCACCGCGTGTACGAAAGCCGGCAAAGCTTTGGACCGAGCTGTGTCCTCTCTGCAGCGTTTCCTGAACGTGGAAACATAGCCTTAGGGTATGTGCACACGTTGCAGATTTGTCTGTAGAAGTTTCCGTACATAATCCGCATCTCTTGGCAGAAAACGCAGGTGCATATTTGATGCATTTTTTACATGCGGATTTGTATGCCTTTTTGTAAGCTAAATAAAGATGTTATTTAACAAAAAAAAGATTTGTGATGTCATTTCTGTCCAACCTCCTCTTTTACATTAGTCCAGCGCTCATTCCCCCAGCGCTCATTCCCCACCTCAGCGCTCATTCCCCACCTCAGCACTCATTCTCCCCAGCGCTCAATCTCCCCAGTGCTCATTCCCCCCCAGTGCTCATTCCCCCCAGCGCTCATTCTCCCCCAGCGCTCATTCCCCACCTCAGCGCTCATTCTCCCTAGCGCTCATTCCCCACCTCAGTGCTCATTCCCCACCTCAGCACTCATACCCTACCCCAGTGCTCATTCCCCACCTCAGCACTCATTCCCCACCTCAGCGCTCATTTCCCACCTCAGCGCTCATTCTCCCCAACGCTCATTCCTCCCCAGCGCTCATTCCCCACCTCAGTGCTCATTTCCCCCCCAGCGCTCATTCTCCCCAGCGCTCATTCCTCTCTAGTCATCATTCTCCCCCAGTGCTCATTCCCCACCTCAGCGTTCATTCTCCCCAGCGCTCATTCTCCCCTCAGCGCTCATTCCCCACCTTAGCGCTCATTCCTCCCCCCGGCCCACAGCGCTCATTCCTCCCACCCCAGCCCACAGCGCTCATTCCTCCCCCCTACCCACAGCGCTCATTCCTCTCCCTCGGCCCACAGTGCTGATTCCTCCCCCCGGCCCACAGTGCTCATTCCTCCCCCCGGGACACAGCGCTCATTCCTCCACCCTGGCCCACAGCGCTCATTCCTCGCCCACAGCACTCATTCCTCCCCCCGGCCCACAGCACTCATTCCTCCCCCTGGCCCACAGCGCTCATTCCTCCACCCCGGCCCACAGCGCTCATTCCTCCCCCCTGCCCACAGCGCTCATTGCTTCCCCGGCCCACAGCGCTCATTCCTCTCCCCCAGCCCACAGCGCTCATTCCTCTCCCCCCTGGCCCACAGCGCTCATTCCTCTCACCCCCCGGCCCACAGCGCTCATTCCTCTCCCCCCAGCCCACAGCACTCATTCCTCTCCCCCCCGGCCCACAGCGCTCATTCCTCTCCCCCCCGGCCCACAGCGCTCATTCCTCTCCCCCCCACAGCGCTCATTCCTCTCCCCCCCGGTGTCACGGGTGTGTCGCTGCGAAGATCGTCGCGATTGCACACCCTGACTTCTCACAGCTGAGTTTCTGCTGCTGAGTGTTTTTCGGCAGTGAGAGAGTTAATTCTCCCTCTCTCTGTGCTGGACAAGACCAGCCTCGCTCAGCTGCAATTAATGTTGCGATAATTGGATTCCTTCAAATACCTGCCTGTCTGCTAGGGAAGTGTCGGTGAAAGCATTCATGCAGACCAGCAGAGCGGATCATATTGAGAAGTCTAAAGCTAAGATTACCTGTTGTGGTTTTCTCCTCTCCTCGCTTTATTATTTATCTCCTTACCCGTTGGTGTTCCCTCTGTAGTGGTAGTTTTGTATGCAAGGTGTCTTTTATTTTACCCCTTGTACTGTCTCGTTCGTCTTATATTGTGTGTAGGCAGTTACCTTCCCGTTCCCTGTGGTGGTAATCAGGGTCCTTCTCAGGACTAGATTACAGTGGTCAGGGATTCACAGGAGATAGGGTTACGCTGGCGGCCTGGACCTCTGTACCATCAACAGTACCTCCAGGTAGAGGGATTAGTCAGGACCCCAGATTAGGGTCAGCATAGACCCCGGTCCTCCTGTATGCTGAGACAGCGTGACATTTTCACCGACCCATAAAGATTTTCTCCAGTCACCATGGATCCAGTAGTCAGTCTAGCTCGGCAGTTGCAGAGTTTGTCCATGGAGCTGGCGGACGTTAAGTCCAAGGTTTTGTACCCCCGGAGCAGGCCGGACCTGAACCTAAAGTAGCTCTCCCTGACAGATTCACTGGGGGCCGGGACAAGTTTTTTGCTTTCCGGGAGGCATGTAAATTGTACTTTCGGCTGCGACCTTGGTCATCTGGGAGTGAAGAGCAAAGGGTGGGGATTGTCATCTCGCTCCTACAAGGAGACCCCCAATCCTGGGCGTTCAATCTTCCCCCGGGCACCCCAGCTCTCCAGTCAGTGGATAGGTTTTTTGCAGCTCTGGGTCTTGTATATGATGACCCGGATCGGGTCTCCCTTGCTGAATCTAAGTTACGTAGGATACAGCAGGGAGATCGTCCGGCGGAGGAATTCTGTTCGGAGTTCCGTAGGTGGGCCACGGACACCCAGTGGAATGACCCGGCTCTTAGGAGCCAGTTTTGTCAAGGGTTATCTGACAAATTAAAGGATGTGCTGGCACAGTATGACCCTCCCACGTCACTGGAAGCTGCTATGGCCCTTGCTATTCGTATTGACAGACATCTTCGGGAGAGGTGCGGGGTAACTTCTCCCCCTGTGATGACTCCACCTTCCTCAAGGGTCCCTTATACGGAGGTTCCCCTGGTCAGTCCAGAGGAGTCTATGCAATTTGGAGGGGCATCATTCCGGGGGAGGGGATCGGTGGGGCGCCACAAAACAAGAGGTTGTTTCTTCTGTGGGAAAAAGGGACATTTTATTGGGGGGTGTCCATCCCATCCTTTGCAGAGTGAGAAGTCGCCGGAAAACTATTGATCCCAGATTGTGTGGTGGACGGCAATCTGGGAGTAAGTATTTCGTCCCTAAATTCGTCTCAGTTTCTCGTACCGGCGGAAGTGGTGGTGGGTGCGAGAACTGAGAGGATATCTGTTCTTCTGGATAGTGGGGCCGGGGCTAATCTGGTGGATGCTCACTTTGCCCGGGTTCAAGGTATGCGATTGAGTGTGTTGGCTAAACCCGTCCCCATCTTCTCGTTTGACGCCAGACCTCTCGGTCAGGGAAGTTTTTTGCAAGCAGTGCATAACATAGATCTTCAAGTGGGGCGTTACATAAAGAACTGTTGTCTTGTTATGTGTTGGAGGGTCTTCCTACTCCTATAGTGCTGGGCCTTCCTTGGTTAACTAAGCATAACCCGGTTATTAATTGGCAATCCAGAGAGATAAGCCAATGGAGTGAATTCTGTAATAAAAACTGCATGAAAACGGTCATTGGTGCGGTCGCTCCTAGGGCCTTACCTCCATTTCTGGTGGACTTTGAGGATGTATTCTCAGAGAAAGGGTGTCAAGAACTACCTCCTCATCGCGAATATGACTGTGCTGTTAACTTGCTCCCTGGGGCCAAATTACCGAAATCTAGGTTGTATAACCTTTCTGGTCCTGAGAGACAGGCCATGAAGGATTATATTTCAGAGAGTCTGGCTAAGGGGCATATTAGACCTTCATCTTCCCCGGTGACCGCGGGGTTCTTCTTTGTGAAGAAAAAAGATGGAGGCCTACGCCCTTGCCTGGATTTCAGTGAGCTTAATCGGATTACGGTCCGAGATCCGTATCCGCTCCCACTTATTCCCGATCTCTTCAATCAGATCGTGGGTGCCAAATGGTTCTCTAAGTTGGATCTCAGGGGGGCGTACAATCTGATTAGGATGAAGGAGGGGGATGAGTGGAAGACGGCGTTTAACACTCCGGAAGGGCATTATGAGAACCTTGTCATGCCATTTGGTCTGAGTATTGCCCCGGCGGTGTTTCAACACTTTGTAAATTACATCTTTCGCCACCTAATGGGACAGTTTGTGGTCATATATCTGGATGATATCTTAATTTACTCGCCGGATCTTGTGTCTCATCAGGAGCATGTTAGGCAGGTGTTACAGATCTTGCGGGATAATAAACTGTACGCCAAATGGGAGAAGTGTGTGTTCGCCGTACAGGAACTTCAGTTTTTAGGGTTCCTGGTGTCAGCATCCGGTTTTCGTATAGACCCTGGGAAAGTGCGGGCAGTTCTTGAGTGGGATCTGCCAGAGGATCTTAAGGCATTACAACGTTTCCTGGGGTTTGCTAACTACTACTGGAAGTTCATTCGTAATTTTTCGTCCATAGTTAAACCTCTCACAGACATGACTAAAAAAGGGACGGATTTTTCAAAGTGGTCTGACAAGGATTGTCAAGCGTTTTCCTCTTTGAAAAAATGTTTTGCTTCAGCACCCATACTTATTCAACCTGATGCGTCACAGCCGTTCATTGTTGAGGTGGATGCTTCCGAGGTAGGGGTGGGAGCAGTATTGTCACAAGGTTCGTCCCCTGGTAAATGGCATCCGTGCGCCTTCTCCTCTAAAAAATTGTCGTCCGCTGAGAGTAATTATGATGTCGGCAATAGGGAACTCTTGGCCATTAAGTTGGCTTTTGAGGAGTGGCGTCATTTTTTGGAGGGGGCAGTCCACCCGGTCACCGTCATTACCGATCACAAAAACCTGCTATATTTAGAGTCCGCTAAACGTCTGAATCCCAGACAAGCTAGGTGGTCGTTGTTTTTTACCAGGTTTAATTTTGTCGTCACATATCGTCCTGGCTCAAAAAATGTTAAGGCGGATGCCTTATCTCGCTGTTTCCCAGGGGCTGGGAATACGGAGGACCCGGTTCCGGTCCTTCAGGAGGGGGTGGTGGTGTCGGCAGTATGCTCTGAGCTTGAGGAGGAGGTATTGGAGGCTCAGGGGGACGCCCCTGTAGGACCTCCAGGGAGACTGTTTGTTCCAAATCAGTTGCGACAAAAGGTGATCGAGGCACACCATAATTCAGCTTTGGCAGGACACCCAGGGAGTAAAGCAACTGAGGATCTCCTTTCGCGCCGGTTTTGGTGGCCTAACTTACATAGGGAGGTGGTAACTTTTGTCGCGTCCTGCGAGGTTTGTGCGCGCTCTAAGACCCCACATACCTGTCCGTCGGGGACCCTCTTACCTTTGAAGATCCCAGAGCGTCCGTGGACTCATCTGTCCATGGACTTCATTACGGACCTCCCGCCATCTTCGGGTAAAACAGTCATACTCGTTGTAGTGGACAGGTTCAGCAAGATGGCACATTTTATCGCTCTTCCTGCTCTTCCTAATGCTAAAACTCTTGCGCAGGTGTTTATTGGGGAGATTGTAAGGCTTCACGGGGTACCCTCCGATGTGGTGTCGGATCGGGGGTCTCAGTTTGTGTCCAAATTCTGGAAAGCATTTTGTACACGGCGGGGATGCAGTTGTCATTTTCATCGGCTTTTCACCCGCAGACCAATGGTCAGACAGAGCGTCTGAACCAGAGCTTGGAGACATATCTCCGGTGTTTTGTGTCAGAGAACCAGGAGGACTGGGCTTCTTTCTTGCCTCTGGCGGAATTTGCTCTAAATAATAGGCGGAGCGAGTCCACTGGTAAGTCCCCGTTTTTTGGGGCATATGGTTTTCACCCCCAGTTTTGTACTTTCAATAGGGGGGGCTCTTCTGGGGTTCCTGAGGAGGAACGATTTTCGTTGTCACTTGCTTCAGTGTGGAGAGGAGTGCTGAATAATCTGAGTACTATGGGGAACCGATACAAACGTATGGCTGATAGGAGGAGAGTGTCTGGTCCGGACCTAAGTGTGAATGATCTGGTATGGTTGTCTACCAAAATATAAAACTTAAGGTTCCCTCCTGGAAACTGGGTCCCAGGTTCATGCGGCCATACAAGATCAGTGCTATAATTAATCCGGTTGCATTCCGTCTTGACCTCCCTCCTACATTTAAGATTCATAATGTGTTCCACAGATCGTTGCTTAAGAGGTATGTGGCGCCGGTGATACCTTCACCTTTACCTCCTCCTCCTGTGGTGGTCAATGGTAACTTGGAGTTCCAGGTGTCGAGAGTCATCGATTCACGTCTGAATCGCCGATCCCTTCAGTACCTTGTTCATTGGAGGGGTATGGTCCTGAGGAGAGGACGTGGGTTCCTGCGTCGGATATTAACGCAGACCGATTAATTCGGGCCTTCCACACTACTCACCCAGATAAACCTGGCCCTGAGGGTCCGGAGGCCCCTCGTAGAAGGGGGGGTACTGTCACGGGTGTGTCGCTGCGAAGATCGTCGCGATTGCACACCCTGACTTCTCACAGCTGAGTTTCTGCTGCTGAGTGTTTTTCGGCAGTGAGAGAGTTAATTCTCCCTCTCTCTGTGCTTGACAAGACCAGCCTCGCTCAGCTGCAATTAATGTTGCGATAATTGGATTCCTTCAAATACCTGCCTGTCTGCTAGGGAAGTGTCGGTGAAAGCATTCATGCAGACCAGCAGAGGGGATCATATTGAGAAGTCTAAAGCTAAGATTACCTGTTGTGGTTTTCTCCTCTCCTCGCTTTATTATTTATCTCCTTACCCGTTGGTGTTCCCTCTGTAGTGGTAGTTTTGTATTCAAGGTGTCTTTTATTTTACACCTTGTACTGTCTCATTCGTCTTATACTGTGTGTAGGCAGTTACCTTCCCGTTCCCTGTGGTGGTAATCAGGGTCCTTCTCAGGACTAGATTACAGTGGTCAGGGATTCACAGGAGATAGGGTTACGCTGGCGGCCTGGACCTCTGTACCATCAACAGTACCTCCAGGATTAGTCAGGACCCCAGCTTAGGTCCTGTATGCTGAGACAGCGTGACACCCGGACCACAGCGCTCATTCCTCCCCCCCAGCCCACAGCGCTCATTCCTCTCCCCCCGGCCCACAGCGCTCATTCGTCTCACCCCCCCGGCCCACAGTGCTCATTCCTCTCCCCCCTGGCCCACAGCGCTCATTCCTCTCCCCCCGGCCCACAGCGCTCATTCCTCTCCCCCCGGCCCACAGCGCTCACCCCTCCATCATCATATACTCACCTCCTCCTGCTGCAGCTCCGAAGGTCCAGCGCCGACATCCTCTTCCTGTATGAGCGCTCGGCCACACGTCATGTGGTACCACTCATTAAGCTCATGAATATGGACGCCACGCCTATGAGAGTGGAGTGGCGTCCATATTCATGAGCTTAATGAGCGGTACCAGGAGTGACCGCAGGCTGAGTACAGGAAAAAGATATCGGCGCTGGACCTTCAGAGCTGCAGCAGGAGGAGGTGAGTATGACGGAGGGGGGGTGAGGGAAGCAATGGGAGGGCTGACCCCCCCGGACCAAAAAAAAAAAAGAGAAAAAAAACTCTTGCTCAGGTGCCGCCCCCCCCACAGAGTCCCATAGGCACGTGCCCATGAGTGCCTAGCGGCAAATACGGCCCTGTCACAATCCTGTTGTGAGACCCATGACTTCAACTCAGACCAAGCTTTCTGACACTGAGCAGCACATTTCTCTCTAGAATCCCTTGATAGTCTTGAGATTTCATTATACCCTGCACAGATTCTAGACACCCTGTGCCAGATGCAGCAAAGCAGCCCCAGAACATAACAGAGCCTCCTCCATGTTTCACAGCAGGGATAGTGTTCTTTTCTTGATATGCTTCATTTTGCCGTCTGTGAACATGAAGCTGATGCGCCTTGTCAAAAAGTTCAATTTTTGTCTCATCTGTCCATAGGACATTATTCCAGAAGTTTTAAGGCTTGTCAACATGTAGTTTGACAAATTTCAGTCTGGCTTTCTTATGATTTTTTTTCAACAATGATGTCCTCCTTGGTCGTCTCCCATAAAGTCCAGTTTGGCTCATACATCGATGAATGGTGTGATCTGACACTGATGCTCCTTGAGCTTGAAGTTCACCTTTAATCTGTTTAGAAGTTTTTCTGGGCTCTCTTGTTACCATTCCTATTATCCGTTTCCTTGTCATCAATTTTCCTCCTGCAAAGGTTGGCTACAGTCCCATGGATCTTAAATTTCTGAATAATATGTGCAACTGTAGTCACAGGAACATCAAGCTGCTTGGAGATGGTCTTATAACTTTTTCCTTTAACATGTTTGCCTATAATTTTCCTTCTAATCTCCTGAGACAACTCTTTCCTTCGCTTCCTCTGGACCATGTTGAGTGTGATACACACCATGTCACCAAACAGCACAGTGAGTACCTGTAGCCCTCTATACAGGTGCACTCACTGATTCCAAGATTGTAGACACCTGTGATGGTAATTAGCGGACACACCTTGATTTAACATATCCCTTTTGTCACATTATGTTCAGGGGTACCATCATTTCTGTCCAAGCCTATTTCATGAGTTTTATTCTTTTAAAACATTCTGTGGAAGCATGACTGAAAAGCAATGTCTGACTTTCATTTGTTCATTTTCATAGATTTTTGATTTATTATTACTTTTGTCAGATTCAAATGATTTATGTCACCATTGTGGGTTTTTCTATCATTAAACAATGGGTACCAACAATTTTGACCACGTGTGTATAGTGCTTAGGGACCATCTAAATTTAGGTACACCTTGACGTGATTAGATGGATTTTGCTGTCTCTGATCAAGAAATGCTAAGTATCTTACCTTGTTAACATTTACAGCAAGGGTGGAGTTTATGTATTCATTAGTCGCAGTGTGCTGGCACATCGTGTATGTACATACTCAACATCATACCTGTTAGCTAAATAATGTTGAAGTAGTAGGCTGAAGGTAGATCTCAAGCAGCTTATACAATTCATGCTTTATTTCATATTACAGCTTTGTGTGGAAGTCATATATTCAACCGAAAAACCATTTACAAAGGCAAAACCTCAGGTACTCTATGTGCTGCTATAAGCTGTGTTTGTACGACACAACATAACATAGATATTGTGCCATACAAGCATTGCTTGGGGAAGACAACCCCTTTGTAATTTACCATTTGATGGAGCACCAATGATCACGATTTCCACTTATAAGGTTGGTGTACAACAATGATATGTGTAGAATCCAAACGTGCAAGGAATTGCATACATTTTTTACTGTGATACCATAAAGCATATCTAATATGTAATACTTCTCCATAAACTGACAAAACAAATAAAGTCAGCCATTACCTACGGTACATTCACTCAGTGCAGTAAGAGGACACAGTATGATATACAGTATTTATTTTTTGTTTTATACGGATATGACCAGAAATATTTTTTACGGGGCTGCAGTAACACTGACATAAAACACAAATGGCATTTTTATGCTATCAGATGATTTGGGTTAATACAGTAAAAGTCCAGGAAACAGTCACAGTGGGAATGAAAGTGTGCTGGATTATCAATTTTTTAGATTATTATTTTACTCTAGGTAAAGATGGCAATAAACGTAGTGGTGTAAAGTAATATTATTTATGGGATCATACAGACTATAGACATTAGGGCAATAGCTCTGTTGCTCCTAAACTTGCTACTACTGTGGCTAAACTGTATATACATGTTTTTTACAGATACTAACTGCAATTCAGTAGGGAAATATTTTGTACATTTTTAAAACAACGTTTGGAGGGTCTTTGCTATTTTTGTCAGAATGTTCTACATATGCTTTAGATTTGATTTTTTTCTAAGTGTTTTCATAAAATTGTGAACACCTTAGATAACTAAATTAAAACCATCATCCAAAAATGCTTGCAATAATGCATTCATTTAATGTTTTTTTTTTTTTTACATCTATGCATGAAGGAAGCTAATTGTCACACTGTGACGGTCTCCATTAAGGAAAGAGGACCTATAACTATCCTGGAACTGTGGCCCTAACTATCCCTGCCCAGGGATACCCTTTCTGGTAGAGAGGCTTGAGTCTCTGACCTTACTATGCTCCTGTTATTTCTTGTGCTGTCCCCGCTCCCTCCCCCAGGTGGCCTGGGACAGATATGTAGTGTATCAATACATAAGAGAGAAAGGGGTAAAAGAAAGCAACAAGCGTACAAGCACTTACCAAAATTGGAGTGGTATAAAGGGAAGGATAGGAATGTACCAACCAAATGGAAATGGAATAATGTGAAAAGCATACACTCAAAAACAGCACACAATAATTTCCAGTAGCAACACGATCTCCAATACAGCACAGTGTCTCCAAGGAGCAAGGAAGCAGAGCTTTCACTGGCAGGACAGAGAGGTCTGGCCAGGTTTTATAGGAAGAGTTAAGGACCAGATAAAAAGCAGCTGAAATGGAACTGCATGTTTCTGACCAGCATAGAAAGGGTCGCTAACCTCTTCAGCACCAAAGGAAACCAAATTAATTTACTATGGGGTTCAAACACACAAGCTAAATGGGAGATCTGCGATTCACAATACGCAGTGATCTTCTACCTTCACATCTCGCAGGTGGGCATGACACACTCGTGACACTAATAGAGCCTATGTGTTACTTTTTCTTGTAATCCTAAAGGGGCATTTACTCTATAAAATAATTGTAAGCAAAAGTTATTAAAAATGCTCGTTCATAAGGTTAAATGATCTTTTATGTACTAAAAAATAAAAAGGAAAAATGCTGGCATTGCTACCATCCCCACATCGCTGCGAAAATTAGGAAGCAAATCAAACAATAAAGTTTCGCGTAAACCAGATCATGCAGTGCTCAGTTTTAAGAAAATAGTAATTGGTAATTGATGAGTAGATGAAGGGAGCTGTAGAAAGCTGACCTCACCACTGGCATGTAGGTAGAGTGGCAACTTTATTCAGTTATCAAATGTAGAGCATAGACATGAACAAACAAACAAACGAGCAACAACTGTTTTGCATGAGTGCTGGAGCCAGAAGAAGCATGTACTCATGCGAAACAGTTGTTGCTCTTTTTTTCCTGTCTTTGCTTTCCATTTGATAACCGAATATGGTTATCAAATAGAAAGCAAAGTACTAACTAACAAAAGTACATTTTAATCAATAGATCATGAAATAATAATAATTTCCACAAATAGATGTGTTTAAATGAAATATTTCTGTGCTGAGATAATCTTATAAATGTGACCCTGCTGTGTACTGCGTAATGGCTGTGTCTGACCGTACAGGAACATGGTCTGATCATACCACAGCTCCTGGCAGGGAGGGTGGAATAAGTATACAGACATGACAGCATGGGATTGCAAATAATTCTTTCTTTGAGGTAAAATATTTTTTAAAAGCAGAGAAATGTTTTACCTCATAAAAAGAATCAGCTGTGCAGTAATGTCTGTATACTCTTTTGCTTTTTCCCCTGCCCAGGAGATGTATGATCAAACCATGTCCCTGTGCGGTAAGACACAGGCATTACACAGTACACAGCAGGGGCACATTTATTAGATTATCTCAGCACAGGAACATTTTATTTAAACACATCCAATTGTGGAAATTATTATTATTCCAAGATCAATTGATTAAAATGAACTTTTGTTTGTGGGAAAAACCCTTTAAGGTACTTTCACACGGCTTTTTTTGACAGCACGCAATTCGTGCGCAACATTAAAAGCATTTTAAAAAAACGATGCAAAAACCTTATAAACGTGCTATTTTAGTCGCATCATGCGTGCGCTTTACGACCAAAAACGCAGCATTTGTATAGCGATTCAACGTTTTGACATGCGTTTGCGTATTTAGTCGGCGCAGGTGGTTGTACCTACGAGTCATTCTATACTCTGTCTCTTTTCATCTCTGTCTCTATCATCTGTATCAACTTTCTCTATAAATCTCTGTCTCTATCATCTCTGTCTCTATCATCTCTATCATCTCTGTCTCTATCATCCTGTCTCTATCATCTGTCTCTATATCTCTGCTCTATCATCTCTGTCTCTATCATCTCTGTCTCTATCATCTCCTATCAACTCTGTCTCTATCATCTCTGTCTCTATCATCTCTGTCTCTATCATCTCTGTCTCTATCATCTCGTCTCTATCATCTCTGTCTCTATCATCTCTGTCTCTATCATCTGTCTCTATCATCTCTGTCTCTATCATCTCTATCTCTATCATCTGTCTCTATCATCTGTCTCTATCGTCTCTATCATCTCTGTCTCTATCATCTGTGTCTATCATCTCTGTTTCTATCATCTCTGTCTCTATCATCTGTCTCTATCATCTCTGTCTCTATCATCTCTGTCTCTATCATTTCTGTCTCTATCATCTCTGTCTCTATCATCTCTGTCTCTATCACCTTTTTATATACACTCCTCACAATGTATCTTGTGTAGGGGGTTGTCTAAACAAGTTAGACATTATTTACTCAAAAATCGCATGCGCGCAAAATCACTGACGAGCGCACAGCCATGCGCATGCCAGCGCACCCATAGACTGCAATGTTATTTTTTGCGCATAGCATGCGCACACGTGCGCACGCGTTTTTTTAAAGCGGTTGGGGGAAAAAAAATGCAACATGTAGCGTCTAGCGCGTATGGACGCACACCTGGAAAATGTGCAGCGCACGCTAAACGCAGATGAACTCATGCAAGCGCTAGACCCTGCGCCCGCCATGTTAAAGATAGGGGAACATTGCGCATGCGTCCGATAGCGCATGATGCGCTGCTCAAAAAACCGCAAGTGTGAAAGTCCTAAGCCACCATTTTCTTGTATATGCACTTTTATAAAAGAAAAAAGTGATAAACAGCTTAAACTGACTCTGAGGAGACATAATTGATTACTCATATGATACAGGCATGTCAGAGGACACATAATTGAAAACTGTGAATATCACAGATGTAAGGGTAAATTTGTGCTACTTCTAATTTACCTTCTGGACAGTCCATACTAAAGGATCAGTGGCAGCTAATATAAAGAAAGTCACAATTTTACTACACACATTCTTTTTCCTTTTAGAAGTGTGTTTTTGGAGCTTAATTGTAGTCAAATAGTGATCACTAGTAGAGTTGAGCGAATTTGTTCAGATTTTGTCCCCGAATCTGATTTTGACATATTTGGGCCATATTTGAACGCTATTCGTGCCGAATGTTTGTTTTATGTTCGGTTCCGAACATATTCGATAATTTCTACTCCCATTGACTCTAATGACATTCGGCTGTGTTCGACGAATATTGCAAAAACAATATTCGATTCCGATCATATTCGCTCATCTCTAATCACTAGGATATACATTTTGCTAGAGTTATATGAAATAAAATTAACCCCGTAAAGCTACGGCCAATTTTAGTTTTCATTTTAGTTTTTAACTCCCAATCTTCCAAGAGCCATACATTTCTTATTTTTCTATATGCATACCCATATGCAGGCTTGGACTGGCCCACAGGAGAGCAGGAGAATCCTCCGGTGGGCCCCTGTACTAGAGAGGTCCACTACCCTCTTATATGAGCATTACTTGGCACTATATACTTGAATCAATATGTACAGATAAAAGCGGCATCTTATTCATCTACTGTATCAATCTACCCAGTTCATCGCTATATAAATTTGTGATTGAGGATAATGTCACATTTGCATGTAATTGTAAAGTGGGGCCCTGGAGTTGGTTACTGGTGGGTCCTTGGCACCCCAGTCCGACACTGCCCATATGAAGGCTGTTTTTTTTTGCAGTATGAATTGTACTTATGAATAATACCATTCATTTTATCATATGATGTACAGAAAAACAGGAAAAAAATTCCAAATGTATTAAAATTGCAAAACAAATGCAATTCCACAATTGGTTTTTGGATTTTTTATTTACCATGTTCACTTATGGTATATAAAATAATTCTCCAGGTCAGTATGATTACATAGAGGCATATGTTTTTTTTTTGAATGGTGAAAAAAAATTCAGAAATTTGTGAAAAAAATTCTTCTGTTGCTGTTTATAACGTCTTAAATTTTCAGGATCTGGGGCTGTGTGAGGGCTTATTTTTTGTGCCGTAAGCGAACGTTTTTACAATAGCATTTTGGAGTACATATGATGTTTTGATCCTCTCTAATTCTATTTTATGCAATGTTTCATTTTTTTCTCGTTATGCCATTTACTGATCAGATTGATTTATTTTATATTTTGATAGAATTGATCTGTGTACTATATGTAGCAGTGCATTAACACTGCTGTGTATAGCGAAATTAACAATCTTCTATGAACTTCAGCTAAAGGCCGGGTCACACTTGCGAGTGCAATTGCGAGAAACTCGCATGAGTCTCTCACATCAATACCCGGCACTGCCGCCAGCACTCGGACCGGAGTGTGCGGCTGCATAGAAATACATGCAGCCGCACACTCTGGTCCCGAGTGCTAACGGCAGTGCCAGGTAAGAAACTCATGCGAGTTTCTCGCATTGCACTTGCAAGTGTGACCCCGGCCAAACACTGGCTTTGACAGAATTGTCATGACAAACACGGGGGTCTTCAGCAGACCCCCAATTATCATGGCAACCCATCGGCACCCCAAAATCACGTTATGGGTGCACCTATAGGAGATGGAATGACAGGTTTCTCTGCCAGCGCTTGTTAAATGTTGCTATCAGAGATTGCTTTTGTCATGACCCAGGACGGGGTTTTGTCTTTGTCCTGTACTGGTCAGACTGGGGTTAATGGTTTCAGCCTCTCTCTGGCAGAGGGCGGCTATTTAGTTGCCAATTGACCTAGGTCTGGTGTCAGTTATACTCCTGCCCTCGCTAAGTTAGTTGACCTCCTGTGTGCCTGTGCCTTGTGCCTGATCTTGTTGCTTGTTTGGTTTTGACCCGGTCCGTCTCTTCGTTGTGAGTTTGTCTACTGTCTTGGTACTGTGTATTTGCCCGTTCTGGTTTTCTGATCCCTTGGCTACGTTCTGGTTATTCTCTGCCTGCTCCACTTGTACTGCGTTGCTCCCTCTGTGTATGACCTGGCTATCCTGACTATCCGTTTTGTCTATGCCCCTTGGTAACTCTGTCCTGTAGTTACCCTTCTAGGAGTTTTCCTTCTGCTCATAGCTCTCTGGAGCATAGGCCACGCCCATCAGCAGTCACGTGCTTAAGGTCCTCTGGCCTGAAACAATCCCTGTCTGTTACTGCCTTCTCTGAGAGACCTGTGGCCGGCGCCGCCCCTTGGCAGTCACGTGCTTAGGGTCCTGTTAGTCTGAAGCACGCATCTTCACCGCTACTGCCCCGCTCCACAGGTATCTTTGAGTGCAGTCTGTCTTACTCAGGACACGCGCACTGGCTCAGTGAGCAAGTGCAGTGCGGTGTTCGTGATATTATAACTGACCTCTACTTTTTTTTTTTCTCCTGTGTGTGTTATGGATCCTATGTATGCCCTTTCTGAGCAGGTAAAGCACCTAACTCAGATGTCTCAGAAACTGAATGAGGAACAGCGAGTTCTGGCTCAGTCTCAGCAGCTGATGGCTGACACTGTGCAGGGGGATTTATCATCTGGTGCTCATGGGACAGGGGTTCAAGATGTTACATTAGTTTCCCCAGTTAAATTACCGGATACCTTTTCCGGAGATAGAAAGGAATTTAAAGTTTTCAAAGAGGGCTGTAAGCTTTTTTTTTCTTTAAGACCGCACTCTTCTGGGATGAAAGTCAGAGGGTGGGGGTCATTATGTCTCTGTTAAGGGGAGCCCCCCAGGCTTGGGCTTTTTCCCTTCCTACCACTGCCCCTGAGAGAATGACTGTGGATGCATTTTTTGAGGCCCTGGGGCATATTTATAATGAGCCTGATTGAGTGCTGATGGCTGAGGACATGGTGATGAGTGTATGTCAGGGGAAGCACTCAGCCGAGTGGTTTTGCTCAGAGTTCAGACGCTGGGCTGCTGAGGTCTGTTGGGATGATGCCGCCCTCCGGGGCTTGTTCCGTAGAGGCCTGTCTGAACGTCTGAAAGATGCCTTGGCACTTCACCCTCCGCCTGATTCTCTGGAGGACGCCATGACGCAGGCCGTCCGAATGGATCGCAGGCTGCGGGCGAGAGGTGTGATGCAGGTTGAGACATCATTTTTCTCCAGTGGAAGGGGAGCCAGTCCTGTATTGGAGTCCATGGAGATGGGAGCCATCGACCTCAAAGAGAAAGAAAGGAGACGGAGGCGTTTAGAAAAGCTGTGTTTTTACTGCGGTGATCCTGGACATTGGAAAAGTAACTGTCCCTCCTGCCCACCGACTAACAAGCGACTGAGTCTGGGTGATCATCGTGGAGGTCACTCAGACTCTCAGGTACCCTTTCCTTCATTTTCTAAGATACTGTTAAAGGTGGAACTTGGTGTGAAGAACTGCTTTTTCCTTACTTCAGCTTTTGTGGTCTGTGGGTCATCCTTGAACCTGATTGACTCTAAGCTGGTGGCCAGCTGTAGATTAGGGACAGTTAGGTTGGAGACTCCTATAAAAATAATGGCCATTGATTCTACACCTCTCACCAAGGACGGTGTCCATTTTGTCTCTGAAGAATTCACCCTCAGGGTGGGGGCCCTTCACCAGGAGCGTATGTCATGTTTTGTTTTGGATAACCTCTCTGGTGGCCTGGTGTTAGGGTTTCCCTGGTTGCAAAGGCATAACCCGATTATTGACTGGGATTCCCGTGATATTGTTAAATGGGGATCTAATTGTTCTGAAAGATGTCTTGCTACTGTGTCTGTGTCGTCCGTTGGTCTGGAAGGTATTCCGGAGTACCTGAAGGACTATGCGGACGTTTTCTCTGAAAAAGAGGCTGAAGTTTTACCACCACACCGCCCATTTGATTGTGCCATTGACCTGGTTCCAGGTACTAAATTGCCCAAGGCCCGCTTGTATAACCTCTCGGGTCCCGAGCGGGCTGCTATGAAAGAATACATTTCCGAGAGCCTTCGTAAGGGACACATTCGTCCTTCTGTTTCCCCCATGGCGGCGGGGTTCTTTTTCGTTAAGAAAAAAGACGGTGGTTTGCGCCCATGCCTCGATTTTCGAGAGTTAAATAAGATAACTGTGAGAAATACTTACCCCCTCCCACTTATTCCTGATTTGTACAACCAGTTGTCTGGGGCTAAGTGGTTTTCGAAATTGGATCTGCGGGGGGCATATAACCTTATCCGGGTCCGGGAGGGGGATGAGTGGAAGACTGCTTTTCTCACTACTGAAGTGTTGTTTGAAAACTTGGTCATGCCTTTCGGACTGACCAACGCACCAGCAGTCTTCCAAAATTTTATTAATCATGTGTTCTCTGACTTTATTGGGCGTTTTATGGTTGTGTATTTGGATGACATACTTATCTACTCGCCTGATAAACAAACTCACATTGATCATCTTCGGGCAGTTCTCCAAAGGCTCCGGGAGAACTGTCTCTTTGCTAAGCTAGAGAAATGTTCATTCTTCGTTCAGGAACTGTCATTTCTGGGGTTCATTGTGTCTGCTGAGGGGTATCGCATGGATCCTAATAAGGTGCAGGCCATTGTTGATTGGGTACAACCTCGTGATTTGAAGGCTCTGCAGCGTTTCTTAGGATTCGCAAATTACTATCGCAAGTTTATAAGGGGGTTCTCGCAGGTAGTTAAACCTCTCACAGATCTGACTCAAAAGGGGGCTGATGTCAAGAATTGGTCAGCCGCAGCGGTGGCGGCGTTTCAGTTCTTAAAAAAATGTTTCGTGTCTGCTCCGGTTCTTATTCAACCGGACCCGTCTGAACCATTTATTGTTGAGGTGGACGCCTCGGAGGTGGGGGTGGGGGCAGTGTTGTCCCAGGGACCCGCCACTTTGACTAATTTGAGACCCTGTGCCTTTTTCTCTAAGAAATTCTCTCCTGCGGAGAGAAACTATGATGTTGGGAATCGAGAACTTCTGGTCGTGAAGTTGGCCTTTGAAGAATGGAGGCATTTTTTGGAGGGTGCTGTCCATCCTATTACCGTGGTTACGGACCACAAGGACCTAGCTTACATTGAGTCTGCTAAAAGGTTGACTCCTAGACAGGCAAGATGGTCGCTTTTTTTTTTCCAGATTCCAGTTCTCCATCACTTTTCGGCCAGGATCCAAAAAGGTCAAGGCTGATGCCTTGTCACGCAGTCTGGATCCGGTGTCTCCCCCCCGAACCTCCATCCTCCATTCTTCAGCCTGGGGTGGTGGTGGCAGTTGTTTCTGCTGGGTTGGAGCAGGAGATTCGGGAAGCTCAGTCTCTTGCCCCTCCGGCTAAGCCAGTGGATAAACTTTTTGTACCAGTTCAATTTAGTCTCAGGGTCCTTCGGGAATTCCACGACTCAGTTCTGGGTGGACATCCTGGAATCTCGGCTACCCGAGGGCCATCTCTAGGATATTCTGGTGGTCTTCTTTAGCCTCTGATGTTGGGGAATTTGTGTCTGCTTGTGGGGTATGTGCCCGTGCGAAACCCCCCCATAACCGGCCGACCGGGAATTGGTGCCACTGCCAATTCCTGATAGACCATGGACCCATTTGTCCATGGATTTTATCACCAACCTTCCTCCTTCCAAGGGTGATACCGTCATTTGGGTAGTGGTGGACAGGTTTAGTAAACAAGCACATTTTGTACCCTTGTAGGCTTTACCTAATGCAGAAACGTTGTCCAGATTGTTTGTTGAGCATGTGGTGCGGTTGCATGGGGTACCCTTGAATGTGGGTCTGATAGGGGGGTACAATTTGTTTCCAGATTTTGGAGGGCATTTTGTAAGAGGTTGGGTATTGATCTGTCTTTTTCATCCGCTTATCATCCAGAGACTAATGGGCAGACTGAGCGGACCAATCAGTCTTTAGAGCAAATCCTGCGTTGCCTGACCTCAGCCCGACAGGATGATTGGTGTACTGCGTTACCTTTGGCTGAGTTCACGTTTAACAACCGCACTAACCAGTCTACGGGCACATCTCCCTTTTTCTGCAATTATGGGTTTCATCCACATTTTGGGGAGTTTTCCCGTTTGGACTCTGGGTGTCCTGGGGCAGATGGGACAATACAGCGGTTGGGGGAGTTATGGCAGGAGGTCCAAAGGAACATTACGAAGGCTCAGTCTAAATATAAGTTTTTTGCTGACAAAAAAACGGTCTGTGGGGCCGGTGTTCCAGGTTGGGGATATGGTATGGTTATCTACTAGGAATATAAGGCTCAAGGTCCCCTCTGCGAAACTTGGACCTAAATTTATTGGTCCTTATGAAATTACGGAAGTAGTTAACTCGGTGGCATTTCGGTTGCGTCTCCCTCCGTCTCTGCGGATTCCCAACGTTTTCCATAGGGCCCTTTTGAAACCTGTGGGGTCCTGTAGGGAAGGATCGTTGTCTTCCCCACCACCGGTTTTGGTAGATGGGCAGTCTGAGTACAAGGTGGAACGAATTCTTGACTCTAGGTTTGTCCGTCGTGCTCTTCAGTATCTGATACATTGGAAAGGCTACGGTCCAGAGGACCGGTCGTGGGTTCCTGCCCGATCTGTTCATGCGGATCAGTTGGTCCGGGCCTTTCATGCCAGGTGTCCTGAGAAACCTGGGGGTCCGGTGGCCCCCCGTTGAGAGGGGGGTACTGTCATGACCCAGGACGGGGTTTTGTCTTTGCCCCGTACTGGTCAGACTGGGGTTAATGGTTTCAGCCTCTCTCTGGCAGAGGGCGGCTATTTAGTTGCCAATTGACCTAGGTCTGGTGTCAGTTATACTCCTGCCCTCGGCTGAGTTAGTTGACCTCCTGTGTGCCTGTGCCTTGTGCCTGATCTTGTTGCTTGTTTGGTTTTGACCCGGTCCGTCTCTTCGTTGTGAGTTTGTCTACTGTCTTGGTACTGTGTATTTGCCCGTTCTGGTTTTCTGATCCCTTGGCTACGTTCTGGTTATTCTCTGCCTGCTCCACTTGTACTGCGTTGCTCCCTCTGTGTATGACCTGGCTATCCTGACTATCCGTTTTGTCTATGCCCCTTGGTAACTCTGTCCCGTAGTTACCCTTCTAGGAGTTTTCCTTCTGCTCATAGCTCTCTGGAGCTTAGGCCACGCCCATCAGCAGTCACGTGCTTAAGGTCCTCTGGCCTGAAACAATCCCTGTCTGTTACTGCCTTCTCTGAGAGACCTGTGGCCGGCGCCGCCCCTTGGCAGTCACGTGCTTAGGGTCCTGTTAGTCTGAAGCACGCATCTTCACCGCTACTGCCCCGCTCCACAGGTATCTTTGAGTGCAGTCTGTCTTACTCAGGACACGCGCACTGGCTCAGTGAGCAAGTGCAGTGCGGTGTTCGTGATAGCTTTCTTACTGTGAGGAAAACATTTCCTTACCTGTTTAAAAATGGGAAAAAAATGTTTACCTCCCAGAAATAAAGGTTTTCCTCACAGAAATTTCTTCCACATGCAATAGTGGAACTTATTTTTGTATTCCATTATCTATTAATTATAATGTACTTTGTTCCTGGGGCAGCCACTTTAACTGCAGGTGCGGTGTTTACTAGAAGCCATTTTCCATGAGGAATTTCCTCAGAAATGTTGTCTAAAAAGGGCAGGGAAATCTTTTACCTCACGAAAATAATCGTTGTGCTCTGGTGCATGTATACTCTCCACTACCTTCCTCCCTGCCCAGGAGATGTGGTATGATCAGACCATGTTCCTATGTGGTCACACACAGCCTTTACACAGTACACATTTATAAGATTATCGTAGCACAGGAACATTTTTTTAATACATCCGATTATGGTACTTAATATTATTCCAGATCTGTTGATTAAAGTGTACTTTGTTCTTGCGACAATCCCATTAAGCGAACTTTTAATTGTGGTTTACGCTGACCATGGAATTCAGTCAATGTCAGGGTATATTATATTACCTATTTTATTTGTACTTCTTTGTAAATATATTTTCTACCAATGTCAGGAAAGAACAAAAGCATAAACAGGAGCCAGGCACGTAATGTCTCTCCTGAGTGCATCCTGGCGAAAGAGCTTGCAATCTGAATAAAAGCATCATGCTGCTTGAACGATTTCTCTGCATCGCCGTATTCTCATTCCTCTCATGTCTTGCTTTCTTATCAAAAAAGCAGCCTGAGGTGTAAGGGAGAGCTGCTACCTGTTAAAAAGATGCTTTATGCTGCCTACACCGACCCCAGCATCAGCGTGTGCTGGACAGCTCCCTCCTGACACAAAGAAATACTGCTGCCTGGCCGATAATTGGATGTATAACCGCCGGATGACAAACTAACTCCACAGGTTACAGGATTTCCACTGTCAAAAAAAAAATGGTAGAGTTGAAAATAACGCAGTTGTTCAGATCTAACAAAATTTACCTTTCCAGGAAAGGCAAAAAAAAATCTGATCATAAAAAAAAACTTCTATTCAACCCTTCAAGTGATCACATCATTCCACAATATCGCAGTACAAATAGGCTGCTTACACCACTGGAGTTGAAGAGCTTTAATGCCGCCAGATAATTAGAGGGTAATTTACGGCAGACAAGTTTTGTGTGACCATCGTGTTTTCATTTACTGTCACCGTTTTCCATCCACAGATGAAATGAATTTTGTGTTATGTTTGATATCCGGGATTAGAGCAATATTTTCTGTGTATCTGTCATAATAAATGCTATTATCACAATGCACTAACAGCATTTAGCAGAATCAGTGGGAGACATCTGAATCTCTTATTTCCTGGCGGAAAATGGCAATCACAGTTCTCTCAGATGAAGATTATTCAATAAAGAAAGTGTTAGTTCACTCCGCCGTATCTTGTTAGGCAGGGGGGCTGAATATGTGCTTTATCTTTTGTTTTGCAACATTAAAGGGGTGGAGAGCATGTCTAGAAAGCTTTGAGACAGCTATGACCTTTCGTAATGACCTTTGGATCTTGTGGACATCTCATCCCACAGGCTGTGTTAGAACAAGGCGCCAGTTACTTTGCAGTTTAGACTTTGCTTCAGTCACCTCCTGTTCTGTATAATAATCTGTTTTCAATTCCGACCTGCGTACCCTAGGATCATAGCAATCTGAATTACTGTAACTCCCTAGACCCAACAGCTTCCTCCCGTCTTCTAGGCAACTAATAAAAGTTTGATGGAATATAAGTGAGAGCAGACAATATCGCTACTTCTTGAAATTATCACTTTTGAGTTGACACCTTTTTGCTGTCTGGATACAAAGGTGTACATGGCTAAAAATGAATTCCTGGAAAAGATACGCAACCATATGGTAACTGGAAATTAATAAATGAAGTGGGAAATCAATTTCACCCTTAATCTGTCATTTTTCTAGGGTATTTTCAAGAATGGTTTAGTTAGCTTAATTGTTTGATGTTCTCATTTGCTCTTTTTGTCTTTTGCATTAATTGCTGTTTTTTGCGTCAAATTCTTCAAATACAATTCATGATTGGCCAAGTCGAATTGATTTTTTCTCTCTTAAACACTTTTGCAACTTTATAGTGCAAAAGTTTCTCGATTTTGCAAAATTTCTCAAAAATACATCTGGGGAAACTGGAGAGTACTGGTAGCAAATTAGCGACTTTAAAAAAGAACAACATAACAAAAACAAACAGGTGAGCACATATAAATAGACAAGACAAGATGAATAAGGACAAACAATATACCTATTTGGCCATAATTTCATGAAAATGTAATTAAAGGTTTAACGAATATTTTCTATTCTTAATGATAACAGTAGTGTTAAAGATAGTCAAACATATTAACTCTTGGAGCATATAGAGTGCATTGGTGAGCTCTAAAACTCCCAAAATTTGTATAAAACTTTAAACCTAGCAGTTTATCTTATAACAATACTATTTAATAGTAAAAACAAACATCCATAAAGAACTAACTATAGAATGAAAGGAAAGAACTGTGATTTTCACATAAATTATATAAACATAAAGCAATCAAAATATTCTTAAGCAATGAAATATTCCAGGAGATATGACATAGTCCTGTGCATACCAAACACAATTGCATTTTTGATGCATTTTTACCTAAATATGTGTGAAATCACCATATATTTACAGTATGGTAACAAACATCAAAAATTAAATCCAGCCAATGTCCTTGTTGTTTAGCGATTATTATTTGCATTATATAATTATATAATGTTATCTTATCTTACACTTATAAAGCAGTTCAGCTGGTATTTTTCTGTTTTTAGTTGTTGGTTATCAGTTAAATGGTTTTTATAAAGTATCTCTGGCTAATCGAAATCAGAATGTGCAATCTAGCCAAACACTGTACTTAACATTTTAAATTGTTTGGCTTGTGAACTGTTACAATTGCTGGCAGAAAATGTTATTGTTTATTGTAGTATATACAATTTAGCATTCAGTACTACAGTTTTTTAACCTCGTCATTTCTGTAATCAAGCCTTGCAGTAAAAATATGTTGTTTTGTTTTTTCTAATAAATATCAAATGTTTAATCGGAGTGTCTTGAAAGCAGAAGGGTAAAGTTCATATTTTCTAATTCTGTTCTCTACCTCTATAATTTCAAGATTTACTATAGCCTCCCCTTGTGTATGGAGCCGGAGATTGCGGTATGAGTAGACACTGAATGCATACCGTGATCTCCGGCGCCATACTTACATACTTACCTGACCAGGAGGAGCGTTGCCGCGGCGCTTCTCTTGCCGAAGAGCAGCTTCGGAATCGCGCATGCGCATAGCGCTATCCGCCGCCATTTTACTGAAGACACATTTGCAGTGTCTTCAGCAATATGGCGCCGGACAGCGCGGTATGGGCATGCGCGTACTCTGGTGCCACACTCCTCCCCCAGCCTCCAGCAGAACGGAACAGCGCTGGAGCACAGAGAAGAAAGGAGAGTACAGATGTTTTTGTTTTTTTTGCATGTGTGCAGTTTAATAAGGGCAGAGCCGGCGTCAGCACCCGGAACACCCGGGCAAGTGCCGGGGCCCTGAGCAGGCAGGGGGGCCCACTCACCGTCGGGCACCCCGGCGCCCGTTAGCGGAGGAGAGCGGTGTCAGCGCCGCCTACTGGGCCCCCCCGCTTGCTCAGGGCCCCGGCAGCAGCTGGCACAATACTTACCTCTCCCGTGCCTCCGCTGCCATAACTCCGGGCTCCAGGGGGCGCCGGCGCTTCCTCTCACAGCAGCGCCGCTGAATGACGTCATCATTCAGCGGCCGGCTGTGGAAGAGAGCGCGCGGACGCCGGACAGGTGAGGCGTGTGTGTATGTGTCTGTGTGTGTGTGTCTGTGTGTATCAGTGTGTGTGTATGTAGTGCAGTGCTTTGTGTGTGTGTGTGTGTGTGTGTATGTATGTATGTATGTGAGAGAGTGCTTGTGTGCTGTGGTGCTGTCTGTGTGTGATGATGGGCAGGCATTGATGATAATGGGCAGGCATTGATGATGATGGGGAGGCGATGATGATAATGGGCAGGCATTGATGATGATGGGGAGGAGATGATGATGATGGGCAGGCATTGATGATAATGGGCAGGCATTGATGATGATGGGGAGGCGATGATGATGATGGGGAGGCGATGAAGATGATGGGCAGGCATTGATGATAATGGGGAGGCAATGATGATGATGGGGAAGCGATGATGATGATGGGCAGGCATTGATGATAATGGGGAGGCCATGATGATGATGGGGAGGCAATGATGATGATGGGGAGGCGATGATGATGAAGGGCAGGCATTGATGATGATGGGGAGGCAATGATGATGAGGGGGAGGCAATGATTATGAGGGGGAGGCGATGATGATGATGGGGAAGCAATCATGATGATAATGGGGAGTCTTTCCACAGCGCCCTTTCCTGAGCCGTAACAGTGCAGAACGCAGTACAGCGCAGAGGAGAACTCCATATTTTGTATGGAGCATTATATGGGGACCAGTATCCTGTATGGAGCATTATATGGGGACCAGTATCCTGTATGGAGCATTATATTGGGTCCAGTATTCTGTATGGAGCATTATTTTGGGTCCAGTATTCTGTATGGAGCATTATATGGGGGATGGGGGTGACATCCTGCATGGGGTATTATATGGGTAATGAGGGGGAGACTATGTGGTGCCCATAATATTGTATGGAGGACTGTACTGTCCAGTCTGTACTGTGCGCTGTGAGGATTTGGTGGTTTTTGAGCTATTGTACAATTTACAATAGATATCACTCATGTAATGGAAGAAGTGAAGAATTTGGCACTGTACTGTACCTATATTTCTCTGCTGTATCTGTGCATCATGAATCGTGGTCTGTGTTAAAGGGGCCCACTGAGGCTCTTTCGTCCGGGGCCCATAAAAACCTGAAGCCAGCCCTGAATAAGGGTGAGGGGGACCATACTTAACAGGGTAGGGGGGTGAGAGGTAGCATGCATGCGAGGATAGGGGTAAGGGGATCATGTATATCAGGATAGGGGGGTGAGGGTAGCATGCATAGGGGGTGAGGGGACCATGCATTTCAGGATGGGGGGGATGAGAGGACCATGCATATCAGAATAGGGGGGTGAGGGGTAGCATGCATAGGGGGTGAGGGGACCATGCATTTCAGGATAGGGGTGAGAGGACCATGCATATTAGAATAGGGGGGTGAGGGGTACCATGCATATCAGAATAGGGGATGAGGGGTAGCATGCATAGTGGTGAGGGGACCATGCATTTCAGGATAGGGAGGTGAGAGGACCATGCATATCAGGATAGGGGGGTGAGGGGACGATGCATATCAGAATGGGGGGGTGAGGGGACCATGCACACCAGGATTGGGGGGTGAGGGGACCATGCATAACAGGATTGGGGCTGAGGGGACCATGCATACCAGGATTGGGGCTGAGGGAACCATGCATACCATATTTGGGGTGTGAGGGGGTCCCATACATCCTACGATAGGGATGGGGGGAGCATGCATACCAGGATTGGGGATGAGGGGCCATGCATACCATAATTGGGGGGTGAGGGGGTACCATACATCCTACAATAGGGATGAGGCGGGACCATGCATACCAGGATTGGGGAGTGAGGGGACCATGCATACCGGGATTGGGGGGTGAGGGCACCATGCATACTGGGATTGGGGGGTGAGGTGACCATGCATACCAGGATTGGGGGGTGAGGGCACGATGCATTCCAGGTTTGGGGGATGGGAAAATGCATACCAGGATTAGGGGTTAAGGGGACCAAGCATTCCAGGATTGGGAGGAGAGGACCATGCATACCAGGATTGGGGTGATGGGACCATGCATACCAGGATAGGAGGGGGGCAGCACATACCAGGATGGGAGACCATATACCAATAAAAATGCTTGCCACCAGGGCGTAGAACAGGTTCATAGCTAGTTATATTATAATAGAGATAGAGTTTTGGTTAACCCCTTTCTACCATTTGACATACTATCCTGTCCATGTGACCTGGGCCTTAAGTCCCAGTGACGGGATAGTACGTCATATGCTATTATAAGCGATCGGCCGGGTGTCAGCTGATGCTCACAGCTGACACCCGGCACTAAGTGCCAGGAGCGGTCACGGACCGCTCCTGGCACTTTAACGCCCGGTACACTGCGATCAAAGATGATCGCAGCGTTCCCACGGCTGCAGAGGGGCTGATAGCCCCTCTGCTTTTGGATCGGAGACCCATGAAGCAGGGTTCCCATCGTTCCCATGGAGACCCGGATGTCATCACGACGACACCCGGGTCTCCAGGTCAAAGAGACTTCCTGACATGCGTAGTGCATGTCAGGAAGCCTCAGAGGTACGTGCACAAAAGCTGCAGCGCTGCAAGCTTCTATAGCATGCAGATGCTGCTTCATCTGCATGCTATAGAAGCGATCAGCCTGCAGAAAATCAGTGTCCATAGTGGGACAATGTGTAAAATTAAGAATTAAATAAAAAAAATTTTTTTAAATAATTGTAAAAATATTTTAAAAAATAATTAAAAAATAATTAAAAAATTAATATTTATTACGGTATATCAATAAATAAATATGCTAGTGAAAAAAATTTAAATAATAAAAGTACACGTTTTTAGTATCCCACGTCCATAATGACCCGATCTATAAAACTGTCCCGCTAGTTAACCCCTTTATTGAACACCATAAAAAAAACATGGTACCGCTAAAAAACGTCATCTTGTCCCGCAAAAAACAAGCCCCGAACAGCTCCATCAGCAGAAAAATAAAAAAGTTATAGCTCTCAGAATAAAGCGATGCAAAAATAATTATTTTTTATATAAAATAGTTTTTATTGTATAAAAGCGCCAAAACATAAAAAAAGATATAAAAAGCGACTTAAAAAATGTCATGTGCCCTAAAATGGTACCAATAAAACCGTCATCTCGTCCCGCAAAAAACAAGATCTCACATGACTCTGTGGGCCAAAATATGGAAAAATTATAGCTCTCAAAATATGGTGATGCAAAAACTTTTTTGCAATAAAAAGCGTCTGCCATGCGCCAAAACAGTGGTTTACCCCCACATATAGGGCCTCGGCGTACTCAGGACAAATTTCACAACAACTTTTTGGGTCCAATTTGTCCTGTTACCCTTGGAAAATTAAAAAATTGGGGGCGAGATCATTTTTGTGGAAAAACTATGATTTTTATTTTTACGGCTCTACGTTATAAACTTCTGTGAGGCACTTGGGGGTTCAAAGTGCTCACCACACATCTAGGTAAGTTCCTTAGGGGGGTCTACTTTCAAATATGGTGTCAATTGTGGGGGGTTTCCACTGTTTAGGCGCATCAGGGGCTCTCCAAACATGACATGGCGTCCGATCTCAATTCAGACAATTCTGCATTGAAAAAATCAAACGGTTCTCCTTCCTTCCGAGCTATGCCATGCGCCCAAACAGTGGTTCCCCCCACATATCAGCATATATGTGATATACATGATATACATATCAGGTATCAGCGTACTCAGGAAAAATTGCACAACAACTTTTGTGGTCCAATTTCTCCTGTTACCTTGGTAAATAAAAAAAATTGTATCTGAAGTAAATATTTTGTGAAAAAAGTTAAATGTTCATTTTTTTTAAACATTCCAAAAATTCCTGTGAAGCCCTGAAGGGTTAATAAACTTCTTGATTGTGGTTTTGAGCACGTTGAGGGGTCCTGCTTTTTGAATGGTGTCACTTTTGGGTATTTTCTAGACCCCTCAAAGTGACTTTAAATATGATGTGGTCCCTAAAAAAAATGATGTTGTAAAAATGAGAAATCACTGGTCAAATTTAACCCATATAACTTCCTAACAAAAAAAATTTTGATTCCAAAATGGTGCTGATGTAAAGTAGACATGTGTGAAATGTTATTTAGTAACTACTTTGTGCGATATAACTCTCTGATTTAAGGGCATACAAATTCAAAGTTTGAAAATATATATTTCCATTTTTTTCATAAATAAATGCAAGTTATAGCAAAGAAATTTACCACTAACATGAAGTACAATATGTCACAAAAAAAATCTCAGAATCGCAAGATCCGTTGAAGTGTTCCAGAGTTATAACCTCATAAAGGGACAGTGGTCAGAATTGTAAAAATTGGCCGGTCATTAACATGCAAACAACCCTCGGGAGTAAAGGGGTTAAATGGGAGACTTCAAAAAGAACACTTTGTTCTTGTTTAGTATAAATTTAAAAACATTTTTAAATCTTCTGTTAGCCCAACATTTGATTTCAAATAATGGGAAACTAGCTTGGCCCATGCAAAATTTTCCACATTGGTCGTTGGGGGCGCAGGCAATTTAAAAAAAAGCAACTGGTCAAATGTAAATGTATTTCATGAGATGATGAACACAGACAGGTATTTATGTGTAGCTTGGTAATACAATAAACTGGTTTGATAAGTAGAGGACAAAAAATGTCTTCCGGTTGAGGTGCCAACTGCAGGTCATTGTGTCTTCCTGTAGGTTTATGAAAATAAATGTTTAAACTGTATTTAGTGATAAAATCTTGAATGTGTGGTTTGTTTGGCTCTTTTCTTGCTGAAGGGAGCAAGTTTACCTTTCAAATGGTGTATCATTTGTGTGTGCGGGGTGAAGTAATCAGCGAAAAAGCAGTGCATGTTTACAAATGTGTTTGCATATGTGACTCACCTGCAGTGAAGTGTGCAATCCTCCAATATGGCTAAAATAGGCTGGGCAAGCACTTGAGCAAGCTGGAAAGACCCCAAGGCAAATGTGTGGATTTATTTGTGATGTCTGTAAGCAGCTTTGTGGTAGTGTGCTTTGGGGTAGTGTGCAGGTAATTTGACCTTTCAAATGGTGAAACATTTGTTTGTGTGGGTGGAGTATGAATAGAGCAAGTGTGCAATTCAATAGGCAGTGCATGTTTACAAATGTGTTTGCATATGTGCCTCACCTGCAGTGACGTGTGCAATCCTCCAATTTGGCTAAAATAGGCTGGGCAAGCAGTTTTACAAGCTGGAAAGCCCCCAAGGCAAATGTTTGGATTTATTTGTGATGTCTGTAAGCAGCTTTGTGGTAGTGTGCTTTGGGGTACTGTGGTGCCTCCTACAGGTCATTTTTTCTTACTGCAGGTTTATGAAAATTAATGTTTAAACTGTATTTTGTGATCAAATCGTGGATGTGTGGTTTGGCTATTTTCTTGCTGAAGAGGGCAAGTTTACCTTTTCAAATTTGTGTGTGGGTGCAGTATGAACGGAGATACAAAGTAATCACCGAAAAACAGTGTTTAGAAATAATAGAATAGATAACAAATACAGGTAATCATCCCATCTCTGTACAGAAATGCCCCCAAAATGACACAAGCTTTGCTCATTTATGCAAATTTGTAAGTAGCACTTCCCTTTACAGCCTGTTTCATAGGACTTTCTGCAAAAAATTGGACGCTGTGAGATATGCAGAGCTCTGGATTCTTGTTAGCAGAGAGCAGCACATTGCATCTTAGATGATAAAATTTTTACCTACTGGTTCAATTTGTCTTATTTCTATCCTTGAAATATGGTGATCAGTTCTCATACATATGATAAACTAATAATACAAACTGTTTTTTAGTGTCTAGGAATGTCTTTCTTGGTATTCATTGCAAATTGAGAAGAGAGTTTGTCATTGGTGACTTGAAAATGACACTACGATTAATTGTATTAACTTTCAAATATATAGAACATTGATTGGGTATCTTGTTAAGAAGATCATCATATTCCAAGGGTCGGGAAAACTGCATGTAATTCATTAATATCTATCTATCTATCTATCTATCTATCTATCTATCTATCTATCTATCTATCTATCTATCTATCTATCTATCTATCTATCTATCTATCTATCTATCTATCTATCTATCTATATCTATCTATCCAGAAATGACAGCTTGACAGTAACCAATAGAAAAACTAAGCTATATATTATTCTCACTAAGGCTACTTTCACACATCAGTTTTTTTACGTCAGGCATGATCCGGCGTCGCGCCGGAGCGCTGATCCGGCTCAAATTGTGCAGAAACGGATCCAGTTTTTTGCCGGATCCGTCTACCTAATCCGGCTCAAAACCGGATCTGTTTCATCCATTTCGTCCGTTTTTTTTCAGTTTTTCGACGGATTACAACGGATCCAGTTTTTAAAAACGCCCATGGGGGGCTCACAAACGTGTTTGGCTACTGAAAACCTATATATACAATGCTCCTACAGCCCATCTTTGACAGGTTGTAGAGGAGCAAGTGCAAGTTGGAGAGAAGAACAAGTGGCTGGCGAAGATGGAAAGCGTGATCGCAAACATTCTGAAGAATTATGTGGATTTCATTGTTGAGGCGAATCATTGAAAGCGATTGTTCTAGAGAAGGAGAGAGAGAGAGACAGCAGCACATCATGCGTCAGCGCCGATGACATTTGTGCATCACAGCCCAGAGAATGACACATGGAGTGTATTCTACACTATACATGGAGCTACGAGGAAACCCTGAGAAATTTTTCCCATATGTTCGTATGAAAATAGAGAACTTTCATGTATTGGTGGAACGAATTGGACACCTCATCAGAAGAAGTGACACATATTGCCGCTTCTCCATTTCACCGGCTGAGCGTCTGATGGTGACTCTTCGGTAAGCCATATTTATTGTATCTCCTCCTTTTAAAGCACACTTGTAACTGTAATGTTGTTGCTGGTAGTTTGTAATAATTCTTTTTATAGTTTCTCCAACTGTTAAAGCTGACTGATAACTGTTATGTTATTGCTGTTATTTTTAACTCATTTGTAACCTTTTTTTTATTCACAGATTTCTTGCAACTGGAGAATCCCTTTCGTCATTCCATTTCCAGTTCAGACTTGGGATTTCCACCATCTCTGGAATTGTGAAGCACACATGCCGTGTATTGTGGGACTTTTTACATGGCGAGTTTATACCATATCCCACAACGGAGAGTTGGCTGGAAATTGCTGATAAATTCCAACAAATCTGTCAGTTTCCAAATTGCTTGGGTGCAGTGGGACGGGAACATATCTGCATCGTCAAACCTGCTGGATCTGGATCCGAATATTTTAATTATAAAAAATATTTCTCCATTGTGCTCATGGCCATCGCTGACGCTGAATACAAATTTATAGCGGTTGATATTGGGGCCTATGGCCGCTCCAATGATTCACAAGTATTCAAATTGTCAGCAATGGGGCGTCATCTCTATGGAAACACCTTCCAGTTCCCACCCCCTAGACCACTGCCTGAAACATCAGGGCCAGCAATACCATTTGTTTGTGTAGGGGATGAAGCCTTCCAGCTATCAGAACACCTGCTGAAACCGTACTCCAGCAGTGGATTGACGCCAGCTAAAAAATATTTAATTACCGCCTCACACGAGCACGAAGAATGGTGGAGTGCGCTTTTGTTATTCTGACAGCCAAATGGCGTGTTCTATTGACCGTTATCAACCTCAAGACTAAAACTGTGGACAAGGTGGTCAAAGCTTGTGTGGTCCTGCACAATTTTGTTATATGCAAGGAACAGATTTCCATTGATGACCACTCTGAGGAAACCACCTTGCATGATTACCAGAACATTACGTATAGAAGTTCTGTGTCAGTTTCCAGAATGAGGGACAAACTTGCTGAATACTTTATTTCACCTGAAGGAAGAATAGACTGGCAAGATGAGAGAGTTTGAAAAATTGTTCTGGGACCTTGTAACCAAAAGTCATTTACCTTCTGTACCCACAGTATTATACTTTTTTTTTACACAAAGTTGTGTACCTTGTTATGTATTACCTAAAGTATTTTACTTTTTACCCAAAGTTGTGTACCTGGTTGTGTATACCCAATCAATTTTACCTTCGTTACCCACAGTATTTTACCTTGTTTTAAACATATTTAACCTTATTATTATTGTTAATTTTCATAGATTTTTGATTTATTATTACTTTTGTCAGATTCAAGTTATTTCTGTGACCATTGTGGGTTTTTCTCTTATTAAACGAGGGGTACCAACAATTTTGACCACGTGTGTACCATTGACTTACGAAAGACAATTAAAATGAGTTTCTCTTAACTGAAAAAAGTAATACATCAAAGCTGTTAAACCAAACTAAACTATAAAACATAAAATCCAAATTCTCAATTATTAGAAATTTATTTTTCTATCCATACTGAAATGTTACGTAATAGTATACTATGCTATTTTATTGTAATAGTCATCACCTTTTGAATAATGTGGAATATCAGTTATCAGACCGTTAGATAGATATTCTCATTCAGAAGACAACAAGCAGTGAAAAGCTTTGCAAAAGCCAGAAGTGGGTTAATATGCCAGAGACTGCATTTTCTTCCTTACAAGTGATTAAGACTCATATTTCACCCCATGTAAAGATGAAATATCTGAATCTGTGAGAGGTGAATGCCAAGAGAACTGATGGCCCATTGATTTCCCACTGTTTCTTTCAGAAGCACTGCCATGTGAAAAGGACTTTTTTTTTCAGACCAAAAACACAGCATTTAAACTGTTCTCTGAAGGTGGTAACTATGGGGCTTATTTATCAAGTGTGAGAGTTAGAGCTAAAAGCAAAAGTCACGTAATTGGACTGGAAATTTTATTTTCTGTATTTGTCAAAAGCACTTTGCTAATGGTATCCATCCCAGTTATTTTTTTTCAACAGAATTATATGCACTGTGTGCCACTAGAGGCTATGAAAGAAAAAGGAATTAAGAGGCCTGTTTGTATAGCTGGATAGAAGCAGCTGGATGTGGCTCCACTCATTGACTCTACGTGGGAGTAACAAATTTCCAGTCAACCTTACAGAATTTCTCAATTCTCAAACTTTACAAATGTTCCTACCTGTGAAGTCATTCTAATGACATACCTACTTACAATTGACATTTAGGTAATAATAGTGATTAAGGTGGTATTTTATTGTAGCTAATAAATGAAATGTATGAAGAAGGTATCTTTGAATATTCACCTAATTTTTATCTTTACCTGAACAAATCTGTGCTGCTCTTACTTTGTTAGCTAGAATGACCAGAGAAAGAAGCCAACATGTCAAAGCTCTTATATGGCAATGCTATGACCATAACTGGAGGCAGGTCATGCAACATAAATAGAAAAATGCAGCTCTTTTGCTATTCATATTGTCTTATTATATAAAAGAATAACAAAAAGTTATGCAGAAAGCAGGCATCTTGACATAAGCAGAATTTAGTCTGAATAAGAATCAAAAAGTAGTGCCCGTTGTGGCGTTCTTCCTACCCAATAGAGAGGCGCAGCATTTAGATGAAATTCTTCTCTATATGCTAGCTTACAAAATTATGACATTTTTTTGGTATTATAACTAATATTGGTGTACTATCACTTTGTTATTTATGTTGAGATAACCTAAGATAAAATCAAAATGTGCAAATTCTCTGTAGTAAATAAATAAATTATAAAGTACATGTAATTAACATATTTAGCTAACACTGTTTTGAACACAAAAGCCTAAAAGCCATTCCTGCACAACAAGGTGTACCCAATCAGAATGGTACCTAACTCTTGTAGTTTACTTCACTATGAGTCAGCAGTAGTGATGAGCAAGTATAATTGTTGCTCGGTTTTTCCAGAGCTCGCTCGGGTGTCTTCAGAGTATTTTGGCATGCTCAGAGATTTCGTTTCTGTCGACGCAGCTGCATGATTTGCGGCTGCTTGACAGCCTGAATACATGTGGGGATTCCCTAACAAACAGGCATTCCTCACATGTACAGTGCCTACAAGTAGTATTCAACCCCCTGCAGATTTAGCTGGTTTGATAAGATGCAAATAAGTTAGAGCCTTCAAACTGCAAACGAGAGTAGGATTTATTAACAGAAGCATAAATCTTACAAAACAAAAAGTTATGTTGCTCAGTTGAATTTTAATAAATTTTAAACATAAAAGTGTGGGTCAATTATTATACAACCCCTATGTTTAATATTTCGTGGAATAACCCTTGTTTGCAATTACAGCTAATAATCGTCTTTTATAAGACCTGATCAGGCCGGCACAGGTCTGTAGAGTTATCTTGGCCCACTCCTCCATGCAGATCTTCTCCAAGTTATCTAGGTTCTTTGGGTGTCTCATGTGGACTTTAATCTTGAGCTCCTTCCACAAGTTTTCAATTGGGTTAAGGTCAGGAGACTGACTAGGCCATTCCAACACCTTGACTTTTTCCCTCTTGAACCAGGCCTTGGTTTTCTTGGCTGTGTGCTTTGGGTCGTTGTCTTGTTGTAAGATGAAATTACGACCCATCTTAAGATCCTTGATGGAGGAGCGGAGGTTCTTGGCCAAAATCTCCAGGTAGCCCGTGCTATCCATCCTCCCATGGATGCGGACCAGATGGCCAGGCCCCTTGGCTGAGAAACAGCCCCACAGCATGATGCTGCCACCACCATGCTTGACTGTAGGGATGGTATTCTTGGGGTCGTATGCAGTGCCATCCAGTCTCCAAACGTCACGTGTGTGGTTGGCACCAAAGATCTCGATCTTGGTCTCATCAGACCATAGAACCTTGAACCAGTCTGTCTCAGAGTCCTCCAAGTGATCATGAGCAAACTGTAGATGAGCCTTGACATGACGCTTTAAAAGTAAAGGTACCTTACGGGCTCGTCTGGAACGGAGACCATTGCGGTGGAGCACGTTACTTATGGTATTGACTGAAACCAATGTCCCCACTGCCATGAGATCTTCCCGGAGCTCCTTCCTTGTTGTCCTTGGGTTAGCCTTGACTCTTCGGACAAGCCTGGCCTCGGCACGGGAGGAAACTTTCAAAGGCTGTCCAGGCCGTGGAAGGCTAACAGTAGTTCCATAAGCCTTCCACTTACGGATGATGCTCCCAACAGTGGAGACAGGTAGGGCCAACTCCTTGGAAAGGGTTTTGTACCCCTTGCCAGCCTTGTGACCCTCCACGATCTTGTCTCTGATGGCCTTGGAATGCTCCTTTGTCTTTCCCATGTTGACCATGTATGAGTGCTGTTCACAAGTTTTGGGAGGGTCTTAAATAGTCAGAAAAGGCTGGCAAAAGAGATCATTAATCCACACATGTGAAGCTCATTATTCTTGGTGCCTGAACTACTTCTTAATACTTTAGGGGGACCAAACAGAATTCTTGTGGTTTGAGGGGTTGAATAATAAATGACACTCTGAATTAACTTTTAACGTTTTTAAAAAAAAAAAAAAAAATTAAAACAAAAATTTTTGCTGCAGTGCATTTCCCACTTCCAGGCTGATCTACAGTACAAATGTCACAATGCCAAGTTAATTCCGCATGTGTCAACCAGCTAAATCTGCAGGGGGTTGAATACTACTTGTAGGCACTGTATTCAGGTTGTCCAGCAGCCACAAATCATGCAGCTGCATCGGCAGAAACTAAATCTCCAAGCACACCAAAATACTCGGAGGACACCCGAGCATGCTCAGGAAAACCCGAGCAACGAGTATACTTGCTCATCACTAGTCAGCAGACATCAAAATATAAAAGGGAAATCGAAATAAACAAAATGAACAGCCCAAAAAGGGGCTACCTCAGACAGACTTGGCCCAAGCTACTGTATCTGACAGACTCCAGAGGAGCTCCAATACCCCTTAGCCCCTATAAAGGGATCTGGTTTTATTACTGGATACAGTGGATGTGTAACGTGGCGTTGGGTGGTGGCTGTGGGTGAGGTCTCTTACAGCCCAGCGCGTTACTTGAAGGTGGGGAACCTGGGTGGGTGTGTGGACTTATACTATGGGGGGGCGCTACAAGAAAAATCAACATTTCCTGCAAGAAAAATCAACATTTCAGACTCTTGACCAACAAGAAAGAAACGCATAAATTCAAAAGTCAACATATAAATAACAGTCTATTCCTTGTGTATTCCTCCTGGTTTGCTGAAAATAGACATCTGGTTAATTAAAATAAAATGCTGTCATCACAATTATGTACAACAGTTAGTGAGTACACAGCTTGAAGAATGTTTCCTTCACAATAGGGAATATTTTGGCTCAGGGAACAAAACATAGAGATTTTGGGTCCATGGCCTGGAAACTCCCCAGATCTTAATCCCATTGAGAACGTGTGGTCAATCATCAAGAGACGGGTGGACAAACAAAAACCTAAAAATTCTGACAAAATGAAAGCATTGATTGTACAAGAATGGACTGCTATCAGTCAGGATTTGGTCCAGAAGTTGATTGAGAGCATGCCAGGGAGAATTGCAGAGGTCCTGAAGAAGAAGGGTCAACACTAGAGTTGAGCGATACTTTCCGATATCCTAAAGTATCGGAATCGGAATGGTATCGCCGATATCACTAAAATATCGGCGATACCCGATATCGATACCGGAAGTCCCATGTAAGTCTATGGGAACAAAATATCGAAATTAAAAAAAACCCATTCTTGCCTTGTTGGTTAATTGTACATGAAGGAAAACAAGAAAGAGTAATGTAGAATGTATTGGGGAAGGTTGAGGAGACATTAAAGGCATAGATGTTTAACCCAATCAAATGGAATAGCATAAATATTTTTTTTTTAAAGATGTTCGGATTGACGAAGAAATTGACAATGTTAACGTTTTTTATATTTTGGCAAATATGTATATTACACAACTTCCATGCTCTTCATCTTCACCTTTTTAACTTTTCACACACTTTCTCCTTCATAATCTTCTGCAGCATCATCTTTTTCATCAAATTATTCTTCATCTTCACCTTCTTTATCTTCTTCTTAAACTTCTTGCTATTCATCTTTGTTAACATTACTCATATTCTTCTTATTAAACTATTATTCTTATTCATATTCTGCTTCATCTTCTTCATCATATTCTTATTTGTGACAGAGAATCCTGTACTTGTAATCTGTCAAAGTATGAATTTTTCATCCTTCCGTTCTTGCTGTCACAAAAGATTTAAATTACAACAGTATTTGTCCGTGTTCAGTTTAGCCTGCAGCAGCAGGCATTTTCCAGGGGCACCACGAGGAGGAACGGACTCACCCCCATACACTGCTTAGTCTTCTTCTGCTTAGAATTTAGAGCATATATTTTGCTCTTCATTTTGGTCTTATACTTCATGTTCTTCTGCTTTTAGATCTTCTGCTTATTGTTCTTGTGTCTCTTGTTCCGTATCTTGTATTTGTAGCACAATCTTGTACCAGCTGATGTTACTGGGACACGGTTACTAAGCAGGAGGTACCTGTGCTCCAAAGCACTACCAAGGACCAGCAGACGTTGCTGGAACTCGGATACCAAGATGGAGGCACCTAGGCCAAAGGCACTGCGGAGAACCAGCTGACGGTACTGGAACCCGGAGGGGCAGCAGAAGGAAAAGAGCCAATGGCACAACCGAGGACCAGCTGACGTTACTGGGACACGGTTACTAAGCAGGAGGTACCTGTGCTCCAAAGCACTACCAAGGACCAGCAGACGTTGCTGGAACTCGGATACCAAGATGGAGGCACCTAGGCCAAAGGCACTGCGGAGAACCAGCTGACGGTACTGGAACCCGGAGGGGCAGCAGAAGGAAAAGAGCCAATGGCACAACCGAGGACCAGCTGACGTTACTGAACCCCAGTAACACAGGAGCAAGTGTTGACTGTGCTAACAGCACTTCCGAGCAACAACTGGCGGTGTTGGAGCCCAGGGTCAAGGAGGATGTTTAAATACTAGATCAAGTAATTTCCTTGTTACCTGTCAATTTTAAATGTCTATACTTCAAACAAGAGAAAGATAACCTTTACTACCATAAGATGATGATTTCATTTAAACTAATATCTAGATAAATAAAGAATTGACAAACATAAACACATACATTAACATGTTGAACAGCAATGCAAACCACAAATAAATTAGTTAAGGAATCTGCTATACGGTTGTACATAAAAGCATACAAGTACATATCTGAATCCATTAATGATGGATAAGTAACAGTATGTACACCATTTTTATTGTATAGACAATGAATGTCTGACTTCAAAACATCATCAGCATTACAAGTTATCTGTGACATTACTAAAATGTTACATTTGCTGAATAATGTCACTAAACAGTTTATACAAAATTATACAATTTCCATCATGTAATACTCATAATATGTGGCAATAATCATGTTTATTAACAAACATAACCTTTAAAAAGTGCATAGTGCATAGTGAAAATTGCTATTTATGCCTGACTGTCGACTTGCAAGCATGACAACGGATAGATAAGGTATATATAGATGAGACTGCATAGCCACAGATGGTGAATGGCGATGTAATACTGTACCTCAATAAAGTGTGCGTCACTACTACATAATTTTTTTTATATAGCTTTATAAACAGGGTACGTGGATGTATGCTTGCGCCTTTGTTTTGACGCACAGACTGCCTTCCTGCTGAGACGCGTTGGGTAGTGAACAGTTGTGTGCAGTGTTCACTGTAGTCTGAGGTTTTCCTTTTTGGAGTGCAGATCACGCTCCAGTTAGTTCTTCAACCACTGCTGGTTGTAGTCTGCTGAGCGTGTGTCACTGGCACATCCTTGAAATTTTTCTCTAATTGTTGCTGCTCCACTCTATTACAAATAAATAAAATCTATTAGTGTGACGCGCTTCCATCCGTATACAATACATTGGTTGCAAACACTATAGAAGTACACAAAGGGGCCTTTCACACCTACTGAACAGTTGTGTGCAGTGTTCACTGCAGTCTCTGCGGAATAACCACACTTAGGCCTTATAACTTTTCAGACTTTCTTTATCAATCTACCAAGATGAAGAAGGCAGGGAGTAAGGCACGTGGTCGTGGAGTTTCTTCAGGGAGAGGACGTGGGGATTCTGTGGCTGCTGCGGCCCCCAGTGACACAGCATCCACCAGTTTTCCCCGGGCCGTGAGCGTTCCTTTATGCGCACTTTTGTAGGAGCTCGGAGTACCCCCCTGCTGCGGGAAGAACAAATTGAAGCCGTTGTTGTTTGGATCTCAGCCAATGCATCGACTTCAATTGCTTCCACCTCCTCTCAGGACCACAGCACTGTTGGGCAACCATCTGTCTCTTCACCGCCTGGCAAATTGCCCAGGCAGTCAGAGAGTTCTGTACAGGAGCCAGCTGAGTGTCTGCTTCTGTTCTCAGAATCTATTGGCTTGCAAACAGGGGCCCAGCCAAGCAGCATTCTGTAATGTGAAGAAGAGGGAGTATGCAGTGATGCGCAACAGCTGTGTCTCTCTGAATCTGAAGAGGCGGGTGAGACAGTGCCGATGGTCAGCACACCGCAGAACGCATCTGATGATGATGATGAGACCCAGGTGCCAGTTTCTGTTGAGCATGGTGCTGGCCAGACCACCCAACAGCAGGTGTTGGAAGAGGGTAGTGGAGATGATGAGGTCCAATACCCAACATGGCATGAAGAACAGGAAGGTGGTGGGAGCAGCTCAGAGGAATAATAATAATATTTATTTATATAGCGCCATCATATTCCGCAGCGCTTTACAGTTTAGCAGTTTCAGAACACAAGTCATAAGTAACAACGTTAACAATACAATAATTTAAGCTAAATAAGTCGCCCTGCTCGTGACAGCTTACAATGTACAATGAGATGGGGGAGATACAAAGTATAGGTGTTTATATACAATGGTGCATTTACAATGATGTTCCAGCCATCTTAAGGGACTGAGGGATGGAGATAGTGAATGGGCTAGAGACACACACACACTTACACAGAATACATAGAATGACTTTGATTAGTGAATGTGATAGGCCGCTCTGAACAAATGTGTTTTGAGGGAGCGCCTGAAACCATCCAAATTGCGGATAGTCCTAATTTCTTGGGGTAGAGCATTCCAGAGGATTGGCGCAGCGCGGGTGAAGTCTTGGAGTTGGGAGTGGGAGGTACGGATTAGTGCAGAGGTTAGTCGAAGGTCGTTTGCAGAGTGCAGCAGTCGGTTAGGCCGATAAATATAAATAAGGGAGGAGATGTAGGGGGGTGCTGCGTGTGGGACTAGTTGGTGAGAACCAGTAAAAGAATTTGGATCCCAAATGAAGGCACAATGCCGGGGAATGAGTGGCTAAATTTGAAGGATTCTGCCCCGTTTGCGTGGTTTGATGGTCAACGCGGGTGGGAAATGCAGATGAGCATGTCAGCCCAGCCCCCCATCGCCGCTTCAAAAAAACGCAAGCACTAAGGCTGAGGTTTTGGAAGGGTGGAGGGTGAGGAGTCAAAATTTTCCTCCCTTTTGGGAAATCAGGGGCAACGGGGTTTTCCTCACCAAAAAGGGGGGAGGACTTAAAAAATACCCCTTTTTCAACAAATTTAACCCGAGTCCTGTCTTATTTTTAAACCATTCAAACTTTTAAAAGTATTTACAAAACTAATGAATTTTTTTGTTTTCCTTTTTTTAAGCTATTGGTTTCCCTAAACATGTTACAAAATGTAAAAGTTTTTAAATTTGATTTTTAAATTTTGAAATTTAAAAAATTTAAAAACTTTTTTAAAAAAAAGACCCCCAAATTCCATACTTTACATCACCAAACCCCTTTTTCCCCCCCCAAAAAC
>JARQOD010000002.1:565432391-565572457 GCA_033576555.1 Oophaga sylvatica | reverse complement strand
TAAAAAAAAGAAAAAAAGAAAAAAGTAATAATTTTAGTGTTTTAAAAAAAGAAAACGGGTATAGAAATTTCAAAAAGATAAAAAATTAATTAAAATAAAAAAAATGAAAAAGGGAGGGTGAACAGGTTTTAGGTGAAACAGAAATAAAAAAAGAATGAAAAAAGGAAGGTTAAAAATTTTTAAAGGAAAACAAACAAAAAGGTTAAAATTTTTAGGGGAACACGGGGATGAAAAGGGAAATGCCAAAAAAGGAAAAAAAGTAAAAACATGGGAAAAAAAAAAAAAAGATAAAAAATAAAAAAAAAAATGAAATTTTTTCTTGCCCCCTAAAATTTTTTTAGGGACTCCGGGGAAAATACCCAAAACTTCAATTCCCCAAATTAAACTTTCCATACTTTCAAAATTCCACATCCCCTAAACTTTTAACTTACCCAAATCCCTTAATAAAAACTTTTCCACCTTTTCCCAAAAAATCACCCAACCCCCAAACCCCCAGGTTAAAAATTTTTTAATTTAAAAAAAATTTTCCCCACAACCCCCTCTTTTACAACAACAACCCCCCCAACTTTCCCTCGGGTCCCCCCCTTTTTCCCCTTTCTTTTCCCACCCCCCCCCCCGGGTTGCTGGAGTTTTGCCTCACCTGTTTTTCAGAAAAAAATTTTTCGGTTTTTTTTTTGTGCTTCTTTTTTTTTGTTTCTGCATTTGTGGAGGTCAGCCGGGTCCCCTCCGGGGGCCTGTGCTCCTCTCAATTTATCTGTAGCCACTGTTATTTGTTCATTTGCTTTTTCCTGTTTTTTCAGTGGCTGCGGCTTTGTTTTGTTACACCAGAGATCTGATTTAGGTGGTAAAGATCGTGTGATCTCAGGTTTTTTTGGCAATCAGAAGTGCTGGTATTTTTTAGGGTTTTTGTTGGATTGCAGTCAGAATTCTTTCCTGTACTTTTCTGTCTAGACAGATTGGGCCCCAACGTTTGCTCATTCTATTTTCTGTCTGTGTCCGTGCTATCTACTTGTCTAACCGCCATTACATGTTTGGGGGCTTCCTATTTTCTTTGGGAATCTGCTCTACATATAACAGAGTCCTTGGGATTTGCATAATTCTTTTAGGGTATAGAAATAGAATGAAAACTTTCTATATGCATTTATGTCCCTTATCACCTCCCTTGTGCATTTCTCCTCCTTTGTTCTCCTCCTCCTCTCCTTCTTCTCCTCTTCCTTTTCTTTTCTCCCATTTTCATCATTTTAATTATTTTTTAGTATTTATTTTAACAATGTTTTTTCTTGTATCCGGATTTAGATGCCCTTTTCTTTCTGCGTCTACATTGCACCTAACATCGTGGAGTTGGCTAGTTACAGAATCACACATATATCCATAAATGAGGAGTATGAATAAAAGAAATATATAAAAAAAGGGGGAAAAAAAGAAAATAAAAAGCAACAAAGCACAAAAGAAGGGAGTACAGGGAAAAGAAATAAGGAGAGACGCTATGCTAATGGGTATTTAGCCCATCTTTCTTAGTATCCTCATATAAGGACTACCATATTTTTGATGAAGAAAATCTGGGCACCGTTATATTATGGATATTCTATTGTCCTCATTTATTCATCTTACTATATTTAAATGAGAACTCCCTTCTTTCTTGATGCATGTCCATTGTAAATGCAGTACTTACCTCTGCTGGATATGATATACTTTAACATGCTTACTGTCTCTTTGTATATTTATGCACTAGCCACCATTGATTCATTCGCCTGTCTGTGCTGGCACTCGGTGGTTCATTTATATATATGGGCCCAGGGATGTGCGCATTTTGCTGCATGGGAGAACGGCCGTCCCCGTGTGGCATAGGTGCACACTTCAGGGTCCTTTTCTTCCTTTTCATAGCTGCCTTGTGCACTTTTTGGCGTAATCTGTGAGATGGCCAGGCGCCGGCTATCTCCAGTATGCGTCACAGTGCACGGGCGCCTTCACTTATTACTTTCATTTTCCCCCTGTACCCTCAGTGCGCATGACAGTGAATGCTCTATATGCGATTGGTGGATTTCCACCATGTGACAGTTAACACGCCTTCCATGTGATTGGTGGATTCCCACCATATGACCGCAACATATCGGATACAAATAGGGATTGCATATGACGATAGCCACGCCCCCCGAGGAAGCGGTGTGTTCATACCGCGAAACGTGCGTTGGGGTTCAGCAGAGCATGCGTCCACTCCACTGACATCGCCATGATGGGTATGTGTTTCTGAGCAATCTTATCCAGTGTAGATATCCTGTCACCTCCTTGATATAGGTCTTTCACATGTGGATCATTGTTATTTGCGGGATGACTAGTTAGGAAATGTTTTTGCACCATTGCACTTTATCCTAGGATACAGTATGCAGAGCTGTTTTTGGATATAACACAATTGTAGTATTACATACTGTTTGAATGAACGCACAGAGAAGGTCCATTATTGAGTCCTATGGGAATACTTTTTTACTCCCCCTGTGTGATTCCTTCTACAAGCTCTGATTTTTTACATTACCATGGGCAACGTGCAATATGTCTTTCCTCTCCCACTGGAATACTATGCCTAGCTGCACATTACCATACATAGGCAATACATACATGTTTGGACAGTTATAGTGGTACGATTCTCTGCTCTCTCTTGTTGTCCCTGATTCAGTATTCATAGGTAAACCTTTATTACACAATTAGCATATGTCCTGTTCTCACAATGTGTTCTTTTTATTAATAAAATAATTTCATATAATAGTTAGGACTCTTTTTCTCTTGTTTATAACATTACAGTGTGAGTCGTCACTATTTGAACTTTGGAGGCAATTTTTTCTGTTTGTGGTACTTACCATGCACTATTGAATACAATGTATATTTGGAGTACTTTTTTCATATTGGGTATGTAAATACTAGATTCTAGTATATATATATATATCCATTTGTTTATTTATTTTTTAGTAGTAACTAGAATGTAAAGTGTTGAGGACATAATAATAAAGAAAAGTATGAGCATTTCATTAGTCCAAACTAGATATTTAAATAAAGTGCTAGAAGTGCAATAATATAACAAAAACGGTATAAAGACCTGGCTACATATAAAGAGACAAAGTGTTAAGGCATAAAAAAAGATAAACATTTATACATAATAAAACCATAAGTGGAAAATACATATACATACAGTAATTAAACCGTAAGTGGAAAATACAGTCACATAGTTTAAAAGAGAGTACAAAGAGTACAATATCCAAACATATTTATACAAGTATTTTAATGCATACACAGAAAATATATTACTGATAGCTTAGGGTGCAGAAATAAAAAAAAAAATGCTGTAATGGCACTTTAAGACAAGTCTTTGACCTTTGTTTAGCTTTCTTTTGATGATGCAGCCTAAATCATTTGTAAGTCTTGAAGCAGTCTATATTTCCATTATCAGTCACGACTGTATTCTATTGTAGTGTAGAAGTTACTCATGAGAACAATGGGAAAGTGAGCTGCACCCATATTTTCCTAAAGACATTCTATATTTTTACATAGTCAATACAGCGAAAAGCTCCACTGTAGTCGATATTTATCTTTTTTCCAACCTTTGCCTTTTTCAAGCATCTACAGTAGCTTACGTCAGCAATATTATCTCTTTTTATCTCTTCCACTTTTGCCTCTTTAAATGTCAGCATGTACATTGTGTCTCAATGTAAAGGCTCTCTCAAATGGGCGTATAACTAGGACGAGTGCTATCTGATATTTTATTGGATAGCACTAGGACCAATGTCATTCTATATGGAATTGGTGATCAGCGATTCTTTCTACAGACTGAATCAGTCTGTGGAAAAAAATCACAGTATTCTGCGAGTAGCACCAGAATTCAGTGAAACAATGAAGAAAAAGCAGCATGCCTAGAGATTGGGAACACCACAATAAATGTATTAAAAAGTATCAAAGTTTATTGAGGCACAAAGTACATACAAAAACCACACATGAGCATTAAAACATTTAAAAACACACAATAGAAAAACTAGTCATGCCATGTAATAATGGTGATATGACTCTCCCCTACCTAAACCCACACAGACAATCAATATATTAATGGTATTGAGGACAACTCCCAAATGCAAATGCACAAACATATATACTGTATATCATGTAGGGAAGTCCAGAACAAAAAAAATGTATAAATAGCTATTTGCAGCACCATAAATGGAAAAAAGGAATGGATCCTCTAGAAAGGAAATCACATCAGGCACAAGTGTGAAACAAAGTGACACACTGCCTAAAATAGGCAAGCAACCCTATGCTACGCTGACTGACACAGCAAAACTTCTTGCCACAGCTCGCATTAATGTGCTATACTGGATGAGCTGCACTACCTGAGCCACTTGTGTGGGTTGTAGAGTCCGTCTCATGCTACCACCAGTGTGAAAGCACAACCAACATTCAAAAGTGACTAAAACATCAGCCAGAAAGCATTGGTACTGAGATGTGGTCTGTGGTCCCCACCTGCAGAACCACTCCTTTATTGAGTGTGTCTTGATAATTGCCAAAAATGTCCATCTGTTGTCTACTCCATTTGCACAACAGTATATGATATTGATTGTCAATCAGTGTTGCTTCCTAAGTGGACAGTTTGATTTCACAGAAGTTTGATTTACTTGGAGTTATATTCTGTTGTTTAAGTGTTCCCTTTATTTTTTGACCAGTGTATATGTACTGATTGATTGCTTTTTGTACTCCATTGCAGGTTCCCTGCTCCTGCACATCATTTTCAGCCTCTTTTTGATTGGCTATGTTTCATTTAAAACAGAACCATTGCCATTTCATTAATATGCTATGATTAAGGGCATCTGGGACGCCAGAAACGCATCCATTTTTTACCTTTGTATGTCAGTTTTTACAGTGGAAAGAAATAAAATAGTGCTTTCATTACACCTGTGGAAGTGCGTCTCTCCTCACTTTTTCCACTGTTGCTGAGCCCCACCAGCTGGAGCTATGGCCCCCTCCGGTTTTCCTCACATGGACTTTCAACCTACAAAGCGTGGTAAGCTCTGATACTTTTTTCTCCATATGTTTGTTGTAATAAACGTTGATTTGGCCAAGTTAATCCAAATTGTTGTTCCATCTGTTTGTTCGGGAGAATCTGGGAATATTGGCTCTTTTAATGAAGGAGAACTTCTAAGAAAGGGTAGCCTCCTCTAGTCAGCCGGGTTCTCACATTCTCACATATAAATTGTAAGCTCTTCTGGTCAGCATAGTCCTCTCTCACCTATAAAGAGTAATTTGTAAATCTACTTTGTCACTTGACAATTTGTAAGCTATACTTTATCATTGTGGTTTGCCCTGACGAAGCGGTATGTTTACTTCGAAATGAAGTTGACAAATAAATCCATATTTCAACTATTCCAGTCTCCTACTCCTTTCTGGACTGTGGGAATTTTGGCAGTGGCAGTGCAAATTTTTACCCACTGATTTCCTGCCTCATAAGTTTCTCAAAATCGTGGATCTGGAGCAGCTTATTTCTAAGCTGATACAGCGGTTGTGACTCACACAAGGTGAGCATAAATAGCTTTTATCTCCTTATTTTCCACACTGTAGTGGTTATTTTCGCTTAAGTTTTAGCCTTTACTCACCTATAAAGAGTAAGCTCTTGTAATCAGCAGGATTCACTGTCTCCTCTGTGTCACGTGTATTTTCCTGAGAAATTACAACCTTTCCCATACTGAGATTTGCACACATGCAGCTGCTGCAAATTTTTCTTGAGAATTTGGCGAAGTGGACGATTTTGAATTTCAAGAGATCCGCTCATCTCTACTGGTGTATACCTTTCCTAAATTATTGCTGTACATTTTTCCATCAGAAAAATGATGTATAATTAATAACCACAGGTGCAGCAGTAAGTATCATTACATTTTGCTGAAGAATTTCTTAAAATGTTAATCCACTTTTTAACACAAGTGATGACTACAGGAAATGCGCCCTTTGATAGGCCTTTTTTAAAAAATAGGAAACTGGGACATTTCTTTAACATAAGGTTTATGCTCACTTCACAAAAGCGTCACTATGGAAACACTTCCTTTTACTCCAGGTGCATCGGGGTCTTGATTCAGATGAAATAGGCATGTTCATTCAAGTAGCAGCTATCACCTGCACTGCAGACTTCAGAGCAGACACAAAAATAGACATGTATTTAATACACAAAGGAAACCAATGCTGAGAGAAGTTCCTGTAAGTGATGCCCACATGACCCTTTCTTGTACGGCTGCAGAAATAATAAGCATTAAATGGTTTGTCTGGTCTTAAACTACCAGTCTGCAGTCACTCCATGTGACTGCAGACTTATGAATGCATACTGACATTCCGACTAGAGGTGTGCGGCCTCGCTCAGTGTACGTGTATTGAGCGAGGCTGGAAACAGTCTAGTCGAAATGTGGCCGGGAGTAGTGGCGGACATATTATTAGTGCAACCTGTGCGGCCGCACAGTGGCCCAAGAGGTAAGGGGGCTCATTTCTACCTCCAAAGCAAGTGAAATTTTGCATTTTTAGGAGCTCTTGGGCTGCAAAGTGCTCATGTATTGTTCTTGCATAAGGGCCTTTTTCTGTCGGTTTCCGTCAGTGGCCGGGGATTTGCAGATCGTATAGTTGTGGTCACATGCCCGCCGTTCCAGGCGCTGGCATCAGAGAATCCTCACATTACGCACAAATAGAGTGACAATCCATTTAACTACATGTATATAATTATTCAGCTTAAATATGACAACATGTACACAAAGCATCACAAAGACTTCTTGCTGTAGTACGTCATGCTATATTCTTGTAGAGTAGATGCATTCACTGTTTCCATTTAGTGATTTGCTTTAGTGCTATTCTTTATATAGGTGGCCATATCTTCTAATTTTTCCTCGATGGATCATTATTTCATTAATAAGGGTGTGTCACAAATTCATAGTTATATGTACCAATACATGCCAAAAAAAAGTGTACTGCCTACAATGCTCATATTCATATGAATCTGACCATTTCTGCTCAACAGGAAGACTATCCTATGTGTAAGAGGGTCTCACAACTCTCAGCTGACAGATAATGTTAAGATAAAGAGGAATAGGGCTGCTGGATTTCAACATGTCCAATCATTTTATTTTTTAAGGGAGAAAAGAGAGATGTTTGGCAGCATCTTATTCCCACACCTCATTGAAAACATTAATCTGAAAGTGCCTTTTCTGTCTCCGACATCTAATTGTTGTTTTTTCTACTGTTTATGTAGGAGTTTAACAATTTAGTGTTTGGCTCCCTCTAGTGACCAGTGTCATATTCGCAGTTATAATGTTTTCTTTCACTTTCAGCAAAATCCTTTTCCCTCCCTTTGCAATGCATGATGGTAGCTTAAGCAATGCATGATGGTAGCTTAGCAATGTATTCTGGGAGCTTTCCCTCCATTTTCTTCCATTTTCCTTCAGCCTGCATCCAGGAAGCAGCTCATCTTTTCCTCTCCTCTTGCGATAGCATCGCCGGTATGTACTTATGTCTCTCTAGTTAATTCCTGTCCTATATTAGCCCTGTCTAATCAGTCCTGCCCCTGGTTGGTATTAGTCTGCAATGTTTTTTCACAGTGTACTATGTATATGTATTTCCACTATGCCCTTGTACTGATTGTATGTATATTATGTTTGTATTATATTTTCACCGCGCCAATATATCAAGTTCAATAAAAGCACAGATTCAATCACAATCTCCTTATTGGACCCCGGTATAGCGGTTTAGCTGTCTGTATAACTGCAATGACGTCTGCCTCATTCAGTGAGGACAGAACAGTGAAACGGCGGCTATACAGCTAGTGGGAATTCAGTGAAAAGACAGCCGTCCAGCTAGCTGGATCTAGTGAAACTGCAGCCATCTACAGTACAGACCAAAAGTTTGGACACACCTTCTCATTCAAAGATTTTTCTGTATTTTCATGACTATGAAAATTGTAGAATCACACTGAAGGCATCAAAACTATGAATTAACACATGTGGAATTATACATTACACTTTACAAAAAAGTGTGAAACAACTGAAAATATGTCTTATATTCTAGGTTCTTCAAAGTAGCCACCTTTTGCTTTGATTACTGCTTTGCACACAGAAAAGGTGAACGGATGGACTCTATATGTCTGGTTCCCACCGTGAAGCATGGAGGAGGAGGTGTGATGGTGTGGGGGTGCTTTGCTGGCGACACTGTTGGGGATTTATTCAAAATTGAAGGCATACTGAACCAGAATGGCTACTACAGCATCTTGCAGAAGCATGCTATTCCATCCGGTTTGCATTTAGTTGGACCATCATTTATTTTTCAACAGGACAATGACCCCAAACACACCTCCAGACTGTGTAAGGGCTATTTGACCAAGAAGGAGAGTGTTGGGGTGCTGCGCCAGATGACCTGGCCTCCACAGTCACCAGACCTGAACCCAATCGAGATGGTTTGGGGTGAGCTGGACCGCTCACCGCTTTAATTTTGAATAAATCCCAACAGTGTCACCAGCAAAGCACCCCCAGACCATCACACCACCTCCTCCATGCTTCACAGTGGGAACCAGGCATGTAGAGTCCAGCCCTTCACCTTTTCTGCAAGCAAAGCAGTAATCAAAGCAAAAGGTGGCTACTTTGAAGAACCTAGAATATAAGACATATTTTCAGTTGTTTCACACTTTTTTGCAAAGTGTAATGTATAATTCCACATGTGTTAATTCATAGTTTTGATGCCTTCAGTGTGATTCTCCAATTTTCATAGTCATGAAAATACAGAAAAATCTTTGAATGAGAAGGTGTGTCCAAACTTTTGGTCTGTACTGTACCTAGTGAGATTCAAGTCACCGGCTACACAGTGACTTAATACAGCTACAGCAATCTATGCACAGCCAAGCATTGCCCCAAGACTCCATGTCACACAAATCACACAGGACAAAATCTCATACTTCCGTCTCCTCAAAGAAAACATCTATCAGCAGCGCGGTCGCCATTGCTCGCGCAAATGCTGTAGCCGCCGAAATGCGAGCAAGCTTTGCTGAAGAAGAGATGCGACTTAAGTTAAAGAAGGCACGCATAGATAATCAAGAGAGAAAGGTGAGTTAGAGAAGGCACGCATAGATGCCGCAGCCCTCGCCGAGGCAGAATCTCTAGAAGCCGCGCAAAACCCTAAACAGCATAGTTGAAGCAGTACGTCAAGTCTGGAGTTTCCACTGCAAGATTCACCACAACGCACATCTCAGTATGTTAATGGACTTCCTGATCCAAACTATAACCCTGAACCGGCATCGGAACAAGAACATGATGTCTCCAGTGAAGCGAGCGAGAGTCATCATGAGGCTCAGCTCAAAGACAGATACAAACACGAAAACGTGGAGCAAAATAACTCTACTAATGACTACCTTGCCCCTCACCAGGTAACGCCAGAGATCACTTCACAATGTACTGAAGTCTGTAAAGGGACAATAGACAGTAGATCCTGTTCAAAAATATGCCTCGTCAGAGTGTACCCAAAGGGTCATAGAGACAAAGCTGTAAGACTGTATGCTATCTTGGATGATCAAAGTAATCGATCCCTAGCTAGATCAACATTCTTTGACCTATTCAATATCAAAGGGCCAAGCAACCCCTACTCATTAAAGACGTGTGCAGGTACTGTGACAACACAGGTAGGAAAGCTACTGACTACCAAATTGAGTCCTTAGACGGACAATTCTGCCTACCACTACCTACAATCATCGAGTGTTATCAGATCCCAGACAACAGATCTGAAATACCTACGTCAGATGTGGCAATCCATCACGCTCACTTAAAATGCATAGCACACCTCATACCGGAACTCGACCATCAGGCCCAGATAATTCTGCTGTTGGGGAGAGACATCCTGCAGGTTCATAAAGTGAGACATCATATCAATGGACTCCACAATGCTCCCTATACCCAAAAGCTAGACCTAGGATGGGTCATAATAGGAAACGTATGCTTGGGACGCATGCACGCCCCATCTTCTGTGACAAGCATGCTGACAAATACATTGGAGAAAGGGTGCCCATCTCTGTTTCAACCTTGTAACAATGATTCCATGTCAGAGAGCTACCACATAGCATCCAACTACCCAATCATCTAATAGATTTTACTCATGACAGCAGTATAGTGTCAGGAAGCTATGAGGATCAGTTAGGGTGCACAGTCTTCCAGAGAACTAAGCAAGACAACCAAGTGGCAATGTCAGTAGAGGATAAGTTGTTCTTAGAGGTAGTGGACAAGGGACTTGTTAAAGATGAGACCAACAGCTGGGTCGCACTTCTTCCCTTCAGAACTCACAGACCACGTCTACCGAACAACAGAAATCAAGCATTAAAGCGTTTCTCCTCTCTCAAACATAATCTGCAAAGGAAGCCAGAGATGAAAGATCACTTTTTCTCCTTCATGTCAAAGATCTTTGAGAATTGTCATGCAGAGCTAGCTCCCACTCTCAAAGACTCTGAAAAATGCTAGTTCCTACCCATGTTTGGAGTATACCACCCTAAGAAACCAGGCCAAATTAGAGTGGTGTTTGACTCCAGTGCTAAGTTTGATGATATCTCCCTGAATGATGTTCTACTGACAGGACCAGACCTCAATAACAAACTGCTGGGAGTACTTATTCATTTCCGTAAGGATTCCATCGCCTTCATCGCTGACATCCAGCAAATGTTCCATTGTTTCCTTGTGAGAGAGAGAGACAGGAACTTCCTAAGATTCTTCTGGTACAGAGAGTGCACATCTTTGGCAACAGTCCTTCACCTGCAGTCGCCATCTATGGACTCAAAAGGTCGGCTCAAGAAGGAGAAACAGAATATGGATCAGATGTCAGACAATTCATAGAAAAAGACTTTTATGTTAACGACTGTCTGAAAGCCAAGCCTTCAAATGAGACTGCCATCAGTCTTCTCAGGAGAGCCCAAGAGATGTTTGCTTGCTCGAACCTCAGGCTTCACAAAATAGCCTCAAACAGCCAAGAACTCATGGAAGCATTCCCTCCACAAGACTTATGTAACAGTCTCAGAGACTTGGACTTGGGGTCAGAACCTGCACCAATGCAACGCAGCCTCGGGCTTCTTTGGAATCTACAGTCAGACACTTTCACCTTCCAGGTCAGCCAGGAAGAAAAGCCTTTCACACGTAGAGGTGTCCTGTCCACCATCAACAGTCTGTACGATCCCTTGGGTTTCGCAGCTCCTGTCACTATACAAGGCAAGGCCTTACTAAGGGACTTAACCAAGGAAACATCCGACTGGATGCACCTCTGCCACCTGATAAGAAAGTACAGTGGGAAGGATGGAAGAACTCGTTAGCAGCCCTCTCCAACCTGAACGTGCCAAGACCATACACCCCTGTGCCATCTACAGAAATACAAAGCCAAAAACTGTACGTGTTTGCAGATGCTTCTGTCAAAGTAATTGCCGCTGTCGCCTATCTCAAAACTGTAGACTCCAAATGTCAGAGCCACATTGGATTCGTTATGGGGAAAGCCAAACTAGCTCCACAGCCAGAGCACACTATACCCAGGTTAGAGCTTTGTTTCACCGCGCCAATATATCAAGTTCAATAAAAGCACAGATTCAATCACAATCTCCTTATTGGACCCCTGTATAGCGGTTTAGCTGTCTGTATAACTGCAATGACGTCTGCCTCATTCAGTGAGGACAGAACAGTGCCTCTCTGGGGAACAAGGGAAATTTAACTGTTACATGAAAACTCATCTACAGTGTATAACCATCTTTATACTGATTATGGTACAACTGCTGTGAGAACTCTAAGAAGGTGGCACCCAGCTCTGCCCTCTACCTATAAGGGAGACAGAAATATGAAATTGTGAATCTGTTCATGGCTCACCTTCTTGACAATCAGGCTATGTGCACACGTTGCTGATTTTTAGCGTTTTTTTTTCGTGTTTTTTTTGTGGCAAAAATGCTTAAAAAACGCATGATTTCAGCATCCTATTATTTAGAATGAATTCTGCAATTCTTGTGCATATGGTGCGTTTTTTCAGCGAAAAAACGCATCACGGAAAAAAACGCAGCATGTTCATTAAATCTGGGTTTTTCCCTCTATATTATTGACCTAGAATGTTCAGGAAAATTTCGCGGTAAAAACACGCAAAAAAAACGGGCAAAAAACGCGATAAAAACGCATGCATTTTTTTCACTGAAAAACTCATTTTTTTGCTCAGGAAATTTCTGCAAACATTCCTGAACGTGTGCACTTAGCCTCAATGTAACATTACAAATTATATGAAAGGGGAACAACCAGAGGCTAATGTAGGGTAATCACTATAATGAATGAGGCAGCTAGCCCAAATCTAGCAGGAGCCCCCCAATTATTTCATTATTTTTTGCCATTGAGCTTTAAAGATAATTGCAGGCCATGGAGACAAAAACTGAATAGTTTCCAAGGTAAGAAACTGTCATGGATAATTGGCCACTAGACAAATTCATACACGTTAAATACATTCACAAGTTTTTAAATTCTTAATTGGGAACTGTACTTTTAAAAAAAGCTTTGCATAAATGAATAGCACAGGCCAGGCAAATACACACTATGGCTAAGAGGAAAACATTGGACTATTCTGAAGTGGCCTTCTATGAGCCCTGACCTAAATCGTATTGAGCATCTTTGGAAAGAGCTGAAACATGCCGTCTGGAAAAGGCAACCTTCAACCACAAGACAACTGGAGCAGTTTGCTCTTGAGGAGTGGGCCACGATACCTGTCGAGAGGTGCAGAAGTCTCATTGACAGTTACAGGAATCGTTTGATTGCAGTGATTGCCTCAAAAGGTTGTGCAACAAAATATTAAGTTAAGGGTACCATCATTTCTGTCCAGGCCTATTTCATGAGTTTTATTTTTAAAAAATTCGGTGGAAGCATGGCTGAAAAGCAATGTCTGACTTTCAATTGTTCATTTTCATAGTTTAGTTATTTATTATTACTTTTGTTAGATTCAAGTTATTTTTTGTGACCATTGTGGGTTTTTCTGTCATTAAATGAGGGGTACCAACAATTTTGACCACGTGTATATGAGAAACGTTATGATATATCTTACCAGATAAATCTGCTTATTACTCCACTTATGAGCCACAACTCCCACCCATGTGCCTCCTGAACTCATATTCGACTCTAAAAAAAAACTCCAGCTCAACTCCATCTTTCTCAAGGTATTACAGACTGATAACCCAGTGAGGTGTCAGATTAAACCTTTTTTTATATTCTATGGAGAAGAAAGGGGGGGAATACAATGTGAGAAAGCAATAAGAGAGGGACACAGAAAGCTCAGTTCTCTAACAAGTCTTTTATCTCAACCCTAAGCTGGATTCACATCTACTCTGCTCAATACTGCTGTATAATTTACTCCATGTTACTTGAAAGTACTGTTACCCTTGAAATGACCTATCTTATAGAATAACTCCTTTCGGACTCCAGATTTTCCAGTATTTGTTAGTTTCATTTGCTCATTATATATACCGTAGTTAGATCAACATAGCTGGTGCAAAAAACTAACAAAGTAGCTTGTAGACACCACACCATCATCTAAAATGCATTTAGTACATTCACCCCCCAAAGGAGGCAGTGGTCACATGAGTTTCCAGAAACATATACCATGTAGTCTTATTAATGTGACAAATGCAGGATGGAGGCATAGATGGATTGCAATCCCTGATCTGCTAATGGAAGCTATTTATTCAAGATTTAATTTATGTCTGCTAAAAATATTCTTGCATCTTTGTAGCGATATTTTCTTCTGTGAGACACTTAGTTTTTTATCTTGAGAAATGCACTGGTGTGAATAAAAAAAACTTTCTTATACTATCTAGATCTCATCTTTTCTGAGAGCGCAGCCCGCACTTCGTCATAACATCCACTTTGTCAAACTGCTATTTGTGCAATAAATACTCTCCGCTAGCCACAGGGCTGCAGCTATGGCCCATCGGGCTATTACAGGTGTTGTGTCCTTACACAACTCTTTAAGGTGAGTGCTACCATCACCCTAACCACCATCTTGTTCCTTACGGTACTGCCCTATCTGTTTACACTTGTTCCATCCAGATGTTCTCAAAGTAGCTTGTAGACACCATCCTCTAACATGCCTTTAGTACATCCAACCCCAGTGGACTGAGTTTTTACATGACTCTCTGGAAACATATCCCATGTAGCCTTATCAATGTGACAAATGCAGAATGTAGACATAGATGGATTAAATTCCCTGATCTGCTGATGGAAGCTATTTATTCAAGATTTAATTTATGTGAGCTAGAAATATCCTTGCATCTTTGTAACTATATTTTTAGTACGGTTTCTGTGCATGCCCTACTAAAAATATCTCTGCTGTAAAGCAAACCATAACTGCTAGTATATTTTGTGTTCTGTGTTCTTCCATAAATAATCAATCGCTCGAGTCCTATCACCTCTAGTTAGGTCATCGCTGCAAAATAATCCCAGTATCTCCAAACTGCAAGATGTCAGGCTCGCTTATCAACAATGGGTAGACTTGTGTTAAACCAAGCTGTGAGAATACGTTGGCTTGCCCTTGCAGATGTAGCGATTAAACAGAAATCCTCTGGCATAATGCAAAGTTCTGTGAATTCATGGCACCATGCAAAAAATTACATATTTCCCATTTCTAAATTACACATGATGAACGCAAACAAGATATTAAGCTAATTACAGAAGTTGCACTTGTGGCGGTTTGGTTTTCTCACTTGATAAATAGTCCCTGGGAACCCCTTTCTATGAGGACTATTTAGTGTCTAAGCAGCAGCTGACTCATTTGCTGAATAATTCGGCCAGACTCCCCGCAGCTGACAAATACCATGTCTAGTGGAAGCCTGTGTTCTGGGAAGAGGAGAAGATGTGGAGCTGCCTGGGGATACCTCATTATATGATCCCAGCCATATTTAAATCCCCATTACACGCTGAATATGTTTCCAAAGTGATCATAAAATTGCAACCAGTCATTGGCAGCTCTCCAGTACTGGAGGAATTGCCTCAGTACAGGTCCAGCTGCCATTTGCTATCAGTGCTCACACCAGATGGAGCTTTAATGCACTTAATCAACATCTTTAAAAGGTATAGAATAGCATGAGGATAATCACTCACCTTAGATTTTATAGCTTGTGTGGCTATGATGCGATATTGGATTTTTGATATAATACTTTAAAAAATAGATTTAGTTTGCTAGACAGCACATAGCTCTAGGGCTCGGCTTCTATCATGAGCTGGAAATAAATATTTCTTTGTGTTTTACAAAAAAATATACATGATATGCTTATTCTATGATACCACAAACTTCTAAGATATAATTGAAAACAAAACTTTGTCCTGTGGTTCTTTGTTTTCCTGATGATGATCTGTCTGCAAACGTGGTCATACTCCTTCAAGAGCAGCTATTTTACCCGACCCACTGAGTGTGCATGTGGTCTCAATGGGGAGAGAGGATTATGTCACTGCTAGGCACCTTTGTTGGCCGCTTAGCTTTTTTAAAAACAAGAAAGGATGATATTCAACATGTCTAATGCTTTTTCTCTCCAAAATTTGCCTAATGATGCCTGCTGAACAGCTAATGCACCTTGTACAGACTACTGGCCTTGCTGAAATTAGCACACTAGATGGACATCAGTCTAATTTGCATGGAAAATTTTATCGAACCCAAAATCTACCACCCAACGGACACTGCTCAGCTATATACAATGCTGTAACTTCCCAGAAAATCAGTTTATCTGTGAGATGTTGTGGAATTATTATCCCATAGAAGCAACATATATTATTTTATAGCTATATAAGACATTGGATAGGGTAACACTACAATGATTTGTAGTAAAATAGGTTTTGTGACGTTAGTCACTAATGGATAAGCCTCGAGGCTGAATAATCAAAATGTCCAAGGTAAGATCCAGGAGGGTACGTCATAAACAGAGGGGTGATACAAAAGAATAGTCAGGTCATGGTCCAGGGGTCAAAAGTCAGGAGAGTATATCATAGACAGAAGGGTGAGGCGAAAGAATAGTCAGGTCATAGTCAGGGGTCAAAATACCAGGAAGATAGTGAATCAAGCAAAGGGACTGTAACAATTATGTGGGTACTATGGAATCTGATTGAGTGGGATAAAACGAGTCTGAAACCAAAGCTGAGACAAATAAATGTATTTAGCAAAGCAAGAAGTAGAACATAAACTAACAGAGACTTTCCTGCAATTGTAACGAAGTGCACAGCACAAAACAGAAATGTCCAGGAAATTTAGTAGCGGGATGCGACTGCTAATACAAACAAGTCCAGCAGTAATATGCAGCAAGACTGCAACCGGCACTCATACATGGAAGTCCAGCAGTAGTGTGCAGCCAAAGTGCGAACCGCACTGATACGTGGGAGTCTAGCAGTAATAAGAAGCAAGAGTTCGAATGGCACTTATATGTGCAAGTCCAAAACTATGCAGATAGAGGAGATGACACCTTTCATGGAATCTCAGAAATACATGGGTGGAGCATAACAGGGAGAAGGTTCTTAAGTGTACCTTTTGGGCTGAGAAGTCCCACTCAAGTCCCGCACATCAGCCAGCAACAGAAACAGTCTCAGAAGTCTGGACAGTAGGTAACCCCAGCCAGGGTCCGGAAGCAGCTTAGAAGACTGAAGGCAGCTGAAAGTGGTGAGGCAGAACACAGAGTAATGAGCAGCAGCAGGAACTCGAGAGGCAAGCCAGGAGAAAGCTCAGAAGCACAAAGCAACAAAATACTCAGGCAAGGAGGATCTCCCGACCTGGATTTAAATAGCAGGACAGACAAGAAGTTCCAAGTCATGGCGAAGTACCAGACTCCATCTTGGACAAGGGCAAAACAGGCTCCAAGGAACATCCAGGATCCTTACAGGGACAAAGCAAATGGATGGTCAGAGTGCGGTCCTAGGTCAGGCAGCAGTAGATCAGAGCAAACAGCACAGAGCACAGAGAGCAAGGCAAACATACACAAGCGAGCAAGAAGCTACAATTGGCACTAGTCTGAGGCAGAGAGCTGGCTAAATAGCCACGTAATTAATTACCTGAACATGAGACACATGGATGAAGATCAGGCAATAACCAAACTCCAATTGGACAGCTAAAATGTCATTCAAAATGCTGACAGCTCAGCACGTCCCAGCATCCGATTGGGCAACTGAACTTTCTATCAAATACTGACAGCTCAGCATGCCCCAGCTCTAGATTGGATGACAAACAGTAATCCGCTGCATCCAAACACACAGAAAGGTGGAGTCGAGACATGTTCAAGTGATTTCAATTTTCTCTACACTCTATCAGGATTTTAAAGATAGCAGCTGCCATAAATCAATGTACACCTGTTCTAGATTTCATAGGACATTCAGTAGGATGGGCTGCATAAAGAACATCACCTGAAGACATAAGTCAGGACAGAGAAGAGTCCTGTCAGGCATCGTGAACTCCCCTTCCTCTGCTCAGTCAACCTGACAGGACACTGAGTGGAGGTGGTCTAAAGAAGATAAACACCTTTCTCTAGCTGAATGAGAATGAAGATCCATTCAGTTTTAGTGTAATACAGTAAAAGCAGTACACCTGTCTCACTATTTACGCACTCCATTCTAGGACAGCTGCAAAACGCTAGCTGGAAGTTGCCATCTTTAAAATCCTGACAGAGTGCACTACATAAAGCATATCTTTCTTGCTAAATCAACACATTTTGAAAAAATATTTAATAGTTTAAAGTATTTTTTTTACAGCCCTAAAGGAATAGTGGATATATTCCGCTCATACTATGAGAAATTATATAATATTAAAGGACAGTATTCAGACCTTTCCCCGTCTGCCTTGGCCGAGCGTATCAGGGAGTATATTGGAGATACTGCCTTACCATCCTTAGATAGTCAGATATGTGAGGCGTTAGAGGGGGATATTACGGAGGAGGAGGTTAGCCATGCGGTCCAATCTACACCCGCTGGTAAAAGCCCTGGCCCGGATGGATTCACCCCAGCATTTTATAAATTCCATAAACCACAGCTATCTCCCATTATGAATAAAACATTTAACTCATTGAACGATGAGATAGGATTCGCCCCCCAGTCATTGGAGGCGCATATCAGTGTCCTCCCCAAACCATGGAAAGACCCCACAAATACGGCTAATTACAGGCCTATATCATTAATAAATGTAGATATCAAAATATTCTCTAAAATACTAGCTGAAAGACTCACTCCGTTTCTACCCTTTTTTATCAACACAGATCAGGTGGGATTCGTGCAGGGCAGGGAAGGGAGGGACAATACTATCAAGACTATGTTATTGATATCTAAAGCTAAGAGTTGTTCCTTGCCCATGGGCCTCATATCCATTGATGCGGAAAAGGCCTTTGATAGGGTGCACTGGGGATTTATGAGGGAAGCTTTGCGTCAAATGGGTATTGGGCCTCGGTTTTTGCAATTGATCTTATCATTTTATACATGCCCTACGGCTAGGGTCAGGGTTAACGGGATTTTATCATCACCTTTTGTGATACGGAACGGGACTAGACAGGGGTGCCCACTGTCTCCCCTTCTATATGTGATAGTAATGGAGCACTTGGCCAATGCAATAAGAAAAATAGTGACATTCATGGGATCACATTGGGGTCCAGAACTTATAAAATGGCATTGTACGCAGACGATCTTCTCCTCTTCGTGTCCAAACCGCAAATATCCATTCCCTCCATAATGAAAGAATTCGACAGGTTCGGATTTTTGAGCAATTTCAAAGTCAACTATTCAAAGACAGAGGCCCTAAATGTTTCGTTGCCGCAGAAAGAGGTTGAACATGCAATAAGCAACTTTCCATTCAAATGGAAATCGGAAGCCATAAAATATCTTGGAGTGCTTATCACCCCTGTTCGCACTTAATTATCAATCCCTCTTGGACTGCACGCATAAGGATCTCTTGAACTATGGTAAACTGCGGCTGTCGTGGTTTGGGAAAATGAATGCTGTAAAAATGGACATCTTGCCCCGTTTTCTGTATATTTTTCAAACCGTCCCCATCTCTCCTCCCTGTAGCTTTTTTAGTGCATTGCGAACAGCTCTGACCAGATTTATATGGGGCAAAACTCGACCAAGGATAGGCATGCAGATTCTAAATTATCCTAAATTGGATGGGGGAGCTGGATTCCTGAATTTCAAAAAATACTTTCAGGCATCTGTTTTAGGCCGTCTCATAGATTGGCATTTTCACGCATCGACAAAACAGTGGGTACACATTGAACAGGCAGGGGTGGATGTGCCGCTCAAACATCTTCCTTGGCTCATTGCCTCGGATGCCTTATTGGTAGAAGGGCTGTCAGATATGACCGGGGGAACAATCAAAATTTGGCATGCAATCAGGAAGAACTGGCGTCTTCCGAACACAATTATCCAGCTCGCTCCCCTTTTTTCTAACCCATCCTTCCCTGCTGGACACAGGCGGGGATCTATTTTAGGCTGGAGGGCAGTGGATGATACCCGATTTGCACAGGTGCTAGAGGACGGCAGATTGCCGGACTTCATTACACTGCAGGAGAGGTCACCATGTAGGAAGTTGTTGTGGATGGAATATCTGCAGCTACAGTCCTTCCTGTCTTCACAGGGATCGGCGCCTCTGTCACAATATGAACTATCTCCTTTTGAAGGATTGTTTCTAAAGGAGACTCCTCCAAATCATAAAGTATCCTCGCTCTATAATTATCTTGTTGGGAAGAGTCCCTCAGAGAAGTTGCATTACCAGCATTTGTGGGAACGGGAACTGGGAACAGTTATCCTTGATAAAGATTGGGATAGAGGATTTCTGTTTACACACAAAATGTCAGCCGATTGTTATGCGCAAGAGAAAAATTTTAAAATTATGGCTCGATGGTACTAATACCCAGTAAAGCTGCATGCTATGTTCCCTGCAACATCCGACAATTGCTGGCGCTGTGGAGAAGAGAGGGGCACAATGCTCCACATATGGTGGGAGTGCAATAAGATAATGCCATTTTGGGAGAAGATATTTTCGAATTATAAATTGATAACTGGAAATGAGGTGGTGGGCAGCCCTGAGATTGCATTGCTCTCTATCTTGCCTATGTCAATCCAATATCAGAAAAAATATATTTTGCGTTTCTGCCTAACAGCAGCCCGCACAATAATTCCACAACACTGGAAATCCACCCAAGTTCCCTCCATCCTGGAATGGTACCAGGAAATGGTTAACATATGCAGAATGGAAAAGCTGTCTGCTGACTATAACGACGGTGCTGATAGATTTAGGGAAATTTGGAGTGTGTGGATTCTGTTTCAGGACTCACCAGAGTTTCATAAGTTGTTTGAATGAAAGGCTGGCGGCCTGGCTGGGTGGATCCAGATTGGTGCTGGGGACTGGCCGGGGAGTTGGGGAGCGGCCCCGTACATACCCCCGCTCGCTTAGGGGATTGGGCCCCCTCTCCATCCGTGTTTCTCAACCTCCCCTCTTCCCCCCATCCCCCTCCCTCTTCTTCCCCCCATTTTTTATCTTTTATTGTGTGTGTTTTATTTAGTATATACATCTTGTATATGTCATATTGATACGTACATCCGCTAGGAATCTTTAAGGTTTATATTTTTTATGTGAGTTCTAATAACAGTCTACAAGTTGGAGCTTCTTCTAAATTATTTCATGTATATTAGAAAAAGTGGATTGTACAGTCCACCATGTTTGCATATTGTGTACTGCTTCGGTTAATGTATGACTATATATTGAATTGTATTTCTTTATTTGAAAACAATAAAAAGAGATTAAAATAAAGTATTTTTCTTAATTGATTTTATCACATTTCTCAGAAAATCTCTTTAAGAAATTTATTAGGGGATCATTTAGATTATTGGACTAGCCTGTTGTGGTAAGGTGGGAAGCTTTTGTGGGACCAAACTGTTTTCTGTGCTTCTTTAATGATAGCAGTCAGGTGACATTGGAGGCTCAGTATTGGCAGCAGGTATCGACATTTATCCTTGCTGCCAGCACATCAGAGGGGTATGCCACCAATGTCTCCAGGCAGAATGAATACACTGAGGACCAAGGTGGTTGACAAGACGAGGACCAGGAAGAGATAAAAAGTGGTGGTTTGTTTGTATGGCACCCACAGAATGTGAACTTTCTAGTTGCACACAGATGAAAACATATGAATGTACAGTAGTTGGCATAGTTTAAGGGGCAATGTGACTGGCACTTATATGTGGACAACATGGTTAGCTGTTGGCCAAATTATGGAAAAACTATGTTTGCACTGTCATGAGGGCCAACAAGCTGGAACTGTTATCAAAACACTGTATATGGCATTGCTATGGAATGACTGTGGCTTTTATTGTGGTCCTGTGAATAGCATCATTATGGTGGCTGAAAATATATTGCTAAGAAGGTCTGTCATCTAACCACCCTTGCTGCAGGTGGACTACATCCTTTGCCAATGTGATACTACTGCTTATCCCCTCTGTCTACAAACTAGTGCTGATCCAGCCAGCACCCCATGAGAGAGTCAGAGTGTGAAAATATACAGCATAACATTTTATTAAAAAGACAATCACTTCTGAGGTCTGAATTTAAGAATATATGATCTGGCTTAGCATTTAAATTAATTGAGAACTTAGAGGTTTGGTTTGCATATAGTTATTGATTTTGCTATAGATTTTGGGAAAAGTTGCAGAAGTTAGGTGCCAAATATGTTTCAGGAGCAAATTTCATAGTTGTCAGGAGAACTTGTCATAGTGGTCCGGACCAGATTAACAAGAAAAGACAATATCTAAAATCAGAGAAAATGTCATCTGTTAGTCACTGTATTTATTCAGCAGTGTCACCTCTCCTGAAATGTCTATAATTTTCTGAAAATCAGGTATTGCCACTCTCCATAAATGACTCATAAATATAAAGTTTCATGTATTTCCAGTGTGTAGGCTGCAAGACATTCATTTAATTCAATTAGGGTAGTGTGGAGGTGTACAATATGTCAGGTACTTTGTATTTGACTTTATCGTATCCGTGTAACCTTATCTTTCAAGTTGCATATGAAATATCCAAGTTTCAAAGGTTTAGAAGACATAGAATAATAATCGCACACAATGTTGTAGAATGTGAGATTTTCTTACATATTTTCTGAATATGAACATGGGTATATCATCTTTCATATTGGTGCTATTACAGTTATTTTAACAAACTACAGCACTGAAAGGAAGTAAAATAGACTCTCATATCGTAGACTTTTCATATTAACCCCTTTACGACCTTGGACATATCCATACGTCCAGACTGGGAAGGACTTCCCGACCTTGGACATATGGATATGTCATGGCAATTTTTCGCACACAGCCGCTGTGTGCACGAGATTGCCGTCAGGTATTCAGCGAATTTGACAGCTGACAGACCCGGATGTCATCATGATGACATCGGGTCTCCATAGCAGTGATCGGGACCCTGCGTCATGCCGCGGGGTCTCCGATCCAAAGGCAGAGGGGTTGTCAACCCTCTGCCTGCTCCCGGAGCGCTGTAATCTTGTTTGATCGCAGTGTTCCGGGGTTAAAGTGTCGGGAGCGGTCTGTGACTGCTCCTGGCACTTAGTGTCAGGTGTTAGCTGTGAGAATCAGCTGACACCCGGCCTTGATCGGCCGTGCTCACGTGCTTGCGATGATGTACTATTCCATCCATGGGGATTAAGTCCCAGGTCACATGGACAGAATAGTACATCTGATGGCAGAGAGGGGTTGAAGAAGCGCTTCAATCAAAATTTTTATCTTCTTAATGTATTGCAGTCATCATATTATATAGCACTGTGTAATTACAATTGCTCATTTTGCCTTGTTATCCAGTTAATTATTCTCTTTTACATTAGGTCTATGACCACATGATTAGAAACAAACTAGCTGAATCCTTCTAAGCTCTATGTAGAAACAGGAAGTCTCTTTTCCCTGCATATGCAAGGAAGTGGAGGGGATGACCACACTCCCCTTTCAAGATATATGATGTGATGTAATACATTATAATGTTTATATGTTTAAAAATTTGCTATTTGTGATAGGGTTGTGTGTTCAGCCCATCCACAGGGAATTGAAAGGGATAGTTGGAGTTAATACTGTAGTTGGGACTAACCCAGTGGGGAGTAGCTAAGCAAGGGAATAACAGAGAGTTTCCGGGTAGAATGTCAGATAGGTACAAGCCTGCATTAGTAGCAGACCTTAGGTCTGACTGAGGAGCAGTACCGCATGCAGTAGCTGCTTGTGTGGCAAGAGGGAGATGACCAAGGCAGGTAGTAAGCTACTTCGAGATAACTGACAACTTGAAAGAAGTGAGCAGTGTCCGGAGTCAGTCCAGAGCAAAAGGGAGAAAAGGAAGAAGTATTGGGGCATGGAGCTGGAAGCCTAGCGGAACAGTGCGGTGTTGTCTGTCAGTAGGCTAACGGGATGGAGAAGGATAAGCGAGATGAAGAGGAAATGCCCTGTGGTACAGAGGCATCAATAAAGTGGAAGCTAAGTAGCTGCCATATACAGTTAGGTCTAATGTTGAGCGATACTGCTCGATATCTAAAAATATCGTATCGAAATGGTATCGCCGATATCACTAAATATCGTCGATATCCGATTTCGATACCGGAAGTCCAATGTAAGTCTATGGGAACAAAATATCGCAACTAAAAAAAACCTTTATTTCCTTGTAAGCACTAAATATACACACATAGAATACATATATATATATATATACATGTCATTGTGACATATATATATATACATATATGTATAGTTTATACACTTCTACATAGTAAAATATCCTCTGATTCAATTGCCGAGTAAAGCCGGCTTCTGTGAAAAGACAGAAGCACCCGACATGAAATGACACTTGGTGTACATAGGGTTAACCATGTCTTTTCATGTCGTTTGCAATCTGATTTGCACAAACAATTACATCAGTCTATGTGTGCAAAATTTCACACCTGTAGGGGTTAATTAAAGGTGTAAATTCGTTGTAAAAAAAACGTACTTTTTTGCTACGAATTTACACCTTTAATTAACCCCTACAGGTGTGAAATTTTGCACACTTACACTCATGTAATTGTTTGTGCAAATCAGATATCAAACTACATGAAAAGACATGGTTAACTCTATGTAAACCAAGTGTCATTTCATGTCGGGTTCTGCATTTTCACAAAAGCCGGCAATTGAATTAGCGGCTATTATACTATGTAGAAGTGTATGAACTATAAATATAAATATATATATATGTGTCACAAATTCAATGACATGTATATATATATATGAGGTGTAAAATTGCTGAAAAAAAATGCGTGGGCTCCCGCCCTATTTTCGCAACCAGACAGACAAAGCCAGTGAGTGGGGGCAGATAATAATAGCCCAGAGAGGGACCATTATTTTTGGCCCCCCCCGGCTACTAACATCTGCCCCCAGACACCCCAGAAAGGGCAAATCTCTAATTAGATTTGCCCTTTCTGGCACTTTGCCCATCTATTCCCATTGCCCTGTAGCGGTGGCGAATGGGTTAATAAGGGGTTAAAATGACCTTGCAATTGAAAGGTCACTTTAAGCCAGGTTAATAATTGAGAGCTGTCAATCAGACAACTATCAATTATTAATCCTATTGTATGAAAAAAAAATCAAACACACACACTTTAATAAAAAAGAAGTTTAATGAAATAATCACACAGTTTTTGACCATATTTTATTTACCTGCTAAAACCATTTCCTGTAATAAAAATAAAATAATAAAGCAAAATTATTCTTACCAATCCGATGTACAGTCAGGTCCCACGGTGTAATCCATCAGAAAGGGTTAATGTTTACTGCAGGGACCGCAGCTAATGCTGCAGCCTCACAGTAAACCCCCAAATGAATGAGTTCCTCTCCTGGCTGACAGGAGAGGAAGTGGAAAGCTTAATTGATTGCTTTCCACTTTCACTTCAGGTCAGCCAGGGACACAATCAGTGACATCAGAGGGAACTGGTTAACAAAAATAGGGGACCCCTCGAAAAAAATTGGCGTGGGGTCCCCCCTATTTTTGTTAACCAGCCAGATGAAGCAGACCGCTGAGGCCTGGATTTTCAGGCTGTTAAGGAGCCAAGATCCATGGACCTTGCCAGCCTGATAATACCAGGCCACAGCAGTCTGCATATCTTGGCTGATTAACAAAAATAGGGGATCCCCTCGAAAAAAATTGGCGTGGGGTCCCCCCTATTTTTGTTAACCAGCCAGATGAAGCAGACCGCTGAGGCCTGGTTTTTCAGGCTGGTAAGGATCCAATATCCATGGACCTTGCAAGCCTGATAATACCAGGCCACAGCAGTCTGCTTAGCTTGGCTGGTTAACAAAAATAGGGGATCCCCTCGAAAAAAAAAACGGCGTAGGGGTCCCCCTATTTTTGTTAACCAGCCAAGTAAAATGCAGACTGCTGCGGCCTGGTATTAAAAGACTGTCAAGGCCCATGGATTTTGGCCCTCAACAGCCTGATAATACCAGGCTACAGCAGCCCCACATTTGGCGCATCAAAAGATGTGCCAATTGTGGCACTTTACCCGGCTCTTCCCACTTGCCCTGTAGCGGTGGCAAGCGGGGTAATAAGGGGTTAATGTCACCGTTGATTGCACGGTGACAATAAGCCCGGTTAATAATGGAGAGGCGTCAATAAGACACCGATCCATTATTAATCCCAAAGTTATTAAATGCATAAAAAAAGACAAAGCAAGAAAAAAGTATTTTAATGAAATAAAAGAGACAACACAGTTTTCTGTTGTGAATGGGTTTGAGATGAGTTCTGAGCAGAGGCTCCCTCTGGTGGTTACAAGCGGTACTAGTGAAGATTGTGAGGACTGGGAATCAGGTGTTACTGACTGGTCTTATATAAGGGAGTCATTTTCCCATCAGGGTTGCCGGTGATCAATTGTTCTGGTCTGAATCCTTCTTTCCAGTTTCCCTTGTAGCCTGCTGTTTCGTGTCTGCATCTCCTGCTATCAGATAAGACATTTTCTTCTTTTGTGTTTGTGCTATATTTTTGCATTTTGTCCTGCACTTCTGTGGGGGCCTTCTGGGTCCCCTCCGGGGGCTTTTGCCCTCTCAGTTTGTTCAGCCACTGAGTTTTGTACTTTTGCTTTTCCAGTTTTTTCAGTGGCTGCTGTCTTGATTTTGTTACACCAGAGAACTAATTTAGGTGGTAGAGGTCGTGTGATCTCAGGTGATTTTGAAATTAGTAGAGTTGGTGTTTTTCAGGGTTTTCTGAGATTGCAGTAAGTACCCTTCCTGTCCTTTTCTATTTAGATAGTTTTGGCCCCAGCGTTTGCTCATACTATTTTCTTTCTGTGTCAGTATTTCCTCTTGTCTAACCGCCATTACATGTTTGGGGGCTTTCTATTATCTTTGGGGTCTGCTCCGAGGCAGATAGCTTTCCTATTTCTATCTTTAGGTGTAGTTAGTTTCTCAGGCTGTGACGAGGCGTCTAGGACCAACGTAGGAACGCTCCACGGCTGCCTCTAGTTGCGGTGGTTAGTCAGGGTACTGCAATCTCATAGATTCCAACTGCTCTGGTGTATTGCCTTTTTTACCTGCACTCCTCAGCTACCGTAACATAACAGTATCACCGGCCTAAAAATTGAATGGTACTCACAGAAGGGAAAAAATATTGTGACAGAAGAAAGGTTGTCAGAGTTGTCAGAGATATTTTTCTGTTTGTTGCATTTTTTTTTTTTTTTTTTTCCCTCTGTATCTCTGGGTGCTGGGGAGGATCTTTTCTCCCAATGGAGTTTGCACAGTTGTCTGGCCGTGTGGATCAGCTTGCCACTGAGGTTCAGAGTATTGCTGCATATCTTGCTAGGTTGCCTGTTGTGGAACCTAGGATCCCCATGCCAGATTTGTTTTTAGGTGATCGAGCTAAGTTTCAGAATTTCAAAAATAATTGTAAATTGTTTTTTGCCTTAAAATCTAAGTCCTCAGGAAACGCAGCGCAGCAGGTTCAAATTATCATCTCTCTCCTGCGCGGCGATCCTCAGGATTGGGCTTTTTCCCTGATACCTGGGGATCCTGTTTTGAGTGATGTTGATGCATTTTTTCAGGCTTTGGGGTTATTGTACGATGAGCCTAATGTCACTGATCAAGCTGAAAAAGCCTTGTTGGCATTAAATCAGGGGCTTGATGACGCTGAGTTATACTGTCAGAGATTCCGTAGGTGGGCAGTCCTGACCAAATGGAATGACGACGCTTTGGCGGCCCTTTTCCTGAAGGGTCTGTCGGATAATGTAAAGGATGTTATGGTGGGATTCCCTGTCCCCTCTGGTCTCAATGATTCTATGTCATTAGCGATTCAAATTGACAGACGTTTGCGTGAGCGGAGAAGTATGCGTGGAGTGGTGTTGCCTTGTGAGCCAGCTTCTGAGCCCATGCAGTGTGATGGAGTGGTGTCTGGGGCACAGCGTCATGAGTTTCGAAAGCGCAATGGGTTATGTTTCTACTGTGGTGATGCCTCTCATGCTATTTCAGTCTGCCCTAAGCGGGGAAGACATTTTGCACGCTCAGTTGTCTTGGGTAGTGTTCAGACTAAGTTTTTATTAACTGTCACTCTGATATGCTCTCTGTCCTCATTTTCTGCTCAGGCTTTTGTTGATTCTGGAGCAGCTATTAACCTGATGGATTATGATTTTGCTAAACGTTGTGGGTTTCCCTTGATACCCCTACAGAAGTCTATTCCCCTACTGGGGATCGATTCTACCCCTTTGGCTGAGAATAAACCCCAGTTTTCTACTCAGGTGATAATGAGGGTTGAACCTGATCACCAGGAGTGCTGCAAATTTTTGGTTCTATATAATCTGCATGACATTATCGTGCTGGGTTTCCCTTGGTTACAGTCTCATAATCCTGTTTTGGATTGGAAATCTGTGTCTGTAACCAGTTGGGGCTGCCAATGTGTTAATACCAACACTCCTGTTTTTTCTGCCTCCCCCCAGGCTCAGGATGTTCCTGACTTTTTGTTTGATTTTTCTGATGTGTTTAGCGAAAGTAAATCTGCATCCTTGCCTCCCCATAGGAGCTATGACTGCGCTATTGAATTAGTGCCGGGTAGTAAATTCCCTAAAGGTCGCCTTTTTAACTTATCTGTACCTGAACATGACGCTATGCGGTCTTATATCAAGGAATCATTGGAGAAGGGTCATATCAGACCATCCTCTTCACCCTTAGGTGCCGGTTTTTTCTTTGTGGCCAAAAAAGATGGTTCATTAAGGCCGTGTATTGATTATCGTCTCTTGAACAATATTACTGTGAAATATCAATACCCGTTACCCTTGATTTCTGACCTGTTTTCCAGGGTGAAAAACGCTACTTGGTTTACCAAGATTGACCTCAGGGGGGCGTATAACCTTATTCGCATTAGGCACGGGGATGAATGGAAGACGGCATTCAATACCCCTGAAGGGCATTTTGAGTACCTAGTGATGCCCTTTGGGCTCACTAATGCTCCTTCCGTCTTCCAGTCCTTCATGAATGACATTTTCAGGGATTTTGTGGACAAATTTCTGATTGTTTATTTGGATGATATCTTGATTTTTTCTAATGACTGGGACTCTCATGTGAAACATGTTCGAACTGTATTCCAGATTTTGAGAGAGAATGCTCTGTATGTGAAGGGATCAAAGTGTCTTTTTGGCGTACAGAAGATCTCATTTCTGGGATTCATTTTGTCCCCATCTGTTATTGAAATGGACCCGGTCAAGGTTCAGGCCATCTGTGATTGGGTCCAACCTACTTCATTAAAGGCTCTTCAGAGATTTTTGGGTTTTGCCAATTTTTATCGTAAATTTATTGGTAATTTCTCGGTTATTGTTAAACCATTAACTGATTTGACCAGAAAGGGTTCTGATGTGGTGAATTGGCCTCCTGAGGCAGTCTCTGCATTTCAGGAACTTAAGCAGAGATTCACTTCTGCTCCTGTTCTACGGCAGCCTGATGTTTCTCTGCCATTTCAGGTGGAGGTTGATGCCTCTGAAATTGGGGCAGGTGCCGTTTTGTCCCAAAAAGATCCAGAGACCTCTAAAAGTAACCCTTGTGCCTTTTTCTCTCGAAAATTTTCTCCTACTGAACGTAATTATGACGTGGGTAATCGGGAGTTGTTGGCCATGAAGTGGGCTTTTGAAGAGTGGAGACATTGGCTGGAGGGAGCCAAACATCAGGTGGTGGTCCTTACGGACCATAAGAATCTGGTCTATCTGGAATCTGCCAAGCGACTCAATCCTAGACAGGCCAGGTGGGCCTTGTTTTTCACACGTTTTAATTTTGTGGTTTCCTTTCTTCCTGGCACTAAGAATGTTAAGGCGGATGCCCTCTCGAGGAGTTTCCTTGCGGACTCTCCTGAGTTATCTGATCCTTCTGTTATTTTGAAAGAGGGTGTAGTTCTTTCCGCCATCTCGCCCAATTTGAGACTTGCTCTGGAGGGGTGTCAGGAGGATAGGCCCGAGCGCTGCCCTGTTGGAAAATTGTTTGTCCCGGACCAATGGAAAAAGAGTGTGATGTCTGAGATTCATTGTTCCGCATTGGCTGGGCATCCCGGAATTTTTGGTACCAGAGACTTGGTTAGTCGGTCCTTTTGGTGGCCTACCTTGTCTCGCGATGTCAGGGAGTTTGTGCAGTCCTGCGGGACTTGCTCTCGCTCCAAGCCTTGCTCTTGCTCTAGTGGTTTGTTGATGCCATTGCCTGTGCCCAAGAGACCATGGACCCATATCTCTATGGATTTCATTTCCGATCTTCCTGTTTCTCAGAGAATGACCACCATCTGGGTAATTTGTGATAGGTTTTCCAAAATGATACATTTGTGCCATTGCCTAAGTTGCCTTCCTCCTCTGAATTGGTGCCGTTGTTCCTTCAGCACGTGGTTCGTTTACACAGCATTCCTGAGAACATTGTGTCTGACAGAGGAGTCCAGTTTGTTTCCAGATTTTGGAGGACTTTTTGTTCTAAACTAGGTGTTCAATTGTCTTTCTCCTCGGCATTTCATCCTCAGACCAATGGTCAAACTGAGAGAACAAACCAGACATTGGAGACTTATCTAAGATGCTTTATGTCTGCTGATCAGGATGACTGGGTCTCTTTTTTGCCTTTGGCTGAGTTTGCTCTTAATAATAGGGCTAGCTCTGCCACTTTGATGTCTCCGTTTTTCTGTAATTCTGGGTTTCACCCTCGATTTTCTTCAGGACAGACGGAAGCTTCTGTCTGTCCAGGTGTTGACTCTGTTGTTGAGCGTATGCAACAGATTTGGGACCAGGTAGTGGAGAGGTTGTCCCTCTCTCAGGAGAAGGCCCAGCTGTTTGCTAACCGGCATAGGACTGATGGTCCTCGGTTTAAAGTGGGGGACTTGGTCTGGTTGTCCTCAAAGAATATTCCTATGAGAGTAGCATCTCCTAAATTTAAGCCTAGGTTCATTGGACCTTATAAGATCATGGAGATTATTAATCCTGTTTCTTTTCGTTTGCTTCTTCCAGGGACATTTAAGATCCATAACGTGTTCCACAAGTCCTTGTTGAAGAGGTTTGTTGAGCCAGTGGTTCCTGCTGCTGTGCCTCCTGACCCTGTTTTGGTTGAGGGCAATCTGGAGTATGTGGTTGAGAAAATATTGGATTCTCGTTTTTCTAGACGAAGACTCCAGTATTTGGTTAAATGGAGAGGTTATGGTCAGGAAGACAATTCTTGGGTGTTTGCTTCGGACATCCATGCTAGGATACTTATCCGTGCTTATCATAGAACTCATCCTGACCGACCTGGTTGCTCAAATGAGGGTTCGGTGACCCCTCCTCAAGGGGGGGGTACTGTTGTGAATGGGTTTGAGATGAGTTCTGAGCAGAGGCTCCCTCTGGTGGTTACAAGCGGTACTAGTGAAGATTGTGAGGACTGGGAATCAGGTGTTACTGACTGGTCTTATATAAGGGAGTCATTTTCCCATCAGGGTTGCCGGTGATCAATTGTTCTGGTCTGAATCCTTCTTTCCAGTTTCCCTTGTAGCCTGCTGTTTCGTGTCTGCATCTCCTGCTATCAGATAAGACATTTTCTTCTTTTGTGTTTGTGCTATATTTTTGCATTTTGTCCTGCACTTCTGTGGGGGCCTTCTAGGTCCCCTCCGGGGGCTTTTGCCCTCTCAGTTTGTTCAGCCACTGAGTTTTGTACTTTTGCTTTTCCAGTTTTTTCAGTGGCTGCTGTCTTGATTTTGTTACACCAGAGAACTAATTTAGGTGGTAGAGGTCGTGTGATCTCAGGTGATTTTGAAATTAGTAGAGTTGGTGTTTTTCAGGGTTTTCTGAGATTGCAGTAAGTACCCTTCCTGTCCTTTTCTATTTAGATAGTTTTGGCCCCAGCGTTTGCTCATACTATTTTCTTTCTGTGTCAGTATTTCCTCTTGTCTAACCGCCATTACATGTTTGGGGGCTTTCTATTATCTTTGGGGTCTGCTCCGGGGCAGATAGCTTTCCTATTTCTATCTTTAGGTGTAGTTAGTTTCTCAGGCTGTGACGAGGCGTCTAGGACCAACGTAGGAACGCTCCACGGCTGCCTCTAGTTGCGGTGGTTAGTCAGGGTACTGCAATCTCATAGATTCCAACTGCTCTGGTGTATTGCCTTTTTTACCTGCACTCCTCAGCTACCGTAACATAACAGTTTTCATTTCTTTTATTGTACTCTCATTCCTGCGACGCCATCGATCTCCTGTAAAAAAAGAAAAAAAACAAACCAACAGTATACCACCTGTCCGACGCAGTCCATAGTAACGACAGTCCCACGACTATCCAGCTCTGCTACATCGCAATGACTGGCAGAGCCTGTCATCGCGACGCAGCACAGCTGATTACCTGCTTCCCCGGCGGTGACGTCATCGGACTGACTGCTTTACGGCCGGGATTACCCAGCAGTCACTGCAGTTATCGCGAGAAACTGCATGTGACCGCCGGGGAGAAGAGGATGGCGGCCATGAAGCAGTCCAGGAGTGACCGCCGGAGATCTTCTGCCAGGTAAGTGCCGCTGACTCCTGACAGACGGACACTGACAGTGACAAACCCGACCGACGGACACAGACAGTGACAGTGACAAATCCGATTCCGGTATTCGATATGATGAAAATATCGGTATTCGGAATCGAAAGGCCGATACAGCTAATATCGGCCGATATCCGATATTTGCAGTATCGTATCGCTCAACACTAGTTAGGTCCATAAATATTTGGACAGAGACAACATTTATCTAATTTTGGTTCTAGACATTACCACAATGAATTTGAAACAAAACAAATCAGATGTAGTTGAAGTTCAGACTTTCAGCTTTCATTTGAGGGTATCCACATTAAAATTGGATGAAGGGTTTAGGAGTTTCAGCTCCTTAACATGTGCCACCCTGTTTTTAAAGGGACCAAAAGTAATTGGACAAATGACTCCAAGGCTATTTCATGGACAGGTGTGGGCAATCCCTTTGTTATGTCATTCTCAATTAAGCAGATGAAAGGGCCGGAGTTGATTTGAGGTGTGGTGTTTGCATTTGGAAGGTTTTGCTGTGAAGGAAACATGCGGTCACAGGAGCTCTCCATGCAGGTGAAACAAGCCATCCTTAAGCTGCAAGAACAGAAAAAAAACCATCCAAGAAATTGCTACAACATTAGAAGTGGCAAAATCTACAATTTGGTACATCCTGAGAAAGAAAGAAAGCACTGGTGAACTCATCAATCGAAAAAGACCTGGGAACCCACGGAAGACAACAGTGGTGGATGATCGCCGCATACTTTCTTTGGTGAAGAAGAACCCGTTCACAACATCAACTGAAGTCCAGAACACTCTCAGTGAAGTAGGTGTATCTGTCTCTAAGTCAACAGTAAAGAGAAGACTCCATGAAAGTAAATACAAAGGGTTCACATCTAGATGCAAACCATTCATCAATTCCAAAAATAGACAGGCCAGAGTTAAATTTGCTGAAAAACACCTTCAGAAGCCAGCTCAGTTCTGGAAAACTATTCTATGGACAGATGAGACAAAGATCAACCTGTACCAGAATGATGGGAAGCCAAAAGTTTGGAGAAGAAAGGGAATGGCACATGATCCAAGGCACACCAAATCCTCTGTAAAACATGGTGGAGGCAACGTGATGGCATGGCCATGCATGACTTTCAATGGCACTGGGTCACTTGTGTTTATTGATGACATAACAGCAGACAAGAGTAGCCGGATGAATTCTGAAGTGTACCGGGATATACTTTCAGCCCAGATTCAGCCAAATGCTGCAAACTTGATTGGACGGCGCTTCATAGTACAGATGGATAATGACCCCAAGCATACAGCCAAAGCTACACAGGAGTTCATGAGTGCAAAAAAGTGGAACATTCTTCAATGGCCAAGTCAATCACCAGATCTTAACCCAATTGAGCATGCATTTCACTTGCTCAAATCCAGACTTAAGAGGGAAAGACCCACAAACAAGCAAGACCTGAAGGCTGCGGCTGTAAAGGCCTGGCAAAGCATTAAGAAGGAGGAAACCCAGCGTTTGGTGATGTCCATGGGTTCCAGACTTAAGGCAGTGATTGCCTCCAAAGGATTCGCCACAAAATATTGAAAATAAAAATATTTTGTTTGGGTTATGTTTATTTGTCCAATTACTTTTGACCTCCTAAAATGTGGAGTGTTTGTAAAGAAATGTGTACAATTCCTACATTTTCTAACACATATTTTTGTTCAACCCTTCAAATTAAACGTTACAATCTGCACTTGAATTCTGTTGTAGAGGTTTCATTTCAAATCCAATGTGGTGGCATGCAGAGCCCAACTCGCGAAAATTGTGTCACTGTCCAAATATTTCTGGCCCTGACTGTAGGTATAGAGAACTCCCCTAAGTGGAGAAGAATGCCAAACTGTGAGTGAAAGTATAGGACTCTTGCTTGCTAGACTGTAGTGCCATTATTGGGGATGAGGAGGCTCCTGGAATAGTGTGCTGGGCTGTGTTGAGGCAGAAGATGGGAGTGCTTCTTTAATTTTTGGAATGATTTGCAATCTAATGCCTTAATTGGTTGATAGTTTTGGATTTTTAATTTGAATCTGCTATTAATAGAGATCAAATGAGTGAATTAAACAATAACTAAACTTTAATTTATTTTTATGATTTTTGTACAGCATGAAAAATTATGAAACTTTGAAAATCCCTTTACTAGAGGATACGTTTTCATTACTATAAAAAAAAAATTGTATGTAAATAGTTCCCTGTTTCTCCCTGAAAAAATTGCTTGTCAAAAAAGGCATTGATATCAGAACATACCCACTTGGAGTACTGATGTTGGCAGTGAATCCTTCTCTGAATGTTGTGCTTATCAGTACAACAACCTGCAGCAACTAACCCCCAAAGTTAGTAAGACACAGGTGCTGAGCTGACCATATCACTGCTATCATCAGTTCTCCAAATGAGTTCATTCTGATATGAATGCAGCTATAGACAGGCAAATAGACTGGGGGAAAAAGGGTGTTAAGAAGTCACTTACACACAATCTTGTTACAGGAATGAAGACAATTCCCAGAATAGTTAGTTTTTAAGTGATCCTTTAATTTTAATGAAGTGTATGTGTTTTAAAACATTTCAAAAAGTGTTGAAATGTGGCACGTGCATATGTTGATCTCATTTTGAAAGCCAAAATTAGAAAACAATACAGTCTCATTTTTTTTTGTTAGATTTTAATACGACTATGCTAACAATTTCAGAGAGCGCGAACAGTATGTGTGACTGAGCTACGGGAATCTTAAAATCCTGAGATCACAAGAGACTGCCAAACAAATAGGCAAATAGGCAACCATGTTGACCATGTTGATGATTACATACTGATAATCGAATCCCCCAAAAGACCGATGTCTCCCTCCTGCATGAATTTTACTATGTAACAACACTTATTTATTTAATTTTCTTTGAACAAATTCAGTGTGATTTCAGATGTGTCTATTATACCATAGTTTTGATGGCTGCTCACTCTTACAGTGCCTAAAAATCTAACAAAAAAATCCAAATGCATTTCAGATGTTTTTTGAGCATTAATTATTATAGCCTAAAACAGAAATTCCTCCTAAATTTTTAAGTTCAATAAATATAGTGTTATTTTATTGCTCCACTTTTACCAGCAAAGATACAGGAGGGGAACGTTGATGAATAGGTTTCTCTTGTTGCTCATATTGCCACTTATGTTGGGTAACTAATTGGTCCCATATTTGCAAAGACAGTATAAGACCGCCATGGGGTTATTCACTAAAGTTATTCTTTGGAGTGCATTGTCACCAGTATTGCACAACACTGCATTTTTTGATAAATAACTGGAATTTTCTTACAGAAATGCAACAATGAACATGTCTCTGGAGAACCTGGGCATCATTTATCAAGCTGCAAAATGAGATGACTTCCCACAAAGTAGGATTTTCTATAATGATTTGATCCCAATAATATTTTGCATGTCTAATGCTAACCCATCTATAAAAATCTGCAGATATGTCTGAACATGGCTCTGGCTTATATTATAAAGCAGATTCATCTCAATACAGTAAAGAATGTACTTTCATAGTACAAAAATATTGGTCAGAGTCCAGTAGATTGGAGAAAAAGAAAGATTAGGACACACCCAGGGCTGGGGATGGATGATCTGTTTAGTCGCAGCATTTATTGCCACTGCGGAAGGTGGCATCTGAAAAATGTGACCATTATAAAGTATTAATATAAATACACTGCTCAAAAAAATAAAGGGAACACTCAAATAACACATCTTAGATCTGAATGAATGAAATATTCTCATTGAATACTTTGTTCTGTACAAAGTTTAATGTGCTGACAACAAAATCACACAAAAATCATCAATGGAAACCAAATTTATTAACCAATGGAGGCCTGGATTTGGAGTCACCCACAAAATTAAAGTGGAATGTAATGTCCTAAAAACAAGACAAATTGAGGCTCAGTAGTGTGTGTGGCCTCCACATGCCTGTATAACCTCCCTACAATGCCTGAGCAGGCTCCTGATGAGGCGGCGGATAGTCTCCTGAGGGATCTCCTCCCAGACCTGGACTAAAGCATCCGCCAACTCCTGGACAGTCTGTGGTGCAACGTGACGTTGGTGGATGGAGCGAGACATTATGTCCCAGATGTGCTCAATCGGATTCAGGTCTGGGGAACGGGCTGGCCAGTCCATAGCTTCAATGTCTTCATCTTGCAGGAACTACTGACACACTCCAGCCACATAAGGTCTGGCATTGTCCTGCATTAGGAGGAACCCAGGGCCAACCGCACCAGCATATGGTCTCACAAGGGGTCTGAGGATCTCATCACGGTACCTAATGGCAGTCAGGCTACCTCTGGCGAGCAGCCCTCCAAAGAAGTGCCACCCCACACCATTACTGACCCACTGCCAAACCGGTCATGCTGAATGATGTTGCAGGCAGCAGATCACTCTCCATGGCATCTCCAGACTCTGTCACATCTGTCACATGTGCTCAGTGTGAACCTGCTTTCATCTGTGAAGAGCACAGGGTGCTAGTGGCTAATTTGCCAATCATGCTGTTCTGTGGCAAATGCCAAGCGTCCTGCACGGTGTTGGGCTGTGAGCACAACCCCCATTTGTGGACGTCGGGCACTCACACCATCCTCATGGAGTCGGTTTCTAACCGTTTGTGCAGACATATGCAAATTTGTGGCCTGCTGGAGGTCATTTTGCAGGGCTCTGGCTGTGCTCCTCCTATTTCTCCTTGCACAAAGGTGGAGGTAGCGGTCCTGCTGCTGGGTTGTTGCCATCCTACGACCCCCTCCACGTCTCCTGGTGTACTGGCCTGTCTCCTGGTAGTGCTCCAGCCTCTGGACACTATGCTGACAGACACAGCAAACCTTCTTGCCACAGCTCGCATTGATGTGCCATCCTGGATGAGCTGCACTACCTGAGCCACTTGTGTGGGTTGTAGAGTCCATCTCATGCTACCACGAGTGTGAAAGCACAACCAACTTTCAAATGTGACCAAAACATCAGCCAGAAAGCATTGGTACTGAGATGTGGTCTGTGGTCCCCAACTGCAGAACCACTCCTTTATTGAGTGTGTCTTGATAATTGCCAATAATTTCCATCTGTTGTCTATGCCATTTGCACAACAGCATGTGAAATTGATTGTCAATCAGTGTTACTTCCTAAGTGGACAGTTTCATTTCACAGAAGTTTGATTTACTTATATTCTGTTGTTTAAGTGTTCCCTTTAATTTTTTGAGCAGTGTAGTATAACAGTATTATTTAGTCCTTTCATGTCACCAGTATTAAATACTGCTTGTTTTGGTGCTGTTATTTGACTATTGCATGTTGGTATTACTTTTGTGTTGAATAGTGATATTTACGCTGGTTTTATATAGCAATTTTTTTTTAATGGGGCCATCACTTTACAGAAACGTTATAAGGCAGACATATAAAACTGCAATTTGTGAGCCACAATGTATAGCTTTTGTAATATTCACTATTTGGTCTGGTTATTTGTACAGCACACCTCATGGTGAGACTCCAATACTGTATATGAAGCAGTTTTAATACTTTAAGCACGTTGTCACTTATGACCAACAAATTTGATATCAATTAATATCTCTAAATGTTGCAGTTACTATGTAAAAACAGCAGGTCCAGGACAACATTTTTCTATAGATATCTTCTTAATTTAAAAATAAAAAAAAATTAAAAGCTTATGTAGAAATAGAGTATATGTAAAAATAGATACAATACAATCTGTTCTTGTATTATGTTACTCTTCTAAGGACTAAACCCCCAACTAAACGATGGAGATGTTCCAATACTATCACTGGTGAGCCGACAGATTGGGCACTATAGACTGCTCTATACATATACACCATCACATAGTACAGTCATTGCCTTCGAAATAAATCAATTATTTTACCCATTGGCAGCAGAGATGTAGGCGGGGACTATTGATCTTCATGATCCATGGAAAAGGTCAAGTAGACAAATGAACCTTCTCAAAGAGCACAAATTGTAACCTGCCTTTCTGAAGATGTAACTCCGGTACGTTATTAACTACGAGTGCTCTTTGTTGCATTCAAAGTGAGAGAAAAAGGTTGCTAAATTCTGGTATTTCTGTATAAGACTTTAGGGCATATAGACAATAGAGGCACGCTATGTATCTGCAGTGAGTATAGCGGAGTGAGGCCAGGATGGTCCAAGACCACTTTGCTTTTTGGGCATTATCAACCTGTGCAACATTCGGAACTGAATTGTTGGCAAAACTATATTGTGACATTAGCTCAAAGAAAAAAACTATTTTTCTTTCTTTATTGTGGTTAAGTTTGATTGTAACTATGAGGCTCCATCTTCTATGTTCAGTGTTTTCTATGTATGCCACTGCAGGGCCTTGTTTTCTTACAAGACACTTATGACTTGTGGCAAGTGATTTAGACAAGTGCTCTTCCCTGGTGACTATTGACTAGGTATCCTATTAATAATTACTTTTTTATACACAAGTTGATATTTATGAGTTAATATTAACTTACCAGTATAGACATCATCACTGTGTCAGGTTAATTTGCTATAAATATAAATGTAATACAGATTCAGATGAACAAGATTACCACTTTAGCTTTCACTATTAAAAATAACATAGTAAAAAATTAGTAGATTACAGAAGTCTCATCATCCTTAGAATTGCATATCATTAAATATATACTGAATAGCCCCTGGAAGTACCAATCAATGTGCCAGAAGAAATGGACTTTCCATTTTTTACTTCTTCAAAACAGTCCTTTTGCACCTTTACCCCTGTGAGACCACTCAAATTTTTAACAAGAGAAAAAGTCAATCTACATTTCAGTCAACTGATAAGTCCTTATGCAGGACAATTAGAAGGTCAAGTTGCTCAACATCTCTCCTGATAAAGCACATATGGTGTGCAAAACACGCATCTGGTGTGACAGCCAGGAGTCCTGTTACTAGGCTTGATGTCATTGCTCAACTCCGGGACTCGATCTGCTGACCTTTGGCTGTGTGGTCGCTTTCCATTTCTGTTGGATGACAGCCTATGTTGCTATGTTGTCTCTGTCCAACTGCTGTTAAAATGCTCTTCTCTTTGCTTTACAGTGTTGCTTTCGTGCAGATGTTTTTACTTCCTTGTTTTGTTTGTCCTATCACATCTTTGGAGGGACTATTTATACTCAACATGTAAAATGCAGTGTTTGCTGGCTATATTCCAACTTAGATGGATGCTTGGAGTCCCGGCTTCCCGGTCAATAATTATCTTGCTGAGGTTTTCTCTATTGCTTCTCCTGCAGTTTGTTAGTGTGTTCCCCTTCCCAGCTCTCTTCCCATTTTGTCACATTTAGGTTCTGTGGGTTTTCACGTATGCCGAAGGTTTAATTTGGATTCCTTTCTTTTTCTTCCATCTTTCATGTACAGTGGGTACGGAAAGTATTCAGACTCCTTAAAATTTTTCACTCTTTGTTTCATTGCAGCCATTTGGTAAATTCAAAAAGTTCATTTTTTTCTCATTAATGTACACTCTGCACCTCAATTTCACTGAAACAAACAAATGTAGAAATTTTTGCAAAATTATTAGAAAAGAAAAACTGAAATATCATATAATAATAATAATAATCTTTATTTATATAGCGCCATCATATTCCGCAGCGCTTTACAGTTTAACAGTTTCAAAACACAAGTCATAAGTAACAACGTTAACAATACAGTAATTAAAGCAAAATAAGACGGCCCTGCTCGTGAGAGCTTACAATGTACAATAGATAGTGCATTTGTTTGAAGGCCTGGGCAGGTGAGCATCTCTGCCTTTTTGTTGTATTTTTTGAATTTTTGGAGGATTTTTAAGTCCTCTTTTTGTGCTATTGCTAAACCCAATTCACCATCTCTGGAGAGACCTGAAAATGGCTGTCCACCAAAGTTCACCATCCAACCTGATGGAACTGGAGAGGATCTGCAAGGAAGAATGGCAGAGGATCCCCAAATCCAGGTGTGAAAAACTTGTTGCATCATTCCCAAGAAGACTCATGTCTGTACTAGCTCAAAAGGTGCTTCTACTCAGTACTGAGCAAAGGGTCTGAATACTTATGGCCATGTGATATTTCACGTTTTCTTTTTTAATAAATTTGCAAAAATGTCTACATTTCTGTTTTTTTCAGTCAAGATGGGTGCAGAGTGTACATTAATGAGAAAAAAATGAATTTTTTTGAATTTACCAAATGGCTGCAATGAAACAAAGAGTGAAAAATTTAAATGGGTCTGAATACTTTCCGTACACACGGTATGACTGTGTGAACATGTCCTTAGCCCTGTGTCTTATCTTCTATCTGTCTGCACTCCATTCCGTTGTTGTGGTTTTGGGTTACACTCTCTGTATAGTTTAGGGTGCCAACCTCAGCTGTCAGACAGGGACAAATCAGGGGCAAGTTAAGGATTTGCCTGGTCTGTATAAGAACCTGTGGTGTGCAGGTATAAGATCTCCCCTGGTTTGTTCATCCCCCTGTGAGTGCTAGGGCTCATTCATAACTCTTGTATTATTATTTCTGGTTTGCCATTCATAAATTGATTTTCTGCATTTCTTTAAGTATAATTTGGATACTTTCAATACCCAGTTCACTAGTTTGAATGTATAATCCTTTGTATCTTTACATCTTTGCAAGTCTGTTTGTTTTTGTATGTGATTTTGCTTATTTTAATTGCATTGATTGTTGCACATTATGTACTTAATAATCTTTGATACACTTTACCATGGCTTTGGTAAACATCCCCGCTATTCTTCTTTTTGCTTATTTGGGTACATGTCTTTTATAAAAAAAAAAGTATAATGTTTTTAATATTTTGTTGCATATTAATAAAGAATTTAACTTTCATACAGCACCATTTTGGTCCTATCCATGCTTTCATTTTGTTGGTGTTTTGAACTGTTGCATGGTTCTGTTACCTTTGCGACCTTTTCTTTTGTTAATTATTCTATGTCTACCTATAATAATCTTATCCCAATAACAGGTGCCTATGAGCGTTAACAACAAAGTACTGTAAAATGTATTTGGACATTATGGGTACACTCAATTGGAACAGATTTTACTTTTGTTTACAATTTTTTTTTTCACTTGTAAAAATATCCAGCAGGATGTAATTTAACTGTCCAAGCCTGCAGATTTTCAGTTAAAGGTTAACAACCAACCGTCTGAGTAATAAAAGAGCTCACATTCATTAATGCTATGTTCTGCATCTGAGGAAATACTATTCCTTCCTTCAAAATAAAAAAGACTTTTGTAGAGCACAACACACCTGACAATAAGTCAATAGAATCTGTTGGGTGACGTTGGTGTCTGTTGTGCGACGGATCTGACAATGTGCTGTTGTTTCAATTTATATTATGAATCGCAACAGATGTGAATTGATCCACTCATCTCTACAATGAGTGGATCAATCTGAGTACGATCAAGTTTGAGTTAATATTCCTGAAATTCGCTGATTATCTTGCATTTGAACATTCTGAGATTTAATTCAGGGTTCACCCCCCAAAAAAAACTTGACTGACAACTTCCCACAAAGCTGAAGCATCAGGGAACAGGTTAATGTTATTTTGCATTGCTTCGAAGGCTACCCCATACTACCCGACAACGATGATATCTAGCTGATTGTCATACCTTGTACAGTGGAGGTCAGTACCTGATCCATCACAGATCAAAGGTTCCCATTGAAGCACAGTTTGTTCCATCTCCAGAGTTACTGGGTAAATGAAGTATTTCTCCCAGAAATTTATTGTAATTACAGATGTTTTATTATACACATGTTTATTTCCTTTGTGTGTATTGGAATAACACAAAAACTGAGAAAAAAAGGAAAATTGTACATAATTTTACAATTAAATTCCCTAAAAATGGGCTGGACAAAATTGTTGGCACCATTCCAAAATTGTGGGTAAACAACTTTGTTTTAAGTATGTGATGCTCGTTAAAACTCACTTGTGGCAAGTAACAGGTGTGATCAATATGAAAATCAGACTTGAAACCACATGAAAAGGGGAGAAGTTGACTCAATCTTTGCATTGTGCGTCTGTATGTGCCACACTAAGCAAGGAGAACAGAAAGAGGAGAAGAGAACTGTCTGGGAAATTGAGAACTAAAATTGTTGAACAATATCAACAATCTCAAGCTACAAGTCCATCTTCGAGAGATGTTGATGTTCCTTTGTTCATGGTGCACAACATAATCAAGAAGTTTACAAACCATGGCTCTGTAGCTAATCTCCTTGAACATGGACAACAGAGAAACATTGATGAAAGGTTGTAACTCATATGATAGTCCAGATGGTGGATAAGCAGCCCCTATCACGTTCCAAATAAATTCAAGCTGTCCTGCAGGCTCAGGGTGCATTAGTGCCAGAGTGAACTATCCGTTTACATCTCAATTAAATGAAACCCTTACGCAGGAGATCCAAGAGGACCCAAATGCTGACACAGACACATAAAAAGCTATATTGCAGTTTGCCAAAATGTATGTGAGCAAGCCAAAATCCTTCTGGGAAAGCATCTTATAGACAGATGCGACCAAGATAGAGATTTTGGTAAAGCACATCATTCTACTGTTTACTGAAAATGGAATGAGGCCTTCAAAGAACACAGTACCTAAAGTCAAATATGGTGGAGGTTGAAAGATTTTTTTTGGTTGCCTTGCTGCCTGTGTGGAAGGCATCATGAAATCTAAACATTGTAGCGCCCAGTTTGTGTCCTAGGTCATGCGTCTTCCTGCAGGACATGACCCCAAACATAATTCAAGAAGCACCCAGAAATGGATGGAAAAAAAAAGTGCTGAGAGTTCTGGAGTGGCCAGCAATAAGTCTTGATCTAAATCCCATTGAATACCTGTGGAGTGATCTTAAACTTGCTGCTGGGAGAAGACATCATTTAAATATGAGAGACCTGGAGTAGTTTGCAAAAGAAAAGTAGTCCAAAACTCCAGTTGAGAGGTGTAAGAAGCTTGTTGATGGTTATAGGAAGCAATTGATTGCTGTTATTTATTCTAAATGGTGTGCAACCAAATATTAAGTTGAGGGTGCCAACAATTTTGTCCCATTTTGGGGGTTTTGTGTCAAATTATGTCCAATTTACCTTTTTTTTCTTTGTATATTTTTATGTTGTTCCAATACACACAAGGGCTGTAAACATGTGACTAACAAAACGTGTAATTGCAACAAATTTCTGGGAGAAATACTTCATTTTTTGGAACAATTTCAAGGGTGGCAACACTTTTGGCCATGACTCTATATCCAAAGCTACCCGCAAATATTGCAATATTTTTGTTCATGTTTCACTACTGATCTGCATTTGAGGAAGTAAATTAATGAAATCTTTGTAAAAAATTGAACCTTTTTATTACTTGGAAACAAGGTAATATAATGTATGCTTTTGCATATTTTATTCTCATGAATAATACCTTTGTCCTCTGCATTTTAGGTCATCTACTCTTACATGCTACCTCTTACATAAATCACATTCCCCTGTTTATATCAGAACTGGAAGCTTGTAGTTAGTGTTGAGCGATACTGCTCGATATCTAAAAATATCGTATCGGAATGGTATCGCCGATATCACTAAATATCGTCGATATCCGATTCCGATACCGGAAGTCCCATGTAAGTCTATGGGAACAAAAAATCGCAACTAAAAAAACACTTTCTTTCGTTGTAAACACAAAATATACACACATAGAATACATATATATATATATATATATATACATGTCATTGTGACATATATATATACATATATTTATAGTTTATACACTTCTACATAGTAAAATAGACTCTGATTCAATTGCCTGGTAAAGCCGTGACATACCCCATAGAAGTCGACGGGCTCGGTGCCGAGTACCCCCAAAACCTCTGGCTCTGTGCGACTCAACTTGGGCGTCACAAACAGGATTCTGTAGCTCGCTATAAGCGAGTCCTGTGTGCCTGAATTGAACTGGTTTTGTGCTTGAGAATTGCTAAAATCATCAGAGAATGTATTTGCCATTTTTCCGCCATATCTGCGTCACGACGAGGCACTGGTGAAGAAGAAGGGCGTGCTCTTCGTGGGTGTACACTCACTCAGCGGCGCAAAAACGATGGCCGACCACTCTAAATGTTACTGTAATGTAAGATCTTGAGTTCCCCTCCTCATCCTCCTCAGTGTGCGGAAACTAACACGAAGGTCCCGCCTCACTACAAAAGAGGGGCCCTCTCCAGATGCTAATGACACATGTGACTTGGCAGAGATGGCTAACGGACACGAGCAGAAGTGTGAAGGGATGGAGCAGTCAGAGCTCTCCCCCCACGGAAGCGACCCGATCGCCACGGAACCACCGTTGGGCACCCGGCCTGGAAACCCTCCTACGCTGCAAGAAGCGGAGGATACCCTGAGAGACCTGGCCCGGCACCGGGAGGAGGTCGCCAGGATGGAAGCCAGCTGGCGTGCCCTAAAACTAAACTTGGAGCGGCGCCAATCCCTCTTACCTGAAGTGTCTGTACCGGAAGGTGAGGCACCCGTTCTAGTAGAGGAGTCCGTGCGGGCATCCCAGCCCTTGCAATGTGATCCGGTTGACGTTGTCGCAGTGGAGGCACCCGTTCCTGCAAAAAACGCTGCACCGGCAGCACCCCAGATCCCGCTGTCTGCCCCCGTCGCTGAGACAGAAGAAGCGACACCCGTCCTCATGGAGGAGGCCGCGCAGGCACCAGAGGTCTACCTGTCTGTACCGGAGCCCCGACTGTCATCTGTTCCAGAGCCGGCTGCTTCCTCCGCAGGTGAGCGCCGCCAGGACTGTCGGGCACCAGGAGAGCTGCCGCAAACCGGACATTGTAAGCTGCAGTTTGATGGTGGAGACATGGAGATGCTGGTGGAGAATTACAACCGGCGTCAGGATGAAGAGTGTAGACGTCGGGAGAGAGAAGCCGAGCGACAAAGGGAGCAGCGCGAATCCCAGAAGCTTCGCCAACGTCACATCGAGAAGGACCGGGCAGATAAGGACCGGATGAGAAAAGATAAAAGTACGGTGAGGGAGCCGCGGCGTAAGGGTGCAGTACGGAGCTTTAAATTGAAAGCTGGTTGGGGCTTCATCCAGGAGCCTGGACTTTATTTAGAAGTGTTTGTGACCCGGCGGGACGTGGAGACTCACCTCCCAGAAGGACACCCGGGGAGGGACCTGTTGCCAGGAGACTTGGTAACTTACACCCGACACTGGGGTTACAATGGATGGTATGCCCTAAATGTCACCAGGTGCGACCCCTGGTCCCCAGAGTGTCAGGAACCTGTGAGACCCTCGGAGCCTTCAGCCTCCCACATCCAGGCCTCTGCACAAGTGCCCACCCCACGCCGTAAATCTCCCCAGCCTCCCTCAGTGGTCTCCTCAGCAGCCCCAGCTATGGACATGATAATGATAGCTGGCCCGTACCCGGCGCCTGTTAGGCCCCCTGGGGTTCGTTCAGTCCGGGACATAGGGCTCCAGACCCGGAGGGAGATGAAAGAGGTGGCCACACAGACACAGATAGCGGGTCACGACTTGACTGTACAGGCCACATGACGTCATCAGGTCCTGGTGGTCCTTGGTGTCTCGGATGTTTGCCAAGCATCAGAAGAGTACCAGGTGGTACCTGGAACACCCCTGCCAAAGAATTATAAATAACCCGGACAGGGTCCCTGTATGTAAATAGTTAAATTGTTGATGTACCCGGACGGGTGAATGTTCATAAAAAAGTTTTTTAATTTAATAAAAAAAACAACACAGTTTTCATTACTTTTATTACAGTCTCATCCTGCGACGCCATCGATCTCCTGTAAAAAAAAACCCAGCAGTATACCACCTGTCCGACGCAGTCCATAGTAACGAGTGTCCCACGACGATCCAGCTCTGCTACATCAGAATGACATCAGAGGCAGGCAGGCAGAGCTTGTCATCCCGGCGCAGCACAGCTGATTACCTGCTTCCCCGGCGGTGACGTCATCGGACTGGTTTACGTCCGGGATTACCCTGCAGTCACTGCAGTTATCGCGAAAAACTGCATGTGACCGCCAGGGAGAAGATAATGGCGGCCATCAAGCAGTCTAGGACGTGACCGCCGGAGATCATCTGCCAGGTAAGTGCCGCTGACTCCTGACAGACCCGACCGACGGACACTCACAGTGACAGTGACAAATCCGATTCCGGTATCCGATATGACGAAAATATCGGTACTCGGAATCGAAAGCCCGATACAGCTAATATCGGCCGATACCCGATATTTGCAGTATCGTATCGCTCAACACTACTTGTAGTACTATTTTTCTTGTTAAAATCACAGACACCTTATTGGAACATACTGGGCTATTATAATCCAATAGATTATGTTGGGTGCAGCAAGCTTTCACCATGTATCGGATTCACCACTTTGCCATGGTTTCCATTTCTAAAGTCAATCATGACTCGGAGGTGAACAGAGTCTGAGGTTGTAAGTGATGAGGGGAGGAGTGAGGAAGAGGGAGATCCTGCTGCTGTACTGCTGTCTCTCTGATCTTCCACTGTGTGTGAGACTGATGGGTGCTGTGGTAGGGGAGAAGGAGCAGAGGAGGAAAGTCAACTGATTGGTCTAAGTACAAAGCACAAGTTTCCAGCTTCACACCAACTTTCTAAACAACATATTTGCATGTACTATATCTTATATTGATCTACCTGTAAAGAAAGTAGTGTTCTTGCTTTTAAAACTGGGCAGGTTTTAATATTGTTCTATGTATAAAGAGCTAAAACAATAAAGTCTTTGTAAAACATCAACGCTTTTTTTTAGAACCAAGGAAGATGTTAAGAAAATGTATACCTTTGCATATTTTACTCTCATGAATAATATCTTTCTTTAGTGTTTTTTAGGTCATCTTCTGTTTTATCTTTCTTTTTAAATAAATCACACCTGAAGACATAAACCATACATTCCATTTTTTTTATTGACTTGATTTTTGTTTTCTATTTCAAACATCACCAACCGATGTATGGAGAATAGAGTTGAGCGATACTTTCCGATATCCTAAAGTATCGGAATCGGAATGGTATCGCCGATATCACTAAAATATCGGCGATACCCGATATCGATACCGGAAGTCCCATGTAAGTCTATGGGAACAAAATATCGAAATTAAAAAAAACCCATTGTTGCCTTGTTGGTTAATTGTACATGAAGGAAAACAAGAAAGAGTAATGTAGAATGTATTGGGGAAGGTTGAGGAGACATTAAAGGCATAGATGTTTAACCCAATCAAATGGAATAGCATAAATATTTTTTTTTTTAAAGATGTTCGGATTGACGAAGAAATTGACAATGTTAACGTTTTTTATATTTTGGCAAATATGTATATTACACAACTTCCATGCTCTTCATCTTCACCTTTTTAACTTTTCACACACTTTCTCCTTCATAATCTTCTGCAGCATCATCTTTTTCATCAAATTATTCTTCATCTTCACCTTCTTTATCTTCTTCTTAAACTTCTTGCTATTCATCTTTGTTAACATTACTCATATTCTTCTTATTAAACTATTATTCTTATTCATATTCTGCTTCATCTTCTTCATCATATTCTTATTTGTGACAGAGAATCCTGTACTTGTAATCTGTCAAAGTATGAATTTTTCATCCTTCCGTTCTTGCTGTCACAAAAGATTTAAATTACAACAGTATTTGTCCGTGTTCAGTTTAGCCTGCAGCAGCAGGCATTTTCCAGGGGCACCACGAGGAGGAACGGACTCACCCCCATACACTGCTTAGTCTTCTTCTGCTTAGAATTTAGAGCATATATTTTGCTCTTCATTTTGGTCTTATACTTCATGTTCTTCTGCTTTTAGATCTTCTGCTTATTGTTCTTGTGTCTCTTGTTCCGTATCTTGTATTTGTAGCACAATCTTGTACCAGCTGATGTTACTGGGACACGGTTACTAAGCAGGAGGTACCTGTGCTCCAAAGCACTACCAAGGACCAGCAGACGTTGCTGGAACTCGGATACCGAGATGGAGGCACCTAGACCAAAGGCACTGCGGAGAACCAGTTGACGGTACTGGAACCCGGAGGGGCAGCAGAAGGAAAAGAGCCAATGGCACAACCGAGGACCAGCTGACGTTACTGGGACACGGTTACTAAGCAGGAGGTACCTGTGCTCCAAAGCACTACCAAGGACCAGCAGACGTTGCTGGAACTCGGATACCGAGATGGAGGCACCTAGACCAAAGGCACTGCGGAGAACCAGTTGACGGTACTGGAACCCGGAGGGGCAGCAGAAGGAAAAGAGCCAATGGCACAACCGAGGACCAGCTGACGTTACTGGGACACGGTTACTAAGCAGGAGGTACCTGTGCTCCAAAGCACTACCAAGGACCAGCAGACGTTGCTGGAACTCGGATACCGAGATGGAGGCACCTAGGCCAAAGGCACTGCGGAGAACCAGTTGACGGTACTGGAACCCGGACGGGTAGCAGAAGGTACAAGAGCCAATGCAAGTAACGAGGACCAGCTGACTGTGCTGGAACCCGGAGGGGCAGCAGAAGGAAAAGAGCCAATGGCACAACCGAGGACCAGCTGACGTTACTGAACCCCAGTAACACAGGAGCAAGTGTTGACTGTGCTAACAGCACTTCCGAGCAACAACTGGCGGTGTTGGAGCCCAGGGTCAAGGAGGATGTTTAAATACTAGATCAAGTAATTTCCTTGTTACCTGTCAATTTTAAATGTCTATACTTCAAACAAGAGAAAGATAACCTTTACTACCATAAGATGATGATTTCATTTAAACTAATATCTAGATAAATAAAGAATTGACAAACATAAACACATACATTAACATGTTGAACAGCAATGCAAACCACAAAATAAATTAGTTAAGGAATCTGCTATACGGTTGTACATAAAAGCATACAAGTACATATCTGAATCCATTAATGATGGATAAGTAACAGTATGTACACCATTTTTATTGTATAGACAATGAATGTCTGACTTCAAAACATCATCAGCATTACAAGTTATCTGTGACATTACTAAAATGTTACATTTGCTGAATAATGTCACTAAACAGTTTATACAAAATTATACAATTTCCATCATGTAATACTCATAATATGTGGCAATAATCATGTTTATTAACAAACATAACCTTTAAAAAGTGCATAGTGCATAGCGAAAATTGCTATTTATGCCTGACTGTCGACTTGCAAGCATGACAACGGATAGATAAGGTATATATAGATGAGACTGCATAGCCACAGATGGTGAATGGCGATGTAATACTGTACCTCAATAAAGTGTGCGTCACTACTACATAATTTTTTTTATATAGCTTTATAAACAGGGTACGTGGATGTATGCTTGCGCCTTTGTTTTGACGCACAGACTGCCTTCCTGCTGAGACGCGTTGGGTAGTGAACAGTTGTGTGCAGTGTTCACTGTAGTCTGAGGTTTTCCTTTTTGGAGTGCAGATCACGCTCCAGTTAGTTCTTCAACCACTGCTGGTTGTAGTCTGCTGAGCGTGTGTCACTGGCACATCCTTGAAATTTTTCTCTAATTGTTGCTGCTCCATTCTATTACAAATAAATAAAATCTATTAGTGTGACGCGCTTCCATCCGTATACAATACATTGGTTGCAAACACTATAGAAGTACACAAAGGGGCCTTTCACACCTACTGAACAGTTGTGTGCAGTGTTCACTGCAGTCTCTGCGGAATAACCACACTTAGGCCTTATAACTTTTCAGACTTTCTTTATCAATCTACCAAGATGAAGAAGGCAGGGAGTAAGGCACGTGGTCGTGGAGTTTCTTCAGGGAGAGGACGTGGGGATTCTGTGGCTGCTGCGGCCCCCAGTGACACAGCATCCACCAGTTTTCCCCGGGCCGTGAGCGTTCCTTTATGCGCACTTTTGTAGGAGCTCGGAGTACCCCCCTGCTGCGGGAAGAACAAATTGAAGCCGTTGTTGTTTGGATCTCAGCCAATGCATCGACTTCAATTGCTTCCACCTCCTCTCAGGACCACAGCACTGTTGGGCAACCATCTGTCTCTTCACCGCCTGGCAAATTGCCCAGGCAGTCAGAGAGTTCTGTACAGGAGCCAGCTGAGTGTCTGCTTCTGTTCTCAGAATCTATTGGCTTGCAAACAGGGGCCCAGCCAAGCAGCATTCTGTAATGTGAAGAAGAGGGAGTATGCAGTGATGCGCAACAGCTGTGTCTCTCTGAATCTGAAGAGGCGGGTGAGACAGTGCCGATGGTCAGCACACCGCAGAACGAATCTGATGATGATGATGAGACCCAGGTGCCAGTTTCTGTTGAGCATGGTGCTGGCCAGACCACCCAACAGCAGGTGTTGGAAGAGGGTAGTGGAGATGATGAGGTCCAATACCCAACATGGCATGAAGAACAGGAAGGTGGTGGGAGCAGCTCAGAGGAATAATAATAATATTTATTTATATAGCGCCATCATATTCCGCAGCGCTTTACAGTTTAGCAGTTTCAGAACACAAGTCATAAGTAACAACGTTAACAATACAATAATTTAAGCTAAATAAGTCGCCCCTGCTCGTGACAGCTTACAATGTACAATGAGATGGGGGAGATACAAAGTATAGGTGTTTATATACAATGGTGCATTTACAATGATGTTCCAGCCATCTTAAGGGACTGAGGGATGGAGATAGTGAATGGGCTAGAGACACACACACACTTACACAGAATACATAGAATGACTTTGATTAGTGAATGTGATAGGCCGCTCTGAACAAATGTGTTTTGAGGGAGCGCCTGAAACCATGCAAATTGTGGATAGTCCTAATTTCTTGGGGTACAGCATTCCAGAGGATTGGCGTAGAGCAGGAGAAGTCTTGGAGTCGGGAGTGGGAGGTACGTATTAGTGCAGAGGTTAGTCGAAAGTCGTTTGCAGAGCGCAGCAGTCGGTTAGGCCGATAGATAGAAATGAGGGAGGAGATGTAGGAGGGGTGCTGCACTGTGGAGAGCTTTGTGGTGAGAACCAGTACTTTGGTTGAAAGCTGGGAGAGGCCTAGAGAAATGGTTAGTGATAGAAGGAAGATAGAGGAAGACATTGCCCCAACGGTACAAACAGGAGGGAGAGTTAGGCTGCAGACTCGGTTGCCTGTAGCCTCCAGTTTGGCACCTGTTCGGAGCAGTTGTCTTCCAAAAGTCAAAACGTGCGCTCCCAGGACTTGCACTGCGTGGTCCTTTTTTCACACACTTGCACATGATATTTGCTATGTGAAATGCAAGCTGTGTAATCAAAAATTAAAAATAGCTAAAAGTGTCAGTCACCTCAATACCACAAATATGTGGAAACATGTGCGGACAAAGCACGTAGTTGAGTTACAAAGACACACTGGAGATGTAGGCCAACCTACAGCAGCACCTACATCTTCAGGTTGTGTTGAAGCCTCTTCATCGAGCTCACACACAGCTGGTTATGCTTCCTCACAGGATCGCCATGGAAGAACCTCGGCCACTGTTGTCCAGAGACAAACTGTTATTCCACACACAGCAGCAAGTTCCCTGTCATCCTCACACTCCCAGGCCACAAAACAGCCAGCGGTAGCACAGGCATGGGATAAAAGACGGCCATACTCCGCAAACCATGCACGAGCACAGGCTCTGAATGCTGGCATTGCAAAACTCCTGTCCCTTGAAATGCTGTGATTCAGGCTGGTGGAGACAGACAGTTTCCGTAACTGAATATCATTGTCAATCCCACAATACAATGTGCCAAGCCGATTTCATTTCAGCAGGCAAGCCGTCCCTGGTCTGCAAAAGCATGTTGAGGGAAAAATTAAACATGCGCTACTAAAAGCCCTCAGTAGCAAGGTCCACCTGACCACCGATGCGTGGACCAGTACCCGTTGTTATGATCTGCTACAACCAGTAAGGAAAGAAGGGAATTCTGTCCCTACAATACAACTAAGCTGAATCCCTACGATGTAACGGGGAACCTGATCCTGCGACCAGACCCGCTAAAGTCCTCATCTAGTGTGAACGAAGACCTATAGTTGCGAGGGAGTAATCCCTACAAGATCTAGGGACTGGGAGAAAAGGTGGACACCTCCTAGTCCTAACTAAATTGTAGCATGGATAATTAAACAGAAAAATAAATACTTTGTGATCCTAACATCAAGCAAAACTCACAGATTAAGGCACCTAAGCACCCGGCTAGCTTAACAGTAGATAATACAATGAAGTCAAGCAAAGCCAGAAGGGCGGAGCCAGACTAAATAGGGAAAAAAGGTCATGTGACCAGCAAACTGAAACAAAACCTAACAAGAGGGTTCTAACACCCATGGCCAGGGACAATACCTTTCCCTCACTGCCCATTGGGTCAATGTTGTGCAGCCGGGTACTGATCTTGCGAGTGGCGCTGTACGTGTTCTGCCAACTCCAAGGATTGCAGGAATCAAGTCTGTACACATTGATTCCTCCTCCTATTCCAGTTCCTCAGAATCATCGCTGCAGGAGCCGTCACGGTCTACCTCCACATGGACCCGTGAACGTTTACCTGTTGCGACCGATATGAGCACAGCCGTGTCCAAATGTCAACAGGCCATCCTGAAATTAATTTCCATGGGGAATCTTAGCCACACAGCGCAGGAGCTCTGTAATGCCATAAAGCAGGAGAGCGACGTGTGGTTTTTGGAAGAGAATCTACAGGCAGGCTTGGTAGTGTGTGACAATGGCCGAAATCTGGTGTCAGCTCTGGGCCTTGGCAACCTCACTCACATACCATGTCTGTCATATGTGCTCAACTTGGTCGTGCAGAGTTTTTTGAGGGACTATCCGGATCTTGATGCACTGCTGCACAAGGTCCGCCTAGAGTGCGCTCACTTGCGACGTTCCAGCATGGCCAGATCGCTGATTGCAGCTCTGCAACGCAGATTTCACCTTCATGAACATCGCATTATATGTGACGTACCCACCAGGTGGAATTCCTCGTTACATATGTTGGAGCGGTTGTGTGAGCAGCAGCCAACAGTAATGGAGTATCAGCTGCATCAGGCGCAGTCAACTCGCAATTTGCGGCGTTCACACTTCACCACTACTGAGTGGGCCTCTATAATAAGAATAATAATATTATTTATTTATATAGCGCCATAATATTCCGCAGTGCTTTACAGTTTAACAGTTTCAAAACACGAGTCATAAGTAACAACGTTAACAATACAATAATTAAAGCAAAATCAGCCGCCCCTGCTGGTGAAAGCTTACAATCTACAATGAGGTGTGGGAGATACAAAGTACAGGTGTTTATATACAATGGTGTTTTTACAATGATGGTCCAGCCATTTTAAGGAAGTGAGGGATGCATGGAGATAGTGAATGGGCTACACACACAGAATTACACATAGAATGACTTTGATTAGTGAATGTGATAGGCCACTGTGAACAAATGTGTTTTGAGGGAGCGCCTGAAACCATCCAAATTGCGGATAGTCCTAATTTCTTGGGGTAGAGCATTCCAGAGGATTGGCGCAGCGCGGGTGAAGTCTTGGAGTTGGGAGTGGGAGGTACGGATTAGTGCAGAGGTTAGTCGAAGGTCGTTTGCAGAGTGCAGCAGTCGGTTAGGCCGATAAATATAAATAAGGGAGGAGATGTAGGGGGGTGCTGCGCTGTGGAGAGCTATGTTGGTGAGAACCAGTAATTAGAATTGGATCCTATAATGAATGGGCAGCCACTGCCAGTGTAATGAGTGGCGAATAACTCTATGAAGGATATCTGCCACGTTTTGCGTGCGTTTGATGAGTCAACGCGGATGGCGAGTGCAGATGATGCACTAGTCAGCCTGACTGTCCCCCTTATCTGCCTGCTTCAAAAAACACTGCAAGCACTAAGGCATGAGGTTTTGGAAGAGGTGGAGGATGAGGAGTCACAAATTCCATCACCTTCTGGACAGTCAGCGCAACGTGGTTCCTCACAAAGGGCTGGAGGACTTTCAAAGTACCATGCTGTATCAACAATTGAACCTCCAGAGTCGCTGTCTATATTTTCATAACCATTACAAACTTTTAATGTATTTACAAAGCACATAATGTACATTTTTTGTCTATCCTTTTGTAATGCTATTGTGTTTCCATAAACTGATGTTACAGAATTATGATACAAAGTTTTTAAATTTTGAGTTTTAAATTTTGTAAATTTATATGTATTTGAAGGACTTTGTGAGGAGGATGAGGAGGAGTCAATGGAGGAGGAAGACATCGCTCCAGAGGGAGGTAGACAATGCTCTAGTCAGTATGTAGACCAAGGGTGGGGTGATGCACAGCAGGCGGAGATGACGCCTCTTGCAGGGGACAACGTTTCTTGGCCAGTTGGGAGTCTGCAGCACATGGTTGATTTCATGCTGCAGTGGCTGAGAAACGACCGCCGCATCGAACACATTCACACCACGTCTGATTATTGGGTGTACACCCTCCTAGACCCTCGCTACCGGGACAACTTACAAAGCCTCATCACACCGTTGAACCGGGAGCGTAAAATGCGGAAGTACCAAGACACACTGGTGCAATCCATAATGTTCTCCATTCCAGCCGAGAGCACTGCTGCTGCTACTGATTTACAAAGCAGCTCTGTGCGTCGAGGCAGTGGAGACAGCTCTGCAACAAGAGGGAGCACAAGCAGCGCCTCTGCACAGGGCAAGAACAGTATGTTCCAAATGTGTCGAAGTTTTGTGGCAGCGCCACCAATGTCTACACCATCCGAGACGGCTCCAGTCAGCAGGAGGCAACATTTCCGTAAGATGGTGACAGACTACATGTCTTGCCCTCTCAGTGTACTCCCAGATGGCTCTTCCCCATTCAAGTTTTGTGTCTCTAAGCTGGATACATGGCCAGAGCTTAGCCAGTATGCATTGGAGGTGCTGGCTTGATCTGCTGGCAGTGTATTATCGGAGCGCGTCTTTACTGCTGCAGGTGGTGTACTAACAGACCGTTGCATGCGACTATCCTACGATAATGTAGAACGGCTTACTTTTCTGAAAATGAACTAGGCATGGATCTCGCCTGAATTTGCCTGTCCGGTTTCAGATTAACTAACTGGTTGGCAACGTTTTCCATGTCTCCTGTTATGTTCATCTTTCTACCACCTGAGCTATACTCCCTGGGCTACAACACTGCCAGTTGCTGCTCAGAAGTGTCGTGTCCACAGACCAATACACAAGCTATAGTGATAGTGGGGTTCAGTAACGCCTGCTGTTCCCCTGCTGTGTGTCCGGCAAAAATTACTGCTACCTAGCTACACATGTTTAAAAAAACATGACATGTTAAAGTGGCTAGTGCTACACATAGATATCAGGCTACACCCTTATTTCTAAGCTGTAAACAAGTGAAACGTCAAATTTAAAACCATTCAATGATTAGTGTTGGTAACAAATCTGTAACTAAATAATTGTGACATATTATGGCAGATATCCACATGTCTAACACAAATGCTAACACAAAAGCATACTTATGCTATAGGGTACTGATGGTGAACCTTCTCACTCCATAACTTTGACCAATCCAACTCACATCATGCCTCAAATGCTGCAATGTTGGAAGTGCATAATGTGGGTTGAACTTTGACAACAGCTGCAGTGCGAAGGTTATCCTTCTGTGTTCTTGGCTTTTAAATAAAAGCATACAAGTAAATATAATAATACATTGTTGATTAAGGGACATGATGTACACCTGTAATATTGTGCAAACAATGGATGTAGGACTATTCCTCTTCAACATTACTTATATTTGTGTCATTTGAAAAAATACATATTTTAGTTAAAAATTAAAAACCCATGTTCAGTAGCTGTGAAAGGCCCGTTTGTGTACTTCTATATTGTTTGCAACCAATGTATTGTATACGGGTGGAAGCGCGTCACACTAATAGATTAGATTTATTTTAAATGGAATGTAGCAGAACCAATTGGAGATAAATGAAAAGGATGAGCCACTGAGACACGCTCAGCAGAGTACAAGCAGCAGTGCTTGAACATGTAACTGGAGCGTGATCTGCACTCAAAAAAGTAAAAAACACAGACTGAAGTGAACACTGAAACACAACTGTCCACAATCTGTGAAAAGCTCCTTTCTGTACTTCTATAGTGTTTGCAACCAATGTATTGTATACGGATGGAAGCGCGTCACACTAATAGATTAGATTTATTTTAAATGGAATGTAGCAGAACCAATTGGAGATAAATGAAAAGGATGAGCCACTGAGACACGCTCAGCAGAGTACAAGCAGCAGTGCTTGAACATGTAACTGGAGCGTGATCTGCACTCAAAAAAGTAAAAAACACAGACTGAAGTGAACACTGAAACACAACTGTCCACAATCTGTGAAAAGCTCCTTTCTGTACTTCTATAGTGTTTGCAACCAATGTATTGTATACGGATGGAAGCGCGTCACACTAATAGATTAGATTTATTTTAAATGGAATGTAGCAGAACCAATTGGAGATAAATGAAAAGGATGAGCCACTGAGACACGCTCAGCAGAGTACAAGCAGCAGTGCTTGAACATGTAACTGGAGCGTGATCTGCACTCAAAAAAGTAAAAAACACAGACTGAAGTGAACACTGAAACACAACTGTCCACAATCTGTGAAAAGCTCCTTTCTGTACTTCTATAGTGTTTGCAACCAATGTATTGTATACGGATGGAAGCGCGTCACACTAATAGATTAGATTTATTTTAAATGGAATGTAGCAGAACCAATTGGAGATAAATGAAAAGGATGAGCCACTGAGACACGCTCAGCAGAGTACAAGCAGCAGTGCTTGAACATGTAACTGGAGCGTGATCTGCACTCAAAAAAGTAAAAAACACAGACTGAAGTGAACACTGAAACACAACTGTCCACAATCTGTGAAAAGCTCCTTTCTGTACTTCTATAGTGTTTGCAACCAATGTATTGTATACGGATGGAAGCGCGTCACACTAATAGATTAGATTTATTTTAAATGGAATGTAGCAGAACCAATTGGAGATAAATGAAAAGGATGAGCCACTGAGACACGCTCAGCAGAGTACAAGCAGCAGTGCTTGAACATGTAACTGGAGCGTGATCTGCACTCAAAAAAGTAAAAAACACAGACTGAAGTGAACACTGAAACACAACTGTCCACAATCTGTGAAAAGCTCCTTTCTGTACTTCTATAGTGTTTGCAACCAATGTATTGTATACGGATGGAAGCACGTCACACTAATAGATTTGATTTTTTTCTAATATAATGGAGCTGCACCAATTCCACTAAATAAAATAAAAAAAAAAAAAAAAAAAAAAGGGACACGTGCAGATGCCTACAAACAGCGGTGGATGCAGAGCAAACTGCAGCGTCACCTGCACTGTCACACACACACCTTGCACAGAGCTGTTAAAACAACACTGGCAAAATGAAGCTTTACACAGCGGTTGGTAAACTAGCCTGCCTCAAGCACAGTAGTACACAAAATCGCAATATCTAACTGTCCCTCAGAGTGAGCAGAGTAGCGTTCTGTCCCTTACTGAGTTCACAGCACAGTGACGCTAAAATGGCGGCGGCGCCTTTTATAGTGCATTCTGACATCATTTCAGCAGCCAATCACAGCCATGCCATTAGTTAAGATGACCGCAGCATCACAGGATGTGCCCACACTTCGTAGGATTCCTCATTGGCTGACTAAAATCACATTGCCTCTCAAAGAATTATGGGAACTTCCGATTCCGGTATACGATATGGAAAAAGTATCGGAATTAAGTATCGGAATTCCGATAACGCGAATATCGGCCGATACCCGATACTTGCGGTATCGGAATGCTCAACACTAATGGAGAATGTTTATATGTTGAACCAGAACTCGCAGCTCCAATTTCTTCCTTCTGAAAACTATTGCTGAAGAAGCAAATCCCACCTGAGCGAACAGAGCACTTTTCTATACAAAAAGAACTGAATTATATTACACGTTGCTATAAACAAATCTGCGGTTCACAGCCTGTCTGTATAATAGATTCTGACCTAGTCGCAGATGTTTCCTTTCCCCCAAGCATTATTGTGCTGACAAACTGGCTGTAATATTAGCAGCTGTTTAGTGCCAGTTGAATATGGCACTATGTTTTCCAGTTGAGAGAGGCCTTGGTGTTGAATAAAAACTGGCATCAGTCATGGACAGATTCGGTATCACTAATAACTTGGCTAGGGTGTTGTTACTCTGCTGCTTTGAATGAACTTCACTTAAGAGAAATGACTTGACAACAGTTTAATGGTTTAATACAAGGGAAAGCATCATCCATTTACATTTCAATCACAAAAAATCACTTTAGCAGTGAACCCCCTCTAATAGCTACACTCATCAATGAGAGCCCCCTCCATTAATCCCAATTGGCTTATACAGCTCTGGCAAAAATTAAGAGACCACTGCTTTACTAACAGAGGGATACAGTGAGCATCATGTTGCCTCCATCCTTAAAATTTCTAAGATGGCAGTTCATTACAACAAGGTCAAGCAGCAAGCAGACATTGGGGACACCAAAGCTACAGACCAGCAGAGGGCGAAAGCGACTCTCCACTGACCAGGATGACCGTCATCTTCTTCGAATGTCACTCAGCAACCGCAGGATGACATCAAGCGACCTACTAAAAGAATGGCAAATTGCAGCTGGGGTAAAGTGCATGGCAAAAACAGTTCGTAACAGGCACCTAGAGGCAGGGCTCAAGTCATGTAAAGCTAGAAAAAAGCCTTTCATCAATGAGAAGCAAAGGAGAGCCAGGCTGAAGTTTGCTGAAGACCATAAGGATTGGACCATAGAGGACTGGAGTAAGGTAATCTTCTCTGATGAGTCTAATTTTCGGCTTTGCCCAGCACCTGGTTGTCTAATGGTTAGAAAGAGACCGGGAGAGGCATACAAGCCACAGTGTCTTGCACCCACTGTGAAATTTGGTGGAGGATCGGTGATGATCTGGAGATGCTTCAGCAAGGCTGGAATTGGGCAGATTATTCTTTGCGAAGGACGTATGAATCAAGCCGCATGCAAGGTTATTCTGGAAAAACAGTTGATTCCTTCTGCTCAGGCAAAGTTCCCCAACTCTGAGGACTGGTTTTTCCAGCAGGACAATGCGCCATGCCACACAGCTAGTTCAATCAATGTGTGGATGAAGGACCACCACATCAAATCCCTGTCATGGCCAGCCCAATCTCCAGACCTGAACCCCATGGAAAACCTCTTGAATGTAATCATGAGGAAGATGGATAGTCACAAGCCATCAAACAAAGAAGAACTGCTTAAATTTTTGTACCATGAGTGGCATAAGGTCACGTAAAAGCAGTGTGAAAGACTGGTGGAAAGCATGCCAAGACGCATGAAAGCTGTGATTAAAAATCATGGTTATTTCACAAAATATTGATTTCTGAACTTTTCCTGAGTTAAAACATTAGTATTGTTGTTTCTAAATGATTATGAACTTGTTTTCTTAGCATTATTTGAGGTCTACAAGCACTGCATTTTGTGTTATTTTGACCATTTCTCATTTTCTGAAAATAAATACAAAATTTATTGCTCGGAAATTCGGAGACATGTCAGTAGTTTATAGAATAAAAGAGCAATTTACATTTTACTCAAAAATATACCTATAAAGAGAAAAATCAGACAAACTGAAAATTTTGCAGTGGTCTCTTAATTTTTGCCAGAGCTGTATATTGTTATTCTTTTTAATGCTTTCTTATAAGTGTAAGCATAAAATATGAGGCTCCAGGGATATTGGAGTGCTTTAGATTTCTAGTAGTCCTTCATAAAGTATAATGCATACCCCATAGTCCTCCATATAGCATAATGCACAGCTGACAGTTATCCGTGTAGTATAATGCAATGCCCATAGGCCTTCATGTAGTATAATGCACAACCCATATTGCTTTACATGAAATGCACCTCTATATATAATGCACAGCCCATAGTCATCCAGGTAGTATAATGCACAGCCCATAGTCATCCAGGTAGTATAATGTACAGCCCATAGTCATCCAAGTATTAGTATGGCCACCGTGTACTCACTGATTTAAAAAAAAATAAAAAAATACCTCCCATCTGCTTCTTCTGATGGGGACCCTGTCACCAGAAGCAATGCTGTTAACCTGCAGATATACACTTAATTTGCAGGTTAACAGCGTTATTATGCTGTCTGGCGCCTGCACGCAGCCAAATGCAGCGGGGAGAAAATTATCTTTATTCTCCCACTTGGCATTACCAGGATTTTTTTTTCTGTGCACATTCAACTTGGATGTGGTCTGTGGTAATAAATCAGCTATTAAGAGTCAGTAAAAGATATAGTTACAAACTCCCATTGAGATATCATAACAGACTGACTGATGGATTCTCAGATGACTTATTCTGTTGTCAGCAATGTACAGTGCAACACAGAGGCTGTAGAAGGCACGTTGCTCAATGCAAACATTTTAATGAAACCCAATTACATGCATTTAGGTAAAAAAAAGTTGTTCCAGTAGGTTGACAATGCTTTAAATCTGTGACCACTTGACCATTTTATTTTTCTCCCTGAATGACCTGACAAGATTTGTTATCTATGTTATATGCAGATTTAGTGGCTTTATATTTTTACTAGAATATTCAACTGATTTTTTGCATCCTTTTCATTGCATATTCTATAGGAGGTTGTTTTCACGCTTTTTTATGTATTAGGGTTTAAATGAATAAAAAAGGAACATTATTTTCCCAAACACATATCACTCTACATAGACGTTTCATGGTATTACAGCTCATCCCCATTCATGTGACACAAGGCACAAACAGATAGCGCACTCTTTCTGGAAAAGACAATCACTTGAAATATTTATATATTTTGATGCACAAGGATATTTTATATGTTCTGAAAATACAGAAACAGTCCTCTAGAATTTACTTTATCTAGAATTGCTATAATAAAACACTTGTATAAAAGTTCCTGTACACCTTCAATAGATGTTTTGGCATTTGCATACATTTTCAAAGGGGGGAGGGTACTAGGTCGCTTCAAGTCACCTCTGATGGGTGCATACAGTGGGGAAAATAAATATTTGCTACAATGACGATTTTACAAGTTTTCCCACCTACATAGAATATAGAGGTCTGTAATTTTTAGCTTAGGTACACTTCAACTGTGAAAGGCAGAATCTTTAAAAAAAAAATCCAGAAAGTCACATTGTATGATTTTTACATAATTAATTTGCATTTTTCTAAAATCCATACTCATCCAGCTATTGCAAGTCACGTATGACCACGTGATCATCTACGTCACGGCAGGTCCTGTGTCCATCTGCGCTGCATTCACGCTATCAACGAGGACACAATACTGACAGCCGCTTATTGGACTTCCATTTTTCCCACCACGGCCACCGGAGGCGGAAGGAAGAACATAACTCGTACACTGTACCTGACCCATTGGTGTAGCAGGCATCGTCCACTACCGCAGGCCACATGTTATCACGTGATCCTGCGCGTCACAGCAGGTCCTGTGCCCACTAACACTCTCAGCGAGGACACAGCAACGACCGCCGGCATCTCATCTTACGTCTCCCACAGCAGGCCACAGGAGGCCTAAGGAGGACTGCTGACGGCGACGGACCCATCGGGGTACCAGGTAAAAGGTGTCATCTCACTATTGACTTTTCTACTATATTTGAGCTGTCACCGGCCGGGACAATCTCAGCATTATCTTCGGTACTTAAGGATCTTCATCTGATTTGAACGAATCCTGTTATGTTACGGTAGCTGAGGAGTGCAGGTAAAAAAGGAAATACACCAGAGCAGTTGGAATCTATGAGATTGCAGTACCCTGACTAACCACCGCAACTAGAGGCAGCCGTGGAGCGTTCCTACGTTGGTCCTAGACGCCTCGTCACAGCCTGAGAAACTAACTACACCTAAAGATAGAAATAGGAAAGCTATCTGCCCCGGAGCAGAACCCCAAAGATAATAGAAAGCCCCCAAACATGTAATGGCGGTTAGACAAGAGGAAATACTGACACAGAAAGAAAATAGTATGAGCAAACGCTGGGGCCCAAACTATCTAAACAGAAAAGGATAGGAAGGGTACTTACTGCAATCTCAGAAAACCCTGAAAAAACACCAACTCTACTAATTTCAAAATCACCTGAGATCACACGACCTCTACCACCTAAATTAGTTCTCTGGTGTAACAAAAACAAAACAGCAGCCACTGAAAAAAAACTGGAAAAAGCAAAAGTACAAAACACAGTGGCTGGACTAAACTGAGAGGGCAAAAGCCCCCGGAGGGGACCCTGAAGGCCCCCACAGAAGTGCAGGACAAAATGCAAAAATATAGCAAAAACACAAAATAAGAAATTGTCTTATCTGATAGCAGGAGATGCAGACACGACACAGCAGGCTACAAGGGAAACTGGAAAGAAGGATTCAGACCAGAACAATTGATCACCGGCAACCGATGGGAAAATGACTCCCTTATATAAGACCAATCAGTAACACCTGATTCCCAGTCCTCACAATCCTCACTAGTACCGCTTGTAACCACCAGAGGGAGCCTCTGCTCAGAACTCATCTCAAACCCATTCACAACAGTACCCCCCCCTTGAGTAGGGGTCACCGAACCCTCATTTGAGCAACCAGGTCGGTCAGGATGAGTTCTATGATATGCACGGATAAGTCTCCTAGCATGGATGTCCGAAGCAAACACCCAAGAATTGTCTTCCTGACCATAACCTCTCCATTTAACCAAATACTGGAGTCTTCGTCTAGAAAAACGAGAATCCAATATTTTCTCAACCACATACTCCAGATTGCCCTCAACCAAAACAGGGTCAGGAGGCACAGCAGCAGGAACCACTGGCTCAACAAACCTCTTCAACAAGGACTTGTGGAACACGTTATGGATCTTAAATGTCCCTGGAAGAAGCAAACGAAAAGAAACAGGATTAATAATCTCCATGATCTTATAAGGTCCAATGAACCTAGGCTTAAATTTAGGAGATGCTACTCTCATAGGAATATTCTTTGAGGACAACCAGACCAAGTCCCCCACTTTAAACCGAGGACCATCAGTCCTATGCCGGTTAGCAAACCGCTGGGCCTTCTCCTGAGAGAGGGACAACCTCTCCACTACCTGGTCCCAAATCTGCTGCATACGCTCAACAACAGAGTCAACACCTGGACAGACAGAAGCCTCCGTCTGTCCTGAAGAAAATCGAGGGTGAAACCCAGAATTACAGAAAAAACTGAGACATCAAAGTGGCAGAGCTAGCCCTATTATTAAGAGCAAACTCAGCCAAAGGCAAAAAAGAGACCCAGTCATCCTGATCAGCAGACACAAAGCATCTTAGATAAGTCTCCAATGTCTGGTTTGTTCTCTCAGTTTGACCATTGGTCTGAGGATGAAATGCCGAGGAGAAAGACAATTGAACACCCAGTTTAGAACAAAAAGTCCTCCAAAATCTGGAAACAAACTGGACTCCTCTGTCAGACACAATGTTCTCAGGAATGCCGTGTAAACGAACCACGTGCTGAAGGAACAACGGCACCAATTCAGAGGAGGAAGGCAACTTAGGTAATGGCACAAGATGTATCATTTTGGAAAACCTATCACAAATTACCCAGATGGTGGTCATTCTCTGAGAAACAGGAAGATCGGAAATGAAATCCATAGAGATATGGGTCCATGGTCTCTTGGGCACAGGCAATGGCATCAACAAACCACTAGAGCGAGAGCAAGGCTTGGAGCGAGAGCAAGTCCCGCAGGACTGCACAAATTCCCTGATATCGCGAGACAAGGTAGGCCACCAAAAGGACCGACTAACCAAGTCTCTGGTACCAAAAATTCCGGGATGCCCAGCCAATGCGGAACAATGAATCTCAGACATCACACTCTTTTTCCATTGGTCCGGGACAAACAATTTTCCAACAGGGCAGCGCTCGGGCCTATCCTCCTGACACCCCTCCAGAGCAAGTCTCAAATTGGGCGAGATGGCGGAAAGAACTACACCCTCCTTCAAAATAACAGAGGGATCAGATAGCTCAGGAGAGTCCGCAAGGAAACTCCTCGAGAGGGCATCCGCCTTAACATTCTTAGTGCCAGGAAGAAAGGAAACCACAAATTAAAACGTGTGAAAAACAAGGCCCACCTGGCCTGTCTAGGATTGAGTCGCTTGGCAGATTCCAGATAGACCAGATTCTTATGGTCCGTAAGGACCACCACCTGATGTTTGGCTCCCTCCAGCCAATGTCTCCACTCTTCAAAAGCCCACTTCATGGCCAATAACTCCCGATTACCCACGTCATAATTACGTTCAGTAGGAGAAAATTTTCGAGAGAAAAAGGCACAAGGGTTACTTTTAGAGGTCTCTGGATCTTTTTGGGACAAAACGGCACCTGCCCCAGTTTCAGAGGCATCAACCTCCACCTGAAATGGCAGAGAAACATCAGGCTGCCGTAGAACAGGAGCAGAAGTGAATCTCTGCTTAAGTTCCTGAAACGCAGAGACTGCCTCAGGAGGCCAATTCACCACATCAGAACCCTTTGTGTCAAATCAGTTAATGGTTTAACAATAACCGAGAAATTACCAATAAATTTACGATAAAAATTGGCAAAACCCAAAAATCTCTGAAGAGCCTTTAATGAAGTAGGTTGGACCCAATCACAGATGGCCTGAACCTTGACCGGGTCCATTTCAATAACAGATGGGGACAAAATGAATCCCAGAAATGAGATCTTCTGTACGCCAAAAAGACACTTTGATCCCTTCACATACAGAGCATTCTCTCTCAAAATCTGGAATACAGTTCGAACATGTTTCACATGAGAGTCCCAGTCATTAGAAAAAATCAAGATATCATCCAAATAAACAATCAAAAATATTTAGAGTTGAGAGTCCTCAGTGGTTGATACCTTTTAATGGCTAACTGAAAAGATGGTAACAAATTGCAAGCTTTCGAGACTACTCAGGTCTCTTCATCAGGCTGAACTAATACAAAATCTGAAGAATCACATATTTATACACAAAAACACAGAAAAAATGCAATAGGTAAGACAAGTGACGTGAAGCAGAATAGTCATTATGGCAGAGGAATGAGCATAAATATTGGAACAATTCATAGATAAGGAGAGAAAGTTTTATTACCCTCTGATTGGGGTCTGGTAATGTTTTGTGATGTTTTCACAGGGTATTTGGAGAAAAAAGAATGGATCTACCTGTGGCAAAACATTTTTGCTCCCCTGATCATAGCATGTCAGATATGAAAATACTGGTACTAAGAAGCAGATTCACATCTCAAAGGCAGAGAAGAATTTGCGAATACAAATTGATGGTGACCTTTGACACTCTTAATGCTGGAATGAACCTGTCACATGGTTTTATGGCCTATTACATCAATTAAGGAATTTACTCCAAATACCCTGTGAAAACATCACAAAACATTACCAGACCCAATCAGAGGGTAATAAAACTTTCTCTCCTTATCTATGAATTGTTCCAATATTTATGCTCATTCCTCTGCCATAATGACTATTCTGCTTCACGTCACTTGTCTTACCTATTGCATTTTTTCTGTGTTTTTGTGTATAAATATGTGATTCTTCAGATTTTGTATTAGTTCAGCCTGATGAAGAGACCTGAGTAGTCTCGAAAGCTTGCAATTTGTTACCATCTTTTCAGTTAGCCATTAAAAGGTATCAACCACTGAGGACTCTCAACTCTAAATATTTTTCTATCTACTGGCTAACACGGTACGAAGATATACATCTTTACTGTAAATAAACAATCAGAAACTTGTCCACAAATCCCTGAAAATGTCATTCATGAAGGACTGGAAGACGGAAGGAGCATTAGTGAGCCCAAAGGGCATCACAAGGTACTCAAAATGCCCTTCAGGGGTGTTAAATGCCGTCTTCCATTCATCCCCGTGCTTAATGCGAATAAGGTTATACGCCCCCCTGAGGTCAAGCTTGGTAAACCAAGTAGCGTTTTTCACCCTGGAAAACAGGTCAGAAATCAAGGGTAACGGGTATTGATATTTCACAGTAATATTGTTCAAGAGACGATAATCAATACACGGCCTTAATGAACCATCTTTTTTGGCCACAAAGAAAAAACCGGCACCTAAGGGTGAAGAGGATGGTCTGATATGACCCTTCTCCAATGATTCCTTGATATAAGACCGCATAGCGTCATGTTCAGGTACAGACAAGTTAAAAAGGCGACCTTTAGGGAATTTACTACCTGGCACTAATTCAATAGCGCAGTCATAGCTCCTATGGGGAGGTAAGGATGCAGATTTACTTTCGCTAAACACATCAGAAAAATCAAACAAAAAGTCAGGAACATCCTCAGCCTGGGGGGAGGCAGAAAAAACAGGAGTGTTGGTATTAACACATTGGCAGCCCCAACTGGTTACAGACACAGATTTCCAATCCAAAACAGGATTATGAGACTGTAACCAAGGGAAACCCAGCACTATAATGTCATGCAGATTATATAGAACCAAAAATTTGCAGCACTCCTGGTGATCAGGTTCAACCCTCATTATCACCTGAGTAGAAAACTGGGGTTTATTCTCAGCCAAAGGGGTAGAATCGATCCCCAGTAAAGGAATAGACTTCTGTAGGGGTATCAAGGGAAACCCACAACGTTTAGCAAAATCATAATCCATCAGGTTAATATCTGCTCCAGAATCAACGAAAGCCTGAGCAGAAAATGAGGACAGAGAGCATATCAGAGTGACAGTTAATAAAAACTTAGTCTGAACACTACCCAAGACAACTGAGCGTGCAAAATGTCTTCCCCGCTTAGGGCAGACTGAAATAGCATGAGAGGCATCACCACAGTAGAAACATAACCCATTGCGCTTTCGAAACTCATGACGCTGTGCCCCAGACACCACTCCATCACACTGCATGGGCTCAGCAGCTGGCTCACAAGGCAACACCACTCCACGCATACTTCTCCGCTCACGCAAACGTCTGTCAATTTGAATCGCTAATGACATAGAATCATTGAGACCAGAGGGGACAGGGAATCCCACCATAACATCCTTTACATTATCCGACAGACCCTTCCGGAAAAGGGCCGCCAAAGCGTCGTCATTCCACTTGGTCAGGACTGCCCACCTACGGAATCTCTGACAGTATAACTCAGCGTCATCAAGCCCCTGATTTAATGCCAACAAGGCTTTTTCAGCTTGATCAGTGACATTAGGCTCATCGTACAATAACCCCAAAGCCTGAAAAAATGCATCAACATCACTCAAAACAGGATCCCCAGGTATCAGGGAAAAAGCCCAATCCTGAGGATCGCCGCGCAGGAGAGAGATGATAATTTGAACCTGCTGCGCTGCGTTTCCTGAGGACTTAGATTTTAAGGCAAGAAACAATTTACAATTATTTTTGAAATTCTGAAACTTAGCTCGATCCCCTAAAAACAAATCTGGCATGGGGATCCTAGGTTCCACAACAGGCAACCTAGCAAGATATGCAGCAATACTCTGAACCTCAGTGGCAAGCTGATCCACACTGCCAGACAACTGTGCAAACTCCATTGGGAGAAAAGATCCTCCCCAGCACCCAGAGATACAGAGGGAAAAAAAAAAAAAAAAAATGCAACAAACAGAAAAATATCTCTGACAACTTTTCTTCCTTCAAAATATTCTTTCCCTTCTGTGAGTACCATACAATTTTTATGGCCGGTGATACTGTTATGTTACGGTAGCTGAGGAGTGCAGGTAAAAAAGGAAATACACCAGAGCAGTTGGAATCTATGAGATTGCAGTACCCTGACTAACCACCGCAACTAGAGGCAGCCGTGGAGCGTTCCTACGTTGGTCCTAGACGCCTCGTCACAGCCTGAGAAACTAACTACACCTAAAGATAGAAATAGGAAAGCTATCTGCCCCGGAGCAGAACCCCAAAGATAATAGAAAGCCCCCAAACATGTAATGGCGGTTAGACAAGAGGAAATACTGACACAGAAAGAAAATAGTATGAGCAAACGCTGGGGCCCAAACTATCTAAACAGAAAAGGATAGGAAGGGTACTTACTGCAATCTCAGAAAACCCTGAAAAAACACCAACTCTACTAATTTCAAAATCACCTGAGATCACACGACCTCTACCACCTAAATTAGTTCTCTGGTGTAACAAAAACAAAACAGCAGCCACTGAAAAAAAACTGGAAAAAGCAAAAGTACAAAACACAGTGGCTGGACTAAACTGAGAGGGCAAAAGCCCCCGGAGGGGACCCTGAAGGCCCCCACAGAAGTGCAGGACAAAATGCAAAAATATAGCAAAAACACAAAATAAGAAATTGTCTTATCTGATAGCAGGAGATGCAGACACGACACAGCAGGCTACAAGGGAAACTGGAAAGAAGGATTCAGACCAGAACAATTGATCACCGGCAACCCTGATGGGAAAATGACTCCCTTATATAAGACCAATCAGTAACACCTGATTCCCAGTCCTCACAATCCTCACTAGTACCGCTTGTAACCACCAGAGGGAGCCTCTGCTCAGAACTCATCTCAAACCCATTCACAACAGAATCCCCCACATACTGCCCTACGCTGCATAGAGGACTCTATTGGGTTCATGTGGTGTCTATTTATACATGCATGCTATTTTGTCATTGTAAACACCCATACATTCTTGTGACATATAGCTATTTATTATAGACTCCCCTAATTACTTTTCCCACTGGGCCCAGTGCAATAGACTATTAGTGCATTAATATACAGATAACAGCAATTGCTTTTTATATTCCTTCTTGTGGTTTATTACAGTCTTGTGCAATATTGTTAAATACATTTCTTATTTCTTTAACATCCCCCACTTTTTTTCTTAGTTTTCTATGTTCACAAACTATTCTATTTATTGTAGGAAGTTGACATCATCAACCATTCCCATTTTATTTAGGTGTATCTACATATATAGCCCACCTGTATATACAGTATCTCCTGCAGTGTAACCAGTCCATGTGCGGTGTGCAAAAGTTCCTGCAATTCTAATACTGCAATTTTTTTCAGCAGTGAAATTTTATACGGCCTGTATCGTCTTAGATTTGTTCCTCAAAACACAAAAAAATCTGTGGTTCCAAACAGCATTGCTATAGTGATACTGCAGTCTTATACGTCCATCTGAAGTGGGCAAATTTTCCTGGCATTGTAATACTGCATTTTTTTCAGCAGTGAAATTTTATTCAACATTTACTGTGGTAAAGTTGGACCTCAAAACCCCCCAAAAAATATTTGGTTACAAATAGCATTGCTATATTGATCAGCAGTCTTATATGTTGTAGCGCCCGCGTCCCTGCCTGCTGCCAGACAGGGACGTCGCTCTCCTCACCTGCGCTCAGCGTCCTCAGTGCTCCCAGCCTCCTCTGCGCCTCTGGCATCCTCGGCGTCCTCCTTCCGCCCTGCTGGTCCCGCGCGCTCCTTCCCTGCTGCTGGCCTTAGGGCACGCGCCCGCACCCTCCCCCGCTCTTAAAGGAGCCGCGCGCATTTTCCAAATCAGTCTCCAGCCAATGCTGGTGGACTCCACCCTATATTAAGGGCTTCCTCCTTAATGGAGGTGCCCGAGCAATGTTGTTTCTGTGCAGTCTAACTCTGCTTCAGCCATCAGCTCCTGTTTCCAGTTGCCTGCCTGTTACCTGTCTGTTTGCCTGTCGGCCATCTGACTGCAGCTCTATCCAGAGGTTTGGACATCTTCAGCAGAGATCCCCGGCTGTTGCCTGCTCACCTGGGAGCGATCATCTGCCATCCGACTGCAGCTCTATCCAGAGGTTCGGACATCATCAGCAGAGATCCCCGGCTATTCCAGAGACTCTTGCCTGCTCACCTGGGAGCGATCATCTGCCATCCGACTGCAGCTCTATCTAGAGGTTCGGACATCATCAGCAGAGATCCCGGCTATTCCAGAGACTCTTGCCTGCTCACCTGGGAGCGATCATCTGCCATCCGACTGCAGCCTACCAGGAGGCTCCACCAGCTCAGGTCGTATATGCCTGTTTGTCTAGAGACTGCCTTGGTCACTTACCGTGACAAACCTGCCTGTCCAGAGACTGCCCTGGTCACTTGCCGTGACAACCTGCTTGTCCAGAGACTGCCCTGGTCACTTGCCGTGACAACCTGCCTGTTCAGAGACTGCCCTGGTCACTTGCCGTGACAACCTGCCTGCCCAGAGACTGCCCTGGTCACTTGCCGTGACAAACCTGCCTGCCCAGAGACTGCCCTGGTCACTTGCCGTGACAACCTGCCTGTCCAGAGACTGCCCTGGTCACTTGCCGTGACAACCTGCCTGTCCAGAGACTGCCCAGGTCACTTGCCGTGACAACCTGCCTGTCCAGAGACTGCCCAGGTCACTTGCCGTGACAACCTGCCTGTCCAGAGACTGCCCAGGTCACTTGCCGTGACAACCTGCCTGTCCAGAGACTGCCCAGGTCACTTGCCGTGACAACCTGCCTGTCCAGAGACTTCCTTGGTCACTTATTGTGACAACCTGCCTGTCCAGAGACTGCCTGGCTAATTGCCGTGATTCCCTGTCCTATTCCCGGATGCCACCCGCTCTCTTGCAAGTAAATTGTCTTGTATAATAAAGCTTAGTGGTTCCACCAACCAGACCCGTTTCCGTCAGTGGTTCCACCTACCAGACCCGTTACAGTTTGCTCGGGCCCTGGAACCCGGTGGCACCCAAACCCCTTCACTTCCGGAACTGTGTCATGAGCTGTCTCGCCAGAGGTCTCAACAGGAGGCTATCCTGGGTCACCTGCGGAACGTCAATTCCCGCTTGGACACTCTGAATCCATCACCAGCAACCACCGCTGGAGCCATGACTCATAATCCGGCAGTCCCGCTGACTCCCAATTCCGTGGTTTCCATTCCCGGTCCCCGACTTTCAGCTCCTCCTAGGTATGGAGGCGACCCTGTTATGGCTCGGGGTTTCATTAACCAGTGCACCCTGCATTTCGAACTCCTGGCACACCAGTTTAATTCTGACCGGGCCAAAATTGCCTTCATCATGTCCCATCTCACCGGAGAGGCTCTGGCCTGGCTTAATCCTCTCTGGGAGAGAGAAGATCCTCTGGTGTCAGACCTGCCTGCTTTTCTCTCGGCCTTCCGGAGGGTATTCGACGAACCTGGACGGAAGACCTCCTCTGCATCATCTCTGTTGCGTCTCCGTCAGGGAAGTCTCACCGTTGGTCAATATGCCATACGGTTCCGTACTCTAGCCTCAGAACTGGCTTGGGACAATGAAGCTCTAATTTCGGTCTTCTGGGAGGGTCTGTCCGGCCGTATTAAAGACGGACTTGCCGGTCGGGACATTCCAACCTCGCTTGATGATTTAATAAATCTTGCCAATCGGATTGATCTACGGTTCCAGGAACGAGCCAAAGAGGTCACCCGTGAAAAAAAGTTTCCTCATTTAACCCCTTCCGTTTCTCCCCAGGTGCACACTGCTGAGCCTATGCAGGTCGACCAGACCAAGATGGTCAAAGCCCGTCAGGACTCACGCCGTGCCGAGAAAAGTTGCTTCTACTGCGGCAGTAAGGAGCACTGGATCCGAACCTGTCCGGAGAAGTCGGGAAACGCCTGTGTCTAGGTTCGCTCGGAGAGGTCAATCTAGACAAAAATAAATCCTCTTCATCTCTGCTGCTCTCGGTCTCAATTCTTCTCGGTAAGAACCGTTACTTCGAGATGGCCCAACTTGATTCTGGAGCAGCTGGGAATCTCGTGTCACAGGCTCTAGTAGAGAAGTATCGCATTCCCACCAAACCTCTTGTTGAACCAGTATCTGTTGCTGCTGTGGATGGGGGTCTCCTACCTCGTCCCATCCGACTTATCACCGAAGCCATAACCCTGCAGGTGGGAATGTTGCATTCTGAGAGCATCTCATTTCATGTTCTGCCTGGACTCTCTCATGCTTTCTTACTAGGTCTGCCTTGGCTCCAAAAGCATGCACCTGTGCTTGACTGGCAGAATGGAGAGATTCTTTGCTGGGGACAGGACTGTCATAAAACGTGTCTGGTGCCTGTTCATCCCGTCTGTCCTTCTCCTACTCCTGCTAATCTACCAGGACTCCCGATTCCATATTGGTCATTTGCTGATGTCTTCAATAAAAAGGAAGCAGAGACATTACCCCCGCATAGACCATATGATTGCCCGATCGACCTGCTACCCGGTACCACGCCTCCCCGTGGGCGTATTTACCCGTTGTCCGCTGCTGAGACCAGGTCGATGTCCGAATATATCGAGGAGAACTTAGCAAAAGGATTCATCCGGAAATCTACCTCCCCAGCGGGAGCAGGTTTCTTCTTCGTAAAAAAGGACGGATCTCTCCGTCCCTGTATTGACTACAGAGGCCTAAATTTGATCACGGTGAAGAATAAGTACCCTCTTCCGCTCATTCCAGAATTGTTTGATCGTCTTAGAGGGGCTAGAGTCTTCACCAAACTAGATCTTCGTGGAGCATACAACCTGGTTCGTATCCGTCGAGGAGATGAATGGAAGACGGCATTCAACACCCAGGACGGCCACTACGAGTACTTGGTGATGCCCTTTGGTCTCTGTAATGCTCCAGCAGTCTTTCAGGAGTTGGTCAATGACATCTTCCGGGACCTCCTCTACTCCTGCGTTGTGGTGTACCTTGACGACATCTTGGTCTTCTCTCCGGATCTTCAGTCTCACCGGAGGGATGTTCGTCAGGTTCTGCTCAGGCTCAGGCAGAATCACCTCTTCGCCAAATATGAGAAGTGCCTCTTTGAGCAGACATCGCTTCCGTTTCTGGGCTACATCATTTCTCAGACAGGCCTACGAATGGATCCGGAGAAATTGTCTGCCATCGAGAAGTGGCCCCGACCGGAGGGGTTGAAGGCCATTCAGCGGTTCCTGGGTTTTGCCAACTATTACCGTCTCTTCATACCGCACTTCTCTTCCAGGACTGCGCCAATCTCCGCGCTCACCCGCAAGGATGCTAACCCCAAACAGTGGACGCCCGAAGCAGAGGAGGCCTTCCTTTCTCTAAAACAGGCCTTCTCTTCCGCTCCAGTGCTGCATCGCCCGGATGGCAACAAGCAGTTCTTCCTGGAGGTGGACGCTTCCTCTGCTGGAGCCGGAGCGGTACTTACCCAAAAAGCTTCATCCGGGAGGATGGTATCCTGCGGTTTCTTCTCCAAACTCTTCTCCTCCTCCGAGCGCAACTACTCCATAGGAGACTGAGAGTTATTGGCCATCAAGTTGGCATTGAAGGAGTGGCGTTACCTACTCGAAGGGGCTCTTCATCCGGTAATCATTTACACGGACCACAAGAATCTGGCATACCTCCAGCATGCCCAGAGACTTAACCCTCGCCAAGCCCGGTGGTCCTTGTTTTTTGTCCGCTTCGATTTTCTTTTGCATTTTCGCCCAGCTGACAAAAACATCAAGGCGGATGCCTTGTCTCGGTCTTTCCTGGTGTCGGATCTCGAGGAGGAACCTAAGCATATCATTGATCCCGCCAGAGTGATGCAGGTGGCTCCCGTAAGTTTAAATCGTCTCCCTCCTGGTAAGACGTTCGTATCAGAAACTGATCGGAAGAGAATCCTACATTGGGGTCATTCATCTAAACTCGCTGGCCACGCTGGTCAAAAAAAGACCCTCCAACTCATTACCCGGCATTATTGGTGGCCTACCCTGCACAAAGACGTAATAGACTTTGTTTCTGCCTGTGTTTCCTGTGCCCGCAACAAAGTTCCGAGACACCTGCCTACCGGCCGTCTTCTTCCGCTTCCTGTATCCGCTGCCCCCTGGCAGCATATAGCCATGGACTTCATTACTGATCTTCCCGTCTCTGCTGGTTGTACAGTCATTTGGGTGGTCACTGACCGCTTTTCCAAGATGGCTCACTTCATTCCTCTGCCAGGTCTTCCGTCTGCACCCGAGTTGGCTAAAGACTTTATCCGCCACATCTTCCGTCTTCATGGTCTGCCTCGTCACATTGTGTCGGATCGTGGGGTTCAGTTCACCTCACGTTTCTGGAGAGCCACTTGTAAGTTGCTAGACGTCACCCTGGATTTTTCCTCCGCTTACCACCCACAGTCCAATGGACAAGTTGAACGAATAAATCAGAATTTGACCAGTTATCTTCGACACTTCGTTAATGCCCACCATTCTGACTGGGTGGAGCTCCTGCCTTGGGCCGAATTCTCCTACAATAATCATGAGAGCGAATCTTCCACCAAGTCTCCGTTTTTTGTAGTCTTCGGTCAACACCCTCGGATCCCTGTCCCTGTTTCCATCTCTGTGGACAATCCAGCTGCGGAATCTCTGGTTAGAGAATTCTCCTCCATCTGGGAGAGTACCCGGTCTGCACTCATTCAGTCATCCGAGCGCATGAAAAGACATGCTGACAAAAAACGTCTGGATCCTCCTCAATTCCGTCCTGGGGACAAAGTCTGGCTTTCGTCCAAATATGTTCGACTCAAAATTCCGTCCTACAAGTTAGGTCCTCGGTTCATCGGTCCTTTTGAGATCATCAGTCAGATCAACCCCGGGGTCCTATAAATTGAAACTCCCGGTCAATTTGCGAATTCCTAATTCTTTTCATGTATCTCTCCTCAAACCTGTGGTTCTTAACTCTTTTTTTAAGTCTACAGGTACACCTCCTGCTCCAGTGTCTGCTGATGATGAATTTGAGGTAGAGAACATTCTGGCCACAAAAAGGGTAGGAAAAAAGACTTATTTTTTGGTGGATTGGAAGGGGTTTGGTCCTGAGGAGAGAACCTGGGAACCTCGGGAGAACATCCATGCCCCTCTCATCCTAGCTAAATTTTTTTCTGGCCTAAAAAGGGGGGGGCCTAGAGGGGGGGGTACTGTAGCGCCCGCGTCCCTGCCTGCTGCCAGACAGGGATGTCGCTCTCCTCACCTGCGCTCAGCGTCCTCAGTGCTCCCAGCCTCCTCTGCGCCTCTGGCATCCTCGGCGTCCTCCTTCCGCCCTGCTGGTCCCGCGCGCTCCTTCCCTGCTGCTGGCCTTAGGGCGCGCGCCCGCACCCTCCCCCGCTCTTAAAGGAGCCGCGCGCATTTTCCAAATCAGTCTCCAGCCAATGCTGGTGGACTCCACCCTATATTAAGGGCTTCCTCCTTAATGGAGGTGCCCGAGCAATGTTGTTTCTGTGCAGTCTAACTCTGCTTCAGCCATCAGCTCCTGTTTCCAGTTGCCTGCCTGTTACCTGTCTGTTTGTCTGTCGGCCATCTGACTGCAGCTCTATCCAGAGGTTTGGACATCTTCAGCAGAGATCCCCGGCTGTTGCCTGCTCACCTGGGAGCGATCATCTGCCATCCGACTGCAGCTCTATCCAGAGGTTCGGACATCATCAGCAGAGATCCCCGGCTATTCCAGAGACTCTTGCCTGCTCACCTGGGAGCGATCATCTGCCATCCGACTGCAGCTCTATCTAGAGGTTCGGACATCATCAGCAGAGATCCCCGGCTATTCCAGAGACTCTTGCCTGCTCACCTGGAATCGATCATCTGCCATCCGACTGCAGCCTACCAGGAGGCTCCACCAGCTCAGGTCGTATATGCCTGTTTGTCTAGAGACTGCCTTGGTCACTTACCGTGACAAACCTGCCTGTCCAGAGACTGCCCTGGTCACTTGCCGTGACAACCTGCTTGTCCAGAGACTGCCCTGGTCACTTGCCGTGACAACCTGCCTGTTCAGAGACTGCCCTGGTCACTTGCCGATGACAACTTGCCTGCCCAGAGACTGCCCTGGTCACTTGCCGTGACAAACCTGCCTGCCCAGAGACTGCCCTGGTCACTTGCCGTGACAACCTGCCTGTCCAGAGACTGCCCTGGTCACTTGCCGTGACAACCTGCCTGTCCAGAGACTGCCCAGGTCACTTGCCGTGACAACCTGCCTGTCCAGAGACTGCCCAGGTCACTTGCCGTGACAACCTGCCTGTCCAGAGACTGCCCAGGTCACTTGCCGTGACAACCTGCCTGTCCAGAGACTGCCCAGGTCACTTGCCGTGACAACCTGCCTGTCCAGAGACTTCCTTGGTCACTTATTGTGACAACCTGCCTGTCCAGAGACTGCCTGGCTAATTGCCGTGATTCCCTGTCCTATTCCCGGATGCCACCCGCTCTCTTGCAAGTAAATTGTCTTGTATAATAAAGCTTAGTGGTTCCACCAACCAGACCCGTTTCCGTCAGTGGTTCCACCTACCAGACCCGTTACATATGTCCATATGAAGTTGGCAAATTTTGACATTTTATATGGCATTTATGCGCTAGAGTTGGACACCAAAACCTAAAAAATGGTTTGTTAAAAAAAATCGCTTTGCTATATTGATACTTCAGCATTTGCAACTTCCAGTTCACTGACTGGTGTGCGATGTAACCACACGTTGGAACTTAACATTACAAAGGCTTTGTGAGCATCAGAGGGCAGTAGTTGACTACCAGCTACACCATGCACGTTGGTATTCTGGTCAGCCTCCACACATAAGAGCTGATGAGTGGGCATTGATGTCTGACATCTGTGCGCTTCTCCAAAACTTTGAGGACTCGACTAAGATTGTGAGCAGCTTTTCTGTCTACTAAAATTCTCGCTGCTCACAATTAAAAAGGAGGCTTTACAGGCAGAGCAAGTTGAGATGGAGCAAGAAACTAAACTGGGTGATGCTACACAGCCCAGGCTCATGTCATCTTCTCAAAGCAGATTTGGTGATAATGAGGAGGAGGTACAGGGGCTGGTTGCCTGCATTACAGACGGTAGTACCCACTCCACCTTAATCCTGTCTGTTCAGTGTGAATGGCCTGAAGACGAGAGGAGGAGTACAACGAGAACAGTGATCCTCTTGGTGGGGACAGGGAAGTCTTGACTGTTGGTAATCTGTCACATATGGCTGAGTTTATGCTTATTGCCTTTCCCATGACCCTAGTGTTGTGCTCATTTTGGCAAACACAAATTACTGGTTGGCCACCCTTCTAGACCCACGCTACAAGGAGAACTTTACATCTCTCCTTCCCATGGCAGAAATGTCTGATAAAATGTTCCAGTACCAGTAGGCCCTAGCTGAAGAATTATTTAAAAAAATCCCAATCTGACAATGCTGGCAGCAGAGGTCACAGTTCCTTGGACAACCAAGGAGTGGAGACTAGCAAGACACACACCATATGCAACAGAGGCAGGGGAACATTCTCAAAGGTCTGGGACAGTTTTCTTAGACCCTCCCGTCACCCAGGCCCTGATGCACGGGGTACTCTGACAAGTTGGGAAAAGTTTTGAAAGATGCTGAAGGACTACCTTGTTGACAGTTCCAGCATCCTCCGTGATTCCTCTATGCCTTACAACTATTGGGTATCCAAGCTAGACAGGTGGCATGAACTGTCTCTCTATGCCTTGGAGGTCCTGGTCTGCCCTGTTGCTAGCATTTTTCAGAGCCGGATTTTAGTGCCGCCAGGGTATTATAACTGATAGGCCAATACGCCTGTCAACTGAAAATGCAGACAGGCTGATTCTTAACAAAATGAACAAGGGCAGGTTTGGCCCAGCCTTCTGTACACCACCGGATGACAGCAGCGAAACATAAACTAAAATGCAGTGGGTTTTTTTTCTTGTTTTCTCATGCACCCCTTCCCACCCAAACATGGGTTTACGCTTTGGGAATTTGTCTTTTTTGTGTCGTCCTCCTCCTCCACCACCAACATATCAACATATCCACCAACATATCTACAGAGTGATCATATAAATTTTTTAAAAGTGTTTTGATGCCCGCATTAACAATTTTTAGAAGCCTACCTTAAACATTCTTTTATATATACAGGTAAATCTCACAAAATTTGAATATCATCAAAAAGTTAATTTATTTCAGTTCTTCAATACAAAAAGTGAAACTCATATATTATATAGTCATTACACACAGATTGATCTATTTCACATGTTTATTTCTGTTAATGTTGATGAATATGGCTTACAGCCATTTAAATACTCAAAAGTCATTATCTCAGTAAATTAGAATAATTTATAACACGAGCTTGAAAAAATGATTTCAAAATCCGAAATGTTGGCCTACTGAAATGTATGTTAAGTAAATGCACTCAATACTTGGTTGGGAATCCTTTTGCATCAATTACTGCATCAATGCGGTGTGGCATGGAGGCGATCAGCCCGTGGCACTGCTGAGGTGCTATGGAAGCCCAGGCTGCTTTGATAGCAGCCTTCAGCTCATCTGCCTTGTTGGGTCTGGTGTCTCTCATCTTTCTCTTGACAATACCCCATGAATTCTCTGTGGGGTTAAGGTCAGACGAATTTGCTGGCCAATCAAGCACAGTGATACTGTTGTTTTCAAACCAGGAATTGGTACCTTTGGCAGTGTGGACAGGTGCCAAGTCCTGCTGGAAAATTAAATTTCCATCTCCAAAAAGCTTGTTGGCAGAGGGAAGCATGAAGTGCTCTAAAATCTCCTGGTAGATGGCTGTGCTGACTTTGATCTTGATAAAACACAGTGGACCTAGACCAGCAGATAACATGGCTCCCAAATATTTTCTGAGGCCATCTACTACATCTCTTCAAAGGGGTATTGGAATGCCTCCTTCTAATTTTTGGAATCCCTTGCACTAATTGCATATGCTTTACCAGTTTAGGAGACACACTTTTTAGTTAAGGAAATAAAGGTTTTTCTGAGGATCCACCTTCTAGATGAGTTAAAAAAATTTAAACCGAAAGAGTCGATAGGTTCTATTGGTATATGATCCAGTGCCTTGTTGTGGGCTGTCAGGTGGTTGTCACATAGGGAGTTCTCACACTGCATACAGGATTTCACAGCTGGGACAGCAGAATTTGTACAGTAAGTACAGAAGATCCTGGTATGCTCCATATCAGGTTAAGTAGATGTGAAATGCTCCACAATATTCCCCAGCAGGGTTGATGAAATAAAAGTCCTTGATACTGCTATTTTTTCAGGGCTAATTCAAATAGATTATAATCTGTTATAATAATTAAGCTCTTATCTGCACTTTGTCTATGGTGAGGTGTGGCAGTAGGGATAGTGCCTAGCAGGCAACTAGTCTGGGATTATTGCCTTATAAATTCTAAGCCTTGCTGTTGCTTTTTTCCTTGGACTCATTGACTGATTCATGTTTTTTAATCATATTCTGTACTCAAAAATTCATTAAAGTTGACTGTGTTACTTGCGTTTCTTCAGTTTGTTGCTGCCACATACAGAAAAAAGTCTTTTCAGGACTGGTTCAAATCCCTTCAATATTCTGCAATAATACCTTATCTGTCATTTGTCTACGATGAGGTGTTGCAGTTGGTATAGCATATGACAGGCAATTAGTCAGGGATTATTGCCTGATAAGTTCTCAGCGATGCTGCTTTTTTCCATGGACTCATTAACCGATTCATGTTTTTATGGTGTTCTGTGCTCAAAAATTCATCAAATCAGGCAAAATTAACTGATATAATGTGTCCATTCACAGTTTCCCTGTAGTATCTGTATGAAGAGTTTTGGTGGGACACTTTATGCTACTGGAGCTGGAATTACCACTTCTGAACTCTGGAGTGCTTTGTTACCATTTACTTCTGGGTGCTTCTTTAAGTATGTTTGGGGTCATTGTTCAGCTGGAAGACACATGACCTAGGATGTAAATCCAGCTTTCAGACCCCAAGTACTGCATTGCGACACAAAATCCTTTGGGAATCTTCACATTTCATGATGCCTTGAACACAGTCAAAGCACCCAGGGCCAGAAGTAGCAAAACAACCTCAAAATATATTTGAACCTCCCCCATATTTGATGGTAACTACTGTGTTCTTTTATTTTTAGGCCTCATTCCATTTTCAGCAGATAGTAGAATGATGAGCTTTACCAAAAAGCTCAATCTTGGTCTCATCTGTCCAGAAAACATCTGCTATCTTTCTAAAAATAGTGGTGGTTGCCTGCTGTCCCTCTATAAATTGTGAGGGTCACCTGCTGGCCCTGCAAGTTTCAAAATTTACAGTATAAATACAAAAAAGAACATTTGCCCACATCAGCTGGATAAATTATATTGCAGTATCAGTTTACGGCTATGGAAAGCATAGCTGTAGTGCTGGCCCTCCAAAAATAGTTAGTGAGGGCTGACTGCTGGCCCTTTAAAATTAGAATATTATTTATATTGCCTTATATACAAGTCATTATCCTGGAAATAATGTTTCTTACCATTTTTTTCCAGTCAAAACCATTTTAACTGCAGTTTTGCATGCTTTATTGTCAGTCCGTAAAAGCGGCGTAATACTCTGACAACATTGTTTCGAGCAGCGACCGGGGATTTAGAGATGCTTCCAGGGGTCTTGCCCATGCTGTTTCCATGCCATGTCAGTGCTGTTTCCATAATTTTCAGCAATTTTTAGACCCCCTCCAGACCTCCGGAAGGGGATTCCGGAAAAATGCTTGAGTTTCCCATTGACTTCCATTTAATTTGTTACTCGGGTTGAACACCCAAGCTTTGCGATTTGCTCAACTCGAGTAACAAGTACTCAAGTATTGTAGTGCTCGCTCATCACTAATATTGATATGAAGGCTTGGTGCTATTATGGGGTAAATCTCAGAATAAAAGTAATTATGACATCATGACACATTGAACTGGATTACAAACACAAAAGAATAAAATGTAAAGAGTATAATGCTTGTTTCAGAACTGTGAACAGAAGTTTTTCATTACGCCACTGTATCGATGTTTCCTGTATCCTTCTGTTAGTAAATCTGATGATCTTTTAAATGAACATTTCAGGTAATCTCTCCTGAAAGACTTCTTTCGACCCCTTGACATTCTAGAGTAAAGTGTTTTGACTTTGATATTATGAGTGGCTTCTTACATATTGGTGAACAGCAGGACCTCATTCTGTAAGGCGTTCTGCAGTTATTAACTGATATAGCCTTGATACCGTACATTTCACCTTTACATGTCGGTCTTGATATAGTGTAATCCCCCATTCTTTGTGGATTCTTATTTTTCTGCCCTGTATCAGATCAAGTCTTGTCTATTTTGTAAACGGCCTCAAATGTGTCATTTCTCAGTAGAAGAGAAATTCTGCTGATGTAGGAGTGCTGTGCTAATACATTATCAGTTAACGGGCTTCATAGGGCACATCCAATGATAATGTCAATAGGTCACTCACTATAATAGAAAATCTAGTGACAAATTGCCATACAAGACAAAACTACAGCCTGTAAGAAGCCCAAAGAACTGGAAACATTTGCAATTGGTAGACATGGACACTGAATTCTTCCTACTCAGCTAGTTATATCTTTTGTTGAAAATCGTTGACTCTTGTTTCACAAATTTTTTCCCTAATGGAAATGTCTAACTAATACCCCAAGTGATGATCACGGTTTGCTGGAAAGTATTACATTCTACAGTTGAGAATATCATGTTAGGATAAAAAACTTAAAAATGTCCTCCTCTAAATATAAATAGGAACATAAGACGACATTCGCATCCCTTCTCAATTCTTAGCTTCATGTAAATTTGACTTTAAAGGGATCATCCAGCAAAAATATTTTTATTTTAAAGTAGCTGAGAATAGTGTGAAAAACATAAAAAAAATCATATGTATGGAATATATTACCCACTGCACCTGTTCAAACGCCGTCTGATACTCAGGCTCTTTCTGCTGCCTTGATAACATCCTGATACTGGAACATGTGACTGGGGCAGTCAATAATTACAGAGGTCTGGGCTGTTTCATAACAGAAGCGGGGGATTGTAAGGTGAGCTCACTGAAAATAGAAAAATATTGTAAAAAACTAATTAACCCTCCTATTAAAATAGTAAATCTTTATTGATAAGTAGAGATGAGCGAACGATCGCCAATCTCAAATTCGGCATGAATTTGCCGAATTTGCAAATTTGGAATAGTGTTCAGATTCCTGAGCAGTCTCCTCAAAATCGGCAAAATTCGACCAAAGTTTGGTAAATGATCGAGTTTCCACTAATACTAGGACTTTGGCTAAGAATGGGTGCTATATGATGAGCGGGGGGTATGTGATTGATGAGGGGAGGAGGTAGGGAGAGGACAGAGGAGCGGCAGACTGTTATTCTTTTTTTTTTAAATTAGCTTAATGTGTGGAAATCCCAGCAGCCAATCAGGGTGCAGAAACCATCCACAACATCCAGACACAAGGGCTTGTGTCATTGGCTGCCGAAGTCACATGTCCCTCTCGATATATAAAAAGCGGACATGTGGCTTCCATCCCATTTTGTGAGTGTAACAAAGTAGTGTGTCTCCTGCTGCTGCAAGTAGTAAGATAGTTATCTAGGCGGTTTATTTTCAGCTTGTTCAGATAGATAGGATGCTGTGTCAAATCGACCTTCCAGCATATAAATCTGGAGTGCTAATTCTGTGGTGCAGCCACAAGTCGCCGCTTCAACATATAAATCCATAGTGCTGCCGATTCTGTGGTACAGCGACCATTTGCCACTTCAGCATATAAATCCATAGTGCTAATTGTGTGGCCCAGCCACTAGTCCACATGTCAGCATACAAATCCTTTTTACTAAATGTGTGGTCCAGCCACCAGTCCACATTTCAGCATATAAATCCTTTGTGCTAAATGTGTGGTCCAACCACCAGTCCATATTTCAGCAATAAATCATTTTGCTAAATGTGTGGTCCAGCCACCAGTCCACATTTCAGCATATAAATTATTTGTGCTAATTGTGTGGTCCAGCCACCAGTCCATATTTCAGCATATAAATTATTTGTGCTAATTGTGTGGTCCAGCCACCAGTCCACATTTCAGCATATAAATTATTTGTGCTAAATGTGTGGTCCAGCCACCAGTGCACATTTCAGCATATAAATTATTTGTGCTAATTGTGTGGTCCAGCCACCAGTCCACATTTCAGCATATAAATCCTATGTGCTAATTGTGTGGTCCAGCCACCAGTCCACATTTCAGCATATAAATCCTATGTGCTAATTGTGTGAACCAGCCACCAGTCCACATTTCAGCATTTAAATCTTCTGTGCTAATTCTGATGTCCAGCCACACTATCTCAGCTGTTCTGTTTTGCATGTGGAGATGCTGGACTTTATGCCCGGGAATGCGCGCACTGGAGGAGAGCCTTCAACCGCCGTCTGTTAAACCAGGGGGCTCCGTGGCTGGGGGATGCCACCCAGAGCCTGAGCAGTCAAGAAGGAGGGAAGGAAGTCCCACAAATTTGGTTTCTCTGAGTACTCTGGTATGGGCCGAAATGCATGGTGGGGCTGTCCATTATTTAATTGATACCGGCTCTCAAGTAACCACTATGCCCGAGACTTATTTCAGGTGTCATTTTCCCAAGGCGATGCGGCCTGAATGGGGCCCAGTAATCAAACTGACGGCTGCCAATCAGTTGCCCATCCCTGTCGCAGGGGTGGTCTGGATGCAGATCACGGTTTGTGGCAAGGATGTGGGCCGGAAAGGAGTCATGTTAACCACCGGGGACTCTGGCAATGGTCCCACTGTAACTTTAGGAATGAACATATTGAAAGAACTCGGAAGCATCTTGGTCAATGAGTCGACGGATGTGTTTCTGAATCAAAGAAGCCCTCATACACCCGAGAGAAAAGTGTTTTCAACAATTGATCCGGGTGGCCCAGACTCAGGAGACGTCAAGTGAAGGAAAGACCTTAGGGAAAGTGATCGTTCCAGCTGCTGCCAACCTCATTTATTCGCCTGGTCAGATTGTACTCACTCTGCCCATTCAAGCCTGTACCCTTCTCGAAGGAGTAGAAGTCCACTTAGAGCCCACTGTAATGGAACAACTACCTATAGGACTCCTCATTGCATGGACATTAGCCACGGTCCACAACGGTAATGCACCAGTACGATGTGTCAACTTAGGAGAGGACAATCTTATGCTCCCATCCAAAAGTGAAATAGCTCAGATAATGGTCATGCCGGAAGAATTGATACCACCAGAGGCCGTCCAACTGGCAGTGAAGCTGGGGGATCCCTGGACAGTGGCCATAACGATGTCCTCCGAGCCACCACCTAATCTCCTGAAGGAAGGGCGCCTAATCATTGAGCAGATGCGAGCTGAGTTAACAGAACTTTCACCACAACAGGTACAAGTGAAAGTGGTGCTGTAGCGATAAGATGTCTTTGCACATCACGACAATGATTTCGGCTGCACCACAGCCATCAACCATGAGATACCAACGGGGAACGCTGCACCCATTCGGGAATGATATCGACAGATTCCACCACAAATGTACCAAGAGGTGAAAGAGACAATCTACAAGTTATTTCTGTGACCATTGTGGGTTTTTTCTGTCATTAAATGAGGGGTACCAACAATTTTGACCACGTGTGCAAGTGATAATGAATATTAGTTTAATCAGTACACAATTCTACTATAAAACCATGTTATCAATATGCACAATATCAGTAAAGAAACCAAAGAGCAAAGGACAGATAGCAAAGATAAAAAACTCAATACATATTCTACTGTACAAAGTCCCAATAAAGTCCTGAATAAAGTCTCTTCCCTGCCTTGCAGCAGAGGTTGGCATCCTAAAAAGCGATGTGCCGCCTTCATTAAAGGGAGATATCCCTAATAAATCCCTCTGGCAAGCAATTAAATTAAGACATCCACAATAATCAATAATAGTACACTTAGCTTCTGCTTCTGCTGTGCAAGAGTTTACTTAGAATGGAGTGGAGATCAGTATCCCCCTCAAAAAAGGCTCCTGGTTCATCCAAATCCAAGGTCTTGGTCTGATTATTGTGGATGGCTTTATTTGTTTGGCATAGTGATTTATTAGGGATCGATTAGGGACAGCCGCCGATGGAGGCGCCACATCGTTCTTTAGGATGCTCGTCTTAACAAAACAATAATATAGCCATTCAAATGTGAATTCTTAAAATAATTACATTAACCTCACCAGGTCCTAGAGATTTATTTAATAATGTATAAACAGTTTGTCTTGTGAAGTCCAGTGACAGATCTGTTGTAATTGAAGACTAATAATATAACACTGGTTGCTAGGAACATTCTGTTAAACAGTCTTATTTTAAACTCCATAGCATTTAACTAGTGTTTCCTAGAAAAAGAAAAAACTTTATCTCAGGCACAAGTTACATCTGCACATTTTTTCCCATAAAAATAACAGCTACCATTATAGCCAGTGGGGTCCAACAGTCCACTTTTCTAACCTCTCCTGTTAAATAGCTTATTTGGGATTTTGTTTATTTCTCCTTATGGGGCTAAGAATTTACGGGCAAATTGTTGCTAGCTTCCTGCCTGTTTTGCCTGTGCCGAACTTTACTAACTCAAGTCAACAGAAAACCTCTTTCTCTTCTGGTCCGCTTTATCGACAGGGTGTCACTGCCGACGTCTTGCTGATTGACCACAAGCTCCCCGCAATTAAGCAGCGGGGTGCAGGCTGTTAATCAGCATGATATCAGCAGAGAAGCCCTATCAACAAAACAGAGTGGAAGAGAAGAAGCTGCTCTATCGACATGACGTCAGAATTTTGGATGGAGAGAATGGTTAATATTTTGACATGCACTACTGTTACCCAAGTTTCCTATAATACATATAAAATGTATAAAACAAAATATCAATATATACGGTATAACCAACTTACCTTCTAACATTTTCCAGTAACATCCCTAAGAATATAACTAGAACAAACTGGGCCTTATAGCAAAGGTTTGAAGGGCCATGAGTTCCTTTAATTCTAAGCGCTCCTCTATTCTTTTAGGATCCTTTCAATACTATAATGACATGAATTCTAACCAGACCCTGGTGTCAGAACTATATATATTCTGCTTTGTCATCCGTGTTTGAAAGTAGTAGGCTTGAATGCTTAGAAGTGAATGTTTTTGTCTTCTTTTTGGTTACATGCAATGTTAAAACTTCAGAAGTGTTCATGGCGGGCCAAGTGTCATCTAAGGGATTTCTATTATAGAAGTCAAATCCCAAGTACGTATCGAGAGATGAAAGAATTCCATTTATTTTACCAACAAATGCCATTCTCCGTCTAGAGGATAATACTGTACATAGTAAAGAGCAACCTAAGATTTCTGGACGTACTTATCATTGACGTCGCCATATTATTTTGATATGATCAATATTTTTCCTACCAGTAAGAGGACAATAGCGTGTTTGCACTAAAAGTCAGTCAAACTGAAATGCAATCTGGTGCTGCTAGGCTCAACATCCAATTGTGATTTGTATAAGAGCAGCGCAGAGTGCTCCGTGTATAACAGTGCTTGTTGTCTGATGACATTAATGGTGCTGGGCTCTCGCTGCGCCTGGTGACAGTTATCTAACCTAATGATTTCATGTCACTGGTAACATTTGCGGTGGCATTGGAGTTGTATTGATAATGTAACATTCATGTATAGAATAAAATAAAAGCAGAAAAGTCATTCTAAAAAGAAACAAACAATAACTGCAATACTAATGTGTTCCTATTAGGTCATGTTATTGCAGACTACACACTGGTTATTTTTTGTTTTCTTCAATTGTTTTTTATATGTTTGCATTAAACAAGTGATTGATTATTTGCCTTCTAGGCGCACTGGATGGTTTTTAAAAATAATAGGTGTCACTTTCCTACAGCTATGGTTGACGACTAAAATGTATTATTCCAAGTAGTTACCTTTGAATAGTCAACTGCCGAGAATTATAGATCAACTATCTTGGCAAATACTGTACATATATCTATACAAACACGAAATCTAGATAGCCGGACACATATTCCCAGAATCAAAAGTTATTCCATATCCATATTATAGGAAATAACACACTTTTCTTGGCGTCCAACCACTGGGTGATTCTGAGAAGTAATAATAAACTATAGAGTGTGAACACACCCCATTAGTGATGAAAATTCTTATACCAAATGAACCAAAGGGTGAATAAAGGGATGTATTAAAACTTGATTTTTATTATATTTATTTAAAAGTGGTAGAAACTAAATAAAATTAGTGAGTCTGTGTTATTACTATTATCATGCAGAGTCTTTGACCCTACACACTCAACTGATTAACCTCAATATCTTTTATTTAGTTTCTACCACTTTTAAGTAAATATAATAAAAATCAAGTGTTAATACATGCCATTATTTACTTTATTTGATTATAGTAATAACACAGACACACTTTAGTAAGTTTACTTAGTTTCTAACATTTTAAAATAAATATAATAAAAGTCCTGTTTTAATGCATCCCTTAAGTCAGGGTTTATTTACCCTTTGGGTAATCTGGTCTTCTGAGAACTAGGCTCTGCAGAGCATCTTGAATAGAGCAGAAGCGTGCATGTTGCATCCCCTCTCTATTAAAGGGAATCTGTCACCAGAGGTATTTTTGGTTTTGCATTTTCATTTTTTTGCTCCCCTACTTCCCAGAGCCATAACTTTTTTATTTTTTGGTAAAAATGGCCATGTGAGGGCTTTTTTTTTGCGGGACGAGTTGTACTTTTGAATTACATGATTGGTTTTAATATATCTTGTACTGGAAAACAGGAAATATATTTCAAGTGTGGTGAAATTGCAAAAAAAATGCAATCCCACAGTTGTTATTTTTTTTTGTACCATGTTCACTAAATGCTAAACCGGCTATTTTGATTTTGCAGGCCATTACGAGTTCATAGACACCAACCATGTATAGGTTCTTTTTTTATTTAAGTGGTAAAAAAAAATTCCACAGTTTGTTAAAAAAAAAACTGCGCCATTTTCCGATACCTGTAGTGTGCCTATTTTTTGAGATCTCAGGTTGGGTGAGGGCTTATTTTTTGCGTGCCAAGCTGATGTTTTAATGATACCATTTTGGTGCACATACGATCTTTAATGGATTTTAACGCAATGTTGCCGCAACCAAAAAAATGTAATTCTGACGTTTTTACTTTCTTTCTCGTTACTCCGTTTAGCGATTTGGTTAATTCTTTTTTTATATTGATAGATTTGGCGATTCTGAATGCTGTAATACCAAATATGTGTAGGTTTGATTTTTTTATTGTTTTATTTTGAATGACTAGAAGCTGCCATAATCTGATCGTCTCTGCTACATACAGGCAATGAATCCAAGAAATTCACTGCACTCTCTTTTTTGTATGTGATGCAAATATTTAATATAGGAAGTTGAACAGCACAATATTCATGAAGCACAGAAGAAAAAAGAAAAAAGAAAAAAATTATTCTGGAGCGACAAATAAGACGTGACGTTTCGGCTAATCCACGGCCTTATTCATTACGTAGTGTTAGTAGTCAGTTTTGAAGGGTCAGGAGGGTACAGCCCCAAATAATTGAACAGGTGTATACTGCATTCCTATGGCGGTGATATGCTGTAATGTGCTTAGTAGGGATAGCGCTGCTGCGCTCTGCCTAGCATTTAACTAGTTAACAGCCACGGGTGGACCCCAAAAGTTATTGTGCAATTTGTCCTGAGTATGCTGATACCCCATATGTGGGGGGGAACCACTGTTTTGGTGCACGGCAGAGCACGGAAGGGAAGGAGCGCCGTTTGACTTTTTCAATGCAAAATTGGCTGGAATTGAGATAGGACGCCATGTCGCGTTTGGAGAGCCCCTGATGTACCTAAACAGTGGAAACCCCCCAATTCTAACTCCAATCCTAACCCCAACACACCCCTAACCCTAATCCCAACCCTAACCCTAGCCCTAACCTCTAGCCCTAATCCCAACCCTAACCCTAGCCCTAACCCTAACGCTAACTCTAACCCTAATGGGAAAATGGAAATAAATAATTTTTTTTCATTTTATTATTTTTCCCTAACTAAGGGGGAGATAAAGGGGTTTGATTTACTATTTATAGCGGGTTTTTATAGAGGGTTTTTATGTTTGGCAGCTGTCACACACTAAAAGACGCTTTATATTGCAAAAAATAGTTTTTGCATCACCATATTTGGAGAACCTTAATTTTTCCATATTTTGGCCCATAGAGTCATGTGAGGTCTTATTTTTTGCTGGACGAGTTGATGTTTTTATTGGTACTATTTTCGGGCACATGACAGTTTTTGATCGCTTTTTATTTTGATTTTTTGGGAGGCAGAATGAGCAAAACACAGCAATTCATGAATTTCTTTTTTTGGGGGGGGCGTTTATACCGTTCCGCGTGTGGTAAAATTGATAAAGCGGTTTTATTCTTCGGGTCAGTACGATGACAGCGATACCTCATTTATATCATTTTTTTATGTTTTGACGCTTTTAGACAAAAAACAATTTTATATAAAAAATAATTATTTTTGCATCGCTTTATTCTGCGAGCTATAACTTTTTTATTTTTTCGTTGATGATGCTGTATGGCGGCTCGTTTTTTGCGGGACAGGATGACGTTTTCAGCGGTACCATGCTTATTTATATCCATCTTTTTGATTGTGTGTTATTCCACTTTTTGTTCGGCGATATGATGATAAAGCATTGTTTTTTTGCCTTGTTTCTTTTTTAAGGGGTTCACTAAAGGGATTAACTATTGGGAAGTTTTATAGGGCGGGTCTTTACAGACGCGGCGACACTAAATATGTGTATTTTTATTGTTTTTTTTAATTATATAAAGAAATGAATTTAATGGGAAATATTTTTTTTCTTTATTTAGGATTTTTTTAAAAATTATTTTTACACATGTTAGTTTTTTTTTATCACTATATAGTGTCAGATCGCTGATCTGACAGTTTGCACAGCACTCTGTCAGATCAGTGATCTGACAGGCAGTGCAGGAGGCTAGCCGGCGCCTGCTCCAGCAGGCACTGACAAGCCCCTCCCTTCAGGACACGGAAGGACCCCGCGGCCATCTCGGGTCCAGGGGCCTGCAGGGAGGAGGCCCTCGGAACAACGCGATCACATTACGTTGTTCTGAGGGTCTCAGGGAAGCACGCAGGGAGCCCCCTCCCTGCGCCATGCTTCCCTATGCCACCAGAATGCTGCGATCATATTTGATCACAGTGTGTCGGGGGTTGATGTGCTGGGAGCTGTCCGTGACCTCTCCTGGCACATAGTGCCGGGTGTCAGCTGTGATAATTAGCTGACACCCGGCCGTGATCAGCTGCGTTCCCCCCGTGAGCGCGGCTGATCGCATATGACGTACTATCCCGTCCACAGTCATACGGGCCCGGGTCACCTGGATGGGATATGTAAATACAGGAGAAGAGAGGAGTCATTAGTGACCAAAATAAGTCAAATGTATTAAGGTAAATATTTATTACACAAATCAGTAAAAAAGAGGGTATCACAAGATAACATATGTATACAAACAATGAAAACACATACAAAACGTGTGCACATACAGGGAAGTATATCTCAAAAAGCGGTATAACAAAGTAACAGATGGCGAGGACAAAGGTAACTAAGTAATGGCACTCTATAAATAGTAGCAATATCCCCATATGGTGGGAATGAGATGCCCATCACAATAATCATACGCCACAATAAATCACCAAGCATGTTTCTCAAACATGCCAGCGTGTGAAGACAATAGTATAGATAGTTTAGGGCGCCAGATAGGTAGAGAGCTGTGCTAACCACAAGGGTTAAGGTAGCGCACGCTATACCAGGTAGGAGGGCGCTGCAGTACAGAATCAGAAAAACCGCTGCCATATCTGAGGGAGAGACATGCTTACCAAAAGGGTATGGTGACCGCAGGAGATAACACCCTGTAAGGCGATACTGCCCCAACGCACGTTTCGTGGCTATCTGCCACTTTTTCAAGGGGATAGTAGCGTACTGTGCATAGGACCTTTTTATACCTAGTACTTCCTGATCACATGGTTAGCGTCCTCCAATGGGAGACAGTATGGCGGCGCATGCGTCGTTTGAAACCCGGGAGCTCTCAGCGGCGAAAGCGTCATGCATCCAGACATGCGCAAAGGCACAAGGCCCAAGCACCGCCCGTATGCAAGAGAGACGCCCCCACCGCAGAGAAACAGCCCAGGTGAAACGGGGCATGCGCGCACTAGTCTCCCATAGTGATAAATACTATTGTAATGAACTGACAACAGTTATACAAGACGGGGATGAAGCGTATATAGCAAACCAAATGTAATTACAATAAAACGTCAAGAATATAACAACATATATCCATAGGAAAACGTTTGCAATTTTTCTATATTCCATCAGTAAATTCAGTTCTTCATATCCAAGCAGGAGTCAAGGTAAAGAGTCCCAAAATATACGAAATAAAGAGACAAATATAAACTGTGGAAAAATTAAAAAATTTTTTAAAAACACAGATTAAAAAGCGAGAAAGCATCAGAAAGGAACCAGGGAGGGGGAAAATTCAAAGGGGAAAATTTCAGAGGAAAAGAGTTATTATATCATATCAACAAAAAATCAACAAAAGTATCTACAAAAAAGAGGCAAAGTTTAAAGATTCGTTAAGGCCATTTGGAACCATTGTATTGAGTTGAACGATCCAGCGAGCCTCCATTTGGGCTAAGATTTTTTTATAATCGCCGCCCCTAATTCCAAGATGCAAAATGTCAATTCCACGAACCTTAAAAGATGTGGCATCACAGTTGTGATGGTGTTTGAAGTGTCGTGGAATAGTCTTTAAATCAGAGGCGTCGGAAATGGTCCTTGCTGCGCCAATGTCCCTAACGTGCTCCCTGATACGTATCCTCAATTCTCTGGTGGTCAGGCCAACGTATATCCTGGGACAATCGCACGTGGCGTAATAGATAACATTTGAACTACCACAGGATATACGTTGGCGAATATGAAATGTTTTATCGCCACCAGAGGAGGAAAAATCCAGGGCACGTAGGGCATTGGCGCATGCAAGGCAATGTCCGCAAGGAAAGAAACCAACTGTGGGACCACGAGAACCAAAGATATTTTTGGAAGGTGCAACGTAGTGGCTGCGAACAAGAGTATCACGTAGATTTCTTGACCGTCTAGAGGTCATGGAGGGGGAGTTGCCCAGAGAGCGAGACAGGGCAGGCTCAGTCTTCAGGATATTCCAGTGTCTCATCAAAATATTTCGAATAGCGAACCATTCATGGTTAAACGTTGTGATAAACCTAACAGGTCCCTCCCCATCGACTTGTCTATCCACACGAGCGGTATCAAGCAGACAGCTGCGTGGGGTCCTCCGTGCCCGGTCATATCCCTTTTTGATGCTACGATTACTGTAACCTCGTGCTCTAAAGCGGTTGCCAAGATCTCTAGCTTGGGCCTCGAAGGCATCATTGGTAGAGCATACTCGTCTCATTCGAAGAAACTGTCCGACCGGGACGGCCCTAATGGTGGCTGGGTGATGAGCTGACTTTGCATGGATCAATGCATTCACGGAGGTGGGCTTCCTGAATACATCCGTCCGGAACCGACGACTAGCGTCGACTTCCAGAGAGATGTCCAGGAAGTCCACCTTCTCGCGGCTATATTTATAAGTCAAATGAATATTAAGAGAATTCTGGTTCAGCTCCACCATAAAATCCTCGAGCTGCTGCACCGTCCCGTCCCACAACATCAGAATATCATCAATATATCTAAACCAGTACAGCACATGGGAGGCGGCCTGCGCGCCCCCATCACCGAACACCGATCTCTCCCAGGAACCCAGGAAGAGATTGGCGTAGGCGGGCGCACAGGCCGCGCCCATGGCTGTACCACGCCTCTGCAAGTAAAAGGCGTCTTTAAAGACAAAGAAGTTGTGGGTAAGGACATAGTGGAGCAGCTCGAGGATTAACTCACACATAGGGCCGTCCAGGTCGGAGGACTCCAAGAAAAGACCAGCAGCTGTCATACCATGGGAATGGTCGATGCATGTATATAAGGACTCCACGTCAGCTGTCACCAAAATGATGGATTTGTCCACAAGGATGCCATCGACACGTGCAAGGACGTCCTTAGTGTCGCGAACATAAGATGGTAGTGTTTCCACAATGGGCTTCAGATAAAAATCGATGAATTTACAAACCATGTCGCATGGGCCACCAATGCCTGACACTATAGGACGTCCCGGCGGGTCAAGGGCATCCTTGTGGATTTTAGGGAGTAGGTAAAAGGTAGGGGTCTTAGGGCATTTCACCAATAAACCCTCGTAAACTTTTTTAGGTATAACATTAGATTCATATGCACCACTCAGAATATCTTGGAGTTCCAAAGAGAAGGAAGAAAGTGGGCTATTCGCCAATCTGGTATATGTATCAGTATCCCTGAGTTGGCGGAAGGCCTCTCGCTCATACTTATCACATGGCCAGATCACGATGTTCCCCCCTTTGTCAGCTGGCTTAAAGACCACGTCAGACAAGGATTGTAATTGTGATAGTGCCTGACGTTGTGCATGTGTTAAATTGTCAAATCTACGTCTTGTAGAGAGACTTTTGAGATCTTCTGTTACTAATTTTGTGAATACATCTATCGCTGGGCACAGTGACAAAGGGGGGAACCTCACTGATCTAGGCAGTAGTGAGGTGGGAAACCTACTTGTGCTTGGAGTAGATTGTTCCTCCAGCAGTTCCTCAAGATTATGTAAAGCTTCCCTCTCGTTGTCACTCCAAGGCTCCGACTGGTGTCCACGACTATGTAGTTTCTTTAATAGAAGTTTACGAGAGAATAGGTGGAGATCCTTTAGAACTGTAAAAAAATCAAATGCATTAGTTGGTGAAAAAGTGAGGCCCCTACCTAGAACCTCCATTTGTGTGGCAGACAAGACGTGGTTAGACAGGTTCACTACCTGTAGCCCGCTCTGCGACGCAGACTGGGCGACTCCCCCTCCACTATTCTTAGTCCTCACAGTCTGACGTGTCGTCATCTTACTTCCGGCAGCCAGCACGTTGCCCTTGTCATTAGTATAGGATTTTTTCATAGTGAGATCTTCATTTATAGAGATGTTAGATCGCATGGAGGAAGATCTTGACCTTGAATAAGATGTTTTTCTATTTCTAGGGCGTGATCTATCATTCGGATTCCGCCATCTATAGACCTTCGAGAGTAGTTTATCTTCAGTATCACGTTTAAATTTCCTTGATTTTGTAGATTGAATCTCCAAGGCCCATTTTTGGAGATCTGCATCCATGGAATCATTAAGTTTTTTTAAATTTTCACTAGTCAATTCTCGTTGTAATTTAGTTTGAACAGAGTCAATCTCGGATTCAAGTGTTTCCAATGTATGTTGATTCATTTCTTTTAATAATTTCATGAACCCAATGGAGCATGTATTAGTCAGCTCCTCCCAGCGGCTCTTAATAGAGTCATCCTGGATGGGGAATGAAGGAAACACTTGAACCCTGAGACCTCTAGGAATTAAATTATTGCATATATATTTATCCAGGAACTCGTGGTTCCACCACACTTTGGTGCGTTTCCTAAGCAAATCTTTAAACAAAAAAATTGCCTCTTGTAGTTCCCTTTGAGACCCCTCGCTGGTTCCCTCTGCACCGTCCTGCAGTGTATCATTGATTTGAGCACGCCAAGTGGCATCTTTAGCTCGGAAATCCATAGGGGAGCTGAGGAGAGCTGTGAAAAACACAGAAATAATCAGTATAATAACAAACAGCCGCATAAGTATAGCAAGGGAAATGTGGGCCACACAGAACATGGGTGAGGCCAAAAAGTCACTACTCATATATGAACATGTAAATACAGGAGAAGAGAGGAGTCATTAGTGACCAAAATAAGTCAAATGTATTAAGGTAAATATTTATTACACAAATCAGTAAAAAAGAGGGTATCACAAGATAACATATGTATACAAACAATGAAAACACATACAAAATGTGTGCACATACAGGGAAGTATATCTCAAAAAGCGGTATAACAAAGTAACAGATGGCGAGGACAAAGGTAACTAAGTAATGGCACTCTATAAATAGTAGCAATATCCCCATATGGTGGGAATGAGATGCCCATCACAATAATCATACGCCACAATAAATCACCAAGCATGTTTCTCAAACATGGCCAGCGTGTGAAGACAATAGTATAGATAGTTTAGGGCGCCAGATAGGTAGAGAGCTGTGCTAACCACAAGGGTTAAGGTAGCGCACGCTATACCAGGTAGGAGGGCGCTGCAGTACAGAATCAGAAAAACCGCTGCCATATCTGAGGGAGAGACATGCTTACCAAAAGGGTATGGTGACCGCAGGAGATAACACCCTGTAAGGCGATACTGCCCCAACGCACGTTTCGTGGCTATCTGCCACTTTTTCAAGGGGATAGTAGCGTACTGTGCATAGGACCTTTTTATACCTAGTACTTCCTGATCACATGGTTAGCGTCCTCCAATGGGAGACAGTATGGCGGCGCATGCGTCGTTTGAAACCCGGGAGCTCTCAGCGGCGAAAGCGTCATGCATCCAGACATGCGCAAAGGCACAAGGCCCAAGCACCGCCCGTATGCAAGAGAGACGCCCCCACCGCAGAGAAACAGCCCAGGTGAAACGGGGCATGCGCGCACTAGTCTCCCATAGTGATAAATACTATTGTAATGAACTGACAACAGTTATACAAGACGGGGATGAAGCGTATATAGCAAACCAAATGTAATTACAATAAAACGTCAAGAATATAACAACATATATCCATAGGAAAACGTTTGCAATTTTTCTATTCCATCAGTAAATTCAGTTCTTGATATCCAAGCAGGAGTCAAGGTGAAGAGTCCCAAAATATACGAAATAAAGAGACAAATATAAACTGTGGAAAAATAAAAAAAATTTTTAAAAACACAGATTAAAAAGCGAGAAAGCATCAGAAAGGAACCAGGGAGGGGGAAAATTCAAAGGGGAAAATTTCAGAGGAAAAGAGTTATTATATCATATCAACAAAAAATCAACAAAAGTATCTACAAAAAAGAGGCAAAGTTTAAAGATTCGTTAAGGCCATTTGGAACCATTGTATTGAGTTGAACGATCCAGCGAGCCTCCATTTGGGCTAAGATTTTTTTATAATCGCCGCCCCTAATTCCAAGATGCAAAATGTCAATTCCACGAACCTTAAAAGATGTGGCATCACAGTTGTGATGGTGTTTGAAGTGTCGTGGAATAGTCTTTAAATCAGAGGCGTCGGAAATGGTCCTTGCTGCGCCACCTGGATGGGATAGTACGTCAGATGTCAGAAAGGGGCTAATGTCCTAATCAAACCCATAGAATCCATAAATGTTACTTATAATCTCTTCACTACCTTAGATCGTTAGCAGGTTACAAGACTAGAGATGAAGCCGGTAGCTAATTTGCTCTCTTGCCACAATTAATAGCTACTAATAAGGTTTTAGCCCTTATATTTTAGGTACACTTAAATGGTCTGCTTTAATATCTGTTTCCCACCTTTTTATACATTTTTTACAGTGTGTTTTCATATAATAGAAGTAATCTTTGTACTATGTGTACTGTTTAAAAGCCATAAAATGTATTTATGTTGTTACATAAAACACAAGTGAGCATTAAGCAATACTAGAGTAAATTGTTGATTTTCATATTTAGCTATTACACTAAAACTTGAGAAATCTGCCTTTGGAAATAGTGTAAATTCAAGACTAATAAGTAAATATTATAGATCCTGGCTAATGAAATACAATATTTTTTATTGCTGTTTAGCTACTTAGAAAATGAGCACCTGCATCCCCTCTTTTCCCCTGACTTGTCCCTGTGTGACACCCTGCTATTTTTGTCGTGAAGCTCATATCTCTCTTATAATTCTGTCAATGAAATATAACACAGCCCTACAGCCCTTCCAGCTATCCCCCTCTGATAAATCCCTGGAGCAATGACTGTCAATCCCTCTTTATTCCCTGCCTGAGTTTTGTCTATATTTAGATTGATACCGTATACATTACCCTGACTGAACACACATACGGTATGGGAATAGAATTTCTGTAGTGTTGAATGGTGCTCATTAAACAATGGTTATCTCATTCTATTGTCAGCTTCATCCACCTAATTGTAGGTCTAGCGATTTTCTTATTTGTGTCCTTATTTCTTTGCACACAAGCTCACATGGGAGGTTCCACGTCAAATAGAATTACAGCTGGGTGTAAGTGAGCATCGGAGCACTTGGATTTCATGTGGTTACAATGAATTAAATATAGAAGAAAGAAAGTTCAGCTCACCTCGTTATGTCCTGGTTCCTCGGCTGGTCATTGGCGCACAGAGCTGCCCTGGTCCTGGCGGTAAGGAAATCCAATGTGCAAGAAGAGTTGTCACAGGAAATATGATTCTTAAAACTTGACGTTTATTTAGCCATTATATTAAAAAGCACAGATATACAAAAAGAAGCAATCCCAGTGCAGGGAACGAATCCCACATGTTTCAACCTACACTGTCTTAATCATGGATTACATCTTAGAGTAACAGACAGACATATATACATATCAGAGAGTCAAAGGTTGTGGTAGAACAAGTTAATTAGTTCAAGTTAATTAGTCAGAGCTTAGTCATATTTTTAAAAATATATATATGTGGCGCCCCTGAGGGTCCAGTCGCCACAGAGGTACGGCATTTCAGCCAGAGATGTGGTATCCCACCTTTCAAGTAAGATGGAGGCACTGAACCTGGCTCTGACAACACTGCATCCATCACACACACTAACAGCAGTTTCTTCCGCATGCCTGCTCGCTAGGAAAGGGTATCAGATGGTGGGTGGAGCTGAAGGGATAGAGCAGGAAAATAGAGGGAAGTAAGAGTGAGTCTTCCCGTAGGGGAGGAAGGGGAAAGATGTGCATAGGCAACCGTCCCATAGGGGAAGGCGGGAAGAGATAGAAACGTGCAGCAGGCTCTTGGTCCTGAGGAGCTGCTGACAGACAGATGGACAGAAAGAAGGTTCCTTGGAGAGAAAAGGGATTTCTCAGAGGCACGGCTGAGCAGAAGGCTACCCGTGGGGCTCATTCCAGGCTGACGGACATCAGCTGGGAGAATCCAGGTCGCAGAAGGGTCTCGGCCCCTAGCCTAGTGGAGTGTACAACAGGACTTAGCTAGCAAGCCGATAGCTGTGGCAACTTTAGGGGTCACAGCCAACAACCACAATCATCTTCTCCGGGAAGGCAGCTATATAGAATCAAGGAAACGTCTGGGTCACGTTGTCCGACTGGATTCGCAGCTGCCTGACTGGGACACTGTTTGTGTGGTGCTGGGAAGGAAAAGGAGTAGGAATCAGCACAGTGTGAAGGCCAGGAGAGGCATACATAGAGAGGCATCTGTCTGTGTCCTCTCAAATTCTTCCTGAGGCACCCATTCCACACTGCTACATCCACCAGCACCATTCTCCCTCTACAACATACTCCTGCCCTGGGACAACAAGCTCTGCCTGTGAAGAGCTATTCCAACTCTGCTGCATCACACCATCAGTCCCAGAGGTTCTGCACTGCAGCGCTGGTCACTTCTGACCAGAAACCACAGGTGGCGTCACAAACACTTTATAAACTCTTTATCATCCCCTGTAAATAATAATAATCTTTATTTATATAGCGCCAACATATTCCGCAGCGCTTTACAGTTTAACAGTTTCAAAACACAAGTCATAAGTAACAACGTTAACAATACAATAATTAAAGCAAAATAAGACGACCCTGCTCGTGAGAGCTTACAATCTACAATGAGGTGGGGGAGATACAAAGTACAGGTGTGTATATACAATGGTGCATTTACAATGATGGTCCAGCCATCTTGAGGGAGGGAGGGATGGATGGATATAGTGAATGGGCTACACACACACACGCATAGAATGACTTTGATTAGTGAATGTGATAGGCCGCTCTGAACAAATGTGTTTTGAGGGAGCGCCTGAAACCATGCAAATTGTAGATAGTCCTAATTTCTTGGGGTAGAGCATTCCAGAGGATTGGCGCAGCGCGGGAGAAGTCTTGGAGTCGGGAGTGGGAGGTACGGATTAATGCAGAAGTTAGTCGAAAGTCGTTTGCAGAGCGCAGCAGTCGGATGCCCAGGGCCATGGACCGGGTCACCGCTGCCGTGACACATCCCTTTAAAAGATAGAGAATAACCCGATTTTGCATCTGAAAATGTTTAGCCTCGGGTTTTCTCTATCTGATTTTGTACTTCCTGATGGCCTGGACCTGCTTTCTCCTTTGTTTTTGGCTACATCCCTTTAAGACACCGGCCCAGTACCGAGTACCCCACTGCCCTGGCGGACGATCCATATACATCTGGATAAGCAGGAAACGTGACATTAAATGTTGCTGGTCGCATAGTATAATCACTATACCTCTAACCAACGTTTATAGAGACAATTCATTGAGCATTAGTTATATTGCAAAATTAGATCTTGCCTGTTGTTCAAAACTAGTAGGACCCTATCCTGCTTATCCGGATGTATATAGATTTTTTAAATGATAATCAATAAACATGAACATATTTGGGTATTCAAATCATTGGATCGAATTCAAGCAGCTCCATTGACAATTGCCGACCAGTGAAGTCCCAGATGTGTTCAATGGAAGACAAGTCCGGAGACGCTGCAAGCCATGGTAGCATGTTTAGGCCACATAGGCTGTTGCTTCTACTTAGTTCCCTTCAGTCCCCTGCAGTCATCCTTGTTGTTTGCTATTGTTTACATCCTGAACTTTCTGCAATCTCTCCTTCTAAGCCTCCAGACAAATTTATCAGGCTAAATTTGTCCCACAGTTCATATACTACGACTCTCTGTGCAAGCCCCATCGACCTGCAAAGCACCGTAGAGACACATTTACACTCGACATGATGTGAGACATAGATCTTAGTGCATTACTAATTTATTCAAGACTAAATTTACATATTAAAAATACAGAACATGTCTTAAAGCATATATAAGTATTAAACATAGCTTGCCACAAAAATAAATGATAAACCAAACAAACAATGCGTTTGCCACAAAAATAAATTAAGGATTAACCAAACAACCAATCAAACAAGTAAAAGCATGATTCCCTTTCTCAGAATACAGTGCTATGGGATCATGTTTGCGGCATTACTTGTAACAAAGAGGTAATTGTTAATTGCACAGGTCACATCTGTAGCTTCTTCAGTAATAGCAAAGCCTGGGATTATCCACTAGTGAGAGGCTGTGACGGTTTGCGCAAATGTGTGTTCAGAGAAATCTGCAAGGTTAATGACAAAATTATGCCAGAAAGATGTAAACTGCAATTCTTCAGTTGTTCCAAGCATGACTGGAGCCTCACACTTGTTAGAAACCACAGCACATTTTAATAACTATCACAATTTGATGCATAACGTCCTCGTGTTTACCACTTATTTGTCGAACTATTCCCTTAAAGAAAGTTACAGTTATATGAAAAAGTTTGGACACCCGTATTAATCTTAAGCTTAATGTTTGATAAAAAATTGGTGTTTTTGCAACAGCTATTTCAGTTTGATATATCTAATAACTATTGGACACAGTAATGTTTCTGCCTTGAAATGAGGTTTATTGTACTATCAGAACATGTGCAATCTGCATTCAAACAAAATTTGACAGGTGCATAAGTATGGGCACCCTTATAATTTTCTTGTTTTAAATACTCCTACCTACATTTTACTGACTTACTAAAGCACTTTTTTTGGTTTTGTAACCTCATTGAGCTTTGAACTTCATAGCCAGGTGTATGCAATCATGAGAAAAGCTACTTAAAGTGGCCACTTGCAAGTTGTTCTCCTGTTTGAATCTCCTCTGAAGAGTGGCATCATGGGCTCCTCAAAACAGCTGTCAAATGATCTGAAAACAAAGATTATTCAACATAGTTGTTCAGGGGAAGGATACAAAAAGCTGTCTCAGAGATTTAACCTGTCAGTTTCCACTGTGAGGAACATAGTAAGGAAATGGAAGAACACAGGGACAGTTCTTGTTAAGGCCAGAAGTGGCAGGCCAAGAAAAACATCAGAAAGGCAGAGAAGAAGAATGGTGAGATCAGTCAAGGGCAATCCTCAGACCACCTCCAGAGAGCTGCAGCATCAACTTGCTGCAGATGGTGTCAGTGTGCATCGGTCAACTATACAACGCACTTTGTACAAGGAGAAGCTGTATGGGAGAGTGATGCGAAAGAAGCCATTTCTGCAAGCACGCCACAAACAGAGTCGGCTGTGGTATGCAAAAGCACATTTGGAGAAGCCAATTTCTTTTTGGAAGAAGGTCCTTTGGACTGATGAAACCAAGATTGAGTTGTTTGGTCATACAAAAAGGCGTTATGCATGGCGTCAAAAAAACACAGCATTCCAAGAAAAACACTTGCTACCCACAGTAAAATTTGGTGGAGGTTCCATCATGCTTTGGGGCAGGGTTCGACAAACCCGGGCGCCAGGTCGCCAATGGCGCCTAGAAAATCATGCCTGGCGCCCGGGCAGTAGCGTAGCTACCGGGGGGGCAGAGGGGGCGGTGGCCCCGGGCCCCGCGCTCGGGGGGGCCCAACCGGAGCTACGCTACTGTAACTGTATCAGGCGTGCACAGCGAACGGATACAGTTACATTCTGCGGCAGAGCAGGGAGAATCACTCTCCCTGCTCTGCCGCCGGCCGCTATGGGGCCTGAGCAGGCGGTGGGGGGCCCGGCGGCAGCAGTGGGCCCCCCGCCCGTCATCGGAGGGTCAGCTGTATCGGCATCTAGCTGATACAGCTGACCGCATTGAGAGAGAAGGAGTGAGTGCTCCTTCTCTCCCATAATCCCTCTCTCAGTGTCTGACAGCGGGCGCGATGACGTCACTGCCCGGCGCCGGTAGTCAGACGCTGAGAGGGAGAGCAGTGAGCAGCGCAGGAGCCGGGAGCTTAAGGGTAATGTATGGAGCTATAAAGTCTCCCCCAGCTAAAGAAACCGTATACGGACAATGACGGGTGTTCTGGATCAGAGGATTTTGGTGAGATTGTTCCAATAATCTTATAGATAAGTGAATTTTTTCTGATCCCTGATTTTTGGCTATATATTTAATTAAGTGCACATTATTTACTACCTCATGGTCTCCTAATTGTTACATTTGCACATTGATGAGGAGCCCTGCATTTGTTCTTTGGTTATTCTCTGATATGAATATACACTTGTTGTTTTCTAAATTTTCTGACCCCAGGAATATTGTGGATACTATTGTTCATTGAGGGGAGGTTTATCCTTATTCTTATTCATATCATTCTCCTCTCATCAAGAGTGGTGACCTTGTATGTTTGTCAAAGTGTTTTTTAGTGTTTGTACATACATATGTTGTGTGAACCGGCTGGTTCTTTTTAAATTTTATAATTAAAGGTTAATTTTTATCCTGCACTTCTACCTTGCTGATTATACACACATTTTTTGATTGGTAGATCCATTATACATAATTTTTGCATTATAAATAAGGCTGCCTATGGGGGTGCATTATAAATAAGACTGCCTATGGGGGGTGCATTATAAATAAGGCTGGCTATGGGGATGCATTATAAATAAGGCTGCTTATGGGGGTGCATTATAAATAAGACTGCCTATGGGGGTGCATTATAAATAAGACTGCCTATGGGGTGCATTATAAATAAGGCTGCTTATGGGGATGCATTATAAATAAAACTGCCTATGGGGTGCATTATAAATAAGACTGCCTATGGGGGTGCATTATAAATAAGGCTGGCTATGGGGATGCATTATAAATAAGGCTGCTTATGGGGGTGCATTATAAATAAGGCTGCCTATGGGGGTGCATTATAAATAAGGCTGCCTATGAAATCTAATATATTAATATATCAAAATATAATATTTATTATCTTTAGAAGTTAAATGTTTATAACGTTTGTAATGTTTTTTTGCTAAATTAAAAACCAAGTTTGTTAAAAAAAATTCTGGCTCCTAAATTTTTTGGCTGACTCCTAGATTCTGAACAACTTTGTCGACCCCTGCTTTGGGGCTGTGTGGCCAATGCCGGCACCGGGAATCTTGTTAAAGTTGAGGGACGCATGGATTCCATTCAGTATCAGCAGATTCTTGACAATAATGTTCAAGAATCAGTGACAAAGTTGAAGTTACGCAGGGGATGGATCTTTCAGCAAGACAATGATCCAAAACACCGCTCCAAATCTACTCAGGCATTCTTGCAGAGGAACAATTACAATGTTCTGGAATGGCCATCCCAGTCCCCAAACCTGAATATCATTGAACATCTGTGGGATCATTTGAAGAGGGCTGTCCATGCTCGGCGACCATCAAACTTAACTGAACTGGAATTGTTTTGTAAAGAGGAATGGGCAAAAATACCTTCATCCAGGATCCAGGAACTCATTAACCCCTTCACCCCCAAGGTGGTTTGCACGTTAATGACCGGGCCAATTTTTACAATTCTGACCACTGTCTCTTTATGAGGTTATAACTCTGGAACGCTTCAACGGATCTTCGCGATTCTGAGAATGTTTTCTCGTGACATATTGTACTTCATGTTAGTGGTAAAATTTCTTCGATATAACTTGCGTTTATTTTTGAAAAAACGCAAATATGGCGAAAATTTTTAAAATTTTGCAATTTTCAAAATTTGAATTTTTATTCCCTTGAAACAGAGAAATATATCACACAAAATAGTTAAGAAATAACATTTCCCACATGTCTACTTTACATCAGCACAATTTTGGAACCAAAATTTTTTTTTGTTAGGAAATTATAAGGGTTAAAAGTTGACCAGCGATTTCTCATTTTTACAGCAAAATTTACAAAGCCATTTTTTTTAGGGACCACCTCACATTTGAAGTCACTTTGAGGGGTCTATATGGCAGAAAATACCCAAAAGTGACACCATTCTAAAAACTGCACCCCTCAAGGTACTCAAAACCACATTCAAGAAGTTTATTAACCCTTCAGGTGCTTCACAGTAACTAAAGCAACGTGGAAGGAAAAAATGAATATTTTACTTTTTAGCCACAAAAATTATCTTTTACAAACTTTTTTTTTATTTTCACAAGGGTAAAAGGAGAAAATGGACAGATAAGGTTGTTATGCAATTTCTCCTGAGTACGCCAATACCCCATATGTGGGGGAAAACCACTGTTTGGGTACACGGCAGAGCTCGTAAGGGAAGGAGCGACGTTTGACTTTTTCAAACTAAAATTGGCTGGAATTTAGATTGGATGCCATGTCGCGTTTGGAGAGCCCCTGATGCGCCTAAACAGTGGAAACCCCCCACAAGTGACACCATTTTGGAAACTAGACCCCCTAAGGTACTTATCTAGATCTGTTGTGAGCACTTTGAACCCTCAAGTGTTTCACAAAAGTTTATAAAGCCTGGGTGTGAACAAAAAAAAAATCAATTTTCCACAAAAATGATTTTTTAGTCCCAAATTTTTGAATTTTCCCAAGGAAATTGGACCCCAAAAGTTGTTGTCCAATTTGTCCTGAGTACGCTGATACCCCATATGTGGGGGGGGAAACTGTTTGGGCGCACGGCAGGGCTTGGAAAGGAAGTAGTAACGTTTTGGAATGCAGACGTTAATGGGGGTCATGTTCTGTTTGCAGTGCCCCAGATGAGCCTAAACAGTGGAAACCCCCCACAAGTGACCCCATTTTGGAAACTAGACCCCCTAAGGAACTTATCTAGATCTTTGGTGAGCACTTTGAACCCCCAAGTGCTTCACACAAGTTTATAATGCCCGGGCATGAAAATAAAAAATCCTATTTTTTTCCCACAAAAATTATCTTTTAGTCACTAATTTTTTATTTTCCCAAGGGTAACAGGAGAAATTGGACCACATAAGTTGTTGTACAATTTGTCCTGAGTACGCTGATACCCCATATGTGGGGGGGGAACCACTGTTTGGGCGCACGGCAGAGCTCGGAATGGAAGGAGCACCATTTGACTTTTTCCAACCAAAATTGGCTGGAATTGAGTTTGGATGCCATGTTGCATTTGGAGAGCCCCTGATGTGCCTAAACAGTGGAAACCCCCCACAAATGACCCCATTTGGGAAACTAGACCCCCTAAGGAACTTATCTAGATTTTTGATGAGCAATTTGAACCCCCAAGTGCTTCACACAAGTTTATAACGTAGAGCCGTAAAATTTAAAAATCATATTTTTTCCACAAAAATGATCTTTTCACCCCAATTTTTATTTTTCCAAGGGTAACAAGACTCCAAAAGTTATTGTGCAATTTGTCCTGAGTGCGCTGATACCCCATATGTAGGGGTAAACCACTGTTTGGGTGCATGGCAGAGTTTGGAAGGGAAGGAGCGCCGTCTGACTTTTTCAACGCAGAATTGGCTGGACGCCATGTCGTGTTTGGAGAGCTCCTGATCTGCCTAAACAGTGGAAACCCCCAAAAATGACACCATTTTGGAAACTAGACCCCTCAAGGAACTTATCTAGATGTGTGGTGAGAACTTTGAACCCCCAGGTGTTTCACTAAAGTTTATAACGTACAGCGGTAAAATAAAAAATCTTTTTTTTTTTTTTACAAAAATGATTTTTTCGCCCCCAATATTTTATTTTCACAAGGGTAACAGAAGAAATTGGAACCCCAAAGTTGTTGTCCAATTTGTCCTGAGTACACTGATACCCAATATGTGGGCGAAAACTACTGTATGGGCACACGTCGGGGCTCGGAAGGGAAGTAGTGACGTTTTGGATTGCAGACTTTGATGGAATGGTCTGGGGGCGTCATGTCACATTTGGAGAGCCCCTGATGCACCTAAACAGTGGAAACCCCCACAAGTGACCCCATTTTGGCAAATAGACCCCACAAGGAACTTATTTAGATGTGTGGTGAGCACTTTGAACCCCAAAGTGCTTCACAGAAGTTTATAACGCACAGCCGTAAAAATAAAAAATCTATTTTTTTTTACAAAAATGATTTTTTCGCCCCCAATATTTTATTTTCACAAGGGTAACAGGAGAAATTGGACCCCAAAAGTTGTTGTCCAATTTGTCCTGAGTACGCTGATACCCAATATGTGGGAGAAAACTACTGTATGGGCGCACGTCAGGGCTCGGAAGGGAAGTAGTGACGTTTTGGATTGCAGACTTTGATGGAATGGTCTGGGTGCGTCATGTCGCATTTGGAGAGCCCCTGATGCGCCTAAACAGTGGAAACCCCCCACAAGTGACCCCATTTTGGAAAATAGACCCCACAAGGAACTTATCTAGATGTGTGGTGAGCACTTTGAACCCCAAAGTGCTTCACAGAAGTTTATAACGCACAGCCGTAAAAATAAAAAATCTTTTTTTTTTTTACAAAAATGATTTTTTCGCCCCCAATATTTTTTTTTACAAGGGTAACAGGAGAAATTGGACCCCAAAAGTTGTCCAATTTGTCCTGAGTACGCTGATACCCAATATGTGGGAGAAAACTACTGTATGGGCGCACGTCAGGGCTCGGAAGGGAAGTAGTGACGTTTTGGATTGCAGACTTTGATGGAATGGTCTGGGTGCGTCATGTCGCATTTGGAGAGCCCCTGATGCGCCTAAACAGTGGAAACCCCCCACAAGTGACCCCATTTTGGAAAATAGACCCCACAAGGAACTTATCTAGATGTGTGGTGAGCACTTTGAACCCCGAAGTGCTTCACAGAAGTTTATAACGCACAGCCGTAAAAATAAAAAATCTTTTTTTTTTTTTTGCAAACATGATTTTTTCGCCCCAATATTTTATTTTTACAAGGGTAACAGGAGAAATTGGACCCCAAAAGTTGTTGCCCAATTTGTCCTGAGTACGCTGATACCCAATATGTGGGAGAAAACTACTGTATGGGTACACGTTAGGGCTCGGAAGGGAAGTAGTGACGTTTTGGATTGCAGACTTTGATGGAATGGTCTGGGGGCGTCATGTCGCATTTGGAGAGCCCCTGATGCGCCTAAACAGTGGAAATCCCCAACAAGTGACCCCATTTTGGAAAATAGACCCCACAAGGAACTTATCTAGGTGTGTGGTGAGCACTTTGAACCCCAAAGTGCTTCACAGAAGTTTATAACGCACAGCCGTAAAAATAAAAAATCTTTTTTTTTTTACAAAAATGATTTTTTCGCCCCCAATATTTTATTTTTACAAGGGTAACAGGAGAAATTGGACCCCAAAAGTTGTCCAATTTGTCCTGAGTACGCTGATACCCAATATGTGGGAGAAAACTACTGTATGGGCGCACGTCAGGGCTCGGAAGGGAAGTAGTGACGTTTTGGATTGCAGACTTTGATGGAATGGTCTGGGTGCGTCATGTCGCATTTGGAGAGCCCCTGATGCGCCTAAACAGTGGAAACCCCCCACAAGTGACCTCATTTTGGAAAATAGACCCCACAAGTAACTTATCTAGATGTGTGGTGAGCACTTTGAACCCCGAAGTGCTTCACAGAAGTTTATAACGCACAGCCGTAAAAATAAAAAATCTTTTTTTTTTTTTGCAAACATGATTTTTTTGCCCCAATATTTTATTTTTACAAGGGTAACAGGAGAAATTGGACCCCAAAAGTTGTTGCCCAATTTGTCCTGAGTACGCTGATACCCAATATGTGGGAGAAAACTACTGTATGGGTACACGTTGGGGCTCGGAAGGGAAGTAGTGACGTTTTGGATTGCAGACTTTGATGGAATGGTCTGGGGCGTCATGTCACATTTGGAGAGCCCCTGATGCGCCTAAACAGTGGAAATCCCCAACAAGTGACCCCATTTTGGAAAATAGACCCACAAGGAACTTATCTAGGTGTGTGGTGAGCGCTATGAAGCCCCAAGTGCTTTACAGAAGTTTATAATGTACAGCCGTAAAAACAAAAAAATATTTTTTTTGTACAAAAATTATATTTTCGCCCCCAGTTTTTTTATTTTCCCAAGGGTAACAGAAGAAATAGGACAAATTGCACAATAACCTTGGGGTCCAGAGTACGCTGATACCCCATATGTGGGGATAAACTACTGTTTGGACGCATGGCAGAGCTCAGAAGTGAAGGAGCACCATTTGACTTTTTCAACGCAGAATTGGCTGGAATTGAGATCAGACGCCATGTCACATTTGGAGAGCCCCTGATGTGCCTAAACAGCGGAAACCCCCCAATTCTAACTCCAACCCTAACCCCAACACACCACTAACCCTAGTCCCAACCCTAACCACAAACCTAACTCTAACACACCCCTAATCCCAACCCTAACCCTAATCCTAACTTTAGCGCCAACCCTAACCCTAACTTTAGCCGCAACCCTAACCCTAACCCTAATGGGAAAATGGAAATAAATACATTTTTTTAATTTTATTATTTTTCCCTAACTAAGGGGGTGATAAAGGGGGGTTTGATTTACTATTTATAGCAGGTTTTTATGATTGGCAGCTGTCACGCTTAAAGACGCTTTTTATTGCAAAAATAGTTTTTTGCATCGCCACATTTTGAGAGCTATAATTTTTGCATATTTTGGCCCACAGAGTCATGTGAGGTCTTATTTTTTGCGGTACGAGTTGACGTTTTTATTTGTACCATTTTTGAGCAGGTGACATTTTTTGATCGCTTTTTATTTCGATTTTTGGGAGGTTAGAATGAACAAAAATCAGCAATTCATGAATTTCTTTTGGGGGAGGCGTTTTTATTGTTCCGCGTGTGGTAAAATTGATAAAGCAGTTTTATTCTTCGGGTCAGTACGATTATGGCGATACCTCATTTATATAATTTTTTTATGTTTTGGCGCTTTTATAGAATAAAAACAATTTTATATAAAAAATAATTATTTTTGCATCGCTTTATTCTGCGAGCTATAACTTTTTTATTTTTTCGCTGATGATGTGTATGGCGGCTCGTTTTTTGCGGGACAAGATGATGTTTTCAGCGGTACCATGTTTATTTATATCGGTCTTTTTGATCGCGCGTTATTCCACTTTTTGTTCGGCGGTATGATGATAAAGCATTGATTTTTTGCTTCGTTTTTTTTTTTTTTTAAGGGGTTCACTAAAGGGGTTAACTAGTGGGACAGTTTTATAGGGGGGGTCGCTACGGACGCGGCGATACCAAATATGTGTACTTTTATTGTTTTGTTTTTTTTATTTACAGGAAGAAATGAATTTATTGGGGAATATTTTTTTTCTTTTTATTTATTTTGGATTTTTTTTTATAACATGTTTATTTTTATTTTTTTAACTTTTTTACTTTGTCCCAGGGTGGGACATCACTGTATTTTATCAAATCACTGGTGTGACAGTGTGCACAGCACACTGTCACACCAGCGATCGCTCAGGCAGTGCAGCAGGCTTCTCAGTGCCTGCTGTCAGCAGGCACTGAGGAAGCCGCCTCCCTCCAGGACCCCGGCGCCATCTTGGATCCGGGTCCTGGGAGGGAGGAAGCCCTCAGAACAGCGCGATCACATCGCGCTGGTCTGAGGGTCTCAGGGGGGCGCGCAGGGAGCCCCCACCCTGCGCGATCCTCCCCTGTGCCCCAGTACACCGCGATCATGTTTGATCGAGGTGTGTTAGGGGTTAATGTTCCGGGAGCGGTCCGTGACCGCTCCTGACACACAGTCACGGGTGTCAGCTGTGATAATCAGCTGACACCCGGCGGCGATTAGCTGCGCTCCCCTCAGGAGCGCAGCTGATCGCCTATGACGTACTATCCCGTCCATGGGCAGAATGGCACGGGTTTTATGGACGGGATAGTACGTCTAATGTCAGAGAGGGGTTAAAAGCTACAGGAAGCGACTAGAGTCTGTTATTTTGCAAAAGGAGGATCTACTAAATATTAATGTCACTTTTCTGGTGAGGTGCCCATACTTATGCACCTGTCAAATTTTGTTTGGATGCAGATTGCACATTTTCTGTTAGTACAATAAACCTCATTTCAAGGCAGAAACATTACTGTGTCCAATAGTTATTAGATATATCAAACAGAAATAGCTGTTGCAAAAACACCAATTTTTATAAAACATTAAGCTTAAGATTAATAGGGGTGCCCAAACTTTTTCATATAACTGTATCTTCCAAGGCTTAATCCTAGGAGACATTTGACAGCGGTCAGCATAACAAACCTATTAGAAACAGCTCAGAATGCTTTGTCTTTAATGCTGATTTATTCAATTTCTATAATCTGTAGATATAACTTTATATAACTGTAGATATCCCTTTCTTGGGATGTATAACTTTATTGTTTTTGCTATTTACTTGTACACATTAATGTCAATGTGCCAACCAGGATGTATCAACTGTGATACAAAATGTTTCTGTATGTTGTACACTAAATTTGTGTGGGAGTTTCTGAGTAGAACTCACTTAATTCCAATGTTCAGTACTAAAAAGACACTGAAATAGATTTATTACTGATTTAAAGGGAATCTGTCATCAGTAGAGATGAGCGACTTTGCCTCCGGGAGGGTCGAGTCGGGTTTCGGACCACCCGACTTTACCATCAATTCTTATTACTTAAGCTTGTCAACCTTAATTTATTTTATAATAATAGTTCTGCATTGAAAACTGGGGGTTATTTGGCTAAAGTTGTGGGGGGCAGTGCTGGCTCCAGGTTTTCGTGGGCCCCGGGCCAAAGAGTCTCAGTGGGCCCCTTTAACACATACCACAATTCATGATGCTCCGATACGGCAGAGAAATATAGGTATAGTACAATGCCAAATACTTCACTTCTTACATTACATGAGTGATATCTATTGTAAATTCTACAATAGCTCAAAAACTGGACAGTATAGTCCTCCATACAGTATTATGGGCACCACATATTGTGCCATACAGAATAATGAGCCCCATATATTGCTCCATACAGAATAATGAGTCACATATATGATGCTCCATACAGAATGATGGGCCCAATATAATGCTTCATACAGTATAATGAGCCACATATATTGCTCCATACAGAATAATGAGCCCCATATATTGCTCCATACATAATTGGTCCCATATAATGTTCCATACAGTATATGATGAGCTCCACATAATGCTCCAGTATATGATGGCCCCATATAATGTGCCATACAGTATAGGACGGTCCCCATAGAGGATAATGAGCCTAACATATTGCTCCATACAGTATAATGAGTCGCATATAAAGCTCCATACAGTATATGATGGGCCCCATATATTGCTCCATACAGAATGGGCTCCATATAATGCTCCATACAGAATAGGCCCCATATGTGCTCCATATGATGCTCCATATATAAAGGGTCCTATATGATGTCCCATAAATAATAAACCCCATATGATGCTCTAGTATATGATGGGCCCCATATATGATGCTCCAGTGTATGATGAGCCCCATATAATGCTCCAAATATAATGGTCCCCATATATAATGCTCCATATATAATGGGCTCCATGTGATGCTCCATATATAATGTGCCGCATATGATGCGCCATATATAATGGGCCCCATATGATGCTCGAGTATATGATGGGCCCATGGATGATGCTCCAGTGTATGATGAGCCCCATATAATGCTCCAAATATAATGGTCCCCATATATAATGCTCCATATATAATGGGCCCCATATATGATGTTCCAGTGTATAATGGGCGCCATATATGATGCTCCAGCGTATAATGGGCCCCGTATATGATGCTCCAGTGTATGATGGGCCCCATTTATAATGCTCCAGTGTAAGATGGGCCCTATCTATGGTGCTCAAGTGTATGATGGGTCCCATGTATAATTCTCCAGTGTACAATGCTCCCCATATATTGCTCCAAACATTAAAAAAATGAAATACCTCTCCTCGCTGGGCACTGCTCTACTCTGGACTCCTCAGCGTCGCCATCTTCCAGCTCTCTGCACTGTGACTGTTCAGGCAGAGGGCGCACAGACATGACGTCATCGCGCTCTCTGACCTGAATGCCACTGTCAGGAAACGCAGAAGACGTCACAGCGTTGGAGCAGGGAGAGGTTGGATTGCAAGTGCTGGGGCCCTGAGCAAGAAGAGGGGGCCCACTCATGGGCGGTGGCACTGGCACAGGGCCCCTCATAGTATGCCGGTGTCTCTGACGGCGAGTGCATCCCCCCACCTGCTCAGGGCCCCGGCACTTGCCCGGGTGCGCCAGGTGCTGACGCCGGCCCTGGGGGGGGTACAACCTAGTTAGGGAGGTGGAAAAACTGGCATATGTTGAGGTGTAGGCTGGACGTTCAACAGCTGCAAATGGAGGAATTGGAGAAGTTGGAGGAAGAGGAGGACAAAGCGAGCCATTTTGCTGGCAACCTATGCGTCATCAGGGGAAGGTGGTACAAAATCCTTTGAAACCCAGACATAGTTCATTTTAATGAAGGTGAGATCACCTACATTTTGGATCGACAGCCGGGTCCTTTCTTTCTGTCAGGATTGATCCAGCAGCACTGAAGACTCTTTCTGATGGCACACTACCAGCAGGGCAAGCGAGCTCCTGTAAGGCATATTGTGCCAATTAAGGCCAGGTGTCCAATTTACAGGCCTGTCTCCAACGCCACTTCAGCTGTGTGCACCATGAACACCTCTTCCATGTTGCCCAGTACGGCTCGTGGTAGAACCTGCACCGCTGTGTGTGCTGGGAATGCCTCTAACAAACGGTTTACCAGAGTTGCTTGTTTGTTCGCCAAATCCACATCCCTCCAGTCACGCACAAACCTTGTACCTGAACTTGGCAAGCCAACATTTTCTCTTGCCCCCTGAGAAGCATCCTCCTCCCCAAAATATTCATCCCCCTCCTCCTCCTCCTCCTCCTCTTCCTCTTCTTCCTTCACCAGACAATGCCTGACTGTCATCAAGGCTTCCATCCTCCTCCGCTGCAGACGCATGATCCTTAATGTGCGTCAAAGTTTACATGGGCAGATGCATAAGTGGGATGCTCATGCTTGTGATGGCGTCGTCTGTGCTTACCAGCCGTGTGCATTCCTCAAAACACTGAAGGACTTTGCAGAGGTCTTTCAGCTTTGACCACTGCACACCCGACAACTCAATGTCTGCCCTCAAAACTGCCTGCCCGTGTATCCACCCACAAATGCATTACAGCCTGCCTCTGTTCGCACAGTCTCTCAACCATGTGCATGGTGGAGTTCCACCTTGTTGCAACGTCTATGATTAGGCGGTATTCTGGGAGGTGTAGCGATCACTGCAGCCTCTGCATACGACTGGAGTCTAAGGGCGAGAGACGGATGTGCGAGCACAGTCTTCGCACCTTATGGAGCAGGGCTGGTAACTCCGGATAATTATTTATGAAGCACTGCACCACCAGGTTCAAGGTGTGAGCCAGGCAAGTTTTGTGTCTGAGTTTTTCCAGGGCTATGGCCGCCACAAAATTATGGCCGTTATCACTGACTACCTTGCCTGGCTCAAGATGTATACTGTCCAGCCATGACTCAGTTTCTCGCTGCAAGGAGTCGGCCAGTACCTCCGCGGTGTGTCTGTTGTCGCCCAAAGGCATCATCTTTAAAACAGCCTGCTGACGCTTACCACTAGCTGTTCGATAGTGGGACACCTCGTGTGCAACACTGTCAGCTGCGGATGGAGTGTTCGTGCGACTGCGCTCTGTCAACGAGCTTTCGCTTCTGGAGGAGGAGCTTCGAACGCCTACAGCCAACTGTTGCCTATACCGTGGGCTAAGCAGCACTGTCCCACCGCCGCTGTCCCCTGTGGACCCTGCATCCGCCACATTAACCAAGTGCGCAGTGATGAACACGTAACGCCCTGGCCATGCCTACTGGCCCATGCATCTGTTGTGAGGTGCACCTTTCCACTCACTGATTGTTTGAGTGTATGGACAATGCGGTCTTTCACATGCAGGTGGAGGGCAGGGATGGCTTTTCTAACAAAGAAGTGCCGACTGGGTAGGTCATAGCGTGGGACAGCATAGGCCATGAGCTCTCGGAACACTGCGCTTTCAACCAAACTGAAGGGCATCATCTCTAATGAGATCAGTTTGGCAATGTAGGCGTTCAAAGCCAGTGCACGTGGATGAAAGGATGAGTACTTTCTTGTCCTACTCTGAGTCTCTGCTAGGGTGAGCTGGACTTGAGAGCTGCATATGGTGGAACTAGTGGTGGACATGGCGGACTGAGAGGGGGTTGGTGATGGTGGTGGTGATGGCCTAGATGCAGTCTTTCGTTGGAAAAACATTGTGATTCCCTGACTGCTTTGGCCTTGCGACGACACTTCAACATTTCTTGCTGGTGGTGTGCTAACCGGTGGGCTTACAGTGGGGGAAGCGATGTAGCGTTGCTGGCTACCTTCAGTCAGAGAAGGTGCACGTGTGCTACCTGAGGTTTTGTAGTCTGTCCACGCTTGCAAGTGCATGGTGTTTTAAATGTTTAAGCATGCAACTGGTATTCAAATTTTGGAGATTTTTCCCTCGGCTAAAGGTCCTTCCGCACTTCTTACAGATAACCTTTGCCTCATCAATAGGATTTTGGTCAAAAAAGTGCCACACTGCACTCTTCCTACTATGGGAAGAATTTTCAGGGCTTGCATGCTGTGCTAATTTGACCATCTGGCCAAGCTGTCCTGCAACTCTTTTTGTTTTTTTAACACGTTTTTGGACTGCTACGGGCCTGCCAGATAACCGCAGCTGCGATGTCGATGCCTGCTGCGGATCCTCCTCCTCTTCTGAGCTATTGCCAGCGGCACCCTCTTCCCCCAATGGATGCCTATTCGGGTCAACAACTGGGTCATCCATTACCTCCTCTTCAATTTCATCTGCACCTTCCTCTGTGTCACCGTGTAAGGTGGTATAGTATGCGGGAAGGGGCACCTGAGTTTCATCAGGGTCAGAATCTGGCTCAGTAGACTGCGAGGGCAATGCAGAGCTCTGGGTGAATGTTCCAGCAGAATCATATAGCACTGGCTGTGCATCAGCGCCCATGTCATATTCATCTTGGACTGGGGAATTCAGGATTTCACTTGATAAGTTAGGCATGGTATGTTAAAAGAGCTCCAGGGAGTAATCTGAAGTGTGGCCTGCCGCATCCTTCACTTTTGGTGGGGTTGAAGGACACAAGGAAAGGTGTTGTTCATGACCAGGAGCCTGCACTGACGACTCAGTGCTTGCATTTTTTGAAACTTCAGAAGAGGAGGCGATAGAGCTGGAGGCTGTTTCGGCAATGTAAGCCAAAACCTGTTCCTGATGCTCCGGCTTCAAAAGCGGTTTACCTACTCCCAGAAAAGGGAGCCTTCCAGGCCTTCTGGAGCCAGACGATGACGCAGGCTCAACACCTCCTGCCTTAGGTGCTATTGTGCTTTTGGCACTACCAGCAGATGCACCACCATCAGTACCAGCTGATCCCCCCGCCCACGTCCGCGGCCTCTTCCACCATACTTCCTCATGTTTGGGAAAATGTACCAAAAATACCAGCAGATATATGGTACTGTATGAGGAGCGTACAGCTGTATACGGTGTAGGGAAAAATTTAAATCTCCGTATATATTTCCAGAGTCACACACAGACGCTCTCTTAATATTGATTTGACCTGAATACAAACAGCAGAAATACGGTACTGTATCAGAAGCGTACAACTGTATACGGTGTAGGGAAAAATGTAAATCTCCGTATATATTTCCAGAGTCACACACAGATGCTCTCTCAGTATGGATTGGACCGTAATACAAACAGCAGAAATACGGTACTGTATCAGAAGCGTACAGCTGTATACGGTGTAGGGAAAAATTTAAATCTCCGTATATATTTCCGGAGTCACACACAGACGCTCTCTCAGTATGGATTTGGCGTAATACAAACAGCAGAAAAACGGTAATATATCAGAAGCGTACAGCTGTATACGGTGTAGGGAAAAATTTAAATCTCTGTATCTGTTTCCGGAGTCACACACAGACGCTCTCTCAGTATGAATTTGACCGTAATACAAACAGCAGATATACCGTACTGTATCAGAAGCGTACAGCTGTATACGGTGAAGGAGAAAATTTTAATCTCCGTATATATTTCCAGAGTCACACACAGACGCTCTCTCAGTATGGATTTCACCGTAATACAAACAGCAGATATACGGTACTGTATCAGAAGCGTACAGCTGTATACGGTGTAGGGAAAAATTTAAATCTCCGTATATATTTCTGGAGTCACACACAGACGCTCTCTTAATATTGATTTGACCTGAATACAAACAGCAGAAATACGGTACTGTATCAGAAGCGTACAACTGTATACGGTGTAGGGAAAAATGTAAATCTCCGTATATATTTCCAGAGTCACACACAGATGCTCTCTCAGTATGGATTGGACCGTAATACAAACAGCAGAAATACGGTACTGTATCAGAAGCGTACAGCTGTATACGGTGTAGGGAAAAATTTAAATCTCCGTATATATTTCCGGAGTCACACACAGACGCTCTCTCAGTATGGATTTGACGTAATACAAACAGCAGAAAAACGGTAATATATCAGAAGCGTACAGCTGTATACGGTGTAGGGAAAAATTTAAATCTCTGTATCTGTTTCCGGAGTCACACACAGACGCTCTCTCAGTATGAATTTGACCGTAATACAAACAGCAGATATACCGTACTGTATCAGAAGCGTACAGCTGTATACGGTGAAGGAGAAAATTTTAATCTCTGTATATATTTCCAGAGTCACACACAGACGCTCTCTCAGTATGGATTTCACCGTAATACAAACAGCAGATATACGGTACTGTATCAGAAGCGTACAGCTGTATACGGTGTAGGGAAAAATTTAAATCTCCGTATATATTTCCGGAGTCACACACAGACGCTCTCTTAATATTGATTTGACCTGAATACAAACAGCAGAAATACGGTACTGTATCAGAAGCGTTCAACTGTATACGGTGTAGGGGAAAAATGTAAATCTCCGTATATATTTCCAGAGTCACACACAGACGCTCTCTCAGTATGGATTGGACCGTAATACAAACAGCAGAAATACGGTACTGTATCAGAAGCGTACAGCTATATACGGTGTAGGGAAAAATTTAAATCTCCGTATATATTTCCAGAGTCACACACAGACGCTCTCTCAGTATGGATTTGACCGTAATACAAACAGCAGAAAAACGGTAATATTCAGAAGCGTACAGCTGTATATGGTGTAGGGAAAAATTTAAATCTCTGTATCTGTTTCCGGAGTCACACACAGACGCTCTCTCAGTATGAATTTGACCGTAATACAAACAGCAGATATACCGTACTGTATCAGAAGCGTACAGCTGTATACGGTGAAGGAGAAAATTTTAATCTCCGTATATATTTCCAGAGTCACACACAGACGCTCTCTCAGTATGGATTTGACCGTAATACAAACAGCAGAAATACGGTACTGTATCAGAATGCATACAGCTGTATACGGTGTAGTGAAAAATTTAAATCTCCGTATATATTTCTGGAGTCACACACAGACGCTCACTCAGTATGTATTTGACCGTAATACCAGCAGACATACGGTACTGTATGAGGAGTTTACAGCTGTATACGGTGTAGGGGAAAATTTAAATCTCTGTATTTATTTCCGGAGTCACACACAGATAGTCAGAATGTATTTGTCCGTGATACCAGCCAGTACACGGTAGTGTGTGAGGAGCGTACAGCTCTATACGGTGAGGGAAAAAATGAACGCTCGGTAACTGTGCAGAAAAAAAGAATAAAAGTATTAGTGCTGTGTAAAAAGCAGTCTTCACAGCAGTGTACACACAGCAATACAACTATCAGGCAGCCTAATAACCAGCGCTGCTGCACACAAGAAAATCCTCCCCTGTCACTGCACACTAACTGTACAGCACAATTGCTATCAGCACAAGCACATAAGAACTTCTCTTTCCAGCCCTAACTCTCTCCCTACTGATAAACAGCAACCTCTCCCTACTGTTAAGATCGGCAGAAGTAAAATGGAGGTCGGCGGTCAGGGCCTTTATAGACACTATGACACATCCCAAAGCAAGCCAATCACTGCAATGCCCTTCTCTACGATGGTGGTGGACGCTGCACATGTCATCTCGTTGCCCACAGTGTACGTCTTTGCTCATTGGCTGAAAAAAAGGCACCTGCAAGCATTCTGGGAAATCCAACTTTGGCGCTCGTTTTGCTGACCGCATGGCCAACCTCACGCTATGGTCAGGTTTCGGTCTGCGAAACCCAACTTTGGCAAAAGTCGGCGACTTATGAATCTGGCCGACCTGTTTCGCTCAACTTTAGTCATCAGGCTTTTGCTTTCCCGTCTAACAGCAGCATAATGTTGGAGCAGAGATACTAATTATCATAGAATCATAGAATGTTAGGGAAGGGAGCTGCAGGGTCATCGTGTCTAATTCCCTGCTCAATGCAGGATTCACTAAACCATCTCAGACAGATGTCTGTCCAGTCTCTGAAGACTTCCATTGATGTAGAACTCACCACTTCTTCTGGCAGACTGTATCACTTATTGATCACACTTACTGTCAATTTTTTTTTCTAATATCTAATCTGTATCTTCTCCCTTTCAATTGATTCAGTTGCTTCTCGTGTTTCCATGTGCAAATGAGAAAAATGTGACATCCCTTCAGATATTTGTAGACAGCTATTCAATCTCCTCTTAGCCTTCTTTTTTGCAAGCTAAACATTCCCAAATCCTCTAACCATTCCTCGTAGGACGTAGTTTGCTATCCGCTCACCATCCTGGTAGCTCTTCTCTGAACTTGCTCCAGTTTTTCAATGTCTTTTTTAAAATGTGGTGCCTATAACTGTGTTGCCCATAACACAGTATTCCAGATGAGGCCTGACCAAGGAAGAGTAGAGGGAAATAATTATGTTACGTGATTTAGACCAGTGGTCACCAACCTTTTTTGCACCAGGGACCGGCTTCAAGCAACACCATTCGTCTATGGCCCGGCAGGGCGGGGATGGAGGTGGGGCAGGGGCGGGGCTTTGGTCATATGGTGGCGGGGCTATGGACGGAGTTGTAGTATGTATAGCAAGATGGCCCCACACATATAATCACCCCATGTATAGTATGATGGCCCCACAAAGTACTGATTGATATATATACTGTATATACTCGAGTATATACAAAAAAAGGATTTTGGGATACGTCAAAAGTAAAAGAAAAGTCAAAGATGCTATAGGATTTTTACAGGATGAAAATGATGAAATGGTAAGACAGGATGTTGAGAAGGCTGAACTTTTAAATTCCTATTTTGCATCTGTTTTCTCTCAGAAAGGAAATGTAACATCAACTGATCTTCACTGTCCTATTAAAGGAATAGAAGAATCCAGGATATCTATAAACAGAAAGACAGTGAGGAAACACTTAGCTAACCTAAATGAATTCAAGTCTCCAGGTCCAGAAGAATTACACCCCAGAGTACTGAAGGAGATAGCAGAAGAAATTCTTGAACCACTGTCCATAATCTTTGAAAATTCTTGGTGAACAGGAGAAGTCCCAGAAGACTGAAGAAGAGCAAATGTTGTTTCTATCTTCAAAAAGGGGAAGAAGGTGGACCCAGGGAACTACAGGCCGGTGAGTCTGACTTCTATACCAGGAAAGATCTTTGAACAAATTATTAAAGAACATGTATGCAAGTACCTGGATAAGAATGAAGTGATTAAACAGAGTCAGCATGGGTTTGTAACTAATAAGTCATGTCAGACTAACTTAATTTGCTTCTATGACAGAATCACTGACTGGGTGGATCAGGGAAATGCTGTAGATATAGTATATCTTGACTTCAGCAAAGCATTTGACAAAGTATCTCACACAATCCTTATTAAAAAAAATTACTAAGTATGGAATGGACAAGGCAACTGTTCGGTGGATTCATAACTGGCTTAGTGATCGGACCCAAAGAGTGGTCGTAAATGGCTGCACATCCAGTTGGAAGAATGTCTCAAGTGGGGTACCTCAAGGCTCTGTTTTGGGTCCTGTATTGTTCAACATCTTTATCAATGATTTAGATGAAGGAATTGAGGGTAAACTGATCAAATTTGCTGATGACACAAAGCTAGGAGGGGTAGCTAATACTAGAGAAGAGAGAGAGAGGATTCAAAAAGATATAAATAAACTGGAGCAGTGGTCAGCAACTAACAGAATGGATTTTAACAGGGAAAAATGCACAGTACTACATCTGGGCAATAAGAATGAAAAAAGCATATACAAAATGGGAGGAATAGGGCTAAGTAACAGCACATGTGAAAAAGACTTGGGTATACTAATTGATCACAGATTGAACATGAGTCAACAGTGTGATGCAGCAGCAAAAAAGGCAAATGTAATTCTAGGATGTATCAACAGATGCATACAGTCTAGATCACGTGAGGTCTTTATTGCCCTCTACTTCTCTTTGGTCAGACCTCATCTGGAATACTGTGTCCAGTTTTGGGCACCGCATTTTAAAAAAGACATCAACAAACTGGAGCAAGTTCAGAGAAGAGCCACCAGAATGGTGACTGGTCAACAAACCATGTCCTATGAGGAAGGGTTGCAGGATTTGGGAATGTTTAGCTTGCAAAAAAGAAGACTGAGAGGAGACTTAATAGCTGTCTACAAATATCTCAAGGGCTGTCACATTGTAGAAGGATCATCTTTATTCTCATTTGCACAAGGAAAGACTAGAAGCAATGGGATGAAACTGAATAGGAGGAGACACAGATTAGCTATTGGAAAAAACTTTTTGACAGTTAGGGTGATCAATGAGTGGAACAGGCTGCCACGAGAGGTGGTGAGTTCTCCTTCAATGAAAGTCTTCAAACAGAGGCTGGACAGACATCTGTCTGGGATGATTTAGAGAATCCTGCTTTGAGCAGGGGGTTGGACCAGATGGCCCAGGAGGTCCCTTCCAACTCTACCATTCTATGATTCTATGAGTATAAGCTGACCCGAGTATAAGCCGAGGCCCCTCATTTTGCCACGGAAAACTGGGTAAGATTATTGACTCGAGTATAAGCCAGGTATGCATTGTCCCCTCATTCCTATCCCGGTATGTGTGGTTCAACCGTCCTCTCCAGCTCTGTGTGGCTCCCCCTGCTGTATGCATGGCTCCCTGTCCCATCCTGTATGCATGGCTGCGCTCCCACCCTCCCATCCTGTATACATGGCTCCGCTCCCACCCTCCCATCCTTTATACATGGCTCTGCTCCCAACCTCCCCTCTTGTATACATGGCTCCACTCCAACCCTCCCATCCTGTGTACATGGCTGTTCCCACCCTCCCATCCTGTATACATGGCTCTGCTCCCACCCTCCCCTCCTTGTATACATGGCTCCGCTCCAACCCTCCCATCCTTTATACATGGCTCTGCTCCCAACCTCCCCTCCTTGTATACATGGCTCCACTCCAACCCTCCCATCCTGTGTACATGGCTCCGCTCCCACCCTCCCATCCTGTATACATGGCTCCACTCCCACCCTCCCATCCTGTATACATGGCTCCGTTTCCACCCTCCCATCTTGTATACATGGCTCCGCACCCACCCTCCCATCCTTGAATGCATGGCTCCGCTCCCACCCTCCCATCCTGTATACATGGCTCTGTTCCCACCCTCTCATCCTGTATACATGGCTCTGCTCCCACCCTCCCCTCTTTGTATACATGGCTCCGCTCCAACCCTCCCATCCTGTATACATGGCTCTGCTCCCAACCTCCCCTCCTTGTATACATGGCTCCGCTCCAACCCTCCCATCCTGTGTACATGGCTCAGCTCCCACCCTCCCATCCTGTATACATGGCTCCACTCCCACCCTCCCATCCTGTATACATGGCTCCGTTTCCACCCTCCTATCCTGTATACATGGCTCCGCTCCCACCCTCCCATCCTTGTATGCATGGCTCCGCTCCCACCCTCCCCTCCTGTATACATGGCTCTGCTCCCACCCTCTCATCCTGTATACATGGCTCCACTCCCACCCTCCCATCCTGTATACAAGGCTCCACTCCCACCCTCCCATCCTGTATACATGGCTCCGTTTCCACCCTCCCATCCTGTATACATGGCTCCGCTCCCACCCTCCCATCCTTGTATGCATGGCTCTGCTCCCACCCTCCCATCCTGTATACATGGCTCTGTTCCCACCCTCCCATCCTGTATACATGGCTCTGCTCCCACCCTCCCCTCCTTGTATACATGGCTCCGCTTCAACCCTCCCATCCTGTATACATGGCTCTGCTCCCAATCTCCCCTCCTTGTATACATGGCTCCGCTCCAACCCTCCCATCCTGTGTTCATGGCTCCGCTCCCACCCTCCCATCCTGTATACATGGCTCCACTCCCACCCTACCATCCTGTATACATGGCTCCGTTTCCACCCTCCCATCCTGTATACATGGCTCCGCTCCCACCCTCCCATCCTTGTATGCATGGCTCCGCTCCCACCCTCCCCTCCTGTATACATGGCTCTGCTCCCACCCTCTCATCCTGTATACATGGCTCCACTCCCACCCTCCCATCCTGTATACAAGGCTCCACTCCCACCCTCCCTCCTGTATACATGGCTCCGCTCCCACCCTTCCATCTTTGTATGTATGGCTCCGCTCCCACCCTCCCATTCTGTATACATGGCTCCGCTCCCACCCTCCCTTCCTTGTATGCATGGCTCTGCTCCCACCCTCCCATCCTGTATACATGGCTTCGCTCCCACCCTCCCATCCTTGTATGCATGGCTCCGCTCCCACCCTCCCATCCTGTATACATGGCTCCGCTCCCACCCTCCCCTCCTTATATACATGGCTCCGCTCCCACCCTCCCATCCTGTATACATGGCTCCGCTCCCACCCTCCCCTCCTTATATACATGGCTCCGCTCCCACCCTCCCATCCTGTATATATGGCTCCATTCCCACCCTCCCCTCCTGTATACATGGCTCCGCTCCACCCTCCCATCCTGTATACATGGCTCCGCTCCACCCTCCCATCCTGTATACATGGCTCCACTCCCACCCTCCCATCCTGTATACATGGCTCCGCTCCCACCCTCCCCTCCTTATATACATGGCTCCGCTCCCACCCTCCCATCCTGTATATATGGCTCCATTCCCACCCTCCCCTCCTGTATACATGGCTCCGCTCCACCCTCCCATCCTGTATACATGGCTCCGCTCCACCCTCCCATCCTGTATACATGGCTCCACTCCCATCCCTCCCATCCTGTATACATGGTTCCGTTCCCACCCTCCTCTCCTGTATTCATGGCTCCACTCCCACCCTCCCATCCTGTATACATGGTTCCGTTCCCACCCTCCTCTCCTGTATTCATGGCTCTGCTCCCACCCTCCCATCCTGTATACATGGCTCCGCTCCCACCCTCCCATCCTTGTATGCATGGCTCCGCTCCCACCCTCCCATCCTGTATACATGGCTCCGCTCCCACCCTCCCCTCCTTATATACATGGCTCCGCTCCCACCCTCCCATCCTGTATATATGGCTCCATTCCCACCCTCCCCTCCTGTATACATGGCTCCGCTCCACCCTCCCACCCTGTATACATGGCTCCGCTCCACCCTCCCATCCTGTATACATGGCTCCACTCCCACCCTCCCATCCTGTATACATGGTTCTGTTCCCACCCTCCTCTCCTGTATACATGGCTCCACTCCCACCCTCCCATCCTGTATACAAGGCTCCACTCCCACCCTCCCATCCTGTATACATGGCTCCGTTTCCACCCTCCCATCCTGTATACATGGCTCCGCTCCCACCCTCCCATCCTTGTATGCATGGCTCCGCTCCCACCCTCCCATCCTGTATACATGGCTCCGTTCCCACCCTCCCATCCTGTATACATGGCTCTGCTCCCACCCTCCCCTCCTTGTATACATGGCTCCGCTCCAACCCTCCCATCCTGTATACATGGCTCTGCTCCCAATCTCCCCCCTTGTATACATGGCTCCGCTCCAACCCTCCCATCCTGTGTTCATGGCTCCGCTTCCCACCCTCCCATCCTGTATACATGGCTCCACTCCCACCCTACCATCCTGTACACATGGCTCCATTTCCCACCCTCCCATCCTGTATACATGGCTCCGCTCCCACCCTCCCATCCTTGTATGCATGGCTCCGCTCCAACCCTCCCCTCCTGTATACATGGCTCTGCTCCCACCCTCTCATCCTGTATACATGGCTCCACTCCCACCCTCCCATCCTGTATACAAGGCTCCACTCCCACCCTCCCCTCCTGTATACATGGCTCCGCTCCCACCCTTCCATCCTTGTATGTATGGCTCCGCTCCCACCCTCCCATTCTGTATACATGGCTCCGCTCCCACCCTCCCATCCTTGTATGCATGGCTCGCTCCCACCCTCCCATCCTGTATACATGGCTCCGCTCCCACCCTCCCATCCTTGTATGCATGGCTCCGCTCCCACCCTCCCATCCTGTATACATGGCTCCGCTCCCACCCTCCCCTCCTTATATACATGGCTCCGCTCCCACCCTCCCATCCTGTATATATGGCTCCATTCCCACCCTCCCCTCCTGTATACATGGCTCCGCTCCACCCTCCCATCCTGTATACATGGCTCCGCTCCACCCTCCCATCCTGTATACATGGCTCCACTCCCACCCTCCCATCCTGTATACATGGTCCGTTCCCACCCTCCTCTCCTGTATTCATGGCTCCGCTCCCACCCTCCATGGCTCTGCTCCCACCCTCCCATCCTGTATACATGGCTCCGCTCCCACCCTCCATCCTGTATCATGGCTCCGCTCCCACCCTCCATCCTGTATACATGGCTCGCTCCCACCCCCCTCCTTATACTGGCTCGCTCCCACCCTCCCTGTTTTACATGGCTCCGCTCCCACCCTCCCTCCTTATATACATGGCTCCGCTCCACCCTCCCATCCTGTATATATGGCTCCTTCCCACCCTCCCTCCTGTATACATGGCTCCGCTCACCCTCCCATCCTGTATACATGGCTCCGCTCACCCTCCATCCTGTATACATGGCTCCACTCCCACCCTCCCATCCTGTATACATGGCTCCGCTCCCACCCTCCCTCCTTATATAATGGCTCCGCTCCCACCCTCCATCCTGTATATATGGCTCCATTCCACCCTCCCCCTGTATACATGGCTCCGCTCCACCCTCCCATCCTGTATACATGGCTCCGCCCACCCTCCCATCCTGTATACATGGCTCCACTCCCACCCTCCATCCTGTAACATGGTTCCTTCCCACCCTCCTCCTGTATTCATGGCTCCTCCACCCTCCCATCCTGTATACATGGTTCGTCCCACCCTCCCTCCTGTATTCATGGCTCGCTCCCACCCTCCCATCCTGTATACATGGCCCCGCTCCCACCTCCATCCTGTATGCATGGCTCCGCTCCCACCCTCCCATCCTGTATACATGGCTCCGCTCCCACCCTCCCTCTTATATCATGGCTCCCCCACCCTCCCATCCTGTATATATGGCTCCATCCCACCTCCCTCCTGTATACATGCTCCGCTCCACCTCCCATCCTGTATACATGGCTCCGCTCCCACCTCCATCCTGTATACATGGCTCACTCCCACCTCCATCCTGTATACATGGTTCGTTCCCACCTCCCTCCTGTATACATGGCTCCACTCCCACCCTCCCATCCTGTATACAAGGCTCCCTCCCACCCTCCCATCCTGTATACATGGCTCCGTTCCACCCTCCCATCCTGTATATGGCCCCGCTCCCACCCTCCCATCTGTATCATGGCTCCGCTCCCACCCTCCATCCTGTATACATGGCTCTGTTCCACCCTCCCCTCCTTGTATACATGGCTCCGCTCCACCCTCCTATCTGTATACATGGCTCTGCTCCAATCTCCCTCCTTGTATACATGGCTCCGCTCCAACCCTCCATCCTGTGTTCATGGCTCCGCTCCCACCCTCCCATCCTGTATACATGGCTCACTCCCACCCTACCATCCTGTATACATGGTCCGTTTCCACCTCCATCCTGTATACATGCTCCGCTCCCACCTCCCATCCTTGTATACATGCTCCGCTCCCACCTCCCCTCCTGTATACATGGCTCTGCTCCCACCCTCTCATCCTGTATACATGGCTCCACTCCACCCTCCCATCCTGTATACAAGGCTCCACTCCCACCCTCCCTCTGTATACATGGCTCCGCTCCCACCCTTCCATCCTGTATGTATGGCTCCGCTCCCACCCTCCCATTCGTATACATGGCTCCGCTCCACCCTCCCTTCCTGTATGCATGGCTCTGCTCCCACCCTCCCATCCTGTATACATGGCTCCGCTCCCACCCTCCCATCCTGTATGCATGGCTCCGCTCCACCCTCCCATCCTGATACATGCTCCGCTCCCACCCTCCCCTCCTTATATACATGGCTCCGCTCCCACCCTCCCATCCTGTATATATGGCTCCATTCCCACCCTCCCCTCCTGTATACATGGCTCCGCTCCACCCTCCCATCCTGTATACATGGCTCCGCTCCACCCTCCCATCCTGTATACATGGCTCCACTCCCACCCTCCCATCCTGTATACATGGTTCCGTTCCCACCCTCCTCTCCTGTATTCATGGCTCCGCTCCCACCCTCCCTCCTTGTATACATGACTTTGCTCCCACCCTCCCATCCTGTATACATGGCTCTGCTGGGCTCCCCCTTCCTCCCCCATCATACTTACCATGACATCATCGCTGCACGTCCTTGCATCTCTATCCCGGCACGTCAGCTTCTTCCTGTGCAGAGCGGTCACGTGGTACTGCTTATTAAGGTCATGAATATGGACGCCACGCCTATGAGAGTGGAGTCGCGTCCATATTCATGACCTTAATGATCGTTACTACGTGACCGCTCAGCACAGGATGAAGCTGCCTCGCCGGGACAGGGATGCAGGGATGGAAGGTGAGTATTGATGACTTCTGGAAGCCGGCTTTTGCAGCTGTCACTACAGTGCTACAGCCTCTGGCTCCCCGTGTGTTCAGCATTCTGAGCCGGCTCCGAGGACCGGCAACAGAACTGCATCAGCCCGTCCTGGGCCGCGGACCGGTGTTTGGGGACCCCTGCACTAACAGATGTTATCAGTTGTCTTTGCATAGGACAAGATGGTGTTTGATCAGTAGAGCTTTCAGTAATATTACCACCTAACCCACGTACACATTGAACACCAAGCCTATTTCCCCTTCTATCACAACCTAACTTTTTATCACTTATGTTGTATTTACACTTCCCCTCTTTTAGTCAACCCTAGGCCCACACCTGTCAGTCACCTGCCAATAATTGAATAATCAGCATTTATTTTCTGAGATAGTGTGTCTTAACAACAATATTAGCCCTAACGATTTGATTAGCAAATGGGGCCTCCTGGCTGCACCCCAATATTAACCCTAACTATTTTGATTAGCAAATGAGGCCTCCTGAGTCCTGACTATAACACAGTGTTAGCACAAATGATTTTCAGTAAGAAATGTAGACTACTACTACTACCTCCACAACACTATTAGCTCTAATGATTTTTATTAGCAAATGGGGCCTCCTGGCTGAACCCCAATATTAGTCCTAATGATTTTGATTCGCAAATGGGGCCTCCTGAGTCCTGACTGCAACATAGTATTAGCCCAAACGATTTTGAGTAGGAAATGTGGACTCCTGCATGCACAGCACTATTATCCGTAACAATTTTGATTAGCAAATGGGACTTCCTGGCTGCACCCAAATATTAGCCCTAATGAGTTTGATTAGCTAATGCGGCCTCCTGAGTCCTGACTGCAGCACAGTATTAGGCAAAATGATTTTGAGCAAGAAATGTAGTCTCCTGCTTTCACAGCACTATTAGCGCTAACAATTTTGATTAGCAAATGGCGCTTCCTGTTTACACCCCAATATTAACCTTAACGATGTTGATTAGCTAATGGGGCCTTCTGGCTGCACAACACTATTAACCCTAATGATTTTGATTAGCAAATGAGGCCTCATGAGTCCTGACCTCAATACAGTATTAGCCCAAACAATTTTGAGTAGGAAATATGGACTCCTGCATGCACAACACTATTAGCATAAACTAGTAAGATGCTAGAAAGTCGATTTCACACAGTTCAGGATCCTATCTAACTATATGACAAGTTGCAGCAAGAGCGGCCTCTCTGCGCTTTTACACTGAGAAAATAGCACCAGCACAACAACATGTGTTGTGAATGGGTTTGAGATGAGTTCTGAGCAGAGGCTCCCTCTGGTGGTTACAAGCGGTACTAGTGAGGATTGTGAGGACTGGGAATCAGGTGTTACTGATTGGTCTTATATAAGGGAGTCATTTTCCCATCAGGGTTGCCGGTGATCAATTGTTCTGGTCTGAATCCTTCTTTCCAGTTTCCCTTGTAGCCTGCTGTGTCGTGTCTGCATCTCCTGCTATCAGATAAGACAATTTCTTCTTTTGTGTTTTTGCTATATTTTTGCATTTTTGTCCTGCACTTCTGTGGGGGCCTTCAGGGTCCCCTCCGGGGGCTTTTGCCCTCTCAGTTTAGTTCAGCCACTGTGTTTTGTACTTTTGCTTTTTCCAGTTTTTTTTCAGTGGCTGCTGTTTTGATTTTGTTACACCAGAGAACTAATTTAGGTGGTAGAGGTCGTGTGATCTCAGGTGATTTTGAAATTAGTAGAGTTGGTGTTTTTCAGGGTTTTCTGAGATTGCAGTAAGTACCCTTCCTGTCCTTTTCTATTTAGATAGTTTGGGCCCCAGCGTTTGCTCATACTATTTTCTTTCTGTGTCAGTATTTCCTCTTGTCTAACCGCCATTACATGTTTGGGGGCTTTCTATTGTCTTTGGGGTTCTGCTCCGGGCAGATGGCTTTCCTATTTCTATCTTTGGGTGTGGTTAGTTTCTCGGGCTGTGACGAGGCGTCTAGGACCAACGTAGGAACGCTCCACGGCTGCCTCTAGTTGTGGTGGTTAGTCAGGGTACTGCAATCTCATAGATTCCAACTGCTCTGGTGTATTGCCTTTTTTACCTGCACTCCTCAGCTACCGTAACATAACAGTATCACCGGCCATAAAAATTGTATGGTACTCACAGAAGGGAAAAAATATTTTGAAGGAAGAAAAGTTGTCAGAGATATTTTTCTGTTTGTTGCTTTTTTTTTTTTTTTTCCTTTTTCCCTCTGTATCTCTGGGTGCTGGGGAGGATCTTTTCTCCCAATGGAGTTTGCACAGTTGTCTGGCCGTGTGGATCAGCTTGCCACTGAGGTTCGGAGTATTGCTATCTATCTTGCTGGGTTGCCTGTTGTGGAACCTAGGATCCCCATGCCAGATTTGTTTTTAGGGGATCGAGCTAAGTTTCAGAATTTCAAAAATAATTGTAAATTGTTTTTTGCCTTAAAATCTAAGTCCTCAGGAAACGCAGCGCAGCAGGTTCAAATTATCATCTCTCTCCTGCGCGGCGATCCTCAGGATTGGGCTTTTTCCCTGATACCTGGGGATCCTGTTTTGAGTGATGTTGATGCATTTTTTCAGGCTTTGGGGTTATTGTACGATGAGCCTAATGTCACTGATCAAGCTGAAAAAGCCTTGTTGGCATTAAATCAGGGGCTTGATGACGCTGAGTTATACTGTCAGAGATTCCGTAGGTGGGCAGTCCTGACCAAATGGAATGACGACGCTTTGGCGGCCCTTTTCCGGAAGGGTCTGTCGGATAATGTAAAGGATGTTATGGTCGGATTCCCTGTCCCCTCTGGTCTCAATGATTCTATGTCATTAGCGATTCAAATTGACAGACGTTTGCGTGAGCGGAGAAGTATGCGTGGAGTGGTGTTGCCTTGTGAGCCAGCTTCTGAGCCCATGCAGTGTGATGGAGTGGTGTCTGGGGCACAGCGTCATGAGTTTCGAAAGCGCAATGGGTTATGTTTCTACTGTGGTGATGCCTCTCATGCTATTTCAGTCTGCCCTAAGCGGGGAAGACATTTTGCACGCTCAGTTTTCTTGGGTAGTGTTCAGACTAAGTTTTTATTAACTGTCACTCTGATATGCTCTCTGTCCTCATTTTCTGCTCAGGCTTTTGTTGATTCTGGAGCAGCTATTAACCTGATGGATTATGATTTTGCTAAACGTTGTGGGTTTCCCTTGATACCCCTACAGAAGTCTATTCCTCTACTGGGGATCGATTCTACCCCTTTGGCTGAGAATAAACCCCAGTTTTCTACTCAGGTGATAATGAGGGTTGAACCTGATCACCAGGAGTGCTGCAAATTTTTGGTTCTATATAATCTGCATGACATTATAGTGCTGGGTTTCCCTTGGTTACAGTCTCATAATCCTGTTTTGGATTGGAAATCTGTGTCTGTAACCAGTTGGGGCTGCCAATGTGTTAATACCAACACTCCTGTTTTTTCTGCCTCCCCCCAGGCTGAGGATGTTCCTGACTTTTTGTTTGATTTTTCTGATGTGTTTAGCGAAAGTAAATCTGCATCCTTACCTCCCCATAGGAGCTATGACTGCGCTATTGAATTAGTGCCGGGTAGTAAATTCCCTAAAGGTCGCCTTTTTAACTTGTCTGTACCTGAACATGACGCTATGCGGTCTTATATCAAGGAATCATTGGAGAAGGGTCATATCAGACCATCCTCTTCACCCTTAGGTGCCGGTTTTTTCTTTGTGGCCAAAAAAGATGGTTCATTAAGGCCGTGTATTGATTATCGTCTCTTGAACAATATTACTGTGAAATATCAATACCCGTTACCCTTGATTTCTGACCTGTTTTCCAGGGTGAAAAACGCTACTTGGTTTACCAAGCTTGACCTCAGGGGGGCGTATAACCTTATTCGCATTAAGCACGGGATGAATGGAAGACGGCATTTAACACCCCTGAACGGCATTTTGAGTACCTTGTAATGCCCTTTGGGCTCACTAATGCTCCTTCCGTCTTCCAGTCCTTCATGAATGACATTTTCAGGGATTTTGTGGACAAGTTTCTGATTGTTTATTTGGATGATATCTTGATTTTTTCTAATGACTGGGACTCTCATGTGAAACATGTTCGAACTGTATTCCAGATTTTGAGAGAGAATGCTCTGTATGTGAAGGGATCAAAGTGTCTTTTTGGCGTACAGAAGATCTCATTTCTGGGATTCATTTTGTCCCCATCTGTTATTGAAATGGACCCGGTCAAGGTTCAGGCCATCTGTGATTGGGTCCAACCTACTTCATTAAAGGCTCTTCAGAGATTTTTGGGTTTTGCCAATTTTTATCGTAAATTTATTGGTAATTTCTCGGTTATTGTTAAACCATTAACTGATTTGACCAGAAAGGGTTCTGATGTGGTGAATTGGCCTCCTGAGGCAGTCTCTGCGTTTCAGGAACTTAAGCAGAGATTCACTTCTGCTCCTGTTCTACGGCAGCCTGATGTTTCTCTGCCATTTCAGGTGGAGGTTGATGCCTCTGAAATTGGGGCAGGTGCCGTTTTGTCCCAAAAAGATCCAGAGACCTCTAAAAGTAACCCTTGTGCCTTTTTCTCTCGAAAATTTTCTCCTACTGAACGTAATTATGACGTGGGTAATCGGGAGTTATTGGCCATGAAGTGGGCTTTTGAAGAGTGGAGACATTGGCTGGAGGGAGCCAAACATCAGGTGGTGGTCCTTACGGACCATAAGAATCTGGTCTATCTGGAATCTGCCAAGCGACTCAATCCTAGACAGGCCAGGTGGGCCTTGTTTTTTACACGTTTTAATTTTGTGGTTTCCTTTCTTCCTGGCACTAAGAATGTTAAGGCGGATGCCCTCTCGAGGAGTTTCCTTGCGGACTCTCCTGAGTTATCTGATCCCTCTGTTATTTTGAAGGAGGGTGTAGTTCTTTCCGCCATCTCGCCCAATTTGAGACTTGCTCTGGAGGGGTGTCAGGAGGATAGGCCCGAGCGCTGCCCTGTTGGAAAATTGTTTGTCCCGGACCAATGGAAAAAGAGTGTGATGTCTGAGATTCATTGTTCCGCATTGGCTGGGCATCCCGGAATTTTTGGTACCAGAGACTTGGTTAGTCGGTCCTTTTGGTGGCCTACCTTGTCTCGCGATGTCAGGGAATTTGTGCAGTCCTGCGGGACTTGCTCTCGCTCCAAGCCTTGCTCTCGCTCTAGTGGTTTGTTGATGCCATTGCCTGTGCCCAAGAGACCATGGACCCATATCTCTATGGATTTCATTTCCGATCTTCCTGTTTCTCAGAGAATGACCACCATCTGGGTAATTTGTGATAGGTTTTCCAAAATGATACATCTTGTGCCATTACCTAAGTTGCCTTCCTCCTCTGAATTGGTGCCGTTGTTCCTTCAGCACGTGGTTCGTTTACACGGCATTCCTGAGAACATTGTGTCTGACAGAGGAGTCCAGTTTGTTTCCAGATTTTGGAGGACTTTTTGTTCTAAACTGGGTGTTCAATTGTCTTTCTCCTCGGCATTTCATCCTCAGACCAATGGTCAAACTGAGAGAACAAACCAGACATTGGAGACTTATCTAAGATGCTTTGTGTCTGCTGATCAGGATGACTGGGTCTCTTTTTTGCCTTTGGCTGAGTTTGCTCTTAATAATAGGGCTAGCTCTGCCACTTTGATGTCTCCGTTTTTCTGTAATTCTGGGTTTCACCCTCGATTTTCTTCAGGACAGACGGAGGCTTCTGTCTGTCCAGGTGTTGACTCTGTTGTTGAGCGTATGCAGCAGATTTGGGACCAGGTAGTGGAGAGGTTGTCCCTCTCTCAGGAGAAGGCCCAGCGGTTTGCTAACCGGCATAGGACTGATGGTCCTCGGTTTAAAGTGGGGGACTTGGTCTGGTTGTCCTCAAAGAATATTCCTATGAGAGTAGCATCTCCTAAATTTAAGCCTAGGTTCATTGGACCTTATAAGATCATGGAGATTATTAATCCTGTTTCTTTTCGTTTGCTTCTTCCAGGGACATTTAAGATCCATAACGTGTTCCACAAGTCCTTGTTGAAGAGGTTTGTTGAGCCAGTGGTTCCTGCTGCTGTGCCTCCTGACCCTGTTTTGGTTGAGGGCAATCTGGAGTATGTGGTTGAGAAAATATTGGATTCTCGTTTTTCTAGACGAAGACTCCAGTATTTGGTTAAATGGAGAGGTTATGGTCAGGAAGACAATTCTTGGGTGTTTGCTTCGGACATCCATGCTAGGAGACTTATCCGTGCGTATCATAGAACTCATCCTGACCGACCTGGTTGCTCAAATGAGGGTTCGGTGACCCCTCCTCAAGGGGGGGGGTACTGTTGTGAATGGGTTTGAGATGAGTTCTGAGCAGAGGCTCCCTCTGGTGGTTACAAGCGGTACTAGTGAGGATTGTGAGGACTGGGAATCAGGTGTTACTGATTGGTCTTATATAAGGGAGTCATTTTCCCATCAGGGTTGCCGGTGATCAATTGTTCTGGTCTGAATCCTTCTTTCCAGTTTCCCTTGTAGCCTGCTGTGTCGTGTCTGCATCTCCTGCTATCAGATAAGACAATTTCTTCTTTTGTGTTTTTGCTATATTTTTGCATTTTTGTCCTGCACTTCTGTGGGGGCCTTCAGGGTCCCCTCCGGGGGCTTTTGCCCTCTCAGTTTAGTTCAGCCACTGTGTTTTGTACTTTTGCTTTTTCCAGTTTTTTTTCAGTGGCTGCTGTTTTGATTTTGTTACACCAGAGAACTAATTTAGGTGGTAGAGGTCGTGTGATCTCAGGTGATTTTGAAATTAGTAGAGTTGGTGTTTTTCAGGGTTTTCTGAGATTGCAGTAAGTACCCTTCCTGTCCTTTTCTATTTAGATAGTTTGGGCCCCAGCGTTTGCTCATACTATTTTCTTTCTGTGTCAGTATTTCCTCTTGTCTAACCGCCATTACATGTTTGGGGGCTTTCTATTGTCTTTGGGGTTCTGCTCCGAGGCAGATGGCTTTCCTATTTCTATCTTTGGGTGTGGTTAGTTTCTCGGGCTGTGACGAGGCGTCTAGGACCAACGTAGGAACGCTCCACGGCTGCCTCTAGTTGTGGTGGTTAGTCAGGGTACTGCAATCTCATAGATTCCAACTGCTCTGGTGTATTGCCTTTTTTACCTGCACTCCTCAGCTACCGTAACATAACAAACATGTCTGTTTTTTATATGGATCGGGACATGTGATTTTGGCAGTCAATGACAGAAGCCCTTGTGTCACGACGATGTGAATGTTTTTTGCGCACTGATTGGCTGCCAGAATGTACACACATTAAGTTATTAAAAAAATTTCACTCCGCCGCTCCTCTGACCTATACACACCCCCCTCCACTCATAAAACACGTCTCCACGCTCATCATACAGAACCATTATCCTAGCAAAAGTCCTAACAAATGCATTAGTAGAAACAAAATCATTTACCGAACTGTGACCGAATTTTACCAACATTGAGGAAAAATGTTTGGGAAACCGATCATGAATCCAAATGTACTATGTTCATGCCGAATTTGAGATTGGTGAATGTTTTCCAAAAAAGTTTGCTCATTTCTATTTATAATGTTGAGCCGTAGAAATAAAAAAATAATATTTTTTAGCTCCAAATTTTTAATTTTCATAAGGTTAACAGGAGAAATTGCACCATACAATTTGTTGTGCAATTTCTCCTGAGCATGCCAATACTCAATATGTGGAGGAAAACTACTGTTTGGGTCCAAGGGCAGGGCTTGGCAGGGAAGCAGCACCATTTGACTTTTCGAATGCAAAATTTGCTAGAATAATTAGCAGATGCTATGTTGCATTTGGAGAGCCCCTGATGTGCCTAAACAGTGGAAACCCCCCACACATTACACCATTTTGTAAACCAGACCCCTCAGGGAATTTATCTAGATGTGTGGTGAGCATCTTGAACCCACAGGTACTTCATAGAAGTTTAAAACGTTGAGCCATGAAAATAAAAAAAATCTAATTTTTCCCACAAAAATGTGTGTTAGTCCCAAATTTTGAATTGTCACATGGGTAACAGGAGAAAATTTACTTCAAAATTTTGTTGTGAAATTTCTCCAGAGTAGATCGATATCCCATATGTGGTCGAAAACTACTTTTGAGGCACAGTGTAAAGCTCAGAAGGGGAAAAGCACCATATTGGAGTTAAGAATTTGCTGGACTGGTTTGATGGTGCCATGTCACATTGGTAGAGCCCCCTGAGAAGCCAGACCAGCATAACCCCCTTTAAGTCACCCCGTTTTACAAACTACGCCTCACAATGAATTAATCGAGGAGTACAATGACCATATTGACACCACAGGTGTGTCACAGAATTTTATATCATTAAGCAGTGAAGAAAAGTAATTACATTTTTACCACCAAGATTGTGTATTAGCCCCAGATTTTACATTTTCAGATTGAGAAATGGGTAAAAATGGCACTAAAATTTGTCCCACAATTTCTGCTGAATGTAGAAATGCCCTTTATATTGCCGTACTGCTTAGCTATATGTCATCACTTGGGAGGGACGGAGAACTATTTGCCTCCTGCAGCGCAGATTTTCCTACAATAGTTTGCGGACTCCATATACAGAGCCCCTAAGTCCTAGAAAAGCAGAATTCCCCTTCAAATAACCCCATCCGTAAATTAGGCGGGCTTTCATCACTGCAAAAATGTCAAACATGTTGGTGCTAAGTATGGTTTAAGCACTCTGTAGGGTTCAGAAGGGAGAGAGGGGCATTTGGATTTGGGAGTGGAGAATTTCTTTTGGGGAGTGAGGTGCCATAGTTTTTCCAGAGCCTTTGTGCTACCAGTAACGTGGAAGCCCATATATTTCCGTTAACAGATGACAGACCAGAGTGGCGACTTGCTTTTTTGTTGAATGAGTTGAAACTTTCATTGGAAATATTTTACATAACATTTAGGATCACATTTCTCTGGCGCTCTACGGTGAGAATTTACTTTGGGGTTTCCATCGAAATCTCCTAGTGACGTGACAAATGAAACCCCCAAGGGATCCATTCACAATAGTTACTTTGGACTTCGTCGGGCCTTTGTTCAGACGTGTCCTTCTTTTCAAATGTGCACCAAACTGTTGTTGACCGCACTTTTATGCTTGCTTAAAACGATGGACACCGCTGGATCATAGTTCCTATGGTGTCCACAGTGCCTCCATCTGCCTCATTATAGGGAACCTTTCATAGGGGGTTCCATCGGAATCACATATTTCTGAGAACTACACAGAATCCTCAGGCTATGGTTCCACGGTCCGGAACCATAGCGCTTTGGACGGAGCGGAAATTCCGCTCCGTCTAAGCCCCGCCCCCTTTATGACGCGCGATCTTTCCGGAGGTGTTCAGGACACCTCCGGAACACCTCCGGAAAGAGCGCAGGGCTACATAGCCCTGTGTTAATTCTGTTGCGGCGACGCACCGTCGCCGCAATACGCGAGGACATGCTGCGGTCTAAAAAGACGCGCCGCATGTCCGTTTACGCAGGTTTGCCACCTGCGTATTGTTACGCATGGTGGAGACGGGATTCCTTGAAATCCCCTCCACTATGCTGTAACATCTGGACGCTGCGTGTTTGGCGCTGCGCCAGCGCACAGCGCCAAACACGCAGCGTTTCCTGACCGTGGAAACTCACCCTCAGTGTACGTGTTCAGTGCAGAGTGCTGGATAAATGTGAGCCGAGCCATACTGCGATCTTTGGGAGGCAGAATTAACAAATCAACAGCAGGTGAAGAATTGGTTTTATTTATTTTTTACGCAGTTCCTCGTGCAGTATAAAAGATTAGATGACTTCATTCTTTGGGTCGGTGCAATTACAGTGATACCAGATTTATATTGAGTTTTTATGTTTGGCTCCTGTCTCAAATTAAAAGATGCTTTATATTGCAAAAGTTATTTTTTGCATCCACATATTTAGACAGCTATAATTTTTCCATATTTCAGCTGACAAAGTCATAGTACAGCTTCTTTTTTGCAGGACGAGATATTTTTATTGGTACCATTTTGGGAAACATTACATTTTTTGACCGCTCTCTACTTCGATTTTTGGGAGGCAGAATGAACAAAGACCAGCAATTCAGGAGTTGCTTTTTAGGGTTTGTTTTTATACCGCTCCACATGTGGTAAACTTGATAACACAGCTTTAGTCTTCGGGTCAGTACGATTACAGCAATAACACAGTTATATCTTTTTTTATGTTTTGGTGCTTTTGCACAATAAAAACTATTTTATGGAAAAAAATAATTATTTTTGCATTGCTTTATTTTGAAAGCTATAACTTTTTTATTTTTCTGCTGATAGAACTCTATGGTGGCTTGTTTTTTTGCATAACAATATGATGTTTTCAACTATACCATTTTTATTTTCATTTGCCTTTTTGTTCACGTTTTGTTGCACTTTTTGCTCAGAGGTATGATGATAAAGCATAGTTTTTTTGCCTTTTTTCATTTTTCACTGAATGGGTTAACTAGTGTAACAGTTCTGTAGGTCGGGTCGTTCCAGATGCAGCAAAACCAAATATGTGGACTTTTTTTTATTATTTTTTTACATAAATAAATGTATTTATTGGATTAATATTTTTCATTTATTTTTTGTTCTTTATTTGGGGATGCTTTAAAATATTTTTACAATTTTTAATAACTTTTTTACACTGTCCCACTATGAGACATCATCCTTACATTGATAGATCGTTGATCTGATACTTTGCAATGCTTCTGCACTGCATGGCAACAGAGCAGCGTCTGACAGGCAGGGAGAAGACATGTCAGCACCTGCTCTTTGCAGGAGCTCATAGACCACCTTCCCTGAAGGACTATGAAGGACCCTAAAGGACCCTGAAGGACCCCGATCTTGTGGCCAGGGAGACCATCGGCACAAAGCGATCACGTTATGCCGATGGCAGCAGACAGGAACATCACTTCTTCTGCGATGCTCCTTGATGTCGCTGTCACTATTGAAAGCTGCATCAGATGGATTAATTGTCCGCAATTGGTGCTAGCACTGACCGTGGGTGTAAACTCTCAGATATAGCTGACACCTGCACCTGATCTCTGTGTGAGTCCTTGTGATTGCGGCATATTGTACATATAAAAAATAAAACATTGTCAAAATATATATATATATATATATATATAAAACATGAAAATTTGATTTTTAGCAATTGGTCATTTAATGATGACACATTCCATTTAAAGAAGTCATATATTTGGGGACAGTGGTAACTCGCATACTGGAGTGCACGTGATAATGCATGTTCACTATGTAATAATCTCATTTCTAGGTAGAACTCAGAGTAATCACTTTCTCAGAACTGCTGACAGATGCTTTGGCCTCTGACTCATCTCCATAAGATCAGTTCATTGTCTTAGAAATAAAGGCACTTAATTAAAAATGAATGTGCACTTTAGGGGTCGTCCATCACTGTCTCATGGCTGCAAACTGATTAAAAAAGTTGTTAATTTAAAACTTCCCTCAGAATAACATTGTGCTTTGGGTTCATTTTTTAGCACTACAGGTATTAAACAAGGCTTTTTTTTGCTTGATATGCTTGTATTATAAAACAATACAAGGCCAAATGAATAGATTGGGATTTACACAGGTAGACCATACAGTGGGGACCATTAGATGTTAGGCCATCAGTCTCTTTTCCAGCTATTTTGTGACACAAGTGTAAAAACTGCCTTTTTTACAATAGGTTCATTTTTAAGTGTCTTATCCCCAATTTTTCTAGAACTGAAAAAAAATTGTAGCAAAATAACAGCATGGAAGCAGTCAAAAAATATTAAAGAAATATATATTGATAGCACATCTGTCACAATATCTTGAGTTATAACTAATGTTACTGTATATTATAGGCTATCCTCTTGGGAGGATTCAGATATATGAGGTTTCTTGTTTTTTTTATTAATGTCCTGTTGATACCTTTTTCATTGTTGTGTCTCTGAAACAGTCTAAAAGCTGGAACTTTAGTAAAGGCTTTGAAAAATCACCTGCTCCAATTAAAAGTCTAAAGATTTTGGATGCAGAAAAAGCAAAGTGGCCCTGCACGCTCATCAACACTTTTTACTCTATGCTGTATTTGCATGAGCACAAACAGAAGTTTCTTTTTAAGAAATGATGTCTACTTGGGGAAATGTGACATTTATTAGGGAATTTGGAAAACACATATGGTTTCATGTTTAAATAAAAAATAAAGCTAAGCTTGAAATATCAACAAATATTGGATCTGCTCTAAAAAGGCTAAACATTTCACTTATTTAAGTAGTAGTTGCTTAGAAACTAATTGGTGTGTATATGCAAGCACGGAAAAAAAATATTAGCAAGAGCTTTCTATATATACATACAGTGGGGAAAAAAGTATTTAGTCAGCCATCAATTGTGCAAGTTCTCCCACTTAAAAAGATGAGAGAGGCCTGCAATTGACATCATAGGTAGACCACAACTATGAGAGTCTAAATGAGAAAACAAATCCAGAAAATCACCTTGTCTGATTTGGCAAGATTTATTTTGCAAATTATGGTGGAAAATAAGTAGTTGGTCATTAACACTGAATGGCATTTTTTGCCTTTGCACAGTGTACAGAGTAAACTGCCAATCAGTGGTGTTGGTGGGATGATACAGAATTGAGAATTCAGAGATCTGGTAGATCTGCAGCAGAAAAAACAGGGATTTTATCAAAGTTGCAACATGCAGCCTAGTAATTGACACATCCCTGAAATCAGGGTCTCTGGAGTGGAGTTGGAGTGGAGTTGTTGTAGTAGTTTTCTGTAGTACGCTATGCTGTAGTATGTGTGTGTGTTTAGCTCCTGGTCCCTGTTTACATTTAATTTATTCCTCCCTGTCTCTATCCTCCTCCCTATTGTTGGTTAGTACTTTTGTAGGATAGAGATTTTCTGTTATTCCTATTTTGTTTTTGTGAGATCCACAAAAGAAAATAGAATGCGCCACAGCCCAATACTCCATTACAGAAAGGATCGCACAAACATGGCTATTAATGAACACCATAACTCAACCAGACCGGGTGTACATCCAAAAAAAAGTCCAAAGTCCTTGCAATAAAAACATATGAAAAAAAGATAGATGGCACTCACTGTCTTTAAAAATCCAATGCGCTTCTACGGGACCCGTAGAAGCGCACATTTGCGCAAAACGGCCGTTGTCCTGACACAGTATCCACTGAGAACTCTCCTGCCTCTGCAATTTTAAGATGTCCTAATAAAGTATTGGATTTTTAAAGACGGTGAGTGCCATCTATCTCTATTTTTCACATGTGTCTATTTTGTTTTTGGGTCTTGTTTACCTTGCATTTCTGTCCCATGCCTCATGGGGTGGAAGAGGAGACAAATTAGGGTTTAACAGAAATATAGTAAGGTCAGAGACTCGTGTCTCTTTGCCTTCATGAGTACCCCCAGGACAGGGATAGTTAGGGTACAGTTCCAGGGACAGTTTGAGGCCTTGCTT
>JARQOD010000002.1:565332938-565432291 GCA_033576555.1 Oophaga sylvatica | reverse complement strand
AGCTTTGACTAGCCACAAAGATAAACAGTAGTTTTTCATGCCAACCATGCATACAATTAGCCAACTGTGCTAGGATGCAATACATGGATACGAAAGGTCCCCAAAACTTTATTAGCTGCACTCTGAATCCTGGTCTATAGAGAGTATCACTTATGTCTGTGATGTCCACGTATCTTAGTAAAAAATATGGAAAATGATTTTTATGACGACACAACTCCTTTAAAACCTGGTCCCACTTTAGTACCCCTTGTCTGCTTATACTTTTATTCCATGCTGCTATATAATTAGCCATAAATATACAATGTGCTTAAACATTTTTACTTGTACAGGAGATTATACAATTGCCATTATATGTCATGTGAATGCTTTAAATAAAATCACACAAAATTGCTCGAAATCTTGCTGTTTCTTTAGAAGAAATCATAAGGAAGCCATTTTTTGTTGAACCTCTGAATCCGCCCTTGCTGGCCGTGATTCATAGCACATAATTCCCTGTGGTGATGATGAAATAAAGTTAATTGATGAATTTCTGACCTCTTTTCACCACCTCCAAGCTCCTGTGTAGCATTGAAAACCAAGTTCTTTTGCTCTATTAACTCACTTCATAATTTTTACTTTGTCTTTTATGTAATTCCTTCCAAAAACAAGAACTCATAGAACTAAGGTAAATCTTTACAAAACAGTATAATTAAAGTCAATGAGTAAAAAAGAGTATTTGATGCATATTTAAGATTAGGTAATCACATACTGTATAATTGATAATGTATGTTCAGTATGTTTTTCTTTTCAGGTGAATCATCTCTTTAGGCCGTGTCACACTTGCGTGTGTGATGCGAGAAACTCGCACGAGTCTCTCGCATCAACACCCGGCACTCGGACCGCAGCGTGCGGCTACATGTATTTCTATGCAGCTGCACACTCCGGTCCGAGTGCTGGCGGCAGTGCCGGGAATGATGCGAGAGACTCGTGTGAGTTTCTCGCATCACACGCGCAAGTGTGACACCGGCCTTACTCTGACTATCTTTCATAGGACTTCTTAAGAAGCAAATATCTTCAAGGGAGAGATACCGCCACACTGTGAGCAGACCACATATCACCACCCCATAGTGATCGAATAATACCACATGCAAGATAGAAATACCACCGCACAGTGAGCAGAATACACATATTATCACAACATTGTGACCGTATAATAACACAAATGAGGTAGAAATACTGTCACAAGTAGAGCAGACCACATATTATCACAACATAGTGACCAAATAATACCACATACAAGGGAGAAATACTGCCACACCATAATATTAATAATAATAATTTTATTTCTGTTGAGCCAACATATTCTGCACCACATTACAATTTAGAGGGGACTTTTACAGACAATAAAAGACATTACAGCAAAACAATAATCACATAAACCAACAGATACCAAGAGGAATGAGGGCCTGCTTGCAAGCTTACAATTTATGAGGAAATAGGGGAGATACAAAAGGTGGATGGTAAGAATTGCTTGCATTGTACGGACCAGCCATAGTGTAAGAAGTCGGGTGTTTATGTAAAGCTGCATGAACCGGTTTTCAGCCAGAATATGTAAGGGTATGTGCACACGTTGCGGATTCTGTTGCAGTTCTGCAGCAGATTTTGCCTTGCAGATCTGCAGCAGAACTGCAAGCGATGTACAGTATCATTCTAGTCAATGGAAATCAAAAAATGCAGTGCACATGCTGCAGATTTTTCTGCGCAGATTTGGTGCGGATTTAAAACTGCAGCATGTCACTTCTTTTGTGCAGAACTGCAGCGGTTTTACACCTGCTCCATTATAGGAATCTGCAGGTCTCAAAAGGCAGGGGAAATCTGCACAAAAACTGCAGTAAATCTGCAGATAAAAAGGACAAAAAAAGGATAAAAACTGCGCGGATTTTGACCTGCAGTTTCTGCCAAGAGATGCAGATTCTGTGCAGAAAATTCTGCAGACCAATCTACAACGTGTGCACATAGCCTAAAAGTACAGACACAGAGGGCTATTAAATGCATAAAGCGGGTGAGAACATAATACGAGGAACCTGGTTACAGTGAACATTTTGAACGGGCAACACAGGGATAGTTAAATAAATGTGTTGAGGCGGTAGGCCAGTCTGAATAAATGCGTTTTTAGGGCAGACCATGACCAGACCACATATTACCATCACATAGTGACCGAATACCACCACATACAAGGAAGGGATATCACTGCACCATGACTAGATCACATATTATAGTCACATACTGAACGGACAATACGGCATACAAGGGAAAAATATTCAGACTACATATTACCACCACATAGTTACTGAATAATACTATATACAAGGAACAAATTCCACCACAACATGACTAGTCTACATATTATCATCACGTAGTTACAGTATAATACCACACACAAGTGATAAATCAATGCCAAATAACATATTACCCCTATGGATGATAGACCCGTGAAAGTTCAGGATGTGGTACCCGATCCGAACTTTATTCCAAAGTTTGGTTCTGGCACCGGAACTCTTCAACCAGAACCCCTTTGAAAACAATCCAGCACAGACCACTATCACTTCTTAAGTCCAGGATTCGTCTCTGCAGGAAATAACACGCAGACAACCATAGGTGGTCACTTCTAGGACACATTCCCCACTTTTTCCTCAACTTCTACACTTTGCCAGATGACAAAAAAACAACATAGTGCTGCCTTATACAGTAACAGGACCTCCCTTTCGAAAACAGCATCCTCAAAAGTAAAACATATTACAGCAGTAATGATGTTCACTAATTGGTCCCTTCAGTAATTTTGTCCCAAAATTGCCACCATAAATTAATAATGCATGTTCCTCATTCTGGCCCCCAAACAGTAATTATATCCAACAAAGTGAACTCATCCTTTAATAATGTCCCATCCTTGCCCCTTCCTGTAATAATGTCCCCCATCCTGGGCCCTTCCAGTAATGTCCCTATTCTGAGTTCCTTGCTGTAATGTCCCTCATCCTGGCCCCTATTTGTTCTCCTATCCTGTAACCCATATGTTCTCCCATTCTGGTCTCCATATGTTTTCCCATCCTGTGTCCCATATTTTTTCCCATCTTGGCCCCCATATGTTTTCCCATCTTCATCCTAGGCCACATATGACATATGTTTTCCCATCCTGGGCCCCATCTGTTTTCCCATCCTGGGCACCATATATTTTCCCATCCTGGGCTCAATATGTTCTCTCATCCTGGACTCTATATAGTCCCTCTTCCTGGGCTCCATATGTTCTTGCATCCTGATCCCCATATAGTCACCATCATGATCCCCTATGTTTTCCCATCCTGGTCCCCATACGTTCTCCCATCCTGATTCCTATATGTTCTCTCATACTGGTCCCCATATGTTCTCCCATCCAGGCAACATACGTTCTCCCATCCTGGGCCCCAAATGTCTTTTACCCCATATTGCCACTCCTATTCTTCATTTTGAAAAAAAATATTTTTACCTGTTTGCTGTCCGGCAGCATCCTCTTCCTGCTTGGATAGGACAGCGCAAGGCAGTGACGTCATATTTGGCGACGTGCGCACAGACAGCTGCTGGCTTCTAATTCGCTGGCAGCTGTTAACTATTGTGTGCAGGGAGCCGGTGTCTTTTGTGTAGCAATACATTTCAACTGAATGTTCATCCGAGGATGCACATTTAGTTGAAAATGGTGGGTACATACAACCGGATAGGGACACCCCTTCTTGACATTTCAGGGATCCGACTGCAACTTGATAACTTGAGAATCATCTGAATCTCATCCCTAGCTTTAAATCTGCATTATCATTTCTCATCTGTTGTAGGAACAAAAAAAAACAAAAACGGCCGACTACTGAATGAACATCAACAAGTGGCCACTTCTGTCTGAAAATTCATCGCTTTCCTTTATAATGTCTATCATTTTACCAGAAAAAAAATAGAACATTATTTCTTCTGAACTCTACTATGGAGTCTGGTATACATTGTTTTTCATGTATTTGGGTAAATGAGATATAATATGATAAATTATAAATATTAAGTAGAGATGAGAAGATATTTTGAAATATGGGAGAGAGAACAGATATGGAAACAGAGAGACAAGAACGATCTAATCCGCTTTCCTTTTCCTAGTGAATCTGGAGATGGAACCTAGCTCGATAATACATACTACCAGTCCTGCTCTCGACTGGGCTCCATTGGGAACCACTGGTCTCTAAAAACCATTGGAACCACTGATCTAATGACTACCACAGTACAAGGTATGAAAATTTGCTTGATAAACTTGGATGTAACATCACAGCTCCTGGGCTAAGCCATGTATAGCGTCTTTAGACTTCTCTCTAATGATTCATCAGTGTGAGAAATGGTGCCTGATAACTCGTGAATCAACTTTCAAAGTGTTCGAATTCTCATGAAACTGCACATTTCAAGAATTTTGACTTGAACTCGATCCTCCATGAATCGATCCCCTCTTGCCTAATATTAAGTGCTTTAGAAAAAGATAGTAACATAGTATATATTGTGTTTTGGAGTCATACTGGCACCTTAGGAACAACTGGAGGATAACATGAGAAAAATACACTGTGGATGAAGAGAAGAATGCACAAGGTATACTGACAAAACTTTTTTCAGGTTCCCATGGAAGCTCTTCAATATAATAAATCATCTATGTATTAAGAAAAATTGTATATAACAGGGCTTCTCAAATCTTTTATCTTGGGGTTTCAACCGACAGATGAAGAAAATGCCCAGACCTCACCAGGCAGACCAAGATGATGTCTCGGCTTCACCATTCGTAGTGCAAGCACATGCGAAAATTAAAAAAAATCTTTCAATTTTTCTTTTTTTTGTCATTTGAATACAGTATAACAATAACATAAGCAAAGAATAAATGTTTTTTTGTAATTTACCCTAGTATATTTCTGGTACTTCTTCATCACCATATGGCTCCTTGACCTCCAGCTTATTTTTCTTTACTGTTAAAGTTCTCCTTTTACTATAAAGGGTTATTGATTTAATTTACTAAGATGGTGACGGATTCTTATGTTTTACAAAAAATCAAATATTTTTTTACCACCATACCTTTGTTATGAGGTTTTCAGAAATCAGGGCTACAAAAGAACTCCTTTAACTCCCTCTCTTCAGAATTCCTTCCATCATCATTAACAACTTCTTGTATTTCTTGTCTTGAGTTATAGTTATAGGTACGGTGCTCTTCCCTATAGGTACCATGCCACTAGTTTGAAAACAGTCGTAAATTTTTGCAATTACAGTTGACACAATTATACTCAATGGAATTTTTGCTTTCTTTTATAAATCAAGTGATAATTACCGTATTCATCTAGCAGTCAGGAGACCTTGATAAATAGGCCCTCCATGTCTTAATTAAAACAATGCTTTGAATCATTTGCAGCAAATTACATAGATAAGTAAGTGACAGCAAAAGCCGGGGTTCTGCCAAATGAACCAGATTACCATCAACCAAAGCTAACGGGAAGAATAATGCAACTTCTACCTGCCAATAAACTCCAGATCAGCACAACTGATAATAATCCCTGACGGTCTTCATTCATATCTTCCTCTGTCATAGCAGGAACACCAACATAGCAGCTTACGTGCTTGTAAACCTCAACTTCACTGATGCAATATCACAGCTACATTTAACGTTGGAAAAAGAAATTGAATGGTAATTTTCCAAAAACACTCTCATATTCTGTCTGTTATTCTAATTAAGTCATATTATGGGGATATACTCTGTCTAAATGTCACCTTATCTAAAACTGAGATACTACAGTACTTCTAACATCATGGGAAAGTCATTACCATCGCCCCAAACTATTAGCAGTCATTACATATTTATTGCCAAAAATTATTCTGCTTCTCATTTTCTGGACCAATGGTTAACAAAGTCCCAGATAAAGTAGAATACTTTAAACAGGACCCGTCTATACGTTTTTGCACTTATTTTATTCCCACTGCACCCGAGTAGAAGTTTTTTTACATCCATCACACGGTTCCAGAGATATGTATAGGTCTTTTTATTTAGTGCTAATTTTTATGGTCTTTATAAAAGGGGTGGTGTTGCTTTCAAGATTCTCCGTGGGCATGATTTTATTTTGCTCGCATTATTGCCCTTCAAATAACGCCCCTTGCCAAAATTAGCATTAATAAAAAGGTCTATCCATATCTCTGGAATTGTATGGTGGATTTAAAAAAAAAAGTATTTGCAGGAATTCAGACAGAATAAAATAAGGCAAAAACTGGACACTTCTGACCTGGTGAAATGTTCTATGTGAAGGGAATGCCTTTCAGTGTCATTAAACAGGTTGTCCAGCTAAATAAGGAACGGTTTGGGTGTGTTTTAAACTGAGATGAATTGAACTTAGGTAATATACTATATACATGGACTCTCTGAAAACTAGCGGTGTGGTTGTTTCAAGATATGCACTTAAAGAAAAATGTGCTGCATGATTGAGTCGCCAGAGGAAAGCCAAATGACCCTGATCAAAAGTTCACATACCTCATTTCTTAGTACCCTGTATTGCCCCCTCAGTAACGTTTATGGTTGTGGCCAAAAAGTTAAATTTTGGTCTCATCACTCCAAATTACTTTGTTCCAGAAGTTTTGAGGCTTGTCTCTGTGCTGTTTTGCATATTGTAGGCGAGTTACTTTGTGGCATTTGCGCAGTAATGGCTTTCTTCTGACTCTTGACCATGCAGCCCATTTTTCTTCAAATGCCTTCTTATTGTGCATCTTGAAACAACCACACCGCTGTCCACACCGCTGAGAGTCCAGTATTTCTGCTGATGTTATTTGTGGGTTTTAATTTTCATCCCAAACAATTTTCCTGGCAATTGTCACAGGTCACAGGTGAGGATGTTACCTTTATTAGCCATTCAAACTCATTTGTGTCAACTTCTGTACATGCTATCAGGCCAAAGTCACCAGGGCATGTGAACTTTTGATCAGGGTCATTTGGATGTTTTGGGTTGTCATTATGATTTAAAAAGAGAAAACACAGTAGTTTGACAATAAATGGCTTCACCGAACCACTAATCATGAGTGGAGACAAAGTTTTGGTGTTATCTTCATATTCTCTGAAAAAAGGCCAAGAAAGCAAAAATTCTGCCGGGGTATGTAAACTTTTGAGCACAACTGTATGCTGGGTATGCCACTATAAGGTTGCTATTTTTCAACTGAAAAAAGATGCCAATGTGGGTTGAAACGCGTAGTAGCAGTAGAAGAACCACAGCTATAGACTTTCCAGTAGTGCAGTCACTTTATTAAACATGTTTTTATCCCTACTTGGAAAATTATTATCTGTGGTTGCTTTTCACACAATCACCCCAGACGATCACAACTGATTCATATTTTTTTACCCTCCTTTGTTAGGGTTTACCCTATTTTGTGTGCTTGTTTCAACCTTCATCACCTATCTTCCTTACTTTGGGATAAGTTTGCCTTGTAGGGTTACCTACAGATGAAGTAACATATCATGACAAGTGCTGCCAAAGAAGAAGTTCAGCTGTTCTCCATTGGCGAATTCAGCATCACAACATGTATAGTCTAAATTATTATTTTTATAATTTTCCCTGGAAACATTTTGTGCTCTGGTGCCTGAATATACATGGATTCTGTGAGATCATTAAAAATAGACATTAATATTCTACTGAATAGAAATACTGAAATTACTTTGTGTGTAGTATTACTGTATAGAATGCAGTCAATCTATAAATATACATTGACTTAAAGAATGTCTAATGTACTCTAATATCCCTTTTGATATGAGCACACAAAACACATTGAAACATTAGCATCACAGTACAAAAGCACAGATTACGCCTACGGTAGCCCTTGTGGGTTTTTTCTCCTAGTTTGCAGCGCTTGTCTTTCTATCCTTATTGTCATCTATGTTTTCATACTGAATAGTACGGAATAGTTTTCTAATTCTTAAATTATCCATTTCTATTATGTCATGTTCATCTTATTCCTTGTATTTCCTACTTCACATCTACATTGTATTTCCATTACCTTTTACAGTTGTTTTTAATTGCTTTTTTTCTATATCATTCATATTGCTTATACAGTAGCAAATGCATACCAAAAGGTCAATCTATTGGCATAGACCTATGAGCATGTTAGGCATATACCTCGGGAGTATTTCTCAAGGTGCTTTAATGCAGTTTGGACTTAGCTGTACAAGAAATTTCATTGCCATTTTATCTTACTTATTGGTTAGCACCTTTTTTCCTAAAGTTTAGGAAAACTAAATATACAGCCTGGACACAGTGGGACACAGTGGGACACTGGCCTTATAATTATTATTCACTGTACATAATGCTTTGTACTTGGAATAAAACAGAATAAAGTATTGGCTTTTCTTGTTAAATCTGTACAAAGTTTTCTGGTTTTCTCCTCTGGGTATACATAAATGTATCACATTGTCAAATTGCCTGGAATATATGAAGGAACAGAAAACTGTTTGTACTAAGCAATGCTTTTTGGTCTTTACTAAGAATTGTAGACTGGTGAATGCCAATGGAATCCGTGGAGAATCGAGAAATGCCTTCAGAGGCATTTTTTGTCACAATAACATTTTTTGTTACAATACAGAAATTGAGTATATGAAAATTAGTACCCTAAGTATAAGAGTAGCAACCATGGCAGATGCCAAAGATCCTAAGGTCATTTAAGGCCCCCATAAGCATGAGATAACTGTCAGGTAAGTGATTGTTCGGCCGACGGCTATGTTCCCCGACTCCCCCATACATGGTAAAGCTTGGCTCAGCATAAAGCTCCTATGTTCTCTATGAAAGAGTAGCTGTTGGCAGTGGCTTATCCTCAGGGAAAACAAATGGATCAGCTGTTGAAATTCAACACTCCCGATACTTCTCTCCCCAAACATCATATGTCGGGGGGAGAATCTGGAGGCCCTCATACACATTATACTACAAACCAATGCTGATGTCGGTGGGAGTGGCTGACTTTATAGTAACGTGTATGGTGACTTGATGATGTGAGCATGTGGTAGATGATGGGAAATAATGAAAGTGGACAGGAGAATGTTTATTTAATGACGTTCAATAGAAAAGAGAAGACACTGGATGGAGAACACAATAACCTTAAGCATTTCTGACTTGCTGCTTGAAGGGGTTGTCCCACAAAATAACTCCATGTAGGTTAGTTGAAGTTGAGAATTACTACATTGAAGTTTTTCTTGGGCCCCTGTAGTTAATTTTTATGCCACTGCTGGAAAGCACTTTTACTTTTGCAATTATACTAGTATTGAATAAATGTATGGAAACAACAGTATCTTCATGGAAGAATGAACATTTTTGGTCTTTTCACTTTGTGTTGGTGCTGTTTAGTAAAGGAATAAGTTGGATTAGTCTGACAGTAGGGTGCTTTTGGGCACCTACATAATTTTCCTGAAGATATGCACTAGGAACGTCATGAGCATTGCTTTAAATGCTTGAAGGAAACCTCTCTGGCGATTCATGCTATTTAACCAGCGGGCAGCCTGACGGCATGATTGCAGCCAACTATTTTATTCTCTAAAGTGCTTTGGGCTTTCAGAGAAAATGTACTTTGATGTCCTGACTGGAGACCACAGCCAATTTAATAGCCATTAAATTAATTCTTGAATGTCCGTGGCAGCATTTTCCAGCATTGCTGCAGTTTATTGACTGGTCTTTTCCAATGTACATGCAAGGGAGTGACCTGTCAATCACCCGCAGCAAGGCTGGGGAGATCCGGCCAGGGGCGGTGCTTATCTAGTCTTAACTCTGGCTGTGGTATCTGGCTGGATCTTCAGAGTATATTTTCTCTTTAATGCCAGTGCATTTCATTAATATACCTGGACCAACTGTGCTATTCATGCTGGCCACACTTTGGGCAGCATGAATCGCCTGACAGGTTCTCTTTAACTTAGTTGCGATAAATCAATATAAAACTGGATGAGTGTTTGCAGACTGCTTTTCTGCAATTTAGCCATGTTGCTTAATAAAATACCAATTATAGTACATGTATACAGTGATCAGCATAAATGAGTACACCTACTTTGAAGTAAGATTGTAATCAATATGTCAATGAACGCTAGAACTATTTCTGGCATTCTGATATAGGTTAAAAAAATGATCTATGAAACTCAGTCTTGTCAAAATTTTAGAAATTGTTCTTGTGTTGAGTGAGATATTCATTAAATTCTTATCTTTCAAAAGGGGGTCACTTATTTATGCTGAGCACTGTATATTGCGATTACATAGCTGCATACAAAAAAAAAATCTCACTTACCGACAGTTAATGCTAATTCATAATTGCTAACATTTATCATGATGTTTATGTCCCACCCCCACTTTTGCCTCTGCCTCTCCCGGAACCCTAAAATTTAAATACCCCTCACCCTCTTTTGTCCCAGGACGATTGTGAAATCTGAGACATCTCATGTCTAGGCTAATGACAGATGTGCAGATACATTGGGTCAAATATTAGTGGCTTCCAGATATAAACAGGATAGTCGTCGGTATTGTTTTTGATCTGTTCTAAACAATGGGTTAATTGCCATTCCTGACAATGAGATGACACAACAGCTCTTCAGAGTATAGTGTTCTGTAATGGTTTTATAATTAGGTTTAGCATTTTTATGAGGGAAAAAAAATCTGAAATATACAGATGGCGTTGTCATTTATTTTTATCTGTGTTTATTTTTACTAGCCGAGAAAGTGCAACAAAAAGTGAAGTAGTAACAAAGGCATTAGCAGTCACACCCACTGCTGCAAAACAGACGTGTGCGCCTATTAAAGCATAATACCGAGGAGCGCTCGCAGCCTTTCTTTGCTAATTCATTTTCTAAGACATAAGCCTCAATAATGCATAATACTGTCATAGTGTACAATAATAAATTATATTGTGGTACCGTGTTAGCCAGAAAAATCGATGTGAATACTTTTCCATCCAATTATGACAAGAGCATTCTTAAGGTGATACCTTTATTGGCTAACCAGAAAATTATATGTTCGCTAGCTTTCAGAGCTCAAGGCTCCTTCTTCAGGCAAGATTACATTTGGAATAATAAGAAAGACACATTAGATGCTTACTATAGTAGGAAATTTGTTCAAGACCTGGGAGGTGTGATGCCTTCAAAAGATAAGCAAAGGAAATCAAATTAGCATTTTCTTACAAATGGAGAGCTAGTGGGCATGTGTTATTAGTTATCCGGAGTCCTTCCGGTGAAGGTGTGAACTGTGTCTATGTAATGAGTCATAAAACCGGGTGTTAAGTTGAGTCCTAGTGTCAAAGTATTGAACATCCTAATAAGTTTGAATTCCCATATTTTTCTCTCCCTGTCATCCTTAAAATGACCTTTTAGTATTAAGACTTTTAAGTCTGTCATACAATGTCCAGTTCCAGAGAAATGTTTTCCCACAGGCGTGTCCATTTCATTCCTGATCGTATGTCTGTGTAGATTCATCCTTGTTTGTAGTTTTTGCATGGTTTCCCCAATATAGATAGCTCCAGGGCACCTTGTACATTGTATCATGTACACCACATTGGAGGATGTACATGAAAAGGAACCCATGACCTTATAGTCCTGATTTGTGTTTGGTACACGGACTGTATTTGTTGGTAATATGTGGGTGCAAGTTTTGCATTTTTTGTTGTTACATGGGAATGTGCCAGTCACTGATGGTGACGAAAGGACACTTCTGACAAGGAGATTCCTTAAGTTAGGGGGCTGTTTGTAGGAGAGGAGTGGTAGTTCTGGGAATATGTCTTTCAATTTGTGGTCCCTGTGGAATATGGGTTGGAGATCAGCACCAATTTTCCTTAGGATGCTCATGTGGGGGTTGTATGTGACCACAAGAGGTACCCTGTTGTTGTCCTCTCTCAGTTTGTAATCCAGGAGGTGCTTCTTGGGATTCTTGTAGCCCTGTGGATCTGTTCATCTATTACCAGTGGATGGTATCCTTGTTGTAGGAATGTATTCCTCAGAGATAGCAGCTGTAGTTCCCTGTCTTTACTGTCTGAACAGATCCGAATATATCTCAGAGCTTGACTGTAGATGATGGATTTTTTTGTGTGTCTTGGATGAAAGCTGTTCCATCTAAGGTATGCTGGACGTCCTGTGGGCTTATGGTAAATTGATGTTTGTATGGCGTTGTCCTTGATGTATATGGTCAAGTCCAGAAAATGTATTTGAGACTTTGAAAAGTTGAGGGTGAGCTTGATGGTTGGGTGGTATTTGTTGAAGTTATTGTGGAAGGTGAGCAGATCATCTTTTGAGCCTGTCCAGATTATTAGCAGATCATCAATGTAGCGGAAGTATGCAAGAGGTTTAATAGGGCAAGATGACAAAAACTCCTCCTCCAGTTTCGCCATAAATAGGTTGGCATATTGTGGGGACATTTTGCTTCCCATGGCGCTGCCCATGCACTGTTGGTATAAATTGTTCCCAAAAGAAAAATAGTTGTGATGAAGCACAAACCTGATGAATTGCAGTGTTGGTTCTGTGGCCAGATTGTTCTTTTGAAGGAAATATTTACATGCTGTGATTCCATCCTCATGAGGAATGTTGGAATAGAGAGACTCTACGTCCATGGTGGCTAGTATCGTGTCCCTTGGAAGTGGGCCCAGCGCTGACAATTTGCAAAGAATATCCGTGGTGTCCTGGATATAGCTGGGTGTGCTCCTCACCAAGGGTTTTAGAATGTTCTCCACCCAGCCGGAGATATTCTCAGTTAAAGTCCCAATACCAGAGATGATGGGCCTCCCAGGATTACCTTCTTTGTGTATTTTAGGCAACATGTAGAAGGTACCTGTTTTGGGATTGCCTGGTACTAGTTCCAGTAGTGAGGATGAAGTAGAATCAAATCCATTGATGATACGTGTTAGTTCCTCAGTGTATTGTTTGGTAGGATCTTCCTGAAGTGGAGTGTAGTATTTTATATCCAAGAGTTGTCTGTTTGCTTCCTGGATGTAATCTGTCGTGTTCATGATGACTATAGCTCCTCCTTTGTCCGCTGGTTTGATGATGATATTGTTGTTGGCTTTTAAGGATTGTATAGCTTTTCTTTCCTCCATGCTGATATTGTTTGGCACTTTATGGTGTCTGTCCAAAATGTCAGATTTAACTTTTTTGCGGAAACAGTCTATGTAATGATCCAGAGTTTGGTTGTGTCCGGGTTGCGGGGTCCAGTTTGTCCTCTTTTTCTTTTTTGCTGTGTTATTCACATTGTCTTGTGAAGTGATATCTGCATGGTTATGAAAGAATTCTTTGAGTCGCAATCTGCGGAAGAATTCCTCGATGTCACTACAGAACTGAGCCGTATCCAGCTGTTTTGTAGGACAGAATGTTAGTCCCTTTGATAGAACATGCATTTCTCCTGTGTTTGGCTTGTATTGTGAGAGGTTCACAACAGAGGGCAATGTATGTAAATGATTCTGTAAATAGGGCTTACCTTCAGCTACATTGAGACCTGCTTTCTTCCTGAGTCTGTCCAGTTTCTTTTTCTTGTTGATAATGAGGTGATGTTGTAAATTATTGTAGAATTCCTGTAGCGTCTCCTTGATGAAACGTGAACCCGGTCCTTGTATTCGGTCCTGTAGGTAATTTATCTCTTTATGGATGGTCCTTTTCTTGTGGTAGAAAAATCCAATGAGATGATTCCGCAGTCTCTCAGATGATCTGTAGCAAAGTTTCTGTGAAAAATGGGTGTTGTAGGTATATTTTGTTGGATTCCTTATCATGAGGCCTTTAGGGATTAGGTTTTACTTTTTGCATCTGGATAGAAAGAAGATGTCGCTGTTCATTTGTGCCAGCTAGCTCTCCATTTGTAAGAAAATGCTAATTTGATTTCCTTTGCTTATCTTTTGAAGGCATCACACCTCCCAGGTCTTGAACAAATTTCCTACTATAGTAAGCATCTAATGTGTCTTTCTTATTATTCCAAATGTAATCTTGCCTGAAGAAGGAGCCTTGAGCTCTGAAAGCTAGCAAACATATAATTTTCTGGTTAGCCAATAAAGGTATCACCTTAAGAATGCTCTTGTCATAATTGGATGGAAAAGTATTCACATCGATTTTTCTGGCTAACACGGTACCACAATATAATTTATTATTGTACACCATGAAAATGGAAGATACCCCAATGTACCGATCACAGATGGATTTGAAAAATCTCCTGAAGAAACTGGCACAAATGAACAGCGACATCTTCTTTCTATCCAGATGCAAAAAGGAAAACCTAATCCCTAAAGGCCTCATGATAAGGAATCCAACAAAATATACCTACAACACCCATTTTTCACAGAAACTTTGCTACAGATCATCTGAGAGACTGCGGAATCATCTCATTGGATTTTTCTACCACAAGAAAAGGACCATCCATAAAGAGATAAATTACCTACAGGACCGAATACAAGGACCGGGTTCACGTTTCATCAAGGAGACGCTACAGGAATTCTACAATAATTTACAACATCACCTCATTATCAACAAGAAAAAGAAACTGGACAGACTCAGGAAGAAAGCAGGTCTCAATGTAGCTGAAGGTAAGCCCTATTTACAGAATCATTTACATACATTGCCCTCTGTTGTGAACCTCTCACAATACAAGCCAAACACAGGAGAAATGCATGTTCTATCAAAGGGACTAACATTCTGTCCTGCAAAACAGCTGGATACGGCTCAGTTCTGTAGTGACATCGAGGAATTCTTCCGCAGATTGCGACTCAAAAATTCTTTCATAACCATGCAGATATCACTTCACAAGACAATGTGAATAACACAGCAAAAAAGAAAAAGAGGACAAACTGGACCCCGCAACCCGGACACAACCAAACTCTGGATCATTACATAGACTGTTTCCGCAAAAAAGTTAAATCTGACATTTTGGACAGACACCATAAAGTGCCAAACAATATCAGCATGGAGGAAAGAAAAGCTATACAATCCTTAAAAGCCAACAACAATATCATCATCAAACCAGCGGACAAAGGAGGAGCTATAGTCATCATGAACACGACAGATTACATCCAGGAAGCAAACAGACAACTCTTGGATATAAAATACTACACTCCACTTCAGGAAGATCCTACCAAACAATACACTGAGGAACTAACACGTATCATCAATGGATTTGATTCTACTTCATCCTCACTACTGGAACTAGTACCAGGCAATCCCAAAACAGGTACCTTCTACATGTTGCCTAAAATACACAAAGAAGGTAATCCTGGGAGGCCCATCATCTCTGGTATTGGGACTTTAACTGAGAATATCTCCGGCTGGGTGGAGAACATTCTAAAACCCTTGGTGAGGAGCACACCCAGCTATATCCAGGACACCACGGATATTCTTTGCAAATTGTCAGCGCTGGGCCCACTTCCAAGGGACACGATACTAGCCACCATGGACGTAGAGTCTCTCTATTCCAACATTCCTCATGAGGATGGAATCACAGCATGTAAATATTTCCTTCAAAAGAACAATCTGGCCACAGAACCAACACTGCAATTCATCAGGTTTGTGCTTCATCACAACTATTTTTCTTTTGGGAACAATTTATACCAACAGTGCATGGGCAGCGCCATGGGAAGCAAAATGTCCCCACAATATGCCAACCTATTTATGGCGAAACTGGAGGAGGAGTTTTTGTCATCTTGCCCTATTAAACCTCTTGCATACTTCCGCTACATTGATGATCTGCTAATAATCTGGACAGGCTCAAAAGATAATCTGCTCACCTTCCACAATAACTTCAACAAATACCACCCAACCATCAAGCTCACCCTCAACTTTTCAAAGTCTCAAATACATTTTCTGGACTTGACCATATACATCAAGGACAACGCCATACAAACATCAATTTACCATAAGCCCACAGGACGTCCAGCATACCTTAGATGGAACAGCTTTCATCCAAGACACACAAAAAAAATCCATCATCTACAGTCAAGCTCTGAGATATATTCAGATCTGTTCAGACAGTAAAGACAGGGAACTACAGCTGCTATCTCTGAGGAATACATTCCTACAACAAGGATACCATCCACTGGTAATAGATGAACAGATCCACAGGGCTACAAGAATCCCAAGAAGCAACCTCCTGGATTACAAACTGAGAGAGGACAACAACAGGGTACCTCTTGTGGTCACATACAACCCCCACATGAGCATCCTAAGGAAAATTGGTGCTGATCTCCAACCCATATTCCACAGGGACCACAAATTGAAAGACATATTCCCAGAACTACCACTCCTCTCCTACAAACAGCCCCCTAACTTAAGGAATCTCCTTGTCAGAAGTGTCCTTTCGTCACCATCAGTGACTGGCACATTCCCATGTAACAACAAAAAATGCAAAACTTGCACCCACATATTACCAACAAATACAGTCCGTGTACCAAACACAAATCAGGACTATAAGGTCATGGGTTCCTTTTCATGTACATCCTCCAATGTGGTGTACATGATACAATGTACAAGGTGCCCTGGAGCTATCTATATTGGGGAAACCATGCAAAAACTACAAACAAGGATGAATCTACACAGACATACGATCAGGAATGAAATGGACACGCCTGTGGGAAAACATTTCTCTGGAACTGGACATTGTATGACAGACTTAAAAGTCTTAATACTAAAAGGTCATTTTAAGGATGACAGGGAGAGAAAAATATGGGAATTCAAACTTATTAGGATGTTCAATACTTTGACACTAGGACTCAACTTAACACCCGGTTTTATGACTCATTACATAGACACAGTTCACACCTTCACCAGAAGGACTCCGGATAGCTAATAACACATGCACACTAGCTCTCCATTTGTAAGAAAATGCTAATTTGATTTCCTTTGCTTATCTTTTGAAGGCATCACACCTCCCAGGTCTTGAACAAATTTCCTACTATAGTAAGCATCTAATGTGTCTTTCTTATTATTCCAAATGTAATCTTGCCTGAAGAAGGAGCCTTGAGCTCTGAAAGCTAGCGAACATATAATTTTCTGGTTAGCCAATAAAGGTATCACCTTAAGAATGCTCTTGTCATAATTGGATGGAAAAGTATTCACATCAATACTGTCATAGAAAACTATTAAAAATTGCTGAAGCAAAAATGGCAATAACCAAATAAATGGCCCATTTCAAGTGTTGTCCACACACACAGTCCCATCTATTATATAGTATGAGCAGTCAAACTATAGAATGCCCTGACTCCAAAATATAGTAATGAGAATCTCTGGGAGGGACAGAGGCGCCCATAAAACAGGGCAATACCATTTGATAAAGGATAGGTGTTAGCATTGGTAGCGCTCACCGGAAGGTGTTGTGTGCAGGCACAAAACCTATAAAAGCTGTTGGTGCTGCCCCATGGCTGGAGGAAAAGGTTAATCCAGATGTATATGGCAAAATGTTAACTGTCACGTTTAGATGGTCTGTCCTGAGTCACTAGTTTTGTGACGCAACAGCGATCTCCCCAGCGATATCGCTGTGTGTGACATTCAGCGACGATCAGCCCCCCTGCTGGGGATCACTGATCGTCGCTGAATGTCCTGGACATTTTTTTGATCGTTGGTCTCCTGCTGGCCAGCACGCATCGCTGCATGTGGCAGGCAGGAGACCAGCGATCAGCTGGTAACCAAGGTACACATCGGGTTTCCAGGCGCCAGGGGCACATGGAAACCCAATGTGTACGTTGGATACCAGCGCGCTGCTGCAGGGGAGCTGGTAACCAAGGTACACATCGGGTTTCCAGGTGCCGCGCAGCGCCTGGAAACTCGATGTGTACCTTGGTTACCAGCTCCCTGCACCAGCTGGCTGGTATCCAACGTACACTGCGGGTAACTAAGCAGTGTACGTTGGATACCAGTCCGCTGGTGCAGGGAGCTGGTAACCAAGGTACACATCGAGCTTCCAGACCTGCACGGCACCTGGAAACCCAATGTGTACCTTGGTTACCAGCTCCCCTGCAGCAGCACGCTGGTATCCCCCCGACGCCTGGAAACCCGATGTGTACCTTGGTTATCAGCTGATCGCTGGTCTCCTGCCTGCCACACGCAGCAATGCTTGCTGGCCAGCAGGAGACCAACGATCAAAAAAAATGTCCATTAATATAATAACGATATTTATCTGTGGAACAGTTCCATAGCATCAACAAGCAACTGTGCGGTAAGGAAGCTTCAGTAGAAAGACTGATACAATCAAGTAGTTGCTGAGGATCTGCAGGTAGGTAACTTCTTTACGATATGTGCCGTACATATACAATTTAAGTCGGAAGCAGGTGTATGGAGCAGGCTCCTGAGGTAAGCTCTCGCCATATTTGGCAGGTAATGACTGTGTGTTACAGCTAGAACCTGCCTCTCACAATCACAGGTGGCGTTTTTAACCTGTTAAATGCTGCTGTCACACTCTGATGGCAACCTCACTACACTCCCCACCTCTCCCTCACAACAGCTTCTTTAAAAAGCTTCGGCAAGTGTCTAGAGTAGCGGCGTGGCGCTGGAAGAAAACACACTCTCAAGAAGACTTCACCACATACAAATAAGCCACGTTCACGTTCAAGTTGGCCCTCACCTCCACTAAACAGTTCTACTTCACAATCTTCATATCTTCCGCATCCCACAACCCCAATAAGTTATTCAGCATTTTTAACTCCCTCCTCTGTCTACCACCGCCCCCTCTGACTTTTCTCATCTGTGCAGAAGAATTTGTAGCACATTTCAAAAACTAGCTCGACCAAACCAGGCATGCCTCTACTGCTCAACCACCACAACCCCTACGTATAACAGACCAGTGCATTTTCTCCATAATCTTCCTCCCCACCAGCACTGAAAGAAAGCTTACTCATAATCTCTACATATCGCACCTCACCACCTGTGCACTTGACTCCATCCAACCACTTCCTTAACCTCACCTCTTCGTTTATCCCTGCCCAACCCATATATTCAACCTATCATTAATTTCTGGTGCCACCCCTTTCTGCTTTCATGCATGCTACATTCACACCTATCCTGAAGAAACCAACCCTTGACCTAACATCTACGTCCAGCTATCATCCCATATCGCTGCACCAGTTCACCTCCAAACTCCTCGAACATCATAGCCATGCTAATATTTCCTCCCACCTCTCAGTTAACTCACTCTTTGACAACCTACAATCTGGACTTCGGTCCCCACCACTGCACCGAAACTGCCCTAATCAAAAAAACAATACCATTTATTTTCTGCCAAAGCTAATAGACAATTCTCTAAACCCTTCCTTGTAGACCTGTCCTCTTCCTTTGACACAAATCAACACTCCCTTCTACTATAGATCCTCTCTTTCCTTGACGTCAAAGACCTTGCCTTCTCCTGGATCTCCTCATATTTTCGAACTGCGCATTTAACATCTCCCTTTCCAATACTACTTCATTATCCCACACTATCTCTATTGGTGTTCCTCAAGACATCTTGGGACCCCTACTCTTCTCCATCTATATATTTGGCCAGGGACAACTCATAAAGTCAAATGGCTTCCAGTACCACCTATATACTGATGACATTCAGATCTACCTTTCTGGTTCAGACATCACCTCTCTTCTGTCCAGAATCATATAGAGTGTATCAGTCATATCCTTCTTCTCATCACACTTCCTAAAGCTCAACGTGGACAAAACTGAACTCATCATCTTTCCTCCATCTCACCTAACTCCCCTACCCAATCTATCTATCACAATAAATTACATCACACTATCCCATGTGCCGGAATTCATCTCCCTTGGATTAACTCTCAACTCTGCCCTATCCAAGCTCTTACCATCTCTTACCTCCAAGACCTCCTCCTCTCCTCCACACTTATATGTTCCTCACCCAATCACCTTCAAAAGGTCTCCCAAGTATCACCTATATTCTGGAATTCTGTGCCCCAACGTGTACAATTATCCACCACCATCATAACTTTAAAACCAATCTTTCAACAAAGCTTACAGCCTGCTATGACCTCTTGCCGCCTCACCACCAGCTGAGCTGCTGCAGTTCCCCCCCAACCTACTGTCTCCTTCCCCATTATTCTGTAAGCCTACAAGGGCAGGACTTTTTCCCATCTGTACCAGTCTGTCATTGTTAGTTTGTTCATTGTAGTTTATATTTGAATTTTGTATGTAACCCCTATTCATGTACAGCACCATGGAATCAATGGCGCTCTAAAAATAAATAATAATAACACAAGAAGGGAGCAGCAGAGCTATAGAGAGACAAACATGAATCTAGCATCTGCTTTCTAATAAGTGTTTTATCTCACATCAAAGCTGGATTCACAGCCACACTGCTCATTACAGCTGTATATCATCCCCCATGTTGCTTCTTAGAGACAGGAATCTGCTACAGCTGTGTACTGTGTATGAGAGACATATTAGCAGCTAGTCACTGCTTGCTAGCTCATAGATAAATTAAAATTAGACAAAAAGTCTGCAGAGGGGAGAACTTGTGAATAATGCAGGATACAAGTCATACAATGGTCAGAAATAGAGCTATTACTCTTGTACAGGATTAGTACAGCTTATTCGGAAAGGTCACCAGAAACAACAGTTATGCTTTAAACTTAAAAAAAAACCTTTTTCAGTTTAGCGATATCTGACTATGTTTACATGTGTATGAATTTGTAAAATCCCAAGGTAAATGAAAACATTTTCCAGGATTACATAAAGAGTCTGCTTTTCTTGAAACTGTGTCTGGCATTGTAGCTCATTCATATTCAAGTGTAAAGGAATGACCTGTAATATCAGACTGCTTATGGACAAGAGTTGTGCTATTTTTGGAAAATAATTCTAAACTGTTCAAAACCTTCATATTAATCAGTTCCAGCAAGATCCCAAATTCTGAACTTTGCACTCTACCTTTTGTGAGATTTCAAATCCTGAATGCGAAAGCAGCCTGCATCTCTAAAGTAGACTGTCATAGGCAGTCAATGAAGAAAAATTGGAGAATTACTACTTATTAAAAGAATAGATGTTTACAGTGCTTATATAGGAAGTTCCCCATCAATATTTAATGTGGAATAAATAAGTAATGTTACATGACAATTATGTGTATAGACTGAGAAGAGAAAATATTCCCTGTCCACTTATACTAAGGTACTAGGATTTGTCTTGCAAATGTTCATTAAGGTTATTTTTTGATCACTCAGTGCTTGTCTTTTTTCTACAGCAAATACAGTTTCTTCTAGTATTAGTAAAAAATGAACCGGTTGCAGGGTGGTACATGTGAGCTTAAGGATAGGCATTTACAATCAAGGATACTTGAGGCTGATAGTAGCACAGTGGACAATGCATATTAGCATTCAATCTGATTGTGCCGTGCGGCCATTTACTGAATGATTGCCTATTGTCCAAGGTATATCAGAATATAGACATGGTCTGTAATTTGGATCACATCCAGGTATACAGCATAAAAAAGTAGAAGTCAGTAGCATAGCTACCTGCGGGGCCGATGGTATTAAATGTATCACAGAACACTGGTAAAGTTAAACCCTACAATGCATGGCAAGATCGCGCACAGGAAGTCCAAGTCATGGCACTAGCAGATCCACGTGGTGACCTCATTGCGCTGGAACTCAAACATTCTGTGTGTGCCCCATGGCAATTATGTCAGTCTACCCATATCGTGCTGGTGGACTCACCAGGATCTTGAGATAGTTGAGTATATGATATTTATTTTTATTTTAATAGTCAGTACTTGTAGTAGTGTAAGGAAGTGGAGGTGCTGCCCACATACCCTGTTGGTACATAATGCATTGCATAGTTTTAAATGTGAGTTTGTCTGTTTGGTAGCTGGGTACAGATGGAGCTAATGGTTGGTACTAGCCAAGAATAGGAGGGGTTAGTTAGGGATACAGTAGACAGCTTATTGGTAGTTAAGGCCTAGCATTCAACATTAAAGGCCTAAGGTCTAATAACTTGCAGACTTTCATGCCAACGCATATTGTGTGTGAAGAGGGAGGACCACTACATATCAGATTATACATCCTAAGGAAACGTGAAGAGGTATTTGACAGAGTGGAACCCAGGCCAGGCAGGCCATCTAAATGGTATGGAACTTTGCCAAGAGGGGAGCAGAAGGCCCACTTAAAGGGGATTGAAAACAGAGGGAGCTGTATCAGAAGGATGTTGTGAATAATTAACTAAATGTCTAAATTGAAAGGAAGATAGGGTCTCCATACTGGGACATGAATTCTCTTACGGAGATCAGTGGACTTTCCAGATACTATTGAGGAATCATACCAACGTACCTCAATCAGTGGAGTCTGTGAAATGTAGTGGTGTCAGGACCAGATGAAGAACAGTACAAAGGAAATTTGTGGATATCATACGCGCTGCTGAAAAAATGGGAATCCAGACGTATTGAAGACAATAAATGGTGGTTTTATTCTATGCGTTTCAAAGTCTATATGACTTCTTCTTTTATTCTATGCAATCAGATGCATGTGGTTACTTCCTGAGGATGCATATGGTTATTTCTTGAGGAAGAAGTCATATAGACTTTGAAATACGTAGAATAAAAACACCATTTAATGTCTTCAATACATCTGGATTCCCATTTTTTCAGCAGCGCGGATGATATCCACAAATTTCCTTTGTACTGTTCCTGACATGGTCACTTGCTGACCCGTGGATCTGCGGCAGCTGATAATTTGATTGCACTTATATGCCTGAATGAAAAGAAGCACCAGGTGACCACTATCTGAGTAACAGATTTTGAATTTATATCGGATAAGACACTATATGCGCTTATTTCTCCTGCAGTTTCTTTTGTTGACAAGATGAAGAAGAAATGGATAAGAAGAACTCCAATCAGAGAAGTGTCAGAAAGCCCTGATCTCCATCCTATTGAAAATTTGTGGGCAAAGTTGAAAAGGCAGGTGTGAGCAAGGCGACCTACAAACCTTGATCAGTTACACCATATTTCTCAGGAGGGATGGGCTCAAATTCTGACCAACTATTGTGAGAAGCTTGTGGAAGGATATCCCAAACATTTGACCCAATTCATTCAGTTTAAGGGCAATGGTACCAAATACTAATGAAATGTATGTAAAGGTTTGACTTTGCAGTAAGTAATAAAAATGCCTTAAAACATTCTCTCTCTCATTATTCTGGCATTTGACAAATATTAATAATTATCGTAATCTTAGTTGACCTAAAATGGGAAAGGTTTATTCTGATTTCATTTCAAATATTGAGAAAAACCTGCATATGTGTCTATTTATATAGTGTATGTAAAGTTCTGGTTTCAACTATATATATATATATATATATATATATATATATATATATTATATATATATCTATAGCTATATATATTTTACATTTTAAAAATTACAAAAAGGAAAATGGGCAGATGCAAAAGTTTGGGCACCCTGCATAGTTAGTACCTAATAGCACCCCCCACTTTTGAAAGTATCACAGCTTGTAAACACTTTATGTAGTCAGCCAAGAGTCTTTTAAATTACTTCCAGTTCTGTGAGATTCCTGGGTTGTCTAGCATTCACTTCTCTTTTGAGGTCTAGCCACAGATTTTCAATGATGCTCAGTCCAGGGGACTGTGAGGTCCATTGTAAAACCTTCAGCTTGTGCCTTTTGAAGTAGTTTATTGTGAATTTTGATGTGTGCTTAGGATCATTATCTGTTTGTAGTAGCCATTCTCTTGTCAACTTCAGTCTTCAGTTTTTATACAGATGGTGCTATGTTTGCATCAAAAATTTGCTGAAATGTTTTTGAATCCATTCTTCCCTCTACCCTTGAAATGTTCCACGTGCCATTATGGGTAGTCAGCAACCCCATTCATCACAAACACACACTCAGAGGGTACGGCAGCACGCTTTTTAGGTGACGCGAAGCAAACCTCCCCATGACAGGTCCTTACAAAGTCATCAATATGTAAGTTATTATTATTATTAATATTACACATTTATATAGCGCCATTTATTCCATGGCGCTTTACATATGAAAAGGGAAACTATAGTTCCATACAAACCCTAATTCACATACACAGGGAGCATTACCTGTCTTATTAGTGTCCCTACATTAGCTTTTCAGTCAACACAAAGAGAAACAGTATCCCCTCGGTTTAAGAATGCCTGCTCTGATTCTAGTGCACATGTTCTGTACAATCAATCCTATCTCAATTAATTAAAGTTAATTTACAATAACATTCTGGTTAGTTTTGCGCCAATGTGGATGTGTAATTGCTCTTATGCTTTTCTCCCAGAGATCCATGTTCAGTGATCTTGATAAATAAGAGAATTAGAAAAATAAAAAGGCAAATACATATGTATAATTAGACTGAGAAAGAAGCAATTCTATTAATATCTAACCCTAAAGAGCTAGGAGACATCATGTGTCATGGAGGTGGAGAATGAGCCCACTGCTGGATAAAGCATGGACGAATAACAAGTGATAGCCGTCATCACATACAAATTCTTTTACCAGGACACCAGTAAACATGTTTTAAAAAATTGTGAGAAAGTGAATGCACTTATATCCTAAAATGTTAGAAAAATTTTAGCAGCCACCCTACATGAATGTCCATGTAAAATAAATGACTTTAGGCAGGGACATTTAAGGATACTTGTAATATCAACACTAATACATAGTGTGTTACTCTGAAATATTGTGTGTAATTGAAAATGTTACAATTCTCTCCTGTATGGACAGTTTACGGCATATTATTAAAACAATATATTTCATCATTTCTTGTGTATTCTATCTGTATAGTCTCTATGATGTTTACACGGTTACGAACCTTTTGAGTGAGTGCCTGAGATCAGGGGGAAGAAGGTTTTTGATACTCAACCTTTATTGTATTGAAGCGGAATCATCGGAAGATCTAAGAGCGCTTCTTCCATCTAGTGCAGGATGTAAAGTTTAGAGATATAATTGGATTTCAGGACAAAAGTACAAAATAAAATGAAAAATGAAACGGCTTGACTATATTTCACATCACGTATCTATTGGAGATGTCCAATTGCTAGTTCTAACATGGAATGATCACATATTAGGTGGTGTACGGTCTACCACTACTTGGTAAAATAGATTGTATAACACATCAATGCACACAACAATCAGTGCACATGTGAATTTTATAAATCGCAAAAAGACTTTTCATACACATTGTGAATGCCAGAGGTACATTGCGGCAATACTTCCAGGAGAGCACCTAATAGAGCATACTTTGTTTATGTTTTATTGGTGTCTGTAATAAAATCCTCAATATTATTATTTATTTATATTGCGCCATTAATTCCATGGTGCTGTACATGAGAAGGGGTTACATACAAATTTATAGATATCGTTTACAGTAAACAAATTTACAATGACAGACTGGTACAGAGGGGAGAGGACCCTGTCCTTGCGGACTTACATTCTACGAGATAATGGGGAAGAGACAGAAGGTCGGGGGTGCGGCAGCTCTGGTGGTGGCGGCGATGTGGCAGCTCTGGTGGTGGCAGCGAGGCGGCAGCTCGGGTGGTGGTGACTCGGCAGCTCGGGTGGTGGTGATGCGGCAGAATGGTTATTGCAAGCTGTAGGCTTTCCTGAAGAGATGGGGTTTCAGAAGTCTTGGAGGCGGTTGTGTGAGGAACGAATAAGTGTGGATGAGAGTAGGAGGTCTTGGGAAAATCGAAGATTATGTGAGGGAAGATATTGGGAGATTAGATCAGAGATATAGGGAGGGGACAAGTTGTGGATGGCTTTGCAGGTCAGTGTTCGTAGTTTGAACTGGATTTGATGGGGAATTGGGAGCGAGTGGAGGGATTTGCCGAGGGGAGAAACAGTGGAGTAGCGAGGAGAGAGGTGAATTGGTCGGGCAGCAGAGTTGAGGACGGACTGGAGTGGTGCAAGAGAGTTGGTGGGGAGGCCCAGAGGAGGGTATTGCAGTAATCAAGGTGGGAGATGATGAGGGCATGCACAAGAGTTTTAGTAGATTGAGTGCTGAGGAAGGGACTGATTCTGGAAATATTTTTGAGTTGGAGGTGACAGGAGGTGGCAAGAGTTTGAACGTGTGGTTTGAAGGACAGGGCAGAGTCGAGAGTTACTCCAAGGCAGCGGATTTCAGGTGCGGGAGAGAGCATGATGCCGTTTACCTTAATAGATAGATCGGGTAGCGAAGATACGTGAGATGGAGGAAAGATGACGAGTTCAGATTTGTGTACATTGAGTTTTAGGAAGCGAGAGTGAAGAAGGAGGATATGGCTGATAGACATTCCGGAATTCTGGACAGCAGAGAGGTGACATCTGGGCCAGAGAGGTAGATCTGAGTGTCGTCCACATACAGGTGGTACTGGAAAAGCCGTGGGACTTTATGAGTTGTCCTAGGCCAAGGGTATAAATGGAAAAAAGTAGGGGCCCCAGGACTAGAGCCTTGAGGGACTCCAACAGAGAGAGGGCGGGATGAGGAGGTAGTGTGGGAGTGGGAGACACTAAATGTGCGGTCGGAAAGGTAAGAGGCGATCCAGGACAGGGCAAGGTCTTTGATGTCAAGGGAAAAAGAATCTGTAGCAGTAGGCAGTGGTTGACTGTGTTGAAGGCAGAGGACAGGTCGAAGAGGAGGGGGATGGAGAACTGTCTTTTAGCTTTGGCTGTAAGTCATTAGTAATTTGGTCAGGGCAGTTTTGTTGGAGTGGTGGGGGCGGAAGCCAGATTGGAGGTTGTCAAGGAGAGAGTTAGATGAGAGGTGGAAGGAAAGTTGAGCATGGACATGCTGCTCAAGGAGTTTGGAAGGAAACGGGAGCAATGATATGGGGCGATAGTTGGGCGTAGCATTTGGGTCAAGGTTTGTTTTTTTTAAATTGGGTGTGATGGTGGCATGTTTGAAGGCAGAGGGGAAGGTACCAGAAGAGAGCAATAGGTTGAAGAGATGGCTAGAACTGACTCTTTCCGGCCCCCATCCTGTGGTGACGTCACCCGTCCTTCCAATCCCACCTCCAATCTATCCCGTCTTCTCCCCACGGCATCCTTCGGCCGCAGGACACCGAAGCACACAGACTCAGCTGCGCGCCAGGTCAGGAGGCACTTTGCTCCCCAGGGAGGACGCTCCCCTGCAAGATTGCCTGCCTGCTCGTTTTTTGTCAACACGCGCCCTGGGCCTGCTGACATCTTCCTGAGAAGCCGGGTTCCTATGTCACAGCACGTGTCACTAATTATAGGATCCAAGTAAGTTTTCATTGAGTTACATATGGTTCCTTTTCGGACCAACACTTAAGTTCACTTACTCTCACTTGTTGGACCCCTTAGTATTATTACTACTATTATTTTGAGCATTTATTGGAGGCGCAGGGGTTAATCGTTCAATATCTACTCAGGTTGAAGAGATGGGTTAGGCCTGGAATGAGCATGTTAGTGAGGTTGGGGAGCAGGTGGGAAGGGATGGGGTCAAGTGCACAGGTGGTGAGGTGTGATTTGGAAAGGAGATGAGCAAGCTCTCCTTCAGTTATGTTGGAGAGGGAGCTTATTAGGGAAGGGCAGAGGTCTAGTATATGGAGTGGTTGGGGTGGTGGAACAGTAAAGGTTTGCCTTGTTTGGTCAATGTTATTTTTGAAGTAGGTGACAAAGTCCTCAGCAGAGATGAGAGGAGTTGGAGGTGGCAGTGGTGAGTGGAGGAGAGAGTTGAATGTGCTGAACAGTTGTTTTGAGTTGTAGTTTAATGAAGATACAAGGTTTGTGAAATAGGTCTCTTTAACAGAGGTGAGGGTTATTTTGAAGGCAAGTGTAGCTTGTTTGAAAGCAGTGAAGTCATCTGGCAGGCGTGTTTTCTTCCAACTCCGCTCCTCGACCCTGGATGATTGTCGAATGTTTTTGGTAAGATTGTTGTGCCAGGGTTGCCCATTAAATTGTCGCACTTTGCCATGTGTGAGAGGGGTGACTGAGTCTATGGCCGATGTGAGGGTGGCGTTATAGAAAGCAGTGGCGCTATCTGTGTCGTGGACTGAACCTATGGAGGACAGAGGTAGAAGAGAGTCTGAGAGTCTGTGAATGTCAGGGTGTGCAAGGTTTCTGCAAGGATGTGCTAGTGGCTGGACATGGGGGGCAGGTGAGGAGGACAGGGATGAGAATGTGACTAGGTGGTGTTCAGATAGGGGGAGGGGAAAAGTTGTGAGATTAGATAGGGAACAGAGGCGGGTGAAGATGAGGTCTAATGTATGTCCATCTGTGTGGGTGGCTGTGGAGGACCGCTGAGTAAGTCCAAAGGATGAAGTAAGTGACAGGAGTTTGGAGGCTGCTGGATGGCGGGTGTCAGTAGGGATATTAAAGTCACCCATGATGATAGTGGGGATGTCATCAGAGAGAAAGTGAAGAAGCCAGGTGGAGAATTGGTCAATGAAGGCAGTGGCTGAGCCTGGTGGTCAGTATATGACAGCCATTTGGAGATTAGAGGGAGAGTAGATACGGACAGAGTGGACCTCGAAAGAAGGGAGGATAACGAAGGGTGAAAGTTGGATAGGGTTGTAGGAGCAGTTATTAGGAAGAAGGCAACCCACTGTGTGTGGGTAAAGTGGAGGCCAACGTAACTCAGTGCAGCAAGGAAGGCCGTGTCGGGGGCGTCAGCCAGGTCTCAGTGAGGGCCAGTAAGGAGAGGTTGCTGGAAGTAAAGAGATTGTGGATCACGTGGAGCTTGTTGCAGATGGAGCAGGCATTCGAAAATGTTCCAGAGAGAGGAAGCAGGGGGGTGGAGGTCAATGGCACAGATTTTAAGTGTGAGGGATTGCGGTATTTTCTCTTAGTGTGAGAAGTATAGGGGAGAGAATTAGTAGGATGTATGAGGTGGGGGGACAGGATTGGGGGATATGTCGCCAGCAGTGTGAAGAAGCAGAAAAAGGGAAACCAGGTGGGTGAAGGAGAGTGGCCAGCTTATGTTATATTTTAGTAGGAGAGGTCTGAGGTTAAGGAGCAGGTCTGCAGATGAGGCGAGGTGGGGGGTAAGAGAGAGGGGGAGATAGTTACTTGGTTCGAGGGTGCAGGGGATTGGGGATAGCGAAAGAGAGTGAGGATTAGTGGAGCAAAAACGGTGAGGGCAAATGTGAGCATGGTTAAAGAGCAGGGTAAAAGAAAGGCAAATTAAATTAGAAGGCAGTTATTATTCTTACCTTCTGAACGATTTCTGGACTATTTCTGGTATATTTCTGATGTAACACTTTAAAGATGTCACACTTAAAATGATGTAGCATCTGACAAGGTCCAATCTGACCAGCTCCATTCAACTAATACCATTCAAATGTCCAAGAAAAGAAGCCATGTGAGAGAGGCAGGAGGAGGAGGAGGGAGCAGGAGGACAGTTCACAGCAGGCAGAAATTAACAGAATGCAGTTAATAGAACATTTGACTAGCATCAAAGCTGAAAAAAGACAGAATAAAATGGAAGGATAGGCATAGGTGTGAGGAGTAGAGTTGAGCGAAACAGGTCGGTCAGATTCAAACGTCGCCGACTTTCGCCAAAGTCAGGTTTCGGTGGCCGAAACACGACCATAGTGTGAGGTCGGCCAGGCGGTCATTGAAATGATCGCCAAAGTCGAGCTTCCCAGAATGCTTTCAGGCACCTTTTTTCAGCCAATGAGCAAGGACGTACACTGTGGGCAATGTGATAACATGTGCAGCGTCCACCACCATCTTAGAGAAGGGCATTGCAGTGATTGGCTTGCTTTGGGGGGCATCATAGTGTCTATAAAAGCCCTGACCGCCGACCGCCATTTTACGTCTGCTGATCTTAACAGTAGGGAGAGGTTGCTGACGCTGTTTATCAGTAGGGAGAGAGTTAGGGCAGGAAAGAGAAGTTCTTATGTGCTTGTGCTGATATCAATTGTGCTGTACAGTTAGTATGCAGTGACAGGGAGGATTTTCTTGTGTGCAGCAGCGCTAGTTATTAGGCTGCCTGATAGCTGTATTGCTGTGTGTACACTGCTGTGCAGACTGCTTTTTACACAGCACTGATACTTTTATTCTTTATTTCTGCACAGTTACTGAGCGTTCGTTTTTTCCCACACTGTATAGAGCTGTACGCTCCTCACACACTACCGTGTACCGGCTGGTCTCACGGACAAATACATGCTGACTATCTGTGTGTGACTCCGGAAATATATACGGAGATTTACAATTTCCCCTACACTGTATACAGCTTTTTGCTTCTGATACAGTACCCTTTTTCTGCTTTTTGTATTCTGGTCAAATCCATACTGAGTGAGCGTCTGTGTGTGACTCCAGAAATATATACAGAGATTTAAAATTACCCCAACACTGTATACAGCTGAACGCTATTGATATAGTACCATATATCTGCTGGTATTTTGAGTACATTTTCCCAAACATGAGGAAGTATGGTGGAAGAGGACGTGGACGGGGGGGCCAGCTGTTATTCCCCATTGACTTACATTGGGGTCAGGTTTCATCTTTTTGTCGCGAGCTAGTCGGCCGATCTCGTTCGATTCGACTTTTGCGAAAGTCGGTGGTCCGAAACCCGACTCTACCGGAAAAAAGGCAAAAGTCGCTCATCTCTAGTGAGGAGCACAGACATGTCAATATGCATTCAGTAAATTTGAAGTATGCTGCATGGAATTAAAGTCAGGGAAAAAGCAGCAGCGTACCAGTTAAAACAGAGAGAGAGGAGTACATGGGATTCTGGTGCAGTGGGTACTTTTGATTGAAAGATAGTTCAGACGTACCTTTGGATGAAAGTAGATGGATCAGGACAGGACAGCATGAAGGAGAATATACCCTGGGTTACCATTCTGGTATATTTCTGATGTAACACTTTAAAGATGTCACACTTAAAATGATGTCGCATCTGACCAAGGTCCTATCTCAGGTCCTAAATATGTCTTAGGGCTCAATCACACGCCATCTTTTCCTGTATGTGTCCTGTCAGTGTTTTTTACTGACAGCCCATGATGCATTATATTCTGTTGGGTTATTCACATGTAAGGTTTTATTTTTTCTGGCCAAAGGTCTGGATAAAAGATGGGGATATATCCTATTGTGGTCCAATTTGCTGATCAAACTTACCCATTTAATTGAATGGGTCACTAAAAAAAATTAAAAAAGCACACAGAAGCCATCCAAGTTGGACCAATGTCCTGTCCATTTTTCATTGACTGGATGCTTGGAGAAGGTTGAAAAATCTGTGCTAGTTTTTTTGAGTTTGGAGAAAAACGGATAACACATGAATAATAAAAACAGATAATTGGATCAAAAATGGTTACAATGGTTATCTAATCCAGCACACAGATGGAAATCAGTCCTTTTATTGCCTACAAGAAAAAAAAAACAGACATGTGAAGGCCACATAGAAACACTCCAAACCTTATTTCCTCTGTGCACAAGATCTAAATCCAAAGCTTAGCTGATGGAGTTTTAGGCTAATTTCAGACGAATGCAGAACTCTACGGACCAGTCTTGTCAGACGTGACTAGTTCTGTGTGTGACTCGATGTGCGTAGCCAACATTGTGCAGTTTTTATCCCAAAAAGACTCGAGCTCTGAGTGGAGAATTGCTCATGGCAACAATTGGCAAGCGTGTTCTCCAGAACGATTAATTATGTACAATAAACCTTAGTATGAATGTACTCTTAGGGTTTTGTACACTAAAGCTTAAATGGAATGTGTCACCAAATTTTGCAGTGTAATATGACAGCTCCATGATGCTGGGGGAGAGATCCTGTCTCCAGGGGTGTTTCACGTCTTGTCCTGTTTTTTGCCGCTTCAATACGATCAGTGTTTTATCAGCAGGAGATTATCACTACAGGACAATCTGCCTCACGTCTCCTAGTCTAACCCCGCCGCAGCACTCATTAGCAGATTTCTATTACTATACTGTGTACATAGAAAGCTGTGGTGTGTACGGGGTCATACACAGTTCTGGATTCAGAGAACTGGTAGAACTGCAGAAGAGAAAACTGAGAGTCTATCATAACTACTTCACCGAGTAACATAGCTGGAATCAGGGGCTCTGCCCCTACATCATGCTGCTCCCTCTTATATGGCAAATTGACCATTGAGTCCATTAAATTATTGTGCTGGATTAGCCTATATAGAGTTATTTCCACATGGGACTTTCATACAATATTCACAAAATAAGCCATACTGTAATTGTCCGATAGACCCACAAAATGAAGCTCTGTCACATGTGGGCGGAATGAAATGATAGCAAAGAGTAACACATGCATAACTCTATTCACTTGTATGAAAGATCGGAAAATTACAGAGGAAGAGGGCATTATATACCATACATGTCTCAAATGGGAAAACCCCTATAAACCTCAAAGTCAGCAGTAGGACTAACAATGTGAACAGTACAGTACCGTATCAAGACTCTACTACATGTATGTAAGGTATTAATACATCTAAAGCCCAGAGTTTTGATATGGTAAGGTAGTACGCCATGCAGTATCAATATCATATTTCATTTGCTTAGCCAGCCTGGCGCAACGCCATATGTTCATCATGCCAAAATTATAACATCATGCTAGATTGTCTAATCAAACGAGGAGTTGCGGGATGCCATTAGGTAAGAGGCAGTTCGCATGGCTCCTATTTGACGGCCACAGACTACTGACCTGGCCGCTGTCCCCGATCTTGCAAATTGATTTACTCTAACTCTACTTACTTATGTGTCCTGTTTGAGTGGTGTATGTGTAGCATGTGTTCTAAGGTCTGCTCCAGCCATCATTGCAAATAGGTCAGAGCCTGGACCACAATAGATGGACCGGCCAACGGTCTCCTGACCCAAGAATGACAGATTCATATTGTGGTCCGTGATTGGACTGATTGGCATGGACGTCTGATGCAGTCCTAAGTTTGAGGGTACATGTTGGACATATACCAAGTGTGTGAATAGTGTAAGAATTATACGTGTTCAGTATGTATTCATTTGCAAAACTGCTTGAAGAAGGAGCCTCTGTCCTCTGAAAGCTTGCAAATATATTTTTTCTGGTTAGCCAATAAAGGTATCACTCCCAGAATACTTTTAGCATTTTTGGACATGAAAGTGTTTATTGGATTTTTCTGGCTAACACGGTACCATAATATTAATTTTTAATTGTTTATTGTACATCATATCTAGAAGGCTGATTTTTCAAGATGAGTATTTTGGTGCACTTTTTCAGCTGTGTATTTTCATGCTTAAAAAACAGTGTATTACAGTTCCACCTAAGTGTATGGACTTTATATAAATCTAATTCCAACTGTGCTTCATAGGCTTGGGCCACACAAGCATATATTCTTTCATCCGAGAGAATCAGGTCAATCGGATCAATTATGCAAATTACACACTGATAAAAGTCTGATCATAGTTTGATCAGAGTGTAATCCGATTCTCTCAGATGAGGAGAAGATGGAGAAAAAAATTTCTTCATCTTCTCCATTCTATATGTCCTTGGAAATCGGATTTTGCTCACATATCATTTGAGTGCAGTCCGATATTTCCACGTACTCATTGACTTGCATGGATATCGAATCAGACTCCGGCATGCAGCAATTTTTTCCTTAGAACGGCACTATTGGAGGAAAAAGACAGCCATGCGCATGGCCCCATAGAATGACATTGGTCTCAGTGTGATCCGATGTTTTGTTAGAATGCACTTGGATCAAAATGCCCCAGCTCTTAGTTACACTGCAGTAACCACAACAGGTCAATTTCTTTGGTGGTAAATATGCGTTTTAGGTGCAGATTTTCCCCACAGACCTGACTGAAATGTGGAAAATATGCAGAAAAACTCAATAATTCTTGGCCTTTGTAGCCTCCACTGTTATTACTTACACCTGTCTTCGGAGGCCAAATGAATTGAAAATGAAAAATAATCCATGCAGAATGTATGTAACGGTTCTTAATGTTTATTTAGTTATTAAATAAAATGTAATTGCTATAAATCATTTTGACCACATTCTTACTGATGGCTAGTTGCATGGTACTAACTCGATAAATGGCTCATGAGAAAAGAAAAAAAAAACATTTTACTGGGTCTGGTAGAAAATCTGACTCTGTAGCACCAAGTTAATAAGGAGCCATATTAGTTTGCACATTGAAATACTTCTACTCCCTAAACAATATATTGAAAAGCAATTATTTAGAGCTGAGAATATATAATTTATAATTTAGGGAATGACATTTAATCTATATTGTTTACTTTATTAATGTCGTAACCTACTAGTTTCAATTGTGAACTTTCTATTCACGAAAACAAAAAATATTCCTCTTTGACTTTGGATTGTGCGGTGGGTATTATATGAACATCTTATCCATTATTAACAGTCAAAGTTGTGTTTTACTGACACCTTAAAAAAACAAGAAACTCACACTAGCCTTGCCAAGAAACCCATGAAATACTGACTCATTTAATATCAGCAGTTAAGCAGACGTATAGTCCAGAGCTGTAATCTCCACACTATTCTGTAGAGTAAGCTGCCTGGATGGATAGCCGAGGAAATTCATATATTCTAACCAATAATGTATGAACTCCCGTAAATAACCACACCTTTGAATTCTGGGGATTTTTATGAACCAATTGACCTTCGCTCTACTGGTATATAACTCTGCACAGTACTTTGATGTGATCACAGTCTGGCTATTTATAGTTTTTCATTCATTATTCCCCGACATCATTTCTCAAAAGCTTGCCAAGCTTCTTATCACTGTAAAGGGAACAGATTGGTAGGACAGTGACAGGATATCATGTTCTGTAAAGGACTGAAACCTCCATTTTGGCATATTTCAGCTTTATTTATTGACCAAGTTTCAACAATTTTAAAGGGGTGAATATTCTATGAAAGTCAGACTGTTTTAGGTTTTTTTTTTGGATAATGAAACAGCTTAATACGACTTACCTAAAACATGATTGTCCATTCCTGTTGTGTCTATACAGATTCACACAAAAAGAAGACATCTTCACAATCTGACGCAGAAAAAAATCTGGGAGGTTACTGGAAAAAACAGCGACCTCCTGCTCTTCTGGAAGAATAGGCAAAGTTCCCACTCATACCCAGAGCCTCCTGAAACCTTCTTGAAAACAGCAGTTTTGAAAGGTTTCTTGGGCTTACCTTCAGGAACATCCAAACTCAAGTTTTGGGCTATGGGAAATAGCATGCATTTCACACCAAAAAGCTAGTGGATCGGCAACAGTAAAAGTTGACAAACATGCATGCAACTAGGTCATTTTCAAACACTGTGGACAGTAATGAAGATTGATATTGATCAGAGCTTTGTTTTTCTGATATAGGGCTTCATATCACGTGCATAAAGACAGGATTTAATCACTGCACTCTGTTATCGAAAGAGAGCATGGGTCCCCAGAGGATCTGCTTATTGACCAGTGCAACCATAGAAATTGGGGATGATTCTGAAAAAAAAGGTCAATTCATTTGCATCACACATAGGCCTTAATTAATCAAGCAGTTTTAACCAGTTTCTGGTGGTATGCAGTCGGAGTGACGCGACAATGCACGGAGGCAGATGTTGAGTGGTGAAAGAAAGAGAGGGCATTGGAGAAAGCTGCCATTCAAGCATGGAGAGCTGCAAGTGGAGGCTGAGTTGGGGAGCTAAATCAACAGTTGGCTTTAAGGTACCGAAATACTCCTCTTTGGACTATTTCAGTTGGTGGAGGATCTGTTGTGCAATAAAAAAGCCATGACCTGCCTTTGGCTTTGCAGGGGTCCATTGTAGTCTAAGTAACATATGGGGCTGTACTCAATAGCTACTGTATATGTCAGGGACCTCTGCATACCAGAATCTGGACAACTTGCAAACCAATGCCAGAGGAAACAAAGATCAGAAGTGAGACAGAGATTTTCTCCTAAGCTCCCAGCAGAGGAAAATAGAGGAATTCAGAAGGATGCCTGAACAAACTCAGTGAGCCGGAACTGGAAAAACTACCCAGTTGTGCCTGTTAGGAGGGACTAGTTCAAAGTTCCCAAAGTTTCTGGTGCCAATGGACCTGGTTCATAAAGAGAAAGGACTTTATGGAATAAGGCTAGGTGAGCCTCTTGTCAATGGAGGGACTGTTCAGTTTTACACCCCCAAATAGGCTGAGGTGACCTTACCTACAGTAGCCAGATCAGGGCTGCCAACATGAATTTCAGGGCCCATGATGGCAACATTTTCGGGCCCCCTTGAGACTCCACCCAGGCTCCACCACAGCTCCACCTCTACCCCTCAAACATTTCACAGTCCCACTACCCACTCTTGGAAAAACTCCACTTCTGCACCATATCCTCACCAATCACACATTAACAGTTCCCATCAAACATCATATCACATACATAGACATCAGCTTTTGTTTTGGCTAAAAGATTTGTAAGCTGCCACCACAAAGAAGACTATTTTGGCCCGGCCCTATTCTACTCTAACCTATTAAGCATTTCTTAAAATATCCAATTTTTTTAGGTATATTTTTCTTTATTTTTCTTTAAGGGAATGTGTCACATGCATTTTTTCAAATGACCAATAATACTACATACAAAGAACAAATATCGTCACATCATGGCCGGACCACATAATATCACTACATAGTGACAGAATAATGCTACATACAAGGAAAAAATACCACCACACCGTGACCAGACCACATATTACCACCACATAGTGACCGAATAATACCACACAGAAGGATTAAAGACCACCAATTCTTTATCGGATTGCACTTGTCTGATTTATTCGCTCGGTAAGCAAGCCTTTAGATTCTAAATTTAAGACAAAGCAGAAATTGTTTTATTATTCAGAATTCAGCTAAATATCAAGGTGAACTTTCAATTAGTGGATACTGTGTATATTTGTAGAACCCTATGTCGAACATGCAATGAAACCTACTGTACCTGAGAGATACTGATCTCTGTGGTTTATGTCCTTCCTCCTTTGGAATATCAAGTAATGATTCATAGTCATTCTACCACTCATAAGACATTTTTGTCAGATCTGATGAAGAAAATATAACTGTTGCTAGTGGTTCCCTTGTGGTGCTTTTGAAAAACAATTTGTAAACTGTAAGAAAAAGAACATATTTTTGCTACCTGCAAATCATTATTTAGTCCTCTCTATCTTTATGCATGAGGTTTTAATTACATTGTTTCATACTAATTATGCCCTGCCGCAGCAATTATGGAGAAAGTTCAGGGGTATGTAAACTGTTAGAAATATTTCATATGTTATAGCTTCTTTAAGTACTGCTGATCATGGCGGTCTGAGACCCAAGATCCCTTGATCTCCCAAAGTAAGCTAAAAAAGTTCTCAATTTATCCTGTAGCATCAGCAGGGTATTGTATGGGCTCAATTCTAAAGGCCCCCATACACATTAGCCTAAAGCAATCTCAATCCGATGATATCGGTGGGATCTGCTAACAGTTGTAGGCCTCATTACGATGTCAGTTTTTCACCTGTGAGTTCTATTTGTGTTCTTCATGGATAGAACTTTCACCTATTATAGTCTATGGAGCTGTTCACATGTCATTGTATATTTGATGAACGAGTAGTCCACACCAAAACACGCACATGTTTGATTTGGATCACGGATTAAACTTGCTAATACAAGTCTATGGGTCAGTAAAAAAATGGAATACCACTTGAATGCCATCCATATGCTGTAAGTTTTTCACAGACTGAAAGATGAAGCTTAAGAAACCTCCATAGGTCGAGAAAAATTACTGATGTCTGACTGAAGCCTATCCTGTATCGTATGAAAGCCTCCTGATTATTCTCAGAGATGATGATATGAGAGAAAAGAATAAGTACCACAATTCCAATGGTCAATCCTTTTTTACAAGGAGAGTAAAAACCACTGATAGAGGAATACAGCAGCAGGCATCTCACAGAGCACTTGGCTAGGTATTCCTGTGTTTGGGGAAGTTGTGAAAAATATCTGTCAGCTGAATGACTTTTATAGGGGCTTCTGCATGTCCATACAGGTTCTGTTTGCAGTTGAGGATAAGCTACTGTAATTACTTCTGACCTTTAGATCCAATGATTTAGTCGAGTCTTCAGACCTGAGACACAGCATTTGTCAATGTGTAGGGTGGTGGGCAAAAATTTAAGGGGCACTATAGTAGCAATTTTGAGGGCACTGAATGACATGACTGTATTTAAAAATGACTGGTATTTTTAGGGCTTACAAATGCTGGCACTATATTCAGTTATTCTGGCTGACAAATTTTGGGTGTGCCACCACTCTAAAAAGCAGTTTTGGAATCTTGGTGTAAAAAAACAAAACGACAAAATCAAAATGAACATAGACCCTGCTGTAACTAAGTAAAAAAGCAATAGTGCATACAAATTACATAGGATACTTAGTAAACACTCCATTTGTTAAAAAAAAAAAGCATAAAAGCCATCCCACCAGCAACAAGGTGTACCCAATCGGGATGGTCCTAACCTCTAGTATTAACCCCTTCCCGACCCATGACGCCTACGTCGGTGTCATGAAAACCAGTGGCATCCCGACCCATGACGCCGACATAGGCGTCATGGTGAAAATCACATTCCTGTGGGTTGGGTGACCGGGGTCACTTAAATGTCACCCAACCCGCAGATACAGGACAAACTGCAGTGCAGATAACCCCAGGGGTGGCTTTGCCCCCCCGTGGTTACAATCGGTGTGATTGGCTGTTGAAAGTGAAACAGCCAATCACAGCGATTGTAATGTTTCACCAATGACACTTGGTGAAATATTTACATTCCAGCAATGGCTGATGCTGCAATAGCATCAGCCATTGGCTGGAGCTTGGTGACCTCTGTGTCAACCCCCCAGATCTGATTGGAGCTAGTGTCCACGTGACGCTATCCCTCCAATCAGATGTGGAGGGGCGGTGTCAGGTATGGCTGCCCTCGCTCTTCAGCCTCATCCTGTCCGTGGAAGGTGAAGAGCGAGGTGCTGCCTGCTGCCCTGACATCTGACAGGTCTCTGCCTGCTGCTACCCGCCACCGATCGCCACCTGCTGCTGTCGCTGCGCCGATCTCCCTGCCTGCTGCTGCCATCATCTTTTCCTGCTGTCCTCCTCTCCCCTCTGCTGCCTGATTTCACCCCCCTGCCCCAGTAATCACCACCCGGCCCCTCTGATTACCCCCCTCCACTGTGATCACCCCCCCGGCCCTCTGATCACCTCTGCCCCAGCAACCACCCCCCTGCCCCAGTAATCACCCCCCTGCTCCAGTAATCACCCCCGTCCCTGTGATCACCCCCAGCTTCTGCTTGCCAATCACCGCCTGTTGCTGCCAATTACGCAGCTGCCGCTGATCGCCGCAGCTTCCGCCGATCACCGCAGCTGCCGCTGATCGCCGCAGCTGCCGCCAATCGCCGCTACTATCACTATCGCTGATCGCCGCAGCTGCCGCTGATCACCGCAGCTGCCGCTGATCACCACAGCTGCGCGCTGATCACCGCAGCTGCCGCTGATCGCCGCTGCTATCGCTGATCGCTGCAGCTGCTGCTGATCGCCGCTGCTATCGCTGATCGCCGCAGCTGCCGCTGATCGCCACAGCTGCCTCTGATCGCCGCTGCTGCCGCTTGTCGCCGCGGCTGCCACTGGTCACGGCTGATCGCCGCAGCTGCCGCTGATCACCACTGCTGCTGCTGATTGCTGCTGCTGCCATGGATCACACCGCCTGCTGCCACCGATCTCCCTTTTCCTACTGTCCTCTGCTGCCTGATTTCACCCCCCCCCACACCTGTGATCACCCCGTTCCCAAGTAATCTCCCCCTGCTACTGCTGCCGGCTCCTGCCCCCCTCAGCGCCTGACAGCCCCCTCCTGTCCCTCAGCGCCTGACAGCCCTCCTGTCGCCCAGCGCCTGACAGCCCCCTCCTGCCGCCCAGCGCCTGACAGCCCCCTCCTGCCGCCCAGTGCCTGACAGCCCCCTCCTGCTGCCCAGCGCCTGACAGCCCCCTCCTGCCCCCAGCACCTGACAGCCCCCTCCTGCTCCCCACTCCTGACAGCCCCCTCCTGCAGTACAACATTTCACCAACCACTCGCACATACACACGCACGCACACTATAATAAAGAAAATCTTTTTTACACACGCACACACACCACACACACCATGCCCCACTCATCCCAATCATCCCAGTCTCAAAAGATGTACTCAGCTGAGGAGGCATATGCTTTTATTGCTTCCGAAGCTGATAGTGAGGGAGAGGACCCCTCTTTTCTGTAGTCCTCTCCGTCTTCCTCCTCCAGTGACACAGACGTACCAACACCAAGACCAAGATGTCGCAGGACAAGAAATCGTCCAGAGCCAAGGGAGGAAGAGCCGGACCGGGGGAGAAGACCCACAGCCAAGTGTAAGTAACCCCCAACCTAGTGCTAGTCACACCCAACCTAGTACTAGTGCCCCCTCCTGGACCCCCTTCCCTGAAAATTTTGCTACACTGATTCCTCATTTCGTTCCCCAATCAGGAATCCTGTTCGAGACTGCCAACTTCAGGGAAATAGACTTTTTCAAAGTCTATTTCTCGGAGTCAATTGTCAGTCTTATGGTGGAGCTATCAAACTTGTACAAGCAGCAATTTTTGGTTGAAAACCCTAATTATTCATTTTCTACTTGGAGTCCTGTTGACTCTGTAGAAATGATGAAATATTGGGGACTGGTCCTTCACATGGGGATTGTGAAGAAACCAGAAATTCGCCAATACTGGAGTACTGATATTTTATATCAAACTCCAGTATTTGGCATGGTTATGACTTGCAAACGTTTTGAGGCAATTCACAAGTTTCTTAATTTCAGGGACAACACTGACAGCCTTCCCCCCGATCACCCGAATTTTGATAGACTGTTCAAAATTCGGCCGATCATCGAACACTACAGCAACAAGTTTGCTGAAGTGTACATTCCCCAAAGGGAAATTTGTGTGGATGAATCCCTCATCCACTTCAAAGGGAGGCTTCAGTTCCGTCAGTACCTGCCCAGCAAGAGGCCAAGGTACGGGATAAAACTCTACAAGCTGTGTGAGAGTACATCAGGGTACACTCTCAGCTTTAGAGTTTACCAAGGGAAGGACACCAACATCCAGCCCCAGAATGTCCACCTGCTCTGGGGGGTGAGTGGGAAAATAGTGTGGGATTTGGTCCATCCACTGCTTGATAAAGGTTACCATCTGTACGTTGATAACTTTTATACAAGCATCCCACTATTTCAATCCCTCTCTGCCAGAGCTACCGCAGCTTGCGGTACTGTGCGCAGAAACCAGAGGGGTCTCCCTTTGCCGCTAATTGAGCAGCCTCTCCCAAAGGGCGAGAGCCAAGCCCAATGTAGCGGCAACATGCTTGACAAAAGGGACGTATTTTTCTTGACAACAATCCATGGTCCCGGCACCACGGCCACCACTGTTCGAGGTACCCCAGCACAGGTCCACAAACCGGACTGTGCCCTGGGGTACAACAAACACATGGGAGGAGTTGATCTTTCTGATCAAGTCCTCCAGCCCTATAGTGCCTTATGGAAGACGAAGGTGTGGTATAAAAAACTGGCTGTCCACATCATACAAATGGCACTGTATAACGCATATGTGCTATCACGATGTGCAGGCCAGACCAACAACACCTTCCTTCAGTTCCAGGAGTCGGTGATAAAGGCCATGATTTTTGGAGAGGAGGACGGAGCGCGCCCCAGCACTCCTGGAACTCAAGTTTCCCGTATGGTACCAGGGCAGCATGCTCCCACTAAGGCGAAAGCAAAAAAAGGTACCGGGTATGCTATAAAAGGGGGATAAGAAGGGAATCTCGTTTCCAATATGAAACGTGTCCTGACAAACCTGCACTGTGTTTGAAAGAATGCTTTAGTATTCATCACACATCCGTGGACTAAACACATCCTGACATTCCCGTACAGCACTTACCCACACCAGACTGACATACACAACACCATACACACACCAGCCTGACGTACACTACACCACACACCAACCTGATGTAGTTTATGTCAGGTTGGTGTGTGGTGTATGTCAAGATGGTGTGTGTGGTGTTTACTACACCACACGCACCAACCTGACGTACACTACAACACACACACCAACCTGACCTACAGTACACCACACATGCCAACTTGACGTAGTGTATGTTAGGTTGGTGTGTGGTGTGGTGTAGTGTACGTCAGGTTGGTGCATGTGTTGTAGTGTACGTCAGGTTGTTGTGTGTGTGGTGTATACTACACCACACATATCAACCTGACACACTACACCACACACCAACCTGACGTAGTGTATGTTTGGTTGGTGTGCGATGTACGTCAGGATGGTGTAGGTGTGGTGTATACTACACCACACACATCAACCTGACGTACACTACACCACACCACACACCAACCTGACTTACACTACACCACACACCAACCTGACCTACACCACACACACCACACACCAACCTGACGTAGTGTATGGTAGGTTGGTGTGTGGTGTGATGTAGTGTACGTCAGGTTGGTGTGTGTGGTGTAGTATGCGTCAGGTTCGTGTGTGGGGTGTTTACTACACCACAAACATCAACCTGACGTACACTACACCACACCACACACCAATCTAACATACACTACGTCAGGTTGGTGTGTGGTATGGTGTAGCGTATGTCAGGTTCGTGTGTAGTGTGATGTAGTGTATGTTAGGTACATCAACCTGACGTACACTACACCACACCACACACCAACCTGACCTACACTACACCACATACACCAACCTGACGTAGTGTATGTTAGGTTGGTGTGTTGTTATGAATGTGCTAGAGATGGTTTCTGAGCAGAGGCTCCCTCTGGTGGTTACAGACAGTACTGAACCATACAGCGAGGAATGGCAATCTGGGATCACTGACTGGACTGATATAAGGGAGGTTCCCTCCCATGATGGTCGTCAGTGATCAATTGTTCTTGTCTCAGTTGTGGTTCCTGGTTCATTTGGAAGTTTGCTGGAGTCTTGCATGCATCTGCTGCTTTCAGATAAGATATTTTATGCTTTTATTTTTGTGCTTGCTTTTTGCATAATTTTCTGCACTTTTCTGGAGGTCAGCCGGGTCCCCTCCTGGGGCCTGTGCTCCTCTCAGTTTATCTGTAGCCACTGTTATTTGTTCATTTGGTTTTTCCTGTTTTTTCAGTGGCTGCGGCTTAGTTTTGTTACACCAGAGATCTGATTTAGGTGGTGGAGATCGTGTGATCTCAGGTGTTTTTGCAATCAGAAGAGTTGGTATTTTTTTAGGGTTTTTTGTTGGATTGCAGTCAGAATTCTTTCCTGTACTTTTCTGTCTAGACAGATTGGGCCCCAGCGTTTGCTCATACTATTTTCTGTCTGTGTCCGTGCTTCTTCTTGTCTAACCGCCATTACATGTTTGGGGGCTTCCTATTTTCTTTGGGGATCTTCTCCGGGGCAGATAGCTTTCATCTTTCTGCCTTTAGGTGTAGTTATCTCTCAGGCTGTGACGAGGCATCTAGGATCAACGTTGGAACGCTCCACGGCTACCTCTAGTTGTGTGGTTAGTTCAAGTTACTGCAATCCAATAGGTTCCAGCCTCTCTGGTGTATTGCCATTTTTGCTTTTTCTCCTCAGCTACCTAAACATAACAGTATCACCGGCCCCATCATGGGAGGGAACCTCCCTTATATCAGTCCAGTCAGTGATCCCAGATTGCCATTCCTTGCTGTAAGGTTCAGTTCTGTCTGTAACCACCAGAGGGAGCCTCTGCTCAGAAACCATCTCTAGCACATTCATAACAGTTGCCTCTGAAATTGGGGCAGGTGCTGTTTTGTCCCAAAGAGATCTAGAGACCTCTAAGAGTAACCCTTGTGCCTTTTTCTCTCGAAAATTTTCTCCAACTGAACATAATTATGACGTGGGTAATCGGGAGTTATTGGCCATGAAGTGGGCCTTTCAAGAGTGGAGACATTGGCTGAAAGGAGCCAAACATCAGGTGGTGGTCCTCACGGACCATAAGAACCTGGTTTATCTCAAATCAGCCAAGCAACTTAATCCTAGACAGGCCAGGTGGGCCTTGTTTTTCACACGTTTTAATTTTGTGGTTTCTTTTCTTCCTGGCACTAAGAATGTTAAGGCGGATGCCCTCTCGAGGAGTTTCTTTGCGGACTATCCTGAGTTATCTGATCCTGCTGTTATTTTGAAAGAGGGTGTAGTACTTTCTGCCATCTCGCCCAATTTGAGACTGGCTCTGGAAGGGTGTCAGGAGGATAAACCTGTGCGCTGCCCTATTGGGAAATTGTTTGTCCCAGACCAGTGGAAGAAGAGTGTGATGTCTGAGATTCATTGTTCCGCGTTGGCTGGTCATCCCGGGATTTTTGGTACCAGAGACTTGGTGAGTCGGTCCTTTTGGTGGCCTAATTTGTCTCATGACGTCAGGGAATTTGTGCAGTCCTGTGGGACTTGCTCTCGTTCCAAGCCTTGCTCTCGCTCTAGTGGTTTGTTAATGCCATTACCTGTGCCCAAGAGGCCATGGACCCATATCTGTATGGATTTTATTTCCGACCTCCCTGTTTCTCAGAAAATGACCGTTATCTGGGTAATCTGTGATAGGTTTTCCAAGATGATACATCTTGTGCCATTACCTAAGTTACCTTCCTCCTCCGAATTGGTGCCTTTGTTCCTTCAGCACGTGGTTTGGTTACATGGCATTCCGGAGAACATTGTGTCTGACAGAGGAGTCCAGTTTGTTTCCAGATTTTGGAGGACATTTTGTTCTAAACTTGGTGTTCAATTATCTTTCTCCTCTGCATTTCATCCTCAGACCAATGGACAAACCGAGAGAACAAACCAGACCTTGGAGACTTATTTGAGATGTTTTGTGTCTGCTGATCAAGATGACTGGGTCTCTTTTTTGCCTTTGGCTGAGTTTGCTCTTAATAATAGGGCTAGCTCTGCCACCTTGATGTCTCCATTTTTCTGCAATTCTGGGTTTCACCCTCAATTTTCTTCGGGACAGGCGGAGGCTTCTGTCTGTCCGGGTGTTGACTCTGTTGTGGAACGTATGCAGCAGATTTGGGACCAGGTAGTGGAGAGGTTGTCTCTCTCTCAGGAGAAGGCCCAACGGTTTGCCAACCGGCATAGGACTGATGGTCCTCGGTTTAAAGTGGGGGACTTGGTTTGGTTGTCCTCAAGAAATATCCTTATGAGGGTTGCATCTACAAAGTTTAAGACTAGGTTCATTGGACCTTATAAGATCATGGAGATTCTTAAACCTGTTTCCTTCCGTTTGCTTCTTCCAGGGACATTTAAGATTCATAACGTGTTCCACAAGTCCTTATTGAAGAGGTTTGTCGAGCCAGTGGTTCCTATGGCTGCGCCTCCTGACCCTGTTTTGGTTGAGGGCAATCTGGTTCCCTCCCATGATGGTCGCCGGTGATCAATTGTTCTTGTCTCAATTGTGGTTCCTGGTTTATTTGGAAGTTTGCTGGAGTCTTGCATGCATCTGCTGCTTTCAGATAAGATATTTTCTGCTTTTCTTTTTGTGCTTGCTTTTTGCATAATTTTCTGCAGTTTTCTGGAGGTCAGCCGGGTCCCCTCCTGGGGCCTGTGCTCCTCTCAGTTTATCTGTAGCCACTGTTATTTGTTCATTTGCTTTTTAGTGTTTTTTCAGTGGCTGCGGCTTAGTTTTGTTACACCAGAGACCTGATTTAGGTGGTGGAGATCGTGTGATCTCAGGTGTTTTTTCAATCAGAAGAGTTGGTATTTTTTAGGGTTTTTTGTTGGATTGCAGTCAGAATTCTTTCCTGTACTTTTCTGTCTAGACAGATTGGGCCCCAGCGTTTGCTCATACTATTTTCTGTCTGTGTCCATGCTTCTTCTTGTCTAACCGCCATTACATGTTTGGGGGCTTCCTATTTTCTTTGGGGATCTGCTCCGGGGCAGATAGCTTTCATCTTTCTGCCTTTAGGTGTAGTTATCTCTCAGGCTGTGACGAGGCATCTAGGATCAACGTAGGAACGCTCCATGGCTACCTCTAGTTGTGTGGTTAGTTCAGGTTACTGCAATTCAATAGGTTCCAGCCTCTCTGGTGTATTGCCGTTTTTGCTTTTTCTCCTCAGCTACCTAAACATAACAGTGTGTGGTGTGGTGTAGTGTACGTCAGGTTGATGTTTGTGGTGTAGTAAAAACCACACACACGAACCTGACGCATACTACACTACACACACCAACCTAACATACACTACATCACACCACACACAAACCTGAAATACGCGACATACTTTCCATACGCAACATGGTGTCCGCTAACAATTGGAGCTAATTTTCCCTTCAAAAAGTCAAATGGCGCTCCTCCTTTCCAAGCCTTGCAGTGCGCCCCAACAGTGGTTTATGACCACATATGAGGTATCGGTGTACTCAGGAGAAATTGCCCAACAAATTTTAGGATCCATTTTATCCTGCTGCCCTTGTGAAAATAAAAAAAATGATGCTAAAAGAAAATTTTTGTGAAAAAAAAGTACTTTTCATTTTTTGCAGATCAATTTTTGAAGCACCTGGGGGGTAAAAGTGCTCACTATGCATCTAGATAAGTTCCTTGGGGGGTCTAGTTTCCAAAATCGGGTCACTTGTGGGGGTTCTCCAATGTTTATTCACACAGGGGCTCTCCAAATGCGACATTGTGACCGCTAACGATTGGAGCTAATTTTCCCTTCAAAAAGTCAAATGGCGCTCGTTCCCTTCCGGGCCCTGCCGTGCGCCCAAACAGTGGTTTATGACCACATATGAGGTATCTGAGTACTCAGGAGAAATTGCCCAACAAATTTTAGGATCCATTTTATCCTGCTGCCCGTGTGAAAATGAAAAAATTGATGCTTAAAGAAAATTTTTGTGAAAAAAAAAGTACTTTTTCATTTTTACTGATCAATTTGTGAAGCACCTGGGGGTTAAAAGTGCCCACTATGCATCTAGATAAGTTCCTTGGAGGGTCTAGTTTCCAAAATTGGGTCACTTGTGGGGGTGCTCCAATGTTTAGGTACACAGGGGCTCTCCAAATGCGACATGGTGTCCGCTAACGATTGGAGTTAATTTTCTCTTCAAAAAGTCAAATGGCGCTCCTACCCTTCCGGGCCCTTCCGAGTCCCCAAACAGTGGTTTATGACCACATATGAGGTATCGGTGTACTCAGGAGAAATTGCACAACAAATTTTAGGATCCATTTTATCCTGCTGCCCTTGTGAAAATAAAAAATTGATGCTAAAATAAAATTTTTGTGAAAAAAAAGTACTTTTTCATTTTTGCAGATCAATTTCTGAAACACCTGGGGGTTAAAAGTGCTCACTATGCATCTAGATAAGTTCCTTGTGGGGGTCTAGCTTCCAAAATGGGGTCTCTTGTGAGGGTGCTCCACTGTTTAGGCACACAGGGGCTCTCCAAATGCGACATGGTGTCCGCTAACGATTGGAGTTAATTTTCCCTTGAAAAAGTCAAATGGCGCTCCTTCCCTTCCGTGCCCAAACAGTGGTTTATGACCACATATGAGGTATCGGTGTACTCAGGAGAAATTGCCCCACAAATTTTAGGATCCATTTTTTCCTGTTGGCCGTGTGAAAATGAATAAATTGTTGCTAAAAGAAAATTTTTGTTGGAAAAATTATAATGTCCATTTTTTCCTTCCATGTTGCTTTCATTCCGGTGAAGCACCTGAAGGGTTAATAATCTTCTTGCATGTAGTTTTGAGTAGCTTGAGGGGTGCAGTTTTTAGAATGATGTCACTTTTGGGTATTTTCTGCCACATAGACCCCTCAAAGTGACTTCAAATGTGAGGTGGTCCCTAAAAAAATGGTTTTGTAAATTTTGTTGTAAAAATGAGAAATCGCTGGTCAACTTTTAACCCTTATAACTTCCTAACAAAAAAAATTTTGTTTCCAAAATTGTTGTGATGTAAAGTAGACATGTTGGAAATGTTATTTATTAACTATTTTGTGTCACATTGCTCTCTAGTTTAACAGAATAAAAATTCAAAATTTGAAAATTGCGAAATTTTCAAAATTTTTGCCAAATTTCCATTTTTTTCACAAATAAACGCAAAAATTATCGACCTAAATTTACCACTAACATGAAGCCCAATATGTCACGACAAAACAATCTCAGAATCGCTAGGATCTGAAGCATTCTGGTTATACTCATAAATGGACATGGTCGAATTTAAATGCAGTTAGTCAAAATAGGCTTGGGTCATGAAGGGGTTAAAAACTTACCATGTATCAAAAAATAACCTCAGTGTGAATAAGGGTTGAGTAGGACCGGGGCCCAACTATGGGCACCTATATATAAACGTAATGCCCAGCTTAAAGTAAGGGACACAACGTCCATACCTGCACTGATTGCAAGAACCTAAATTTGAACTTACTGGTTTGAACAGACACAAAGCTCTTGTTTAGAGTATGTGAACATGAAATCTTTTTCAGGCGGATCCGTTTCATAACACGCCTAATAAAGCTCTCAATGAACTAAAAAATGAATGAACATATGCACAGCAATGTTAAAACTACATGCTATTCACATGTTTAGTCTTCCCAACTTCTTTTAACCACTTCAGGTTTCCAAAGACTTGAAATAGCTAAAAGAAATGACCTAACATTCTCCATGAAGCCACTCACTATTTTATACAGGCAAGTTAAAAAAAACCCACAGGCCACAAAGCTACCCAAAAACAAATTAAAAGATGCCAAGGAAGATACAGCCTTCATTTTAATGAAGAGTCAACCTTTTTCCACACTATGCATCTAAAAGTCAATGTGTACATATATCTTAAATCTTTCTAAAGTTTTACAGCAGATTAGGGGTGTACAATATGAAATAATTTATCCTTTGCTGTAAATTATAAAGAATATTAAAAGTCATTTAGGAAATCTGTGGCCTTTATTAGAGCACTTGGCCCGTTAAGACCAGCGACAATAATGTAACGAGGAAGCAAAGCTGTCAAGGCTTTTGTAAAGTTGAAACTGGTCACCTTAGGATTCAATTAAACCCAATTTTTGGACCACTTGCAGTGTATCAGGATGCATGGCAGATGGGAGACAGAATACATTGCACTGTTGTAAATGTTAGTTTCATTAAATCCTATGAGGAGCTTTTGTCCCTGTGTTGGAGCTTTTGATAATCAAGAGTGATTAAAATGCCAGTTCTAGCACAACCACATACTTGATCAGAATGTGATAAATAATATAAACATAAATCAAACAAAGGGACGTGAATCATTATTATAATCATATATGAATGTTAATAGCCAGCTTTATACTGTATTTATTTAATATTTTCAATTTTTACCAGCTCACTGTGTAGTAAACGCTGACCACAGCCCTGATGCAGGATCAATATAACTTCACTTTCTCCCTGCAGCTGCACTTCCAATTAGACTGCTGAACATGTTTAAAATAGTATTTACCAGCAGATTATCACTGTTTCTTTATGTAAATATCGTGTTTTTGCTGACAAGCTCCCTTTAAAGGCATTAATGGAAGAAGTTGAAAAGTAGCACAATGAGCACAATCATAGGATTTAGGCTATGTGCACACGTTGCGCAAATGCTCCGGATCGGAAGACTCCGGGAGCCACCGGAAGGTGAGAATATCAATATTTTTTATTTTAATTCTATTTTTGACAGGAATATGGTACCCAGAGCCTGGAGGAGAGTCTCCCCTCCTCCAGACCCTGGGTACCAAGCGCACATGAAGCACTCTCTTCACGCATTTAGGGCATAGCCTATGGCTGCGATTACGCCTAAAGAATGGATATGCTGCTTATTTTTACGCGAAGCGATTACGCTCCACAAAAATACGTACCATGTGCACAGCAAAGCGTAAGCCCATAGGATTGCATGGGATGCGGTTTGTACCCGTTTTTTAAGTGATTACGCCGCGTAAAAACACGGCAAAAATGCTTAAAAAACGCTACGTGTGCACATAGCCTTACTGTATCTTGTCTTCACAGTCCCCTATTCCTGAATAGATGGAACATGCATGGTTAACACTTTCAAAAAAGTGCAGTACAAAACATGTGTCAAATCCTTCATTCATCCTTGGCACACACAACATCTGATTTCTGGTGCCTCTCTCCCTTTTTCGTAATAAGTAGTGAAGAGCGAGTATGCTCGTTGCTCAGGTTTTCTCTAGCATGCTAGGGTGGTCTCCGAGTATTTGGAATTGCTCAGGGAGATTTAGTTTATGTCGCTTCAGCTGCATGATTTGCGACTGCTAGACAGCCTGAATACATCTGGGGATTCCCTAACAAACAGGCATTCAGGCTGTCTAGCAGTCGCAAATCATGCAGCTGCGGTGACATAAACTAAATCTCTGAGCACTTCCAAATACTGGGAGACCACCCGAGCATGCTCGAGAAAACCCAAGCAACGAGCATACTCACTCATCACTAATAATAAGATAACATAGAAGTGAAGAAGAATTCCTTGGAAAAAGCTGCAATGGTGAAACCCTTTGTTAGTTAGCGTGATTGAATTCATCATGAGTTCAAATGTACATTATAATAAGTTTTCATCTTGTGAGTACAATAAAAGCTTTATTGTGAAAACTTAATTTCCAGACACCTTCAGGAGAACAGGTCACCTCTTTCATTTATATTGTGATATCTGAGACATGAAACACTTGAAACGAGAGAGTGTGTGTGGCACGTATGAATGAAGAACTTAACACCTGTTTCAGCTTCCAATTTGGTGGAAGTGTGAATGAGACCATATACAGTATGTCCCATCTGCTCAGAGACAGAAGACAAAATAAGTCCTATGTTTGTGCGGATTGTAATACTTTTTAATTGACTTTTAAGCCTGACAAACTTGGACATGGGCTTCAATGGATTAGACGTAAAGGTAAGTATTAGAGTTGAGCGAAACAGGTCAGTCAGATTCAAAATTCAAGAAAAAAGGTAGTACACTGTGGCGCTATAGCTTGCGGACACAAAATATGAAAATATGAAAAATATGAAAAATGAATTGCTTCACTGCCTTGGAAATATGAAAAATTGAGAAGTCTTAGCGCATAAAAAGGCCAATTTTTGTGTATCTGGGAGCCACGTTAAGGCTCTTCTCGTATCCCAGGTCCTAACTATGCCAATCCTCACTTAGAAAAGTCTGTCTGCATGGGAACATATGAATCCTCTCCTCAGACTAAAATCTACATCTCTGTGGAGGGGTAATGAACCTGGTATAATTAAAACGCCTGTGACCAGCAGGTGGAGTTCTCAGGCAGAAGGTAAATGAATACACATCAAAAAACTGACCGGCACATCCAAACATAGATCCAGTGTGAACAGGTGCTAAAACCTAGAGTCACCAACTCATACACATTCAAGAAAAAAAGGTAGCACACTGTAGCGCTATAGCTTTCTTGGATCTATGTTTGGATGTGCCGGTCAGTTTTTTGATGTGTCGTCAGATTCAAAAGTCGCCGATTTTAGCCAAAGTCGGGTTTCGTTGGCCGAAACCCGACCACAGCGTGAAGTCGGCCGAGCGGTCGTCGACCCGAGCGCCCAAGTCGGATTTCCCCGAATGCTTGCAGGTGCCTTTTTTTCACCAATGAGCAAGGACGTACACTGTGGGCAACGAGATGACATGTGCAGATGTGCCGCGCGGCTTTGAGCGGCGCGGGATTCAAATCCTCCGCCAAAGCCACGCCGGCACCGCTCATTGGCTGAGATGCCCGCCGGCTCAGCCAATGAGCGGGTGGGATTCAAATCCCCCACCAAAGCGGTGCCGCACCGCTCATTGGCAGAGCCGGCGGGCGGCTCAGGGAATGAGCGGTGCCGGCGCGGCTTTGGCGGGGGATTTGAATTCCGCAACGCTCAAAGCCACGCGGCACCGACCCTTGGCTGAGCTGCCCGCCGGCTCTGAAAATGGGCACTGTAGGTGTGTTTACTGTTCTCCACCCCCTGACGACTTTTATTCCCCATTGACTTGCATTGGGGGTCGGTTGGATTTTCGACTCTGACCCGACCATTTCCGTTAGTCGGCCGACTTCATTCGACTCGACTTTTGAGAAAGTCAGGTTTCACAAAACCTGACTCGACCTGAAAAAAAGAAAAGTCGCTCATCTCTAGTAAGTATAGCTTTACTTTTTTTATTTTTATTTAAAATAAAGGAGTCTGTGTCTTTATTTCAAATAAAGGACTTTATTCTTGCTGTGTGCTTATTTCAAAACTTACTATTGGGTTAGTAATGGGGGTGTCTTATAGACGCCTCTCCATTACTAATCCCTGGGCTTGATGTCAGCTGACAATACAAAGCTGACATAAACCCCACAAACATTATCCCACTTGTCACCGCCAGTGGTAAAGTGAGAAGAGCAAAACTAAGCTCCAGATTTGGCACATTTTATGGATGCAACATTTCTAGTGTGACTGAGGGCTGATGTTGGTAGTCTGGGGGGAGGGTAATATTTCTGGCCCTTTCCCAGGCTATTAATATCAACCCACAGCTGTCTCACTAGCCTTTGCTGGTGTGAATTCATAGGGGGACCGAACATCATTTTTTTCTGGGGTCCCCGTAAATTTGCCAGTAAAGGCTAAGCAAACAATTGTGAGCTGCTATTAATAGCCTGGGAACCTTTTGGGATAGTGTCCCTTTTCCAATATTATTAACATCAGCCCCCAGCAGTGGACTTTCCTTCTGCTGGTAATGAAAACTACGTGGAAGTGCATGCCAATCAGACTCTGGTCACTTATCTATGGCATTTTGTGTCTGCCAGGCATGACAATTGGTCATTCCTGCTGCCATGGGCAAAGTTTGCTTTAAATAATGCCGTCTCCTATTCCACAGGGCAGACTCCTTTTCTCCTGAACTACGGTCAGCATCCGAGCGTCCCTGTGCCCATGCCCATCTCATCTTCTGACCCTAGGGTGGTGGACTGGGCAGTGAAGGCTCAAGACATCTGAGAGCGCAAGCAGGATGCAATTAAAGTGTCAAAGGAGAGAATGAGGGCTTCCACCGGCCCGCATTGTCGTCCTGCTCCAGTCTTTGCCCCAGGAGATTTAGTATGGCTGTCAGTGTGTAGCCCAGCTGTGCCTGGAGCCACATGTTCCCAGGTGGATGCAACAAAGGTAAACCCACAGTGACCTTATGCACACAACACACCTGCACTATTCCCTAGATCCACCAGAGGGAGCCCTTTCGCAGTTTATAAAGGTAGTGACGACAGCAGTTACCTCAGAACTCCTCAGACGAGCTGAGAGACGGCAGTTAGTTAGATTTGAGATCTCCTCAGAACGTCTTAGAGATCAGTGAGAGATGAGCTGAGAGAGAGAGAGTTACTGAAAGACTGAAGATTACAGCTTGAACTTAGTTTACTGTGTGGAGTCCAGTAATAGTGGAGGAAGATAGCCACTTCAGCCTGGTCAGAACTGAGTCAACTGAGTGTAGGTTCAGTGAGCAAGCATGCCGATGCTTTGAGAGCGGTGAAGAAAAGGAGAATCAGCTATCTACTGCTAGTGTGCTATTGTTAAGGGTCGGAGTAGGACGAAAGGCGAGTGGAAGGAAAAGAGAGTGACAGAGGTTGAAACAGCATTGATCGCTTACCTCTACTCTGAACAACCGGACACAGGGTCCGAGCTTGCTAGCATCTACACGACTAGTAGGAGATACCGGAGACCCTGTGGGACTTCAAGTCGCAGGGACCCAGCAGTGCTGATACGTAACCGGGGTCAGGAAGACAGAGTCTAGCAGGGCCCTGCATACAGAGACACTGATCTATCCTAGAGAAGGCCTCACTACAAAGTCAGCCGGGCGTATAACTGAAGACAGAGTTAGACTTCGTTTCATACAGGTCAGAAACTCACACATACAGGAGTACGGAGGCCCTACACCTATTCAGTGGGATTACTGGACGTGCATCCTCCACCCTGCCAGCTTCCCGGGACATGCCTGCAACTACCATCAATAAAGGTACAGAAAGAGACTTTCGTGTGTGTGTCTGCCTTATTGCTCCTGCACCCCCACACCGCCATATACCCTGATGGATCCAGTCTTGCCTGTGGAAGAATTAACACCTTGCTGCCCAGTAACAACCCCTCAGCGGATTTACCCTGCAGCGCTGGTCACCCTGATCAGGTACCACAGGTGGCGTCACGAACAAACTGTATATACTTTAATCCCCTGTAAATATCCCACATTTGAGGTGAGCCCCAGGGCCACGGACCAATCTGCGCTACCCGTGACATCCCCATTGAAGTGAACGGGCTCGGTGCCGAGTACCCCACGGTCCTGCTAAGGGCGACTCATCTTAAAACTTGGCGTCACGAACAGGATCCGAAGCTCGCTATATGCGAGTCCTGTGTGCCTGAATTGGACTGTTTTTGTGCAAAAGACTGTATTGATGTTTTTGAGAATTTCCCGCCAATTGTCCGCCATTGCCTGCCAAATTGCAGCGCTACAGCGCGAAGAGAAGGGGGCGTACCTTCAGAAAGCGCGCTGAGTCCCGGACACGCCCCCAACGCTGACTCGGCGGCAGGTCCTGTGGAGAGCTTCGGTGAACGCTCTGACGTCAGAGCGCCGGGGACACAGGTCCTTCTACATCGCTGTGCCCTGCGGAGCTGCAGCCTTCAGAGAAGGTAGGCCACGCTTAACTAGGGGGGCGCAGACATGTCGCAGCCGCAAGCAGACAGTGCGGCTCAGGGCGACCGCTCCAATGACTTACCCCCGGTGCTGCCGTGCAGGATGGAAACGCTGGCACCTCACCAGATCCTGTGGCCCCGATAGTACCGCTGACTCTGCCATACCTGCCTGGAGCAAAGTGGCTCCCTCAGTATAGCGGTAAGCCAGACACCCTGTCAGGGTTTAAGCGCAAAATATGCAGCATAATGGACATGTACCCTATGACAGAGAAACAAAGAGCTGCAGTGGTAGTGGGACAACTGACTGGTGCTGCAGAAAGGGAAGTAGAGACTTGGACAGCTGCAGACCAGGAATCAGTGCTTGCGATATTCTTAAAGCTGCAGACTATTTTTGAGGACCGCACTGAAACAGATCTCCGGATGAGGTTTTCCCAATGCTCCCAGAAACCAGATGACAGTATTAGGGACTACGCCTGCCGACTACAAGGGGCCCTGCGAGCTCTTAAACAGGTTAACCCCATAAGTGTCCTCAATGAAAACAAAATGTTGAAGGAACAATTTGTACGGGGACTGAGGTCCCAAGCTGAAAGCAGAACTGTGCACTGGTGGTCCTTGGATCATCCTGACGCTACCTTTGACGCCCTAAAGGATATGGCTATAAAAGGACTGCGACCCCTGGAGAAGCCCGAGGTGGCAACCCAGTGCCACCCGGGTGAAGCCACTCTAAAGCCAGCAGCATCCACCTTTTCCCCGCTGGTGGCGGAAGCCAAAACGCAGGTGGCGCCCCCTACGGAGCTGGACTGTCTGCGCTCAGAAGTGCGCCATCTGACCAAAACCCTGGCCACTGTAATGAGTGCCCTGCAACTGCGGAAGGAGGAAGGAGGAAAGATCCTGCTAGCTGACTGCCCAGAGGATGTCCCTTGGATGAACCGGAGGAGAAGGAGGACGTCGCCCCACCGAAGGAGGACAACGCCACCCCCAGGAGCGACCCCCGACCAGCATCCCCCTCGCCGAGAGATCATCTGCTACCGTTGCAACAGAGGTCATCTAGTCCGACAGTGTCCTTTAAACGAGCAGATCCTGGGTCCGAGGGCCAACACTCAGGACTAGACTCTTCAGGCCACTCAGACTGGAACCGCAGGTTTGTGGGAGGAAGACCATACCTGTCCATCATCCTGGACGGGATCGCAATCCCTGCCCTGCTGGACACTGGATCTCAGGTGACCATCATACCTGATGTCCTGTATAATAAGTTTTGGTCCATGGACAGTCTCCAGCCCCCGAGCCCTGACTTTGCTGTGTACGCCTCTAATGGTCTCCCTGTTGATATACTCAGAGCCAAAAACGTGGACGTAAAGGTGGGCAGAGTGGAGCTGAAGGACCAGGGACTCTTAGTAGTAAAAACTGTAAATGAGGAAAATGGCTTAAATGTGGTTTTAGGTACAAACATTATCAGTAACTGTCTGGGAGAAGTTGTGTTTTTGCTCCAACAGCTCGCTGAAGTTGCCAAACCAAAGCAAAAGGGAGTGATCCAGAGGGAGATCCGGGCCCTGATGTGCCAGCAGCAAGCGAAACTGACAGATGGTGAAATTGGTAATGTACAGGTAACAGACCCGAACCCCATTGTGATACCCCCAATGAGTGAAATGCTTATATGGTGTAGAGCAGCAATAGGTCTGAGAGGACAGAACTACCAAGCAGTAGTAGAGCCCCATTGTTCAGAACACAGACCTACACTCTTGACTGCTAGAGGGGTAGTGGAAGTACGAAATGGGAGGGTACCAGTACGTCTTCTCAACTGGGGAGAAGATGAAGTGAACTTACCACGATATGCCACTGTTGCTAAATTACATACCGTAGATAATAACTCCATTCTCACGACGGAGTCCTTAGCCTCCCCCCAACCAGTGGAGGATAATGACCCAGCAACCCAGGTGGAGGATTGGTGTCAGCAGCTCCATGTCGGGACAGACACCACTCCGGCCCACCAGAAACAGGGAGTACTTCGAGTGGTACAGGAGTACACACAGGTATTTAGCAAACACCCACTTGACTTTGGGACAATTAAGGGAGTACAACACCATATCCCTACAGGCAACCATCCCCCCATTAAAGAGCGGTACAGGCCTATACCTCCAGCACACTACCAGAAAGCCAAGGAGATGTTGCGTGACATGAAGGAAGCAGGGGTGATAAGGGATAGTTGTAGTCCCTGGGCAGCACCTCTAGTCCTAGTCAGGAAAAAGGATGGAAGCATGAGAATGTGTGTGGATTACAGACAAGTGAATCGCATTACACATAAAGATGCATACCCTTTACCACGCATTGAGCAATCCTTAGCTGCCTTAAAAACTGCTAACTACTTTTCCACCCTTGACCTCACTAGTGGGTACTGGCAAGTAGCTGTGGCTGAGGAGGATCGGGAGAAGACGGCTTTCACCACCCCAATGGGACTCTGTGAGTTTGACAGGATGCCGTTTGGACTCAGCAGTGCCCCGGGAACGTTCCAGAGAATGATGGAGAGTTGCCTGGGACATCTCAACTTTGAAACCATGTTGCTGTACCTGGACGATGTAATTGTGTACTCCAAGTCGTATGAGGATCATCTGAAGCACCTGGCAGAGGTATTCGAGTCACTGTCCAAGTACGGGATGAAACTGAAGCCTCCAAAGTGCCATCTACTCAAACAAAAGGTACAGTACTTGGGACATATTGTCAGCTCAGAAGGAGTAGCGCCGACCCCGAGAAGGTCACCGCCATCCAGAAATGGCCGGAGCCGAAGAATCTCAAGGAGGTGCGCCAGTTCCTGGGACTGACAGGTTACTACCGGAGGTTTGTAAAGGGCTACACCAAGAAAGCAGCGCCTCTGCAGGACCTCCTGGTAGGGCAATCCCTCAAGAGCAGAAATTCTCCATTCCACTGGGGTAAAGAACAAGCTGAGGCATTCAAGGAGATGAAGGAGATCCTGACAGGCGATGAGATATTACCCTACCCTGACTACAGCCAGTCATTCCTGCTGTACACTAATGCCAGCAACGAAGGATTGGGAGCTGTCCTCAGTCAGAAGCAAAATGGCCTGGAGAAAGTCATCGCATATGCAAGCAGGAAGCTCCGCCCGACCGAGAGAAACCCAGAGAATTATAGTAGCTTCAAGTTGGAGTTCCTGGCACTGGTCTGGGCCATTACAGAAAGATTCAAGCATTACCTAGCCTCCAGCAAGTTCACTGCTTACACTGACAATAACCCCTTGACACATCTCGAAACAGCTAAGCTGGGAGCCATGGAGCAACGTTGGATGGCTCGGCTGTCGAACTATCAATTCACAATCAAGTACAGGGCGGGCCGTAAGAATGCCAACGCTGATGCCTTGTCCAGAATGCCGCATGAGTCCGACACGGAAGAGGAATTGGATGACCTAGAAGAGATTGAGCTACCTGCATTCCACAGAAATGGGATGATCCACGAGCAACGAGCCTGCAGGAGGCAGCGTGATAAGACGTTAAACCCTTTACCTCACCACAGCTGGAAGGAGACCCAGAACAGTGACCCGGTTGTCAACCGTATCAAGGAGCTGATAACTCAGGAGGGTTCCTCCTTAGAGAAGGATGCGTCTCAGCAAGCAAAGCAGCTGTGGAATGAGAGAAGCTGGCTATTTATCTACCATGAGAAGCTGTGCTGAAGGTACGTCAACCCAAGAACCCATGAGATGGTATGGCAGATAGTAGTCCCCAGAACGGACATCCAGATGGTGTTGGAAGCCTACCACGATCGAGCGGGGCACTTTGGCTGGAAGAAGCTGGAAACTCTGCTGAAGTGTCGTTTCTACTGGGTGGGAATGCGCAGTTCCATCGAAAAATGGTGTAAAAACTGTGCGTCCTGTAGCCTCCGAAGGAAGGACTACAGCAGCCAGAAAGCACCCCTGCAACCCATCAAGACGACTCGTCCCTTGGAGATCGTGGCCTTGGACCATGTAAAGTTGTCACCCAGTCGGTCAGGATACTCATATGCCCTGACAATGGTGGATCACTACTCCAGGTTCCTGGTGGTCGCCCCTGTCAAAGATCTGACAGCTGAAACAGCAGCAAAGACGTTTCAAGCGTATTTCTGCAGACCCCATGGATATCCAGAGCAAGTGTTAACTGACCAGGGCCCAGCCTTTGAAGCTGAGTTGTTTAAAGAGTTCTGTCATTTGTACAGATGCAAGAAGATAAGAACCCACACGTACCACCCCCAAACAAATGGTCTCTGTGAAAAGATGAATCACATTGTCATTGATCTGCTGAAGACGGTACCACTTGAGGAGAGGAATCGGTGGCCAGACCTACTACCTGACCTGGTAGATCTGTACAATCACATACCTGTGAGTTCCACCAACTGCACTCCAGCCTACCTCATGCGGGAAAGACCAGGAAAGCTGCCCATGGATTTGGAACTTGGTGTTGTAGAACCAGAAGCTGATGTTACTACTGAAGATTGGGACACGAACCGACAGGAACAGTACTGGAGAGTACAAGCCTGCGTGGAAGATAATCTCAGTAAAGTAAGAGAAAAACAAGAGAAAAACTACAACAAAAGTGCGCCAGCTGAACCTTTGTACCTGGAGAAATTGTGCTGAAAAGAAAAAGAAGAATGCACAAATTAGATGATCAGTGGGAAAAAGAGCCATATGTCGTGCAAAATTCAAAGTTTGACAACAGGAAAACGTGTACCATTAGCAAAGATGGAGGAAAGACAACCACAACTGTATCAAGAGACCACCTAAAATTATGTCCAGATATGTTAAAACTTCATGAAGAAGAACTTGTTAGAGACAAAGAGAAACCAGGTGAAGTCATACACACGGACTTAGGAGATTTTCCTGCAGATTGGCCTTGTATCGGAGACGCTGTGATCATTCCAGTACTTCAATTTTACCAACCACAAGAAGCACTCCAACGTCAAGTTGAGCCAGTTGTCGCAGAAGGAATAGTTCAAGAGGAACCTGCTCCTGAAGCATCTCAAGAAATAGAGTCTCGAGAAGTGGAGTCTCAAAACGTGGAACCTCCAGATGTTGGGTCTCAGGAAGAAGAATCCCCTGGCGAAACAGAACCGCATCGCCCAGCCGCAAGTATGCTTGCAAGATCCCTAGAGAGGTTAAGGCAGTATTACAGCTTACCGGCACGTAGGACAGATAGGCCAAATGCTACCATACCTGACGCAACACCACGTAGGTCAGTACGCACGACAAAAGGAAAGTTACCTGTTAGGTACCAAGAGTAGGCCTAGCAAATGTAAACCAGTAAACAAGTGTCCAAGTGTAAAAATGTATATAAGAATTGTGTAAATACCTGTATATATATTACCTCTAGCAACGTTTGAAGAGTCCTCACCTCCCGCAAGGGACGAGTTATTGTTTATGTTGATGTTATATAAAAATGTATTTCTTTCAGCCCGGGAGTGCTGATGATAACCAGGGGGGGATGTGTAGCCCAGCTGTGCCTGGAGCCACATGTTCTCAGGTGGATGCAACAAAGGTAAACCCACAGTGACCTTATGCACACAACACACCTGCACTATTCCCTAGATCCACCAGAGGGAGCCCTTTCACAGTTTATAAAGGTAGTGACGACAGCAGTTACTTCAGAACTCCTCAGACGAGCTGAGAGATGGCAGTTAGTTAGATTTGAGATCTCCTCAGAACATCTTAGAGATCAGTGAGAGATGAGCTGAGAAAGAGAGTTACTGAAAGACTGAAGACTACAGCTTGAACTTAGTTTACTGTGTGGAGTCCAGTAATAGTGGAGGAAGATAGCCACTTCAGCCTGGTCAGAACTGAGTCAACTGAGTGTAGTTTCAGTGAGCAAGCGTGCCGATGCTTTGAGAGCGGTGAAGAGAAAGGAGAATCAGCTATCTACTTCTAGTGTGCTATTGTTAAGGGTCGGAGTAGGACGAAAGGCGAGTGGAAGGAAAAGAGTAGTGACAGAGGTTGAAACAGCATTGATCGCTTACCTCTACTCTGAACAACCGGACACCGGGTCCGAGCTTGCTAGCATCTACACGACTAGTAGGAGATACCGGAGACCCTGTGGGACTTCAAGTCGCTTGGGCCCAGCAGTGCTGATACATAACCGGGGTCAGGAAGACGGAGTCTAGCAGTGCCCTGCATACAGAGACACTGATCTATCCTAGAGAAGGCCTCACTACAAAATCAGCCGGGCGTATAACTGAAGACAGAGTTAGACTTCGTTTCATACAGGTCAGAAACTCACACATACAGGAGTACGGAGGCCCTACACCTACTCAGTGGGATTACTGGACATGCATCCTCCACCCTGCTAGCTTCCCGGGACGTGCCTGCAACTACCATCAGTAAAGGTACAGAAAGAGACTTTCGTGTGTGTGTCTGCCTTATTGCTCCTGCACCCCCACACCGCCATATACCCTGAGGGATCCAGTCTTGCCTATGGAAGACTTAACACCTTGCTGCCCAGTAACAACCCCTCAGCGGATCTACCCTGCAGCGCTGGTCACCCTGACCAGGTACCACAGGTGGCGTCATGAACAAACTATATATACTTTAATCCCCTGTAAATATCCCACATTTGAGGTGAGCCCCAGGGCCACGGACCGAGCTGCGCTACCCGTGACATCCCCATTGAGGTGAACGGGCTCGGTGCCGAGTACCCCACGGTCCTGCTAAGGGCGACATCAGCTCGAAACATCAAGCTGCGTGTAGAGTCCACTAAATTTGCTCCCTGCTACTTAGGTCCTTCCAAGATTCTTGAGCAGGTGAATCCTGTAGTTTATCGCCTCAGTCTTCCACTGCACTTGAATATCACCAACACTTTTCATGCGTCTCTTTTAAAGCCCATGTATATGGCCCAGTTTTCTTGGACTCCTGCTGGGGCTTCGGATTCATCCTCGGACGATTTTGAGGTCAATTCTATTGTTGGGTCCAAGGTGGTACGCGGCAAAAAAATTCTTTTGGTTGATTGGAATGGTCATGGACCTGAGGATAGGACCTGGGAGCCTATTGAGCATATTCGTGCCCCTCAATTTATTGCGGACTTCGAGCTTGGCGAACGCCGCCGGGGGGACACTAGAGCTAGGGGGGGTAATGTTAGGCATCGGGATTCTCCCGCTGCATGGGATATATCTCAAGCATTATCTGTTACCGTGGTCTCTCATGCAGGTCCGGCCACTGCGGTTGCTGCTCAGCACAGATGTCGGTCCCAGCATCTTGTTCAAGCTTGTGATATGCGTTTGGTTACTGCTGGCTCTCCAGTCATGTCTTTGGTAAACAGTCTTTGGTCTAAGTCCAGAGATCATCATAATGAACATGTCCGTAATGTGGGCACGATTAATTACAGCAGGTTCCTATCTACCCATAAATGCAGGCTTTACTGCGAGAGGTGTCCACATTCACCCAGGAATTCAGACATCAGCTTAAGAGAGGTGTTCACATTGGATAGTGATTAGTGATGAGCGAGTGTACTCGTTGCTCGAGTTTTCCCGAGCAGCTCAGGTGGTGTCCGAGTATTTGGAAGTGCTCGGAGATTTAGTATCTGTTGCCGTAGCTGCATGATTTGCGGCTATTTGACAGCCTGAATACATGTGGGGATTCCTTAACAAGCAGGCATTCCTCACATGTATTCAAGCTGTCCAGCAGCCATAAATCATGCAGCTGCGGCAACAGATACTAAATCTCCGAGCATTTCCAAATACTCAGACACCACCCGAGCTGCTCGGGGAAACCCGAGCAACAAGTATATTCGCTCATCACTAATAGGGATCCATCAGACTTATGAGACCACCTTGATGTTGGTTGATGGGCAGACATTATTTGGCAAAATTTTGTGCAAAGCATCTCATTCATTTATTCCTAATATTCAAAAGCTGTATTGCTATTCATATTTCATATATTTCACATTGACATGCTTTCGCACGATAGAGTGTAACCTTTCTTTGTATATTGTATATGGAGGTAGCTGCTCCTGGTATGCACCTATTCAGACTAGTTTGGATGTCCCAGTCAGTGTTCTGAGTTAAGAGGATGGCTGAACTGCAAACGAGGTGTCCTGACAGAGGTAAGTCCTGAAAAACTCCTGAAAACCCATGGCTAGACCACACGCATGGAACTGAATCTCAGTTCATCTATCGTTTATCTGAATGTACCTGTGTATTTGTGCAATTAGTAAAGATTATCAACAGCCCCTCTGGCCTCCCTGTTTTCTGGACTATTTGGAGTTACTAGCATGGCGATTGTATGTCTAGGCAGGTAGTGTAGGTGAGAATTCCAGCTTGGCTTGGTAACTGTTTCCCGTTCTGTGTCCGGTTAGCACAGCAGAGTCACAGAGCAAGCACAACCACCAGCCTAGACTTCCCTGGGGGGTAGCTATAGGGACCCTAACTAGCGTCATTACATGCTGTACTCCTGTGACATCTAACAGGGTATAGCTCCGAGTGCTTCAGTTATTGTACCGCTCTGTGGAGCAACCGAGCGGCACTTTGCACTCTTTCCACACGGAGTGACTTTTAACTCAGTGTGTTTACGGTACTTACACGCAGCAACGCTCCATCACCGCATGGTGGACCCCGGGTTGCAATCGCACCTTCTCATAATTTATATTTGGTGCGAATCCGCAAACCCTAACATCGGGTCACACTTAGATGACACTAGACTAAAACTCTGATGGAGTTTGAGTCGAGTGTCATTAGCATAATCTAACCGATTCGATCGCATGAGATCAAACCATGATCATCAGTAAGTCAAACCATGATCATCAGTAAATTGCTACATATCAACCATTTGTAGAATAATGTTGGAATTTTCTGAAAAGGACAATATCAATATAAACCAATCAAAATTAAATAGAAAATCATAGCAAAAACCACTTTAGGAATGTTCAATTAATTTATTGTGACATTTTCCAGGTCTCCAATTTCTCTCCAGGCTAAAGCAGGTAAGAATACATGTTAATGCAAACAATTATGCACAATTTCTTCAAACACAGCCTTGATGAACCAGCTGATATAAGCAGGTGCCATTGAATGATTTTTCTGTGCCAGCTGGGGAAAAGCAAATTGCAATGCAAATGTCAGTGTTGGTATTGTTATTAGGTGAGCATATGGGCCCGATGAACCAATAACATACAAAAACAAGTAAAATAAGCAATCAATGGGCTAATGTATTTATTTAATGTTAATTCTTAAGTACAAATTTTAATGTGCGGCCAGTGAAAGACTGGAACAAAAGGCATGAAAACACATTGTGCAAAACTATTACATTTTTCCTTTGAACTCTATTATGTTTCTGTGTGGGCCAATGCTCCTAAGAAACAGAATGCTTGTCACATAATATTTAATACACTGTAGGACTATGCTTTAACATGGAGCTTATCAAACATTTTCTTCTGAGGCCTCACCAGATATACCAAGGATATACCAGCCTTGGTCTCTCCGGATAAGCAAAGTTCAAAGTTACTGCCATATGTGGTTGATAGAGATGAGCGAACCCTAACACCTAGTGTCCTGTGCGTAACTCCAAACACAGACTTCTCCTGGAAGTCTGTTTTACAGTTTGGGAGTAGAGATAAGCAAACCTTTTAAGGTTTGGTTCGGTTACGATAGGTGAACTTCCCAATGGTCGCCGAACATATCCGAACCCAATTGATTTCAATGGGAGGCAAAATCAAATGCATAGACAACACCTTCTAGGGGCCAAAAGCTGTAAAAACAGCTCAAATTAGGGGAAGACACCAGATAAAGAGTCATCAATTGACCCAGAGTGGAAATAGTATAATTGGACAGCATGGATGCATGGGACAGGGCCTAGGACCAGCATTTCTAGCTTAAACATTGATCAGTAACAGGTGGATGAGTGACAGGTGTAGGCCTAGTGCTCTGAGTGCCCTGCCTAATTCAGACAACATACATAAAGGAGACCCAACTTGGAGTTCAAACATTTCCAAAAAGTTAAGGTCAGACACCAGGAAAAGTGGCATCAATTGACCCACAGTAGAAATGTTATAATGGCACAGCAGTCAGGTATGAGCCATGCATGAGACAGGATTTGGGCCAACATTTTTAGCATTGAATTTAAGTTTTAATTAAGAGGTGGTTAGGGACCGGTGTGGGCCTGCTGTGCTGGGAGCCCTGATACCTCATGAAACAGCTAAAACTGCTATTCTGCTCAGCCCCACTCAGGTGGCACAAATATCAGCTTTGTAGACTACTATTGTTAGCAGTCAGGCAAGGGCCAGAATTTACAGCTTTGAAATTAATTGAAATTAGGAGGTGGTTGAGGGACCGGTGTAGGCCTGCTGTGCTGGCAGCCCTGCCAAATTCAGGCAACACACATGAAGGGGAACAAACTTGCAGTCAAAACATTTCCAAAAATTAGGGGCAGACAGCAGGAAAAGTGTCAATTGACCCACACTAGAACTTTTATAATGGAGTAGCATGGATGGATGGGAAAGGGCCTGGACAGCCACAGAAGTCATGACACAGGTATCACAGACTGCAACAACGCAAGATCAGTGCAGCACACTAAAAACTACACCATCACCTAGTCTGCCCAGTCTGCCACTGGGGAGCAAGAGTCATTGGAAATACATGACTTTTTCATCTTGATGAAATTTAGGTGGTCTACACTTTCAGGGGACAGTCGGATGCGCCTATCCATCAGGACATCACCAGCAATGCTGAAGACACGTTCTGAGAGAACGCTGGCTGCCGGGCATGCCAAAACCTCCAAGGTGTGACTGACAGGCGAGCTCAGGCCACTCTTTCATTTTTGAAAACGAAAATGCCAAAGGGTCAAAATCCCCCTGATGGCATTGATATTGAGCTTGAGATACTCCTGCACCATCCTCTCCAGTCGTTCACTCTGTGTCAGACTTGTACTCTGTTCTGCAGGTGCATGGTATGGTGTAAAAAATATGTAAAATGACTCAGAAATTGCTATTGCCATTTACACTGTGGCTGTTTCTAATGTTTTTTGCGTTGACGACTCATCTTTCCAGGGGTTGGAAGGCTAGAACTGTGACGCACACTGTGTGCCTCACTGCTGTCTTGGGAAAAAAAAACACTTTTAAGGCCTTTTTCACACGTCAGTGGCTCCGGTACGTGACAGTTTTCTCACGTACCGGAGACACTGACACACGTAGACCATTCAAATGAATGGGTCTATGCACATGTCAGCGTGTTTTCACAGACCACGTGTCCATGTGCAAAATACGCTGACATGTCCGTTTTTCTCCGGCAACACGGACCCAAAACATCCCACACACGTGCACACGGAGAACTGTTCATACAGTCGTCTGGGCGCACGGACGGCACGGACAGCTACAGTAAGCGCTGTCTCCTGCCTGTGGTGCTGAAGCTCCCTGTCATTATTCTCCATGCTCTGCTGGCAACAGCGAGCAGGGAGAATAAATGAAAAACCCAACGTGGGGTCCCCCTTAGTTTTTGAACCAACCCGGCAAAACTATACAGCTGCGGGCTGCTATTCTCAGGCTGGTAAGGGACCATGAATATGGGCCCCCCCCAGCCTAAAAACAGCAGCCCAGCTGCCTGGAGCTGGATCTGAACTCCTGTAACCTCAGCACTGTGGGAAAATGACAGTGCTGAGGTCACAGGAGTTCAGCTGCCAGCGAGCACAGGCTCAGTGACATCACCCCCAGTCACTGAGCCTGTGCCCGCTGCTCCCATTCATTCCCCAGTAGTTTAAAGTCAGAGCGGTTGCATTAGCAGCGCTCTGACTGTAAACTGATTAACCTCCGAGATGGATTTACACAATGGGACTTGACTGTACGGCGGACAGTTATGGGATATTGTTGCTTTTTTATTTTATATTTTTTACAGGAGATCGAGGGCTTGGATAAAGGAATGGTAGTGTAATAAAGATTTAAAAACTGTGTAGTGTATTTTTTCATTAAAAGACTTTATTCTTATTGTGTGTGTGCTTATTTAACCCTTTATTTACTATTGGATTAGTAATGAATAGGTGTCTTTCTATTGTAAGGTGACATTAACCCTTTATTAACCCCACTTGCCACCACTACAGGGCAAGTGGGAAGAACCCGACAAAGCTCCAGAATAGGCACATCTAATAGATGTGCCTTTTCTGGGCAGCTGCGGGATGCTGGTTTTAGGCTGGGGGGGCCATAATAATGTCCCCTTACCAGCCTGAGAATAGCAGCCCGCAGCTGTATAGTTTTGCCGGGTTGGTTTAAAACATAAGGGGGACCTCACGTCGGGTTTTTCCTTTATTCTCACTGCTCGCTGTTGCCGGCAGAGCAGGGAGAATAATGACAGGGAGCTTCAACACCACAGGCAAGGGACAGTGATTACTGTAGCTGTCCGTGCCGTCAGTGTGGTCCTGATGCGGCACACGTGTACCACACGGATATACCACATATTTTACACGGACTCACGTACACGGATATCTCCGGTACCGTGTTTACCGGTACCAGAAATATCTGGAATTGTGAAACTGGCCTCAGATTGTCTGCAAGCGTGTTTTGATACTCCAAGTCCCTTTCAAGCCAAGGAAAGCATCTGTCAAAATATACTCTTGTACCATTTATCTAATATAATGGCATCCCAGTAGTCAGCATTATTTTTAATCCTAACAATACAGGTATCACGTTGCAGATAATGCAGCAAGAAAATGCTCATGTGTCGGGCACTTCCACTTCCATGAGGTCCAAGTCCATGGTGTGTTGGTGGTGGGGTAACACTAAAGCTTGCTTCCTCCATCCCCTCCTGCCAATTATGGGCAACAGAGAGGGGATCTTTATCCTCTTCATCTCCTGACTGTTGCTCGTTCATCACCTCTTCCTCCTTGTCCTCTTCCATTCGTTCTTTGGCTCCTGCACCTTCTATAATAGTTTGTCTGGTACCATGAGTCCCCCTCAATTGCTGTAATTCACCCTCCCATGACACCTGCCTGTGTGACAACAGTAGGGTTCTAAGAGACCAAATAATCTCTCAGACTACTCAAAGTGTGCTCTAGCATGAAGATGACCAAAATAGTGATGGCATCATCAGCGCTAACCATCTTAGTAGCCAATTCAAAACTGTGTAGAAGGGTGCAGAGGTCCTTCATCTATGTCCACTCCACAAGCATGATTTGAACCACGTCTGTACTGCGTTGGCCCAGGCTATGAAAAATGACATACTGCACCAGGGCTCGTCGCTGCTGCCACAGTAACTGCAACATGTGCAGAGTGGAATTCCACCATGTTGGCATACTGTATATTAACCAGTTAACCGGTAGGCCAAATGACCTATGTAGCAATGCAAATCGATGACCCGAGAGGTGCGAATGGCAGAAGTGAGCACACAGCGACCGTGCTTTCTATAGCAGCGCATACAGGCCATGATAATGGCAGAGAAATTGCTGTACCACCAAGTTGAGGATGTGAGCCAAGTTGAGGCATGTGTGTGAGGTTCGCACCATTTTCGCACACGGCCTTCTCTGGCTCCATTTTCAGTGGAGACAGACATTGCTCAAACTCGGCCTGGATAGCTTTCCATATCTTTTGAGCTGTGTGACTGCAATCTCCAAGGCATATTCATTTACACACTGCCTGATTTCGGTTGGCTGCGCAGTACGGAGGTGGGGGGATTCTCCTTGAACTGGAATGTGTGTCTTTTTAAAGGAGAGGTTGAGGGCCCAGGTAGAGGCCCTAGAGGATGAAGAGGAGGCAGAAGCAGTGGAGAAAATGTTAGATGCAGAGGATTGTTCCGCAAGCCTTGTGGATTTCAAGACTTGTGGAGCAGCCCTTTCCCTATCTACCCCTGCAGCCACCTCAGTCACCCAGTGCCCAGTCAGCGAAATGTAACATCCCAGGCCCTGCTTGCTCATCCATATGTCAGTGGTGAAATGCACCCTTTAAGACACAGATTTTTTCTAGGAATGCGTGATGTTGTCTGCGACATGCTGGGGTAGCGCAGGCACAGAAAGCAATGGCAACTGGACATCAGCTTTCGGAAACCGTCTGTATCCACCAGGCGGAAAGGCAGCATTTCCGTGGCTAACAAATTGGAGATGGCAAAGTTCAAGCTCTTATATTTGGCTTGCGCAGGTGGAAAAAAATATATTATGTGACCACAACTGCGAGACCAAGGACTGGCTGCTGTGTTGAGAGAGTGTGGTTTAGGGAGTACACGACAAACTGCTGGACTATGAATAAGGTGCAGGCAGAGATGTTATGGTGGATTGAGAAAGATGTGGTGTGCTCAGCGTCTGAGATCGGTCAAAATAAGCAGGCATATCCACTTCCGTAATGCTCTCACTCACCCCGACTATAGTTTGTAAACAAGTGGAGGTTCTGCGGCCGGAGACCTATGTGAGAACACATACCACGGTAATGAAGGAGGAAGAAGCAGCAGATTTGGTTGATGGAGCAGCCAGTAGTTGGTGAGGCCCACTAGGCCGCATTTTAGCACAGTGAGATTTCCAGTCTAATGCATGTTGATCGAGCATGTGTCGGTTTATGCATGTAGTAGTCAAATTATGGGAATTTTTGCCTATATTTAGTCATTTTTTACAAAGTTGGTAGATAACGTGAGTTGGGTCATCCATTGCGGTCTCAAAAAAGGCCCAGGCTAGACAACCCTTGCCGCCTATGCGAACTCCAGACCCGGGACTGCTGCTGGCCACAGCCAGAGTTCTGGCTGAGGATGCAGTGCTTGTCATTGTTGCATCACTTCATGCTTGTGCTGCAAACCCGCATTGTTACTTCTTCGTCTTCCTCCTCCTCTACCTCCTCTGCTGAGCTTCTCAGCTGAATGCCCCTTGGTTCACACCAAGTGGGATTTAACCCTCATTGTCATCCTCTATATTCTCCAACTCCTCACCCTGAGAGTCACCCTCCTCCTCTTCTTGCCCTGACAGCACAGTACAGTCCTCATGCTCCTCAGGTATCTGAGTCTCATCAGGATCACCTTCACCCCCAAAGGTTAATGTCTAGTGAAGAGGGTCTGGATTCTGCTTGGACCATACTTTGTCTGGCCCAAGATCCAACTGAAAAGAATTTTGGGCATCGGTGTAGATGCTTTCCTCCTCTTGAGTCTGTGAATCTTTGATGCCCATGGAATAAAATGTGTGAACAGCTCTGCAGACTCACCCATCTGTGGTTCCCCACAGTCAGTTGGGTGGTTGGAGAGTTGTGACATGGGGGAAACAAGGATAATTGGGGTGCCACCACTGAGGACTGTACTGTGTGTGATGTTAAGGTGGAGGAAGAGGAGGAGAGGCCACTTGATGCTGTTTGCCATCCACTGGAGCACATGATCTTTCTGGTCCTCATCTACAATCAGTGATGGTTTGGGAGCCATGTCATCTGCTGGTGTAGGTCCACTGTTTTATCAAGATCAAAATCAGCGCAGCCATTTACCAGGAAATTTTAGAGCAATTCATGCTTCCTTCTGCCAACAAGCTTTTTGGAGATGGAAATTTCATTCTCCAGCAGGACTTGGCAAATGTCCACACTGCCAAAAGTACCAATACCTGGTTTAAAAACCACAGCATCACTGTGCTTGATAGGCCAGCAAACTCACCTGTCCTTAACCCCATATATTCTCACAAGACCCAACAATGTAGATGAGCTGAAGGCAGCTACCAAAGCAACCTGGGCTTCCATAACACATCAGCAGTGCCACAGGCTGATCGCCTCCATGTCACACCGCATTGGTGCAGTAATTGATGCAAAAGGAGCCACGACCAAGCATTGAGTGCATTTACTGAACATATATTTCAGTAGGCAAACATTTAGGATTTTAAACTCATTTTTCACGCAGGTGTTATAAAATATTCTAATTTACTGAGATAATGACTTTTGGGTTTTCATTCGCTGTAAGCCATAATCATCAACAATGGAATATTGTCATCTTGCTTTCACAATATTTTGTTTTGTTACGTCTCTATATTGGTGTGTTATATTTAGTTCATATTAGGGTCATTGAGGCCAAGCCGACGGTGAGCGGGGGGCGCCGAATTGCAATCCTATTGCGCTAACCTTCGGGGCAAGGCAGGGGAATATATAGGCCTTAATAGGACTAGATTACATATATACCAGGATGGTGGATATTATACCAGGATGGGTCCAGGATAAGGGACATATACACCAGGATGGGGAACAAATACACCAGGATGGGGGATATATATACCAGGATGGGGAACATATATACCAGGATGCAGGATATATATACCATTATGGGGCCCAAGATAAGGGACTACAGGGTAAGGGATTTAAAATGCCACAAGGGCCCATATAGCCCAACATGCAAGAGTGAGTAAGGCACAGGTTCAAATTTTGCACCAGGGTCCATCGGACTCAAGGTGCACCACTGGGGCAACAGCTTTATGTTTCAGTATTTCAGGGCTATAGGCACTCCAAGTCTACTGGCAAAATTCTCCACAATACCACATGCAGTGGAACATGCCCACTTCCATTTCTCATAATTTATACATATAAAAACTCATAATGCCCCCATTAAAACTGGGGGCATATGAAAATGCATTATGGATGCCATCTAATACACGCATGCAGGTTAGATCTGTAAAAAGGCTGCATTAAAGTGAGCTTATTCTCCAGTCAAGGGTATCCTTATATTCACTTCTAATTAATGGTAATTTATTACAAATTATGACCTTTATGCCTAACCAATCAATTCATTTATCTATTATAGGGGTATTGCATAAGAGACTACTGACACTTGAAACTTGCTAGTAAATATGTCTTGAAATTAAGATGTGGTGCAAAAAAATTTTACTTACGGTAATATGTATGTGTTTTGGGCTAAAAATAACATTTGCAGTTGGCTTTTATTAAAAATTTAGCTCCCTTTGACTCTTACATGCTGTTTGTTTCCCTGCACATTGCTGACTGCAGAATGAGTTAAAGGGGACCTTTCAACTGTTTGAGTATGTTAAACTTGCCACATCATGAAATAGTGGCTGAAGAGCTAAGTAAAACATAATTTTGACTTTTACATTTTTCCTCTTTGTTACAAAGATATTATCTTTCAAGTTCAGGTTATAATTTTAGGTAGGTTATGTGCACACAATCAGGAATAGCACAGCATTTGCTCAGGATTTGATGCAGGTGAAATCTGCACCAAATCTGCATTTGAGGTCACTGGCAGGTCACCTGCGTTTTTGATGCATTTTTTACATGCGTTTTTGATGAGTTTTTTCATTGCATGCATTTTTTTTCGTCACTTGAAATAAAGCTAATTGAAAGTTGGATTCTGGGAAGGAAAAAAAGTGATTTCCTGATTGCAGATATAATATATTGGGGTATGTTCCCACGGTCAGAAAACGCTGCGGGTTGGACGCTGCGTACATCTGCAGCGTCCAGTCCGCAGAATCCAGCTGTTATAGCACAGTGGATGGGATTTCAAGAAAGCCCATGCCCACTATGCGTGCACCGATGCTCACGGCTCACCCGCAGAGACAGACATGCGGCGCTTCTTTCCAGACCGCAGCTTGTCAATTTATGTAGCAGAGACGCTCAATCTCCGCTGTTTAAATCACCCGTATACTTTCATTAGACGGAGTAAAACCGCATATCTTCCTAGTCACATGAGTATTAAGTGCGGAAATGCAGCTTACTACGCATGTGTACTAATTTACATAATGGTGAATCTTGTGACACAGCCAGAAGTACAAGACACAGGAAGTAAAGGAAAGCACAGAGAGAGGTCCCCTCCTTTTTAATAAATAAATAATAATTAAAAAAAAATAGCTTCCCCCTATATAGGGCCCCCCTATTGTTAACCAGCCAGAGTAAAGCAGACTACTGGGACTGGTATTTCAGGCTGCTAAGGACCAATATCCCTGAACCTTACCAGACTGATAATACTAGGCTGCAGCAGACTGCTTACCTTGGATGGTTAACAAAAATAGTGGGATCCTCTCAAAAAAAACAGCATGGGGTCCCCCTATTTTTGTTAACCAGCCAAGGAAAAAGCAGACAGCTGCAACCTCGTATTCTCAGGCTGGCAAGGCCCATGGATTTTGGCCCTCACCAGCCTAAAAATAGCAGCCCACAGCTGCCCCACAATTGGCACATCCAAAGATGTGCCAATTGTGGCACTTTACCTGGCTATTCCTACTTGCCCTGTAGTGGTGGCAAGTGGGGTAATATTTGTGGGGTTGATGTCACCTTTGTATTGTTTGGTGACATCAAGCCCACAGCTTAGTAATGAAGAAGCTTTTATAAGACACCTATCCATTACTAATCCTATAGTTACATGGTAAATAAAGACACAGCCAGAATAAAGTCCTTTAATTTAAATAATGACACAGACTGCTTTAATAGATCTTAATTAAACCAGAGTTACTGCATCTCCTATTCCACCGACGTCCTCATCTCCTGGAAGGGAATTAAAATAAAAAAGCAACAATATCTTTACCTGTCCGCCGAGAAGATATACATACTGCTCCACGACGAATCCAGCCCTGCTACATCTGGATGCCTTTGGCTGAACGGTGGCATCATGCCACCACTCAGCCTGACATCCAGACACAGCGGAGCTTGAAGATGATCACCGGTCACGTGCGTTGCAGTTCTCGTGGTCAGCTGATCATGAGAACTTGGCTAGTTACCAGAGCTAACCCTGTCCCCGTCGGTCACGTACACGGCAGTCCTCGCGATCAGCTCAGCTCATCGCGAAAACTGCAGTGTACGCGAACTTACGGCTGAAACAAGGTACAACTTTATTTAAATTAGTACACATGTGTAGTAAGCTGCATTCCCACACTTAACCCCTTAGTGACAGAGCCATTTTGCAGCTTAATGACCGGGCCAATTTTTACAATTCTGACCACTGTCACTTTATGAGGTTATAACTCTGGAACGCTTTAACGAATCCAGCTGATTCTGAGAATGTTTTTTCGTGACATATTGTACTTCACGTTAGTGGTAAAAAAATTTTTATGTGACTTGCTTTTATTTATGAAAAAAAACGGAAATATGGTGAAAATTTTGAAAATTTCGCAATTTTCAAACTTGAAATTTTTATGCCCTTAAATCAGAGAGATATGTCACACAAATTTCTTAATAAATAACATTTCCCACATGTCTACTTTACATCAGCACAGTTTTGGGAACAACATTTTCTTTTGTTAAGAAGTTATAAGGTTAAAAGTTGACCAGCAATTTCTCATTTTTACAACACCATTTTTTTTTAGGGACCACATCACATTTGAAGTCACTTTGAGGGGTCTATATGATAGAAAATACCCAAAAGTGACACCATTCTAAAAACTGCACCCCTCAAGGTGCTCAAAACCACATTCAAGAAGTTTATTAACCCTTCAGGTGCTTCACAGGAGCTGAAGCAATGTGGAAGGAAAAAATTGACATTTAACTTTTTTTGCAAAAGCTTTACTTCGGAACCAATTTTTTTTATTTTCACAAGTGTTAAAACAAAAAATGAACCACAAAATTTGTTGTGCAATTTCTCCTGAATACGCCGATACCCCATATGTGGTGGTAAACCACTTTTTGGGCGCACGGCAGAGGTCACAAGGGAAGGAGCGCCGTTTGACTTTTTCAACGCAGAATTGGCTGGATGCCATGTCGCGTTTAGAGAGCCCCTGATGTGCCTAAACAGTGGAAACCCCCAACAAGTGACCTCATTTTGGAAACTAGACCCCTTAAGGAACTTATCTAGATGTGTGGTGAGCACTTTGAACCCCTAAGTGCTTCACAGAAGTTTATAACGCCCGGGCGTGAAAATAAAAAATCATATTTTTTCCACAAACCTGATCGTTTAGTCCCCAATTTTTTATTTTCCCAAGGGTAACAGGAGAAATTAGACCACAAAAGTTGTTGTCCAATTTGTACTGAGTACGCTGATACCCCATATGTGGGGGGGACCACTGTTTGGGCGCACGGCAGGGCTTGGAAGGGAAGCAGCGCCGTTTGACTTTTTCTAACCAAAATTGGCTGGAATTGAGATTGGACACCATGACGCGTTTGGAGAGCCCCTGATGCGCCTAAACAGTGGAAACCCCCCACAAGTAACACCATTTTGGAAACTAGACCCCCTGTGGAACTTATCTAGATTTGTTGTGAGCACTTTGAACCCCCAAGTGTTTCACAAAAATTTATAATGCCTGGGTGTGAAAAAAAAAAACAATTTTCCACAAAAATGATTTTTTAGTCCCAAATTTTTGATTTTTCACAAGGAAATTGGACCCTAAAAGTTGTTGTCCAATTTGTCCTGAGTACGCTGATACCAAATATGTGGGGGGGGAAACTGGGCGCACAGCAGGGCTTGGAAAGGAAGTAATAACGTTTTGGAATGCAGACGTTGATCGGGGTCATGTTCCATTTGCAGTACCCCAGATGTGCCTAAATAGTAGAAAACCCCCACAAGTGACCCCATTTTGGAAACTAGACCCCTAAGGAACTTATCTAGATGTGTGGTGAGCACTTTGAACCCCAAAGTGCTTCACAGAAATTTATAAACGCAGATCCGTGAAAATAAAAAAATTTTTTTTCCAAAAAAATGACTTTTTTAACCAGCTATTTTTATTTTTCCAAGGGTAACAAGAGAAATTAGAACCCCAAAATTGGTGTGCAATTTGTCTTGAGTACGCTGATACCCCATATGTTGGGGTAAACAACTGTTTGGGCGCACAGCAGGGCTCGGAAGGGAGTGAGCGTCATTTGACTTTTTGAACGCCACGTCGTGTTTGGAGACCCCATGATGTGCCTAAATAGTGGAAACCCCTCAATTCTAGCTCCAACCCTAACCCCAACACACCCCTAACCCTAATCCCAACCCTAACCCTAATCCTAACCCTAATCCCAACCCTAATTGTAACCCTAACCCTAATTGTAACCCTAACCCTAATTATAACCCTAAGGCTAGGTTCATTTTGCGTTTTACCAGCCCGTTCAACACATAACGTTGACGGGCTGGTAACGGTATAGCATAACGCTATTGCGTTATGCTATACCCGCAAGCGCAGAGGAATCAGCAGATGATTCATCTGCGGTAGCGGTGACAGAGCCCAGACGCTGCAGGCCGCGTCTGAGGCTCCGTCACTAAATGATGGCACATCGCGATCGCATGCGGCATGCGTCGCGATGCACCCTCAAATGGGGGTGAATGGCAGCGTTAACAGACTGTGTTACACCGCGTTATACCATGGTGTAACACAGTCCGTCTAACGGACTGCCATAACGCAGTATGAACCCAGCCTAACCCTAACCCTAATTATGACCCTAACCCTAGCCCTTATCCTAACCCTAACCTAACCCTAGCCCTAACCCTAACCCTAATGGAAAAATGAAAATAAATATAATTTCTACATTTTATTATATGTCCCTAACTAAGGGGGTGATAAAGGGGGGGTTATGTACTGTTTTTTTTATTTTGATCACTGTGATAGTTTATCACAGTGATCAAAATGTACTTTTAGGAGAATGAATGAAACATTTTTTGAATCTGCCGCCAGATCAAGCTCATCAAGAGAATGCCAAGAGTGTGCAAAGCAGTAATCAAATCAAAAGGTGGCTACTTTGAAGAACCTAGAATATAAGACATATTTTCAGTTGTTTCACACTTTTTTGTTAAGTATATCATTCCACATGTGTTAATTCATAGTTTTGATGCCTTCAGTGTGAATGTACAATTTTCATAGTCATGAAAATACAGAAAAATATTTGAATGAGAAGGTGTGTCCAAACTTTTGGTCTGTACAAACTTTTTGGTCTCCCATCCTGGTATGTGCTGCCCCCTCCTATCCTGGTATGCATGGCACCCCTCATCCCTATCCTGGTATGCATGGTACCCCTCATCCTTATCCTCGTATGCATGGTACCCCTCATCCCTATCCTGCTATGCATGGTCCCCTTATCCCTATAATGGTATGCATGGCCCCCTCATCCCTATTCTAGTATGTATGGTCCCCCCAATCCTGGTATACATGGCACTCCATTCCTCATCCTAGTATGCATGGTCCCCTCACCCCCAATCCTGGAATGTATGGCCCCCTCATCCCTATTCTGGTATATATGGTCCCCTCACCCTCCACCCAATCCTGGTATGCATGGCATCCCATTCCTCATATTGGTATGCATGGTCCCCTCACCCCCAATCCTGGTATGCATGGTCCCCTCATCCCCACAATCCTGGTATGCATGGTCCCCTCACCCCCCCAATCCTGGTATGCATGGTCCCCTCATCCCCATTCCTGGTATTGCCGCGGGGTCTCACCGTGAGGTCAGGAGAGGGCGGGATTGTGCCACAACCCACCCTCTCCTGACATCACGGCGAAACACGGCGGCAATACCGGATCGGTAAATTGTTGTGCCGTGATGTCAGGCGAAATCGGTGCCTGTGCAGTCATCGCTTTCCGATGCCATTATCTTGAAGACACACTGCAGTGTGTATTCCACAAAATGGCGCCGGAATGCGCAGACTGGGCATGTGAAATCGGCGCCTGCGCAGTCCTCGCTTTCCGGCGCCATTTTCTTGATATATGCTTTGAAGATTATTTGGTTTTAAAACGATTTTTACAGTTGTGTTTTACAATGCAATTTTAACATGAGCTTTTACATAGAGAAAACTGCTGTATGTAAAAGCTCATGTTAAAATCGCATTGCATACGGTTGCCATAACGGATGTCACACTGTTACTAGATGCGAGGAAAGCGCATCCTCGCATTGCAAACGGATTACATTCGGATCACTGTTCGGGGAACGTTGTGATTTTTTATACTTTAAGTGTTACTCCATCCTTATGGTGAGCCTAGGACTGAGTTCAGACTATCATATATCATGGTCCACGTCCAAATGGTAATTCTTGATTTTTGGAAACATGGCTGTATTGTGCCTTTTTGTGCCTTTAAATACGTTACAAGGTCTATTAGATACAGACAATCTGATGTTATTTTCCTGTGTCAGACTGCAGACCAGCAAGTACTATAATAGCTCCAGCAAATTCTGTTTTATCCTCATAAGGTTTACACATAATGAACGATGTGTTACATAATCCACCTTTTACATCAAATTGAAACATTCAAGGTAGCTGACAATGATGCAAGCATGAAGTGTTTTTATACTTATGTCTGAAGACTGCGTTTTGCTTGCTGTTAAAGGGTATATATCACCTCTTATAGAAATATTTTCATAGATTTCTCTCCACATTTCAACTTCTCCTTAAAGAGCTTTCATCAGTCAATTTAGTAATGGTTGGAAACAGTCATTCCACTGGGTTGGCATGCCCAATTGCATTAGCCACTTCTGACACAAGTGTTCATTTAGGATGAGAAAAGAGGCAGTTATATGAAATGATCTAATTTTAAACAGAGTCAACACGACAAGGAACTAGACATGTAGAGAAATGGCAACCTAAAGGGATTAATACACAGCAGTAGGAAAAGCGGCAAGGATTTGTACTTTACATATATTTTATTAATCAGGCTACTTAGTATGTTGTTTTGGTGAGCTCAAGAATACCCTTATGGTGCGATCCTACCAATGAGACGTTAAAATGGGAGTTATTTTACAAAAGTAATAAATTTATATATCTATATATATATACTGTATATATATATATATATAATAATATATATTATATATGTATATTTGTTATAAAGTCACCGGGAAAGTACTAGAGGGGAGGTATGTTTCACTGAGGTTATTAGATTCAGTGAGCTGAAACCCAGAAGTTTGCTCCAGCACATTATGTGTTGAGAGAGCTTAATCAGCCATTTTAAAGGCTGGGGTTTTGTGGACAACCATAGAGTTGGTGGAAGTGTATTCACCTTATCTCCACCCCAGGGTGTGCTCTTGGGTTTAAATAGTCGGCCTTCTGAGGCATTCGGTGTTCAGTGTGTCTGGAGAGGCTAATTACACCGAAGTGCTCGTGTTGGTGCTAAACTGAACCATATCCTTTTGCTAACCCTGAGTGAGCAGATCCTCGCAGAAGTATAGAGTGTGATATTCCATTTTGTTTTCTTTTCCTGTTTTGCCCAAAGGGCCATGTTTATTTTACTTCACCATGGTTTATGCAGCATGTAAATAATTAACCAGTGAAGGACTTAAAGAAGTAGTGTTCCCGTGTCTACCTCCGTGTACAGTTGAATAAGCCAATCTACCACACGTGGTGTTTCGAATGTGGGCAACATTCCAGGAACACAGGTAACGGCTGTGGACAAATCACATGTCCTCGGTAAAGGCAGCCATAAGCGAGGAGGCAATGACATACTGCATGGAGAACCTGAATAAGCATCTTGTGAAAGCACAGCAGGAGCAACAGCTGGCACATCAGGAGACCAGTAAGCTGCTTATACAACAGATGCAACAACAACAGTAGCACTAGCAGCACCTCCAACAACAGCTGCAGCAGCAACAAGACCAGTTCCAATAACAGCAACAGATTGAGCTGCTCGCAAAGGCGGTCTGTCGGAAACCTGCAATCCCTCCCGCAAGTCCAGGTAACGACACATAAGTCCAGAAAGCGGTAAAATGGGCGATGCAAAAAATTACCTCGTATGATGATGTTGAAGCTTTTTTGACTGTGTTTGAAAAAGTGGCAGAGCGGGAGAAGCTGCCACCTGATCAGTGGGTGGAAGTGATGGCCCCCTATCTAACTGGTGAGTAGAGATGAGCGAACCTCTCGATGTTCGCTGAACAGTTCGCAGAACATTTCAGAACCCCATTGAATTCAATGGGTGGCAAAATCAAATGCATTGCAAACACCTTCATGGTGGTCAAGAAGCTGCAAAAACAGATCAAATTAGAGGCATACACCTGGAAAAGTAGAATCAATTAACCCAGAGTGCAAATAGTGTAGTTGCCCAACATGGATGCATTGGACGGCCTGAAACAAGGCTTGAACCAGCATTTCTAGATTAAACATTGATCAATAATAGGTGAATGAAAGATAGGTGTAGGCCTGGGGCTCTGAGAGCCCTACCAAATTTAGGCAACACACCTGAAGGAGTCCCAACTTGGAATTCAAACATTTCTAAAAATTAGGGGTAGACACCAGGAAAAGTGGCATCAATTGACCCACGGTATAAATTTGATATTGGCACAGCAGCAGTAAGTCATGGGTTAGTAAGCCATGAGGTATCAGAGTCGCGGCCAGAATTTACAGCTTTGAATTTAAGTTTAAATTATTCTGAGTTGGATGAGGGAATGGTGTAGGCCTGCTGTGCTGGGAGACTTGATACCTCATGCAACAGTTCAAACTGCTTTTCTGCTCAACCACACTCAGGTGCCATAACTATCAGCTTCGTAGACTACTCGTACTATTGTTAGAAATATTTAACCCCTTAACGACTGCTGATACGCCTTTTAACGGCAGCAGTTAAGGGTACTTAAACCACAGCGCCGTTAATTAACGGCGCTGAGGTTTAAGGTTATAGTGCCCCCCAGCGTCGGAATTTCTCCTGGGTCTCAGCTACCGGGGGTAGCCGAGACCCCAGAGAACATTATTTGGGTTGGTTTTTACCAACCCCAGTGTTGTGATCGCTGTTATTAACGGTATAACAATGACCGCAAAAAAAAAGTCTGATTTTTCATTTAATTTGTCTCTCCTCTGATGTGATCGCACATCAGAGGAAAGATATATAGGGTTCCCCGGTCCCCTGATCACCCCTCCCGGTACTTCCAGAGTCCCTGCATGCCCCCCTGAAGTGCCTGGGCCTGCCAGCTTTTTTTTACAGGAGAAAATGGCAGGCGCATGCGCAGTGCGCCTGCCCAGATCTGCCGGCCGGCACCCGGCAACAATAGGAAATTTTTCCTATTAGTTCATTTTGATCACTGTGATAGACCCTATCACAATGATCAAAATAAAAAAAATAGTAAATCAAACCCCCATTATCACCCCGTTAGCTAGGGAAAAATAATAAAATAATTTTTTTTTATTTATTTCCATTTTTCCTTTAGGGTTCGAGTTGGGCTAAAGTGAGTTGGGCTAAAGTGAGTTGGGCTAAAGTGAGTTGGGCTAAAGTTAGGGTTAGGGTTGGGGCTAAAATTAGGGTTCGGGTTAAAGTTAGGGTTAGGGTTGGGGCTAAAGTTAGACTTAGGATTAGGGCTAAAGTTAGAGCTAGGATTAGGGCTGAAGTTAGGGTTAGGATTGGGGCTAAAGTTAGGGTTAGGGTTGGGGCTAGAGTTGGGGTTAGGGTTAGGGGTGTGTTAGGGTTAGGGGTGTGTTGGGGTTAGGGTTATGGTTAGGGTTATGGTTGGAATTAGGGTTAGGGGTGTGTTGATGTTAGGGTTGTGGTTAGGGTTATGGTTAGGGTTGGGATTAGAGTTAGGGGTGTGTTGGAGTTAGGGTCGGAATTAGAATTGGAGGGTTTCACTGTTTAGGCATATCAGAGGCTCTCCAAATGAGACATGGCATCTGATTTCAATTCCAGCCAATTCTGCATTGAAAAAGTCAAACAGTGCTCCTTCCCTTCCGAGCTCTGCCCAAACAGTGGTTTACCCCCATATATGGGGTATCGTCGTACTCAGGACAAATTGTTCAACAACTTTGGGGGTCTAATTTCTCCTGAAACACTTGGGAAAATAAAAGTTTGGGTAAAAAATTATTTTTGCGGAAAAAATATAATTTTTTATTTTCATGGTTCTATGTTATAAACGTCTGTGAAGCACTTGGGGGTTAAAAATGTTCACCACACATCTATATAAGTTACTTGGGGGGTCTAGTTTCCAAAATAGGGTCACTTGTGGTGGATTTCTACTGTTTAGGTACATCAGGGGCTCTTCAAACGCAACGTAAGACAGGTAGTTGACTGAAAGTAGGTGCAGACATGTTGTTCAGGGAGTCCTACTTCTACTGAGAACAGACATGAAGGAGACCCAAGTTGGAGTCCAAACATTTCCAAAAAGTTAGGTTCAGTCTCCAGGAAAAGTGACATCAATTGATCCACAGTAGAAATGTTATAATGGCAGTTTTACAGACTAATATTGGTTGAAAATTTTAAGGATAGTAGCACTGGTAGTTGACTGATCAGTTCACCCAAAGCAGAAGTTTGATAATGGCACAGCAGCAGTCAGCCATGGAGCAATGCATGAGGTATCACTGTCTGGGGCAACATTTAGAGCTTTGAATTTAAATTTAAATTTAGATGAGGTGGATGAGGGACCAGTGTAAGCCCTGATACTTCATGCAACTGCTAAAACTGTTTTTTTTGCTTAGCCACACTCAGGAGGCACAAATATAAGCTTGATAGGCCTCTAATGTTGGAAAAGTTTAAAAATAGTAACACGGGTAGTTGACTGAAAGGAAGTGCAGGCCCGCTGGTCTGGAAACCCTACTGAATCAGGCAACACACATGATGGAGACCCTAATTGGAGTCTCCACATTTTGCCACACACCACTAAAGTGTCATCAATTTCCCCAAAGTAGAAATAGTGTAATAGGGTTCTGACACCCCTTCCACTACAAGCAACCCTCATATAGAGACCCAACGTGGAGTCTCCACTAGTGATGAGTAAGCACTAAAATGCTCGGGTGCTCGTTGCTCGAGTCGAGTAAACTGGAATGCTTGGGTGCTCGACCCGAGCAACGAGCCCAATGTGAGTCTATGGGAAACTCAAGCATTTTTACAGCAGCCCCTCCCGGCGGTCTTCATATGAACTAAAAATTGCTGAAATCGATGGGAACAGTGCTTAAATGACATGGGAACAGCATGGTGAAGACCACTGGAAGCATTTCTGACTCCCAGGTCACTGCTATGAACAATGTTGTCAGTTTTACGCCACTTTTACAAACTCACAATAAAACATACGAAAACTAAACTAAAATGGATTTTCCTGGGAAATATTAAAGAACATCCTTTCCAGGGTAATGACTTGTATATAAGGCAAAAAAAAATAACCAAAGACAAAAATGCTCCTCCGCACCTTACATTTTACAACCTTAGCTGGCCATGTGGTGTGTGAAACATCATCAGACACATCCTGTTTAATTTATGAAAGAGGGACTCTAAAAGTCAAAAAGCCTATTTTTATAGGGCCATGAAGAATTTCAGTGTTGAGGCTGAAGACCCGGCAGTGGAGAATTGCAGTGTTGAGACTGAAGAGACGGAAATGGAGAATTGCAGTATTGAGGCTGAAGATCCGGCATTGGAGAATTGCAGTGTCGAACCTGAAGAACCTGCATTGGACAATTGCAGTGTTGAGGCTGAAGAACCTGAATTGGAGAATTGCAATATTGAGCCAAAGAACCTGCAGTTGAGAATTTCAGTGTTGAGGCTGAAGAATGGCAGTGGAGAATTGCATTGTTGAAACTGACCAACCCCTACAGTACTCATTATTAGGAAGTGGGTCTCCCATACTGTTTGCCTATGCAGTGAATGCAACACCTGCCCCAAATTTGGACACATCCCAATAACCCTTTGAAGAGCTGTACAGGAGGGCCACCTAAAAGCAATGTTCCCATTATTAGGAAATTGGTACTCGCATACTGTTTGCCTATGCAGTGAATTGCAGTGTTGAGGCTCAAGAACCTGTAGTGGAGAATTGCAGTGTTGAGTCTGAAGAACCTGTAGTGGAGAATTGCAGTGTTGAGCCTGAAGAACCTGCATTGGAGAATTGCAGTGTTGAGGCTGAAGAACCTGCAATGGAGAATTGCAGTGTTGAGCCTAAAGAACCTGCATTGGAGAATTGCAGTGTTGAGGCTGAAGACCTGGCAGTGGAGAACTGCAGTGTTGAGGCTGAAGACCCGACACTGGAGAATTGCAGTGTTGAGGCTGAAGAACCTGCATTGGAGAATTGCAATATTGAAGCCGTAGAACCTGCAGTTGAGAATTTCAGTGTTGAGGCTGAAGAACGGCAATGGAGAATTGCATTGTTGAAACTGACCAACCACTACAGTCATTATTAGGAAGTGGGTCTCCCATACTGTTTGTCTATGCAGTGAATGCAAGGCCTGCCCCATATTTGGACTTGTAAGGACTGGAAGAAGATCGGGCTGCGGGTACCCGTGTCATGTCAGGTCCGGAACTGTCGAAGCTGCGTCCAGTGTTGCCGGGGCAAAAGAATGGGGAACCAGACAGATCCCATGACATGGGAAGAGGTGGCGTGGCTAAGTGGGGCATTGAGCAGGAAGTGAGGAAAAGAGATCTCAGTTTACCTCCGGCAGCGAGAGCAGAGAGGTGTGTGGTGCGCTCCGCAGCGTCAGAGGCAGCGCGGAGACGTGCCCCGGCATGCTTTAGGTGAATGCTCCAGTGAGCCAGTGAGTGTTCAGTGCAGCGCAGAGCCCGGCCAAGCATAGTGCAGTGCTCGCGCAGAGGAGCGGATGCCAGTGACAGGACCCAGAGGTGCGTTCCCCATTGCTGATTGATGCGCAGCAGCACACGTGTGAGACAGAGACTCCTGCAGTGCTCCCCACTTTGGCTGCACAGATTTATGGACTAATGGTTCAGCAGGCAAGCTGGACCGTGATTTGCTGTAAATTAATTAATCCGAGGACACCACGCCGGCCGTTGTCGGTGCTCCAGCTGCCATTAGACTGTATGTGGATGAAGCCCAGAGAAGGCGACGATAAGTGTCGTTTCAATACCAGACTGTTGCGTTAACGCTTTTACTTCTCTTGTTTATTGTTTATTAGCTCCCTGTGAGGAGACCATTGCCATCCTTCTTGTTAAAAATTAAATAGCAATATTATACAGCTTTGTTCTGCAATCCCAGCGTTACAGCATTCCCGCACTTGCTTAAAGACGCACCCCAATAACCCTTTGAACAGACATACATGAGGGCCTCCTGAAAGCAATGTTCCAATTATTATGAAGTTGGTACTCCCATAATGTTTGCCTATGCAGTGAATGCAAGGCCTGCCCCAAATTTAGACGCACCACAATACCCCTTGGAAGAGACGTGGAGGAGGGCCTCTTAAAAATATGTTCCCATTCCAAAGGAGCGTGTCTCCTATACTTGTAATGCCCATGCAGTAAGTGTATGGGCTGACAAACATTTCCGCCTGGGGGGGTATACATCAACATACTGTATAAAAACTTTGGCTATGGGCATAATAAATGCCCTTTAAAAAAATTATGTGGGTGTTGCATCATGGACCACAGTCACCCTGGTGATATAGTGGTGGTGGATGATGATGATGATGAGGAGAGGGAGGAGGACAACAGCAAATAGCCAAAATAATGAAGCGTATACCCAAGTGTGGGTGTGAAGAGGTGCATGGGAATAGACCTCCCAAAAAAAACCACTGGATTTGAGTTTATGTTACGCTGCTATCATTCGGTGGTGTAGAGAAGTCTGGCCCAATCCAGCCCTTGTTCATTTTTATAAGAGTCAGCCTGTCAGCATTTTCAGTTGACAGGCAGATGCGCTTGTCAGCTATAATTCCACCAGTGGCACTAAAAATGCGCTCTGACAAAACGCTAGCGGCAAGGCAGGCCAGGACCTCCAAGGCATAGAGAGCAAGTTCATGCCACGCATCCAGCATTGAGACTCAATTATTATAAGGCACAGAGGAATCACAGAGGATGTTGGTACAGTCAGCAAGGAACTCCCTCAGCATATTCCCAAACTTTGCACTCCTTGTGAGAGTACCTCGTGCCTCAGGGCCTGTGTGATGGGAGGGTCTGAGAAAAGTCTCCCAGAACATTGACAGTGTTCCCCTGCCTCTGCTGGATTGGAGTTCTGTCTCTCTCGCCTGTACTCCTTGGTTGTTCAAAGAACTGTGACCTCTGCCACCAACATTTTCATATGGGAATTTTTTTAATAATTCCGCAACAAGGGCCTTCTGTTACTGACCCATTTTAGTAGACCTGTCTGCCTTGGAAATAAGTGATAGAAAGTTCTCCTTGTAACATGGGTCTAGAAGTGTAACCAACCAGTAATGACTGTCACCCAAAATTTTGAGAACGCGTGGGTCATGGTCTAGGCAGCATTACATAAACTCAACCATACTTGCCAGACTGCTAACAGGCAAGACTTCCGTGTCCTCACCAAGAGGATGACTGACCATGCTCTCCTCCTCCTCCTCATCCCTGTCCTCAGGCCATCCACGCTAAACAGACGGTATGACAGATTTGCAGGTAGTACCATCTATAGCCCATGAAACTAGCTCCTGTTTATCCTACTCCTCTTCCTTATTGTCACCCAATCCACGTTGTGATGACATGAGGCTGGGCTGTGCGTAATCAGCCTCTATGGTTCCTTGCTCCATCTCATCGTGCTCCGATTGCAATGCATCCTCTTTGATTGTGAACAGAGAGCATTTCAGAAGACAGAGAAGTGGGATGGTGATGCTAATTATGGTGTCATCGCTGCTCGCTCACCATCTTGGTGGAGTCCTCAAAGTTTAGGAGGATGGTACATATGTGTGACATCCATTTCCACTGAGGTCTTATGTGTGGAGTCTGAACTGAATACCGACGGTCTTGTTGATGCTGGTAGTCAACAACTGCCCTCTTCTGCTCACAAATCCTTCCCAACATCTGCAGTGTAGAGTTCCAATGAGTGGGGACATCACACAACTGGCAGTGAGCAGGAAGCTGCAAATGCTGCTGAAGCACGGCAAGGGCGGCGGAAGCTGTAGCTGACTTTCTAAAATGGGTACACAGGTGGCATACTTTGACAAGCAGATGCTGCAGCTCCGGGTAGGTTTTGAGAAACCGCTGAAGCACGAGGTTAAGCACATGGGCCAGGCATGGTACATGTGTGAGCTCACATTGCCTCAGAGCTGCCATCAGGTTCCGGCAATTGTCACACACGACCATGCCTGGCTGTAGGTTTAGCAGTGTCAGCCATATATCTGCCTGCTCTTTAAGAGCTGTCCACAACTCTTCAGCATTGTGCGGTTTGTCACCTAAGCATATTAGCTTCAGCACAGCCTGTTGCCGCTTGGCTGAGGCAGTGCTACAGTGCTTCCAGCTTGTGATTGATGTGGTCATTTTAGAGATGGAGGCTGAAAAGGAGGAGGAGGAGGATGTGGTTCAGGAGATGTAGACTGTGGTGGCAAATCTGATTGACCTAGGGCCCACAATCATCGGCGTTGGTAGGACGTGTTCCATCCCAAGGTTGGGCTGGGTCCCGGCTTCCATTATGTTAACCTAGTGTGCCGCCAGAGAGATGTACCGTCCCTGCCCACAAGCACTTGTCCACATGTCTGTGGTTAGGTGGACTTTCCCAGTAACTGCATAGTTGTGGGCATGGTTAATGTTGTGGGACACGTGCTTGTGTAATGCAGGGAAGGCACTCCGGGAGAAATAGTGGCGGCTGAGGACCAAGTACTGAGTGACGGCCGCTGCCATCAGGTTGCGGAAAGCTTTCATCTCCATAAGCCTAAAAGGCAACATTTCCAGCGCAAGCAGTTGCAAAATGTGTGAATTTAGTAACGTGGTCTGTGGGGCGTTGGCTGCATATTTGCGCTTGTGTTCCAAGGACTGGGGTATGGACAACTGAATGCTGCTCTAGTACAAGGATGTGGACATGCTTGCTGATGGTGCTAGTTAAGTGTGTGCAACGACCGGTGCAGGGCAGGAGGCATATTCACATGCACCATGGACAGGGGGTTGGCTTGCACGCACAACAACGGAAGAAGCAGTGGTGTCACCCGCAGACACTGTTCCTGGACCCTGGTTTTTGGCCCACAAAGTCGGGTGTTTTGCTGCCATGTGCCTGATCATGCTGGTGGTGAGGCTGGTAGTTTTGCTACCCCTGCTGATGCTGGCATGGCAGATGGTGCAAATGGCCTTTTTGGGGTTGTCGGCAGAGTCTTTAAAAAACAACCAGGCTTGGGAAGACCTAACAGTTGTACTGGCAACTTCTGTCGTGGTGGTGTTACGGGGAGAGGTTGCCCGCGTTCTGTCTGCAGCCACCACACTGTTTCTTCTTGCCTGTTGGGGTGCTACGCTTCCCTCCCCCTGTGTGCTGCTGTCCTCCCTCTGCATGTCCTCTGCCAGGTTGGGTCAGTTACTATATCATCCACCACCTTGTCTTCCACTTCCGTACCCTGGCCCTCCTCCTGACTTTCTGGCAATTGTGTCTCATCATTGTTCACCTCTTGTAACACGTTCCCACCATCGCCTTCGTGTGACCATGGCTGCTCAAATATTTGGGCATCGCCACATGTGATCTCCTCTGGCCCCGCTTCAAGTGGAGTGGGCAAGAGGCCTGAATCTTTAAATGGAAAAGTGAACAGCTCTTCGGAGTGTCCAAGTGTGGGATGAGTTGTCTCCGGGCATGCGCATTTTGCGCATGCGTGCCGGCGCACTGACTCCACCACCTCCTCTGGCCGCCACCCTGGAAGTTACTCACACCACTTCTGGGGCAGGAGCGATTGCCGGTCTACCCGCTTGTGCAGCCCGACTTCCTCCTCCTGGCACTGCCACACAGCCCCAATCTTACAGGAGGAGCCAGGTGGCCGATGCCCACACCCCGCTCCTCCCAGATGAGTACTGGCCCATCCTGCCACACCGCTCCCTCGTGAGCCAGGGCGGCCTCCCCCAGACTCTGGCCTCATGCCATCCACTGCCGGACGAGGGGGGAACTGATCAGGCAGGCCTCCCCTGACGCTGCTTCTGGCGCTGCAGCCCATGCCGTTTGCACAGACACTGCACAGGCAGCCTCACAGCCCAGGTAACCTGTTCTTTCCACAGGTTCCCTTAGGAACAGAAAACCAACTGAGGGAGTGAGGGGCACCACCCTTTTTATTTCTGTAGATTTCCTGTTCCTAGGGGTGGATCCCCTCTCTCAGTTGGTGCTGTCGTGGCGAGGAGAAAATATTACTTATTAACTATTTTGTATGACATAACTCTGATTTAAGGGCACAAAAAATAAAAGTTAAAAAATTGCAAAATTTTCAAAATTTTTGCAAAATTTCCATTCTTTTCATAAATAAATGCAAGTCATATTGAAGAAATGTTGCCGCTATCATGAAGTACAATATGTTACGAAAAAAAAAATCTCAGAATCAGTGGTATCCGTTAAATCTTTACAGATCTATTACCATATAAAGGGACACTGGTCAGAATTGTAAAATTTGGCTCAGTCATTAACCCCTTCACCCCCAAGAGTGGTTTGCACGTTAATGACCGGGCCAATTTTTACAATTCTGACCACTGTCTTTTTATGAGGTAATAACTCTGGAACGCTTCAACGGATCTTCGCGATTCTGAGCATGTTTTCTCGTGACATATTGCACTTCACGTTAGTGGTAAAATTTCTTCGATATACCTTGCGTTCATTTTGGAAAAAATACAAATATGGCGAGAATTTTGAAAATTTTGCAATTTTCAAACTTTGAATTTTTATTCCCTTAAAACAGAGAAATATGTCACACAAAATAGTTAAGAAATAACATTTCCCACATGTCTACTTTACATAAGCATAATTTTGGAACCAAAATTTTTTTTTGTTAGGAAATTATAAGGTTAAAAGTTGACCAGCGATTTCTCATTTTTATAACAAAATTTACAAAGCCATTTTTTTTAGGGACCACCTCACATTTGAAGTCACTTTGACGGTCTACATGGCAGAAAATACCCAAAAGTGACACCATTCTAAAAACTGCACCCCTCAAGGTACTCAAAACCACATTCAAGAAGTTTATTAACCCTTCAGGTGCTTCACAGGAGCTGAAGCAACGTGGAAGGAAAAAATGAATATTTAACTTTTTAGTCACAAAAATGAACTTTTACAAACTTTTTTATTTTCACAAGGGTAAAAGGAGAAAATGGACAGATAAAGTTGTGCAATTTCTCCTGAGTACGCCAATACCCCATATGTGGGGGAAAACCACTGTTTGGGTACACGGCAGAGCTCGTAAGGGAAGGAGCGCCGTTTGACTTTTTCAAACCAAAATTGGCTGGAATTGAGATTGGACGCCATGTCGCGTTTGGAGAGCCTCTGATGCGCCTAAACAGCGGAAATCCCCCACAAGTGACACCATTTTGGAAACTAGACCCTCTATGGAACTTGGCTAGATTTGTTGTGAGCACTTTAAACTCCCAAGTGTTTCACAAAAGTTTATGATGCCTGGGTGTGAAAAAAAAAAACAATTTTCCACAAAAATGATTTTTTAGTCCCAATTTTTTTGATTTGTCCCAAGGAAATTGGACCCCAAAAGTTGTTGTCCAATTTGTCCTGAGTACACCGATACCCCATATGTAGGGGGGAAACTGTTTGGGCGCACGGCAGGGCTTGGAAAGGAAGTAATAACGTTTTGGAATTCAGACGTTGATGGGGGTCATGTTCCGTTTGCAGTGCCCCAGATGAGCCTAAACAGTGGAAACCCCCACAAGTGACCCCATTTTGGAAACTAGAACCCCTAAGGAACTTATCTAGATGTGTGGTGAGCACTTTGAACCCCCAAGTGCTTCACACAAGTTTATAATGCCCGGGCATGAAAATAAAAAATCCTATTTTTTTCCCACAAAAATTATCTACTAGTCACCAATTTTTTATTTTCCCAAGGGTAACAGGAGAAATTGGACCACAAAAGTTGTTGTCCAATTTGTCCTGAGTACGCTGATACCCCATATGTGGGGGTGAACCACTGTTTGAGCGCACGGCAGAGCTCGAAATGGAAGGAGCACAATTTGACTTTTTCCAACAAAAATTGGCTGGAATTGAGATTGGACGCCATGTTGCTTCACACAAGTTTATAATGTAGAGCTGTAAAATTAAAAAATCATATTTTTTCCACAAAAATGATCTTTTCACCCCAATTTTTATTTTCCCAAGGGTAACAAGATGCCAAAAATTATTGTGCAATTTGTCCTGAGTACGCTGATACCCCATATATCTGGGTAAACCACTGTTTGGGTGCATGGCAGAGCTTGGAAGGAAAGGAGCGCCGTTTGACTTTTTCAACGCAGAATTGGCTGGACGCCATGTCGTGTTTGGAGAGCTCCTGATCTGCCTAAACAGTGGAAACCCCCGACAAATGACACCATTTTGGAAACTAGACCCCTCAAGGAACTTATCTAGATGTGTGGTGAGAACTTTGAACCCCCAGGTGTTTCACTAAAGTTTCTAACGCCCGAGCATGAAAATAAAAAAATTATATTTTTTCCACAAACATGATCTTTTAGTCCCCAACTTTTTATTTTCCCAAGGGTAACAAAAGTTGTTGTCCAATTTGTCCTGAGTACGCTGATACCCAATATGTGGGAGAAAACTACTGTATGGGCACATGTCGGGGCTCGGAAGGGAAGTAGTGACGTTTTGGATTGCAGACTTTGATGGAATGGTCTGCGGAAGTCATGTCGCATTTGGAGAGCCTCTGATGTGCCTAAACAGTGGAAACCCCACCACAAGTGACCCCATTTTGGAAAATAGACCCCACAAGGAACCTATATAGATGTGTTGTGACTACTTTGAACCCCGAAGTGCTTCACAGAAGTTTATAACGTACAGCCGTAAAAATAAAAAATCTTTTTTTTTTTTTACAAAAATGATTTTTTCGCCCCCAATATTTTATTTTCACCAGGGTAACAGGAGAAATTGGACCCCACAAGTTGTTGTCCAATTTGTCCTGAGTACGCTGATACCCAATATGTGGGAGAAAACTACTGTATGGGCACACGTCAAAGGGAAGTTGTGACGTTTTGGATTGCAGACTTTGATGGAATGGTCTGCGGGCGTCATGTCGCATTTGGAGAGCCCCTGATGTGAATAAACAGTTGAAAACCTCACAAGTGACCCCATTTTGGAAAATAGACCCCACAAGAAACTTCTATCTAGATGTGTGTGAGCGCTATGAAGCCCCAAGATCTTCACAGAAGTTTATAACGAACAGCCGCAAAAACAAAAAAAATCATTTTTTTTTTACAAAAATGATATTTTCGCCCCCAATTTTTTATTTCCCCAAGGGTAACAGAAGAAATTGGACCCCAAGAGTTATTGTGCAATTTGTCCTGAGTACACTGATACCCCATATGTGGGGGTAAACTATTGTTTGGGCGCATGGCAGAGCTCAGAAGTGAAGGAGCACCGTTTGACTTTTTCAACGCAGAATTGGCTGGAATTGAGATCAGACGCCATGTCACATTTGGAGAGCCCCTGATGTGCCTAAACAGCGGAAACCCCCCCATTCTAACTCCAACCCTAACCCCAACACACCCCTAACCCTAGTCCCAACCCTAACCATAACCCTAACCACAAACCTAACCCTAACACACCCCTAACCCTAATCCCAACCCTAACCCTAATCCTAACTTTAGCCTCAACCCTAACCCTAACTTTAGCCGCAACCCTAACCCTAACCCTAATGGAAAAATGGAAATAAATACATTTTTTAATTTTATTATTTTTCCCTAACTAAGGGGTGATAAAGGGGGGTTTGATTTACTATATATAGCGGGTTTTTATGATTGGCAGCTGTCACGCTAAAAGACGCTTTTTATTGCAAAAAATAGTTTTTGCATCATCACATTTTGAGAGCTATAATTTTTGCATATTTTTGGCCACAGAGTCATGTGAGGTCTTATTTTTTGCGGTACGAGTTGACATTTTTATTGGTACCATTTTTGAGCATGTGACATTTTTTGATCACTTTTTATTTCGATTTTTGAGAGGTTAGAATGAACAAAAATCAGCAATTCATGAATTTTTTTTGGGGGGGCGTTTATATTGTTCCGCGTGTGGTAAAATTGATAAAGCAGTTTTATTGTTCGGGTCAGTACGATTACGGCGATACCTCATTTATATCATTTTTTTTAGATTTTGGCGCTTTTATACAATAAAAACAATTTTATATAAAAAATAATTACTTTTGCAACTCTTTATTCTGCAAGCTATAACTTTTTTATTTTTTTGCTGATGATGCTGTATGGCGGCTCATTTTTGGCGGGACAAGATGACGTTTTCAGCGGTACCATGTTTATTTATATCGGTCTTTTTAATCACGTGTTATTCCACATTTTGTTCTGCGGTATGATGATAAAGCATTGATTTTTTGCTTTGTTTTTTTTTTAAAGGGTTCACTAAAGGGGTTAACTAGTGGGACAGTTGTATAGGGTGGGTTGTTACGGACGTGGCGATGCCAAATATGTGTACTTTTATTGTTTTGTTTTTTTTATTTACAGGAAGAAATGAATTTATTGGGGAATATTTCTTTTTTTTTCCTTTATTTTGACTTTTTTTTTTTACACTTGTGATTTTGATTTTTTTTAACTTTTTTACTTTGTCCCAGGGTGGGACATCACTGTATTTTATCAGATCGCTGGTCTCACAGTGTGCACAGCACTCTGTGAGAACAGCGATCTCACAGGCAGTGCAAGACGCTTCCTCAGCGCCTGCTTTCAGCAGGCGCTGAGGAAGCCGCCTCCCTGCAGGACCCGGCGGCCATCTTCCTGCAGGGAAGAGGCCTTCAGAACAGCGCGGTCACATTGCGCTGTTCTGAGGGCCTCAGGGGAGCACGCAGGGAGCCCCCTCCCTGCGCGATGCTCCCCTGTGCCCCCGGTATACCGTGATCATGTTTGATCGTGGTGTGCCAGGTGTTAATGTGCCGGGAGCAGTCCATGACCGCTCCTGGCACATAGTGCTGGGTGTCAGCTGTGATAATCTGCTGACACATGGCCGCGATCAGCTGCGCTCCCCCTGGAGTGCAGCTGATCGCCTTGGACGTATTATCCCGTCCATGGGCAGATTGGCACGGGTTTTATGGACGGGATAGTACGTCCGATGGCAGAGAGGGGTTAAGGTCAAAATTGGTTTGGTCACTAAGGGGTTAAAGGACTTTTTTCTGGCTGTGTGTTTATTTACAATATAACTATAGGATTAGTAAAGGATAGGTGTCTTATAGATGCCTCTCCATTAATAAGTCATGGGCTTTATGTCACCAAACAATACAAAGGTGACATTAACCCCACAAATATGAAGCCCACTTTCCACTGCCATAGAGCAAGTGGGAAGAGCTGAGAAAAGTGCCAGAATTGGTGCATTTAATAAAAGCAGGGGAACCCATGTCAATTTTTTTAAATTACTTATTTATAGCTCAATTGAATGGTCAACTGATTCCACTTTCCCTAGTGTCTGTCACTAATTTTAGCTGCTTTGACAGCTTTGTGACTCCCCTGAAGGTGTTGTCTATGCGCTTGATTTTGCCTCCTATTGAAGTCAATGGGATTTTGGTATTATCGCCGAACCGTTTGGAGAACATCGGGACGTCTGAACCGAACCGAACCTTGAAAGGTTCGCTCATCTCTTGTCAGAGAAGTAAATGGAGTGGGAGTAGCACATACATACTACCAATCCATTCACACATGAGTTTGGGAACCCTGTTCCCAAGATCATGGAAGTCCAAGATCACAGACCTTTATCAATTATACCAATCATGTGCTTACGTCTTCAAGAATATTCTACTTCTGTAATTTTTGTCTTTGTAGGTCTACTGTATAAGTGTACACTGTACCTGACTACAAACAAACTCTGCTTACTGGCTAACAGGGTACAAAGATATATATCTTTCCTGTATCAAACAAACCATGTAATCCTGTGACTGCAAGATTAGGCTAGACATGGATTGCTTTCAGTTTGTGATCATGGAGTCATACAATAAATCTCCATAGAAGCCATTATAAATGATAGGATACATTTAATGACAAGTATTTACAATGACTCTTCAAAAATATTCTACAATTTTGTGTCTACAGCTTCCATGAAGCTCTGCTGTATGTGTTTCCACAGTAACTCACTATAAACAATCTCTGTATATTGTGGTTCTTCAATTGTACTTCATTCTGTTGGTCTATTTTTCTTATTATTGTACATTTTCTAAGTTATCATGAAATTAGAAATAGAAGGAAGGAAGTATGACTACAATATCAGGTTGCACATGGCTTGTTTTTAGCTTCTGCTTTGTTCTCCACTTATAAGCCACATCTTCTCCTACCTGTCTCCTGAACTCGCCATTCATGCTAAAAAGAAAAAGTTCACTCTTGCTCAAGATAAGATAGACTGCCAGCACAGTGAGGTTTCCGGTTACACCTCCTTTTAGGCTGTATAAAGAGGGGAGGAAGAGTGAGCAGTGAGTGAATAAACAAGCAGAGGCATAGAAATATTCTTCGGAACTTCCTGACAAGTCTCTTACCTCACTCCAAAGCTGGGTTCACTTTTACACTGCTTAGTTGTCTAATTTCTTCCATGATGTTGCTGTATCTTTCTGCTTTCTAACTAAGAAATAAAGATCAAGAATAACTCTTTGTGTGCTGTGCTGTGTATTGGAAATCTCATAGCAACTAGTCTCCATCCACTAGTTTAATGTTATTTGCAAATTAAAGCCTCTTTCACACATCAGTTTTTTGCCGTCAGTTACAATCCGTTGTTTAGACGGATTGACGGATCCGTTGCAGATTGTGAAAAACTGATGCGACTGATCCGTTTTTTCGAAGGATCCAATGTCGGATTCGTCGAAAAAACGTATCCGTCGCATCAGTTTTTTCATCCTCTGCACCCCTTCTAATGCTGTCAAATTTTCCATGCCAGCCTAGCTGGGCAGGTGACCCGTGATGACAATAACAACATTAGATGAGATGCTGTAGAGATTGGTGAATTTGTTTAATTTTTTTAATCTAATGCCATGATGGACAGTCTCTGTAAAAAAAAAATGTCAGAGGTGGATACACCCTTAAAATACAGCAACAGCATGCTGCACGCAATGTTCGCCTGGGCATTGTCTGTTCAGATTGCAATGCTGAAAGGGTGAGGTATCGATTATGTAACGCTGGCATCCCTGCATGGCTCTTCACCCTCTCCCAGCAGGGACACTGACATTCTCACCACCACCGCTGCCCTGCTAATCTTCCTGCTTTGGCTTCCAGGTGTAAGAATCTATTCAGTTTGACCATCTGCCATCTTGTTGTGGTTTCTGGCTGCTGGTCTTTTTTCCCCTGGTGAAGTCATTGGTCAAGTGATTGTATCACCCTTTATTACCCTGCACCTGCCTCCCAGTCCTTGCTGGACATCAGTGTTAATCCGCTTGAGTTCTGGCTAGGAGCCTTAACAGCTTTGTGCTATACTTTGTGCAGTTCTGGGAACTCTAGTTCTGCTTGCTTTGTCTTTTTTGATTTTTTTCCTTTTGTTTCTGCAGCTTCCTCTATTTCCCTGCTACGAGGTTACCAGTTTTTGCTCCCAGTCCCTAGATCTTTCAGGGATCCCCTTCCCCCACTTCAGGTCTTCGCTTGAATCTAGACTAGGATCGTCGGTGGGTCTATTCGCAAAGAATAGGTCGCCTGCTCCATCGTAGGGATCGAATCTAGTCCTAGTGCAGGGTCAGATTCCCCCCCCCGCTCTATTCCTGAGTTGCAGACCCATAACACCAGGCCTCACAGCGCAGGTATTCCGACAATGCCCTTAGGACTCACGTGCGCTCCCCGCTTCTTAATGGGGAAGAATGCGCACTCCGCAAAGTGTCCCCAGCCTATAGCTGAGAGGCATCATGTATTTAATGCACCCTCCCCTGTAGGGAGGTGCCTGAGTAACTTTAATGTCTAGTTAGTCTGGTACTTACTACTTAGTAATTTGGTCCCTGTTCCCCTGTTCCAGAATCCGTCTTGTTTGTGCTTCAACATAAATCTGCATGAAACTGAATCCATACTGTCTAAGCCAACCATCCTGCCTGAACCTGTACCTGTGATCCTGAACCCGTCCTTATTAACCAGCCGTCCTGTATAAACCAGTATCTGTGATTCTGAACCCATCCTGTTTAAACCAGCCACCCTGTCTGAACCAGTACTTGTGACCCTGAACCTGTCCTGTCTACCAGACATCCAGTCTGAACCATCACTAGTATCCTCTCTGCCAGTATTCCTGTCTCTGTCCTGCCAGACACTCCAACTCTGTACCTGCATTTCTGTCCCTTGGGGTTAGCTGCTGCAGCACCAGAACTGCCCTGAAGTTGTACCTAATAGCTACCTGCAGCTCAAGCCTAACCTCACAATCAGAGGCTCTAGTGAAGGCCAGGTAGTGAAGATCATTTGGTTACGCCGCACCAAGGTAAGCCCGACTCGTGGCGCAGTGGGTCCAAACCAAGCAGCTTGACACCTTAGTTTTCAGGTGCCTAGTCCCTGTTGGACCATTCTGATTCTCTCATTCTGTCTGGCATCTTATGCCCCAACCTGTAAATTACAATGTGGCAGTTAATGCCCCATGTACAGTGGCTCTTGTTTGGCTAAATTTCACAACTTCCTTCCCACTTGACTGAACCATTGCGATGTTTGAACTACTGTTGTGTTATGCTACAGTGTCCCCATACTCGGTAACCTCAGATCACTCTTTTGCGCTGACAAAAGTGTCCTACATGACATGTTATTATAAGCAGCAGTCAGATCAATATTGGAATAGGAATTAATACTGCTTTTTATTTTTGTTTTATAACATATTCTGAGTTTTATTTTTTTTTTCTTAAAAGATTGTCAGTTATCCTTCAAATATGTTCTTATGATTTCCAGCTAGTTACGTGGAATTTCCTTTCCCTGATTTCAAAGCATTTTAAAACGTACATTGGGCAGATATATTTCAAACAATGTTTGGATTATGTGCATATAAAATGTGTGGTCTGCCTTTCCTTTGAGCTGGGAAATATATTGATGTGGTCTCCCATGGTTGTGTGTCCACTAACTGGACCCCGTCCTTCTCAGCACTTATTCACATGCACGTGACACTTGGTAAGGTTTTTAATATTAGAGTTACGACTGTCCCAATTACTGCCTCTGTGACGAGGCGGAATGGCTTTCACATTTTTTTTTTTATCAAAAAACATGTTAACTAAGTACCGTATATTATTTTCATGCACAATACTATTTATTTATTATTTACTGCAGGGTTTTTAATCATTATGTTTCTGTCTTTGGTTCAATCTAAGAATGTGAAGCTCATCCTCTGCTAAATGGCGCATATAGAGGTGAAACATGGAAGCTATTTACCATCGGCATGGAAATACTACTGCTGAATTGGTAAAAAAACAAAATAGGCAGAAAAGTTTTTCCATGCAAGTTTTGTTAGAGTATACATCACATTGTCAAACAAATTATCAGAAAGTTATTTAGTCCAATAAGTAAAACAACCAGAGCAAAGCATGGCACAACACAGAGAAATACAATATCCACTTTACACCCACTCCATTAATTCTGTATACTGGAGGTGCACACAGTATCAATATCTAAGATTAGCATTAAATGAGGTTACTTCACAAAATCTACACGATGTGACCAACTCATGAAATGGCCACTGCATCTTAAATTAGCTTAACTCAACTCAATGCACAGAGATATAGAATTACATTCTATGGATTTATCTCTGCCTTTTCAAGTCACATTATTGCAACTTAAAACCAGTCATTGCTGTCTTATACTTAGTTTACAATGAAATTTGAAATATATTTATAAAAGTATATACATTTTTACCCAGGTATTCTTGCATTTTAATCTAGAACACTATACAGAGTCTTAAAGGCGTTTTTGATAAACCATCGGAAAACCATGTATGATCATAGATTTCTAACTTCTGGGGCCCCTGTGGTCAAGCAAAAAAGCCATGCAGCGTGTAGTTCACTATATTTACTAGTAAGAGTGCCACATTTATTTCTATCTTCTCAATCTACATTTATATCTGAACTCCCAATCACTTGACTCCTGGGGAACCCACAATTCACATTCATGAGCTATTCAAAAGATAGATAATATATTGTATATTATTATATAGTATATGGTTACATAGACCTGTACCAAGGGCTCTATCAAATAAATAAAATGTTAGCTGTCTTATGAGTATATGGAGTAGAGAGGGCTGTTGAGAAGTGGTGAATCTCAGGTTAAGGTGGGCTAGACAACCTTTGACTGCGTAGACTCAGTTTAGTTCATACCACATACTTTTGCAATATGTATATTTATTTCTCTTTTTGGTGCATGTATTCTAAAAGTTGTGATAGAGCAAATAATCTGGTAGGTATTTGAGTTCCTGTTTTGGCAACCAACATAAACAGGTAACAGAAGGTTTCTGCCATAACAATATACTCCCCCCCTATTCTTCAAAGTCTTGTATTAACTACCTCCCCTTAAAACCCCCTAAAATGTAAAAGCCACACATCAGAGAAGGAATTTCAATGAACTTTTAAATGTAGAATCTTAGCATTCCGAAGGGTGCTTAACTTAATATTCTCAAATTTCCAGGAACAGATGCAAAATCTAAATAAAATCTATATTTGGTGTGACCATCTTTTGCCTTCAAAATGACATCAAGGGATCAATTCTTTTAGATACTTGTACACACAAACTCAGCAAGGAGTTTGTTTCAAACAAACATCTTGGATAACTAATCACAGATCTTCTGTGGATGTAGGCTTGGGCAAATTCTTCTGTCTCTTCATGTAATCCCAGACAGACTCAATGATACAGTGGGGAAAAAAAGTATTTAGTCAGCCACCAATTGTGCAAGTTCTCCCACTTAAAAAGATGAGAGAGGCCTGTAATTGACATCATAGGTAGACCACAACTACGAGAGTCAAAATGAGAAAACAAATCCAGAAAATCACCCTGTCTGATTTGGCAAGATTTATTTTGCAAATTATGGTGGAAAATAAGTGTTTGATCATTAACAAAAGTTCATCTCAATATTTTGTTATATATCCTTTGTTGGCAATGATAGAGGTCAAATGTTTTCTATAAGTCTTCACAAGGTTGCCACACACTGTTGGTGGTATGTTGGCTCATTCCTCCATGCAGATCTTCTCTAGAGCCATGATGTTTGGGGCCTGTTGCTGGGCAACACGGACTTTCAAATCCCTCCAAAGGTTTTCTATGGGGTTGAGATCTAGAGACCGGCTAGGCCACTCCAGGACTTTCACATGCTTCTTACGAAGCCACTCCTTCGTTGCCCTGGCAGTGTGCTTGGGATCA
>JARQOD010000002.1:565222527-565332838 GCA_033576555.1 Oophaga sylvatica | reverse complement strand
AAAATAAAACATCGGCTGCGGTCACCCCCCCCTACATGCCCCTTCCCTTTCTCTATATTTCTTCCACTCATCCCCCCATGAAAAATTTTAAAATATATATTTAAAACCCTTTCTCTTCTTTCTGCTTTCCCTTTTATATATTTTCCCCCCTTCGCTATCGTTGTCTCTTTTTTTCCCCTCTTTTCGCAGTCTTGAGGGACTATTTGGGGATTTTTTTATTTTTTTTTATGCCCAGGTAAGAAATGAAAAAAAAAAGGAAAAAAAACCCAAAGTGCCAAAAGTTTCGCTGCTGTTTTACAGGTTTTCCCCCGTCCTTTAAGCCCCTTGTATATAGTTTCTTCTGTTGACAAATATGCCCTAAACCCATCTGCGCCAGCTATAACCTCCCCCTCCCAAATTAAGATTCCCCTTTTCCCTCTTTTTTTGGGTCAGTTTTGGAGGGGCGGGGAAAATTGGGAAAAATAAATTACAAAAATTTTCTTTTGAGGATTTTCCTGGGTTTTTTAATTTTAAAAAAAAATGTGGATCGGGAGCAGGGAAACCAAAATTGTTTTTATCATCAGAGTCTTTTCTGATTTTTTTGGGGAAGAAGGAGGCTTTGCGACTGGACGCATTGTAGGGCTGGTGTACCAAACCCTCAAAACCCCCGCCTCTGTAAAAGCGAAAAGGGGAAAAAAAATTTTTTGTTTAGGTGTTTTCCCAAAAGGAAGGGGGGGGTTTTTTATATCGCCTTTGGTATAGATCCCTTTTTCATCTCTTCTTTTTAATAAACATTTAATGAATCAGTGTTTGAAACTGCCGCCTCCCAAGTGTTAGGTCTGTGTCCCCGGGGCTGTTTGTTTTTGGGGATTTAAATTTTTCCCCCTATTTAATGTGTATGAAGGTTTCTTGCGGTGTTTGGTTCAAATTCATAAAAGCCCCCCAAAATAGGGAATAGCCATTTGTTTTTTCTGTAAAGAGGCTTTCATATTGAAACCAAGGGAGTTTTTCTGACAAAAATTTACCCTTTTGGGGGAGGGCTCTTGTTTGTCCTTTCTATAACAGTAAGGGAGACTTTGATATATGACTCAATTTGTATGGTATTTATCAATTCTCCACGGCAGGAAAATTGTGTTAGGGGAATGACACATCAGTGTGTCATATATACGGGCACACATGGGATACTGGCAGCACAATGTAGAGAGAGTAATAAGAAAAAAATAAAGAATAATTACATTAATGGTATTGGTCAAATGTACAAAAAAAGCTTTATTTTACGATTAAAGGATAATGAAATCGATAATAATGAGGACACTCATCTCATTTTTATTTTACTTCTTGTAGGGACCATACAGATGAAGGAGGCTATAATATTACCTCTTAGGCTACGTTCACATGCAGCGGTTTTTTTATGCAAATAAGATTAATTTTACAGTACCAGCAAAAGCTATGAGATTTCAGAAATCTCAGGCACATGATTGTTTTTTTCCTGACTGAATTTGAGAACTGCAGCATTTTGTAAAATCTTCAACATGTCAATTCTTTCAGCATTTTTGTAACATCCCTCCAATAGCAAACAATGAGAAAGTGCAATAATGCAGCAAATAGACTTTTCTGCATTTTTACAGTGTTTTTGCTGCCTGATTGGTGACTAAAACTAACTTTGCTAAAGGTCTACTGTGGACAAAATACATATGTAATCTGCACCTAAAAATGCAGCTATAAAACACAGCAAAAATGTAGCAAATCCTGCCTTTTGAACTCACTGTTTTTACTTCTAAGAAAGCACATTTTGGCTGCAAAAGAAAAATGCTGAATAATTGCCGCTTGTAAACATGTCCCTAGTCTGCATATCAGCATATCTTTCATTTAACGAGTAATCATCATTTTATTATTTTTCTTTCATTTATAAATCAATAGTACTCAATGAAAATAAGAAATGTGCTTATTTCTCCTCCTAGAATATTATTTAATTCTCAATATTTTCAAATCATGAGTGAAATCAGTCTTCAGTGAATATAGACCTTCCCATTACTGAGATTGAAGAAGGCAGTTGGTGCTCATATAATTCAATGGAGAGGGAAGGAGGAAGAGCTAGAGGCAGACAAGGACATTCTGCTACAAGTTCTCCTCTAGCTACAATTAGGCCGGCGTCACTACCATAGAATACAGATGAGTGCTATGCGAGAAAACATCGCATAGCACTCGGACCAGTGTTAATCTATGGGGCAGCTCACATCACCGTATTTTTTCTCAGGCGTATTCTACGTGCGTGTAAAATCGCAGCATGCTGTGATTGTACACGTATATCATTCGAGACTCGCCAATGCAAGCCTATGGGTGTGAGAAAAACTTGGAAGCCACATGGACCACCTGTCTAGCTTGTAACAAATAGGCACACATTTTCCTCATTTCAGCCCATTGAGCAATTTAATTCAATGGGGAAAATCAGTGAGAAATGTAAAACCATATGGATATCATATGGATGCCATACAGATACATGGGTGGGAGAAAAATCACATCATCGGCTTGCAAATGCATTACACACAGATGATCATATAGAGAACATTCGTGCGACTCTCGGCAGGGAGACTCAGACCGATTTTCCATACGTTTAATGTGACACCGGCCTTACACATTAAAACAGGAGGACAAGACCTTGCTTAAGTAGAGAAAAGTGAAGAGTAAAGGGACCCTTGGGGCAATTCCTTATCCCCTTGTTTAAAAAATTAAAGCCAAATATTCGCAGCATTTCAGCTGCATAAAAGGTGTTTTATTCACCAGACTTGCCTGTCTAGTTATCATAGAGGACAGAATGTAGTATATAGCCTGTCTGGTGAGTAAAACACTTTGGATGGAGCTGAAGTACTGCGACATTCTTTATTTTTTGGATTCTAATTGTGTCTATGGACTGGGATGCGGCCTGCTCCCATATTGAAGATAAGTAAGTGTGGAGGGTGCTGCTTCTTTTTCTCCCTGCATTCTGTCCTGCATTATTCAGACAATCCTCAATTTAAATTGGCACTATTAATTTTTCTTTTTCTGCAGGAAAACTGAACACTTATTGACAAGCGTCCCACCCGAAAAATAGTTAAAATCCAATTCAGGTAATCCCTGTATGAGCCATGCAGGGTCTTGCATGGTTGAAATCTGTGAGTAGGAACAACCTTCCTAAGCCGTCTATTTGGTCATCTAGGTCATAGGAAGCTGAAAAAAATGATATATTAATATCAGTATCCACATTTTTCTCCTATGTTAATGAGAATCTGCCTCCAGAGATTATTTTACATGTGTGATGGCCGCTCCATGCTCTCCTGCAGAGCTGTGTGTGATTATACCTAACACATCTGCACGTTCCTCTCAGTGCTTCAGCTTCCATCTCACAGGCAGGCAGGGTTGCAATACAGCAGAGCTGTGAGAGCTGTAGCTGCTAACATGTTTGTTATGAGACAAAGTTCAGTTCTACTGTTTTGTGTTATTTACAGTACATTTCCCACTTGTAATGCCTCCTTTCATGTATAATAATCTCTGGAGGCAGATTCTCATGCAGATCAGTGTCCGGCCCATAGTCTTGAACAGCTCATTTCCATATGAGAAAAATGTGAATTTCTCTGGAAAAAGACATCGGATTGCAGATATTAAGTTATCATTTTATTCAGCTTACTATGACCTGTATGCCCATTTCAACAGTTCAGGAGGGTTAATCCTACTGACAGGTTACATTTAATATTACATACTGCGAATGGCCATCTGGAGCTTATCTGAGGTGTTCCAGGGGACAGTCATGTTTATAGACAGGGGTTTATATGAACCAGATATTTCATGAGTTACTGACAAATAATTTTATGTGGAACTCCTGTAATTAATTCCTTGTAAGAAAAGCATATTACTTGCAGTAAATTGTGCACCCACTCATCATAGCAAATTATTATTTTGAGGCACATTACTTTTTAATATTCTTAATTTTCATATTAGGCTTCAAAGACCAACGCAGTGAAGTAAAAAAGCCAAAAGTAGATCTGTATTATTACTTTAGTATACATTAGATTTCAGTGATCAAACTTGGTCTGGCTAGCTATATACTGCATTCTGCCATTTATAAGGAAACAGTGATCATCTGACAATGCACGTCCAACGCCCCACACCGTTCACACTGACGTTTGTTGTAAGACTAAATCGTCGATTGCTAGCTTTTTTACATTATGAAACATACAGTCCGAACATTTTTTAAAATTATACTTTTCCCTGTATTTGTTGTTATAAAATCTCATAGTCTTCAAGGATACATTGTTTTACATGTCACCTTCAAAAGTGTACAAAGTCATATACCCACCCATGATTGACTATGTTACCGTTATATTGAAACTGTAATTCCAGTGCCTGGTCTCTCATTCTTTCTGCTCATTCAGTCTCCCCAAAACGCATCATATCCAAATAGCTGCCAAATCCCAGAGACCCAAATTAGAGAAAATTGAAAAATAGCTCTGACAGCAATTAGTCAAACCCCACTGAAGACTATGACACCATTAACATTGGGAATAAGAGACCTGGAAAGTAGAAGCACGTATCAGTGTATCGTCTTCAGTAAAATATTTTTTCACAGAAATAGATGACTGACAGCACCTTCCAATTAGTGGGAATCAGCCCAAGTGAGGGAGAGCTGACAAAATTATATTAGCAAGTCTGCCATATGGCAGAGCAAGGAGCGCATTTTCATTACAATGAAGGCATGTGGACATGTGAGTGACCTGCTAATTTTTAGCCCTTTCAAGATGCTGTATAGACGCCAGTTAATTTACAGCTTGGATAGCATAGTTTAACCGAAACCAACCAAAGCCAGAACGTCTTATCCAGAGACGGATGATTAGAAGGTACAAGCAGAATACTGAATATGTCAGGATATGGATAACAGTAAAGACCAGAGGAGATAAAGACAGAGAGATGTAAATATGTAGCCATCTGCGCCCTTTCCAAGGTGATCCAATTCATTTTGATTTCTGCTGCAGGTTTCATGTTCTTAAGGGTCTGATCTGAAATCTGAGCGTAAGATAGCAAATTTACTTTTCATATCTTGCATTTTAGCATTTGCCAGTTATTACTCCACTACCTTCTACAATAGGCAAAAAAGACAACAATACAATGCAGCTTACGTTTAACAAATGTCATGAGATATCTCTGAATTTTTTTTAAGCTATCTGCATGATCACTGGATGAGCTTTTATAATAAGGTGCCCATACTCCTTAAATTGCTGACGGCTATACCTTACACTCTGCAATACATTTGGAGAGTCACAAGGTCTCCATAAATTATTTAGATGCTGCCTAAATCATTTGGTTTGGATGACTTTAATCTCTTGGCTATTGGGGTCCTAAAGGGGTTATTCAAACCAAATTATCACCTATCTAGAAGATCATAATTTATTAATAGTTAGGAATCCTGCCACTAGGTCTTTCACCAAACCCAAGAAGAGGGCTCTGAAATATTCAGTTTGAATGGTGATATGGCCAAACCATCGCTTCATTCATTGAATATTGGATTGCTGGACATAGCCAAGAGCAGTACTCAGCTATCTGTGGCTCTCCTATAGACAATGAACGGAGTGGTGGTTCTCATGCACAATGATCCCTTCATTCAACCTGAAGTGCTCCGTTCTCAGGATTGTTTTTTCTTTTAAATTTTTTTTAAAAATAAATAGTTTTTGACCTTTTTTTAGGAATGATAATCATATTTGTATTAGTTGTAGAAATACATAAGCAGCATAGGTTCAATATACGTATCCGAGATCAGTAGCAGAGAGATCAGGATAAACATTAAACGATCCAGGTCATTAGCAGTAGAGACAGAACAAAAGCGCACCAACAGGATCTAGAGCAAAGCAACTAGGAACCTATATTCAGGCAAGGAGTTGTGGGAGGAGCTGCCCAATAAAACCCCTGCTGCCTGGGAATAGGCTAAGGAAGCAAAAATCTGCAGGAAACAAATGGTTAAGTTCCTGCAAATGAAAGAAGCATATGCGGCATTCCCACTTATTACGGGTGCTCAAATAGGAATCCACTCCATGACATATAGTATAAGAAATTTGACACTCCAGATAATAATGCAAAAATAATTTATTTCATGTAGTAACAACTCTGTTGCAAAAAAATGATGTTTAGGCCGCAAATGGCCTTCTTCAGAACAGAGGGTGTAAGGAGTGTGAATGGCTGGAGTCACACAGTATACGATCATATAGGCCAAATTATGTAGAAACAGCGCAGGAGAATGACATTTAGGTGCATAGGAGAGAAGCGCTTCTCTTATTTTGTTTTTTCCCCATCCTCCAGTCCCAGGTACATTCCTCTGTTATATGTGAGTGAATATTTGTGTGTCTCGTATTTTCAGTTACCCCTTGTTCGTGTTACCTTGTTCATCGGGTTAGTATACTGCGGTGCACAGCAGCTCCCCTCTACCCTGGGTGGGGAGAGGGCTGATTCAGGAGATAAGGCAAGGGTGGAGGCCGCTGCATCTTCACCTTCATAGTATCCCAGGGAATAGGGCAAGCTAGGTTAGAGACAGGGAAGGAGCCCCTGCTCCCTGGTCACCCGACAGCTGAGTGGTGACACTTAGCCAGGTAAATTAAGTGCTCTTGTTCCTCCTCAGAATAAGCCACATCAAAGGATCAAGACAAGACATCCACTTTCACATTTTTCTCTGCAGGGCAGAAGTGTATCTCAAAGTTAAAATGAGCAAAGAAGGGTGCCTACCTAGATTTGCTGAGAATTTAATCTTTGTGTAGGCTACAGAAAGTTTACATTCTTTTCTTGTGCATGCATATAATCATGGGAGAGTTGGCTTCTTCCAATAGGTGCCGCTGTTCTTCAAGTGCCATCTCAATGGCCAGTAGTTCATGATCTCCGGTAGTATAGTTTTGCTCAGCCGATGAGAACAGCTTAGAGAGCAACACACAGGAGACAGACTTTCCAGAAGAAGTCCTTTGCACAAGGACTGCTCCAGCACAAATAGAAGAGGCATTCAATCACAGGAGGAATTGCTTCTTAATATCCAGGTGTTGGAGCACCTGTGTTCTCACGAAGGCCTGTTTCAGGCGTTGGGAGGCTGGCACAGCTGACTCTGACTAGATCTTGGCATCAGCTCCCTTTTTAGTTAAGGCAGAAATGGGTGCCATGAGGGACAAAAAGTGTGGAATAAATTGCCTGTAGAAGTTGACGAAACCCATGAAGTGCTGGATGGCATATAAACCTCGAGGATGAGGCCAAAAGAGAACAGGAGAAACCTTCTCTGGATCCATCTTCAGACCATGGTTGGAAACAATGTAGCAAAGGAAGGGCAAGAAAAGACATTTGGACAACTTGGCAAACAAATTGTTCTTCCAAAGATACTAGAGAACTTTAATGACATGTCTTTTGTGGGTACGTAGATCAGGGGAGAATATCAAGCTATCGTCCAAATATACAAGCATGGAAACTGTTATGATCTGCTACAAGCACTAAGGAAAGAAGGGAGGTCTGTCCCTACAATAGAACTAAGCTGGATCCCTACGATGTAACGGGGAAGCTGATCCTGCGATCAGACCCGCTAAAGTCCTCAGCTGGTCTGAACGTAGACCTATAGATGTGAGGGAGGGATCCCTACAAGGACTAGGGACTGGGAGAAAAGATGGACACCTCCTAACAGATGTTGTAGCAGCAAAAGGCAAAACAAAGAACATAGAACATAGAGGTCAAAAGACCAAGCAAAAGCTATCTGAGTTAGGTAACAAAGCACCTGGCTAGCTTAAGAGTATAAGTTACAATGAAGTCCAGCAAAGCCAGAAGGGTGGAGCCGGATTAAATAGGCCACAAAGGTCATGTGACCAGCAAGATAAAAAAAACTAACAGAAGAGTTCTAACAGAAACATAGAGGAGATCCCTGAAGATGTCATTAACGAACTCCTGACACACAGTAGGTGCATTACATTGACCAAAGGACATGACGAGATACTCGTAGTGACCGTTACAGGTATTAAAGGCCGTCTTTCATACGTTGACCTTGCGGATCCAAATGAATGTAGAAGTCCCTCTTAGATCCAATTTAGTGAAAATCTTTGCCCCAAGGATTCTGTTAAATAATTCAGAGATCAAAGGCAGATAGTACTTCTTTTTGCTGGTGATTTTGTGAAGACCCAGATAATCAATGCAGTGTTGTAGTGAGCCATCCATCTTAGTCATGGAGAAGAAGCCTGCTCCAGCAGGAGAAGAGGATTTATGGATGAATCCCTTAGCTAGGTTTTCTTGGATGCATTCCAATATGCCACAAGTCTCAGGCAATGATAGTGAATACACCGAGAGGTGGAGAGGTGCCAGACTGCAGATCGATGGGACAATTGTAATGTCAATGAGATGGCAAGACCTCTGCCTTCTACTCAAAAAATATGTCTGCAAAGGCATGATAGGTGAGCAGAGAAGCAAAGTCCAAAGGCATGAAAGGCGGAGTCTTGCGCATAACCTTGGCAAGACAGTTGGTAGGACAATACAGTCCCCACCGAAGCACCTGGCCGATTGACCACTCAATAACTGGTGCATGTAGACACAACCATGGAAGATCCAGAAGAATAGAGTTTACCGATTTAGGAAGTACAGTAGGTAGAAGAAAATCTTTTCAGAATGCAGAACTCCCATCTGCAACGTGACTAGCTGCATGATAGATCAGACAGAATCTGCCAATAATTGTCCGTTTATGAAGTCAATGGTCTGCAGGTATTCGAACTGTTGCATAGGTAGCTGGAGTCGAAGAACCAGGTCCGAATGGATGAAGTTGGCAGCAGAGCCAGAGTCTAGATTGGCTGACTCAGAGAGAGACCTCTGTCCTCAGACCAGGGTGACTTCAGTCAAAAGTTTTGGAGTCTTTCTCACCTCCACAATACATGTACTTGTTCTCTCTAAACATACACTGTGTAGTGCAGCGGGCATGATGGAGTGCGTCAGATAGGCAGGGACCACAGGAAAGTTCAAAGCAAAGTGTCTTTAATGTCCAACATAACTCACAAATGGAAAAAACAAATGGTATCCTACAGATCGCAGCCAGGGTGTCAAGACAGTCCATATCCAAGACCGGTTGCCATGGGCAACTGTACCACCGTGTCACGCTGAGGGGTGCCAGGCGTTTTGGCTTTGCTTGGCACTGTGTTACTTCACACAAGCCGGTACCTCTATAATAGGCAGAGGTACCAACGGACTCCAGAAATGTTTTAGTGGATGTGGTCAGTTGACACTCGGGACATGATTCACAAAACCTCTGCACCTCAGCATAAATTTTGGGGCAAAAGAACCACTGCAGTATACGTTCTTAGGTTTTCTTTACTCCTAAGTGTCCCACCAGCATGTGTGTGTGCCATATCCAGCACTGCCAGACAGTACGAATGGAGCACCACCAGCTGTTCCTCCACTTCATCCCAGATTTTATCCACTCTGTATAACAAATCCTGGTTGACAGTCATGCGGGGAAAAACTGCCCCCAGTTGCTGAGTCACCCCATTTATTTCTACCATCCTTTGTCGTGCCGAGGCCTGAGTGGGATCCTGGAGCTGAGGCATCCCAAACGTACCAGGGGACACTCCCAGCTCGGGGATCAGTGGGGTCTCCTCGACCTCTCCTGCCAAAACATCTACGGAAAACCTATCGAGGTTACACTCAGTCCCTAGTTGGCGACCCCTATGGCAGATATCCCTGACTCTGGATCATCGGGTCCCGTGCACGGAATAACATTTACCCTGGGAGGGTTAACCCTGGTCTCCCACAGGGACCAGAATATAGGCAATTCTCTTCCCAACACAGTCCCATATGGAATGGTCTTCACTACTCCCACCACATGTTTTATCTCTCCACACGGGTTGGAAAAAGTAACCTTCGCTGTTGGGTACTGTCGAGGCTCACCATATATACAAACCACGCACACTTTCTTTCCAGTGTGTTCCAAGCCCGAGATCAATGACCCATGTTCCAGTGCCACTGGGCTTCCTGAGTCCAGGAGGACCTCGGCCTGGTGCCCGATTAAGCGCACCTGGCACAGATGCGGTTCACACCGCTGGAACGAACGGATCCACAGTGAAAACGGCCTGGGCGTACATCGACACACACCGAGTAAACCTGCAGTCCATGGGTTCAGCTGTCAGGGGGCAGTTGGCAGCCACATGTCCTGGCCCTTCAATAACAATTTGCCAGATGGCAACTAAACCCTAACTAAAGATCATAGTAAAACATAATTTTTATTAACTAATAGGACATTAAAAGTTCAAGCAATTGTGCACATAATCACTATGAGGAATAATTCTGCTTCCATTTGTCCGCTACCAGCGTTTTAGCTATTACTATACTCTCATTCCACCACAGTGATAGTACAATTATTATGGGATCAGCGCGGCCACTGCCTATATCCTTATTGAAAAGCACAATTAACTTGTCATTTCAAAGAGTTCTCTAGACCTCCCCGACATGTTTCACCAGCAAACTGGCTTCATCAGGGTTAGAGGCTAGACTGAGTGAGCACATGGATGACCGGATCTTTTAAGACCTATGGTGTGACATCATCAAAAGGAGTCTGGAATAGTTAGCGAATCAGAGTACCAAACATTACAGCCTATCGCTGCGTCTCTTACAAATAAACACATAAGAATATCATGAATATCAGTCCATAGAAAAATTGAGAGCAGCTGACAGCACAACAGGAGTGTTTGGGATGCACGCTTCCAGTTCAAGGACCCAATTGAACCAAGAATATCATAAGACTATATAAAGCAGCATCCAGTCCAGGTGAAAAAGTAAAAAAATTTCTTTATTCTGCCATCAAAAACATCAGATACAACGTTTCAGCCATAACATTCCACATTCATAACAATGATAGAAAAATATGCAGTAACGCCACTTCGTTTTCACATTGGTGTTTTAACAAGTAATGAGTATGTAGTATATATTATACTGAGATCACATAAGGATTCATTTCCGGGTTCTATGATAGGTGCACACCATCAGAACTTACCAATCACGTCCTTATCGCTACTCCTGAAATAGATTGGATAAACAAATCCTTCCGGGTAAGATCCCCGCCGTATCAGTGCATGAACAGCCATTCAATGGACTGCCGCATAATCGCTCTCCACTATACATCGCAGCAAGAGAGTCAGCGCATGCGCAATGGGAAAAAGACCCAAAACACAATAGAGATAATAAAGAGAATATCCGAACAGGACAAAAAAGAGGTTCATATACAAGAATACTTTATTGAACTTAAAGAAATGTACATTCATCTCACTCATAATACCTTATTAGAACCTTATAATGGTAAGTGATTAATAATAATAATAATAATTACTGGACAAGACGTGTGCTCAAAAGTCCCATAATTTATTAGGCAGTATAATTTTCTATATCAATTAGAGAAAAAAGACAAGGGGACAAGGAAACCATCAGGTATTACTTCCCACCTAATCAATAAACCAATCCAGAGACAATTACCGTATTTTCCGGCATATAAGACGACTGGGCGTATAAGACGACCCCCCAACTTTTCCAGTCAAAATATAAAATCTTCATAAAAGTGGGGGGGTCTTCTTATACGCCGGGTGTCATCTTATACGTCGGGAGTGGTCCCGATGACGAAGGGAGGGGCGTCTCAGAGGGAAGGTGTTGGATACCTGATCGTATCAGCGCTGTTCTCTGCGGGTCTAGGCGCTGGGGGGCAGCGTCGACGGCTCCTCTTTCAGCAGCCTGGGGGGCTCTGTGCTGGGGACGGCGGCGGCTCCTCTTTGTGCAGCCTGGGGGGCTCTGTGCTGGGGACGGCGGCGGCTCCTCTTTGTGCAGCCTGGGGGGCTCTGTGCTGGGGACGGCGGCGGCTCCTCTTTGTGCAGCCCAGGGGGACTCTGTTCTGGGGGACGGCGGCGGTGGCTCGTTCTGCAGAGTCGGGGCTCTGCAGCCATTTCCTCAATCCCTGGAGGCCCCGGCAGCTCCATTGCTGCGATGCGGTGGCCTCCGGGAAAATGGCCGCTGAGGGCGGCGCATGCTCAGTTTCAGATCTCGTCTCCCGAGATCTTGAGACAAGATCTGAATCTGTGCATGCAGCGGCCATTTTCTCGGAGGCCACAGCATCGCAGCAATGGAGCTGCCAGGGCCTCCGGAGATTGAGGAAATGCCTGCAGAGCCCCGACTCTGCAGAAAGAGCCACTGCTGCCGTCCCCCAGCACAGAGCCCCCCAGGCTGCACAAGGAGGAGCCGCCGCCGTCCCCCAGCACAGAGGCCCCCCAGGCTGCACTGATACGATCAGGTATCCCAACACCTTCCCTTTGAGATGCCCCCTCCATTCGTCATCGGGACCGCTTCCCCCACCATATGCAGATTGGTCCGTACCCGGTGTATAAGACGACCCATGATTTTTAAGAAGATTTTCAGGGTTAAAAAGTCATCTTATACGCCAGAAAATATGGTATTATTATATCAAGGATAGCATTAATTGCAGAACTAAGGGTAATATATGCTATAATGTGTCCCTACCCACGATTATACGTGGGAAAAACGATACAGGAATTAAAAACAAGGATTTCTAAGCATATCAGTTCAATTATTACCAAGATAGATACCCCCTTATCGTCACATATGAGAACGGTGAATGCTAATAGCCCATTGGACATCAAAGTGTGGGGCATTAGGCATGTTACACAGGGTCCAAGAGGGGGAAATTTGGACAGATTATTATTACAAGAGGAGTGTAGATGGATCTTTAGACTGAGGAGTCTCAGTCATCGCGGTCTTAATGAAGGGTTTTCATATTCTGCCTTCTTGGAGGACTAATGATATCGTATGTTGTCTCTTGATTAGTTTATTGTTTAGGTGGGAAGTAATACCTGATGGTTTCCTTGTCCCCTTGTCTTTTTTCTCTAATTGATATAGAAAATTACACTGCCTAATAAATTATGGGACTTTTGAGCACACGTCTTGTCCAGTAATTATTATTATTATTATTAATCACTTACCATTATAAGGTTCTAATAAGGTATTATGAGTGAGATGAATGTTCATTTCTTTAAGTTCAGTAAAGTATTCTTGTATATGAACCTATTTTTTGTCCTGTTAGGATATTCTCTTTATTATCTCTATTGTGTTTTGGTTCTTTTTCCCATTGCGCATGCGCTGACTCTCTTGCGATGCATAGTGGAGAGCGATTATGCGGCAGTCCATTGAATGGCTGCGCATGCGCTGATACGGCGGGGATCTTACCCAGAAGGATTTGTTTATCCAATTCACATTAGGAGTAGCGATAAGGACGTGATTGGTAAGTTCTGATGGTGTGCACCTATCATAGAACCCGGAAATGACGTGAGATCCTTATGTGATCTCGGTATAATATATACTACATACTAATTACTTGTTAAAACACCAATGTGAAAACGAAGTGGCGTTTCTGCATATTTTTCTATCATTGTTATGTATGTGGAGTAGAATTGACTGATATTCATGATATTCTTATGTGTTTATTTGTAAGAGACGCAGCGATAGGCTGTAATGTTTGGTACTCTGATTCGCTAACTATTCCGGACTCCTCTTGATAATGTCACAGCATAGGTCTTAAAAGATCCGGTCATCCATGTGCTCACTCAGTCTAGCCTCTAACCCTGATGAAGCCAGTTCGCTGGCGAACCATGTCGGGGAGGTCTAGAGAACTCTTTTAAATGACAAGTTAATTGTGCGTTTCAATAAGGATATAGGCAGCGGCCGCGCCGATCCCGTAATAATTGTACTATCACTGTGGTGGAATGAGAGTATAGCAATAGCTAAAACGCTGGTAGCGAACAAATGGAGGCAGAATTATTCCTTATAGTGATTATGTGCACAATTACTTGAACTTTTAATGTCCTATTAGTTAATAAAAGTTATGTTTTACTATGATCTTTAGTTAGAGTTTAGTTGCCATCTGGCAAATTGTTATTGAAGTAGATACCCTATGCTGATTATTGAGCAGCATCTGTTGTGTCATGTCCTGGCCCTTAGCACCGCCAACACCTAATAGATGGACCCCAGGATCAGTTTAGGGGGAAATGGGTCTTTTGTCACTCTCACTTCGGGGCACCCCCTCAGTACGGCTTCGATCCTGAATGACCCCAGCTGAGGGTTGTGGACTTTTCCCAGGCTCCTGGGCTGGCGGGGCCTGATGTGACAGCTGAAGTGGAACAGTGTCCCATAAAAAGTCCTGAGTGACTGTGTACCACTCAATCAGCCCAGCCACCTGGTCCAGAGTGCCTGGGTCCCTTTGCCGTATGGCTGCTGGCAGAGCCCTCACCAGCCAGTCAACCATAACTCTCTCTACCATCTGGAAAGGGGTTAAGATCTCAGGCTGAAGCCATTTTTTTTACCAGCTGCAACAAGTCATAATCATAAGCCTAAGACCTGGTGGGTCGAGTCTCCACAAAGGACCATTGGAACACCCGTTGTGCACGTACATATGTGTTAACCCCCAGGCAGGCAAGGATCTCATCTTTCAGTTTCCCATAGTCCAGGGCATCATCCCGACTGAGGTCCAAGTAGGCTTTCTAGGCATCTCCCGTCAGGAAAGGGGCTACCACTTTAGCCTACTGGGAAAAACAGCAACCTCTGCCGCTCTGCTGTGTGCTCGAACACGGTGAGAAAGGCTTCCATATCGTTCTCAGGATTCTTCTTCCTCAACGCTGATTGGACTTTGTACCGAGCCTCCGCACGGATTGGCGTCGCTGGTGGGGCTGTCTCTCACAGAGCCGCAATCTGTTGCAGAATGAAGTCATTAGTCTGCTGCTGGTGCTAGATGTTGCTGCTCCTGCTGCTGCCACTGAGTAAGGGCCAACTGTTTCAAAATTTCCTCCATTTTGTCGGCAGGCTTGGGTTGCAGCATTGCAGGCCTAATAACCGACATATACAGGTCCTTCTCAAAAAATTAGCATATAGTGCTAAATTTCATTATTTTCCATAATGTAATGATTAAAATTAAACTTTCATATATTTTAGATTCATTACACACCAACTGAAATTTGTCAGGTCTTTTATTGTTTTAATACTGATGATTTTGGCATACAGCTCATGAAAACCCAAAAATCCTGTCTCAAAAAATTAGCATATTTCATCCGTCCAATAAAATAAAAGTGTTTAAAACAAAATAAAAAAAAAAACCATCAAATAATAATGTTCAGTTATGCACTCAATACTTGGTCGGGAATCCTTTTGCAGAAATGACTGCTTCAATGCGGCGTGGCATGGAGGCAATCAGCCTGTGGCACTGCTGAGGTGTTATGGAGGCCCAGGATGCTTCGATAGCGGCCTTAAGCTCATCCAGAGTGTTGGGTCTTGCGTCTCTCAACTTTCTCTTCACAATATCCCACAGATTCACTATGGGGTTCAGGTCAGGAGAGTTGGCAGGCCAATTGAGCACAGTAATACCATGGTCAGTAAACCATTTACCAGTGGTTTTGGCACTGTGAGCAGGTGCCAGGTCGTGCTGAAAAATGAAATCTTCATCTCCATAAAGCATTTCAGCCGATGGAAGCATGAAGTGCTCCAAAATCTCCTGATAGCTAGCTGCATTGACCCTGCCCTTGATGAAACACAGTTGACCAACACCAGCAGCTGACATGGCACCCCACACCATCACTGACTGTGGGTACTTGACACTGGACTTCAGGCATTTTGGCATTTCCTTCTCCCCAGTCTTCCTCCAGACTCTGGCACCTTGATTTCCGAATGACATGCAAAATTTGCTTTCATCAGAAAAAAGTACTTGGGACCACTTAGCAACAGTCCAGTGCTGCTTCTCTGTAGCCCAGTGCTGCTTCTCTGTTTCTGGTTCAAAAGTGGCTTTACCTGGGGAATGCGGCACCTGTAGCCCATTTCCTGCACACGCCTGTGCACGGTGGCTCTGGATGTTTCTACTCCAGACTCAGTCCACTGCTTCCGCAGGTCCCCCAAGGTCTGGAATCGGTCCTTCTCCACAATCTTCCTCAGGGTCCGGTCACCTATTCTCGCTGTACAGCGTTTTCTGCCACATTGTTTCCTTCCAACAGACTTCCCATTGAGGTGCCTTGATACAGCACTCTGGGAACAGCCTAATTGTTCAGAAATTTCTTTCTGGGTCTTACCCTCTTGCTTGAGGGTGTCAATGATGGCCTTCTGGACATCAGTCAGGTCGGCAGTCTTACCCATGATGGCGGTTTTGAGTAATGAACCAGGCAGGGAGTTTTTAAAAGCCTCAGGAATCTTTTGCATGTGTTTAGAGTTAATTAGTTGATTCAGAAGATTAGGGTAATAGCTCGTTTAGAGAACCTTTTCTTGATATGCTAATTTTTTGAGACAGGATTTTTGGGTTTTCATGAGCTGTATGCCAAAATCATCAGTATTAAAACAATAAAAGACCTGAAAAATTTCAGTTGGTGTGTAATGAATCTAAAATATATGAAAGTTTAATTTTAATCATTACATTATGGAAAATAATGAAATTTAGCACTATATGCTAATTTTTTGAGAAGGACCTGTACATGTTAGTCCATAAATTCACTTAATAGTTAATCTCACAATCCAATATGAGACATATTAACCAAACCTTCCATAGTAAAGGAATCAATATTTTGTATTTACTGTATAATACAAAATTCAAACAGTATTTCAAAATTTAATAAAGGATGCCTCATTTCAAGAAACAGATCTAATTCTACCACCCAGACATGCTTCAATAATGTGAAAAACACCAACTTTTAAATGGTTATGCCACTCATTGGGCTTACTGGGTTAAAAGTTCATTCACCATTACTATATTATATCTCCTTTATAAAATGCTCAGGTGCAAAATATAGATATAAATAAGGTAAGTTTATATCTTACCTTTATACCTCACCACTACTGGAGCTGCCACAATCCCAACTTTCTCCTTTCCCATTATTGTTACTGTTAGTCTGTTCATTGTAACCTATATTTGTATTTTTTATGTAAACCCTTTTTACATGTACATCACCATGGAATCAAAGGTGCTCCAAAAATAATTAATAATAACTGACAGCCTGTTCTGTGCATGTAAGTGTCCAGAGTTGGCTGTGAATTAATGGGCATCTAAGTCCGCAACGCGCGTTCACTGCATACTGTGCAGTGACTTTCATGCACCACCCAGTGGCTAGAAACAAGCGCCTACATGCAGAATGTAGCTTCATTTTCTGCAGCCACTGTTTCAATAAGACTACCCCCCCCCAAAAAAAAACATTTTGTTTTGCTTTCTTTTTCTTGGGTTTTGTCTGTGAAATGGCCACAGCGTGAATGTGCACCTACACATTGCATGTATACCAACTTACGCTCTTGCTCATTTCTTTGGCTTTGCTATAGCTTCTTGTACTCTGTTCAAATAGAGGAATGACTCCTTTTTGAGCTAGGCATTTCATCTATGTAGCTTCCCTTAGGCAGGCATCTGAACAGTCAGGCCTATATCCTGCTCTGCCCATGTCTATAGTGAGGTCAGCTTACACAATATACAATGTAATTTACATGTACTATTACTATTTACTTATTTACTTACTACAGGGTATATGCTAATTTTTTTCTTGGCTTTTGTCTGTGAAATGGTTACAGTGCGAACGTACTTCAACACATTGCATGTATTCACACTTATTCTCCAACTCATTTCTTTTGCTGTTCCAATAACACAGCAAGATATGGTTTCAATACTATTTACCTGCAAATGCATTTCTGGAGTTGACAAGTTCCCTTTAAATTACCTGCCCTCTCACCATGTTCAAATCTACACAGCTAAGTGTTGTGAATGGGTTTGAGATGAGTTCTGGGCAGAGGCTCCCTCTGGTGGTTACAAGCGGTGCTAGTGAAGATTGTGAGGACTGGGAATCGGGTGTTACTGACTGGTCTTATATAAGGGAGTCATTTTCCCATCAGGGTTGCCGGTGATCAATTGTTCTGGTCTGAATCCTTCATTCCAGTTTCCCTTGTAGCCTGCTGTGTCGTGTCTGCATCTCCTGCTTACAGATAAGACTTTTGCTTCTTTTGTGTTTGTGCTATATTTTTGCATTTTGTACTGCACTTCTTTGGGGGCCTTCAGGGTCCCTCCGGGGCTTCTGCCCTCTCAGTTTAGTTCAGCCACTGAGTTTTGTTCTTTTGCTTTTTCCAGTTTTTTCAGTGGCTGCTGTTTTGATTTTGTTACACCAGAGAACTAATTTAGGTGGAAGAGGTCGTGTGATCTCAGGTGATTTTGAAATTAGTAGAGTTGGTGCTTTTCAGGGTTTTCTGGGATTGCAGTAAGTACCCTTCCTATCCTTTTCTATTTAGATAGTTTGGGCCCCAGCGTTTGCTCATACTATTTTCTTTCTGTGTCAGTATTTCCTCTTGTCTAACCGCCATTACATGTTTGGGGGCTTTCTATTATCTTTGGGGTTCTGCTCCGGGGCAGATAGCTTTCCTGTTTCTGTCTTTAGGTGTAGTTAGTTTCTCAGGCTGTGACGAGGCGTCTAGGACCAACGTAGGAACGCTCCACGGCTGCCTCTAGTTGTGGTGGTTAGTCAGGGTACTGCAATCTCATAGATTCCAACTGCTCTGGTGTATTGCCTTTTTGCCTGCTCTCCTCAGCTACCGAAACATAACAGCTAAGCTGACAAGTGAGTTACCGGAAGCAGCCTTTTGTGTGTGTTTTAGGCTGCTTTCACATCTTAGTTGAAGCCTTCGACTCAAATATATTATATCTATAATAAAAACTAAATTAGAATATTATGCGATTTTCATGTTTTATGATACCATACATTCCATTTAAACTGTGCTTTTTGAAGCCTTGGTTTGAATGATTGTATGGCACAACTTTCTTTTAAGAAATGTACTTTGTGGATTGGTTGAGTCATAGACAGAGAAATATGGTAAATCGCAGAATCTAAAAGATTGCATTCTCTCATTTTCAACTATTTCACCCCTTCAGCTATTGTCTTTGAAAAGTATTTGAAGCTATGATTGTAAAGGAACAGTATGGTAAAGCGTTATTGTTTATAAGAGCTGCTGTACAATGTCATGTTGAAACTTTACAATCATTTCATACTTGATGGTTCATATTAAAATTTCAATTCTTTTGTTTAATGGTCCTTAAAATGGCATTTTAGGCTGACAAATGTTACACAATTTTGATTAAATGCAGCGTAACATAAGGCTAACATAAAGCCATGTATATTACCCTTTAATTCCTCAATTTTTAATAAATTATTTTTGTGTACTTTTATTAGATAAGCCAATATTTTATACTGGCAGAAGACTGGATATGGAAACAAATGAGTACAGCTCACTGGGAAGGTGGGAGGTGAAGTGAGGCTCCAGCCTAGTGTGGAAGTTTAGAGAAAGAAGTCTAAATGTTTCCTCATGGGAGTATCTGAGAGAGTAGCTGCTGCAGAGGTATTGCTGTGAATTTCAAGGAGAGACGTAGGTGTTGGATCTGTATCACTGTGAGATTGTGAATAAGAAATTAAGTAATGTGCCGCCACGTGTAACTGTAAAACTAACAACTCTATCAATGTCAAATGTGAAATGCACCAAGCAATGATAGGAATTGGTCCACAGCCAATGAACTTTTCAGTTTAATGCAGAGAAGACCTTGTTTTCTCAACACCCTCAGTGGGTAGGCAGGCTGGTAGTGGTCACAAGATACGTGAGCTGGACACCAATGGTTTTGCACAACTTCCATTGTAGTCAAGTCCAGAGTTTAAAACAGGAGATTTGGGGTGCCTCTTTATCAGACACTTTAGACAGTAGCTAGGTCAAGTGTTTGACTAAAGGGTATGCCACACTGAACAATATCGCTAACGGGATCGCTAAAAAACGTCACTATTTAGCGATCCCGTTAGCGATGTTGTTCAGTGCGGCAGCTGCCAGCGACGAGCTTCCTGCTGTGATCTCGCTCTGTCAGGAGTCGAACCCAGTACCTCTTGTCCACTGGCCAGCAGCTCTACCATCTGAGCTATTCTGCTGGCTGCAAAGTTCCTTGCTGAACCCAGATACCATTGACTGTTCTTCCTGATTGGCTACACCTAGTGCTCTTTTGATTGGGCCTCTGATTGCCAATTACACACCCTATATAAACCTGGCCCTGTGGGTGTGTCATTGCGAGATTATTGAGCTCCAAGCCTTTAGTCAAGCGTTTCCGCCTGATCCATTGCTACAAACACTGCTCTCCTGTGTACCGACCTCCGGCTGCCACCTGACTACGTTATCTGCCTGCTCCTCTGTTACCGAACTGCCTTTCCTGTGTACCGACCTCCGGCTGCCACCTGACTACGTTATCCGCCTGATCCATTGCTACAAACACTGCTTTCCTGTGTACCGACCTCCGGCTGCCATCTGACTACGCTACCTGCCTCTGCTTCCCTAGTGTTTGCAGTAACATCGGCTCCAACCCAGACGGGATCTTGACAGAATAATCTCGCGCCAAAATGGAGTCTGCTGTGAACACCCTGAGACGGCAAGTTACGGAGCTTCAAAGATTTTGTACTGACTCTCAAGGAAAATATGCCAAGTTACAAACTGATTTCACGGCGATACAACAGGAAGTAATTGAGCTACAAAAACAACTTCTGGACGTGCGCAATTCAGGGTCCGAATCAAACGCGCGGCTGCCGCTGCCTGCAAAGTTCAGTGGGGATCGCAAGCAGTACCGAGGATTCCTCAATCAATGCCGCATATACTTCCAGATGCAACCTGCTCCCTTTACCAGTGAGAGGAAGAAAGTTTTTTTCATGATAAATCTCCTGACGGATGAAGCTCTTGCTTGGGCTTCACCTTATGTAGAAAAGGACTATGACCTCCTTAATGACCTGGAAGCCTTCACCGCAGCTATGAATCAAGTTTTTGATGACCCAAACCGCTGTGCCACAGCAGAAACCAAATTACATAATTTGCGCCAAGGACGTCGCTCTGTTGCGGAATACACATCGGAGTTCCGTCGCTGGGTGGCCGACACCACCTGGAATCCAGCGGCCCAGAGAAGTCAATTTCGACGAGGGTTATCAGAACCAGTGAAAGACGAGCTTGCCAGGGTTGAGACCCCTGACCAGTTGGAGGACTTTATTCAACTATGTATCCGGATTGACCAGAGACTTACTGAAAGGAGAAAGGAGAGACTGCGAGCACTTGGGAATAGCCCTGGCTTCTCATTTTCAGCATCGGACCACCAAGAAAAGACGCAAGGCGTGTCTGAACCGATGCAGATCGACGTCATCCGAAGACCACTCTCTGCACAGGAGAAGGAGAGGCGACGTGCAGAACATCTCTGCCTCTATTGTGGGGACCCTGGACACTATGCCATCAACTGTCCTAACAAAAGGACTATAGCCTTTACCAACAACAGGTCTGCCAGCAATATGGACCTTTCTCAGCAGTCGGATTCCATCTTGCAGACTATCTCATCAGTAACGCCAGAAATAGACAAAATACATACTACATCATCTCATTTTGTAATCCCCATTCAGGTTGTAATGGGCACCCAAAAAATACAATGCTCTGCCCTGTTGGATTCGGGAGCAGGAGGGAATTTTATGGACTTAAAATTTACACGTGATAATAATATTTCCAGTAGGACCAAATCCACACCAATTGAAATGGAAACTGTGGATGGATCACCCTTGTCTTCTAGACCTGTCACGCATGAGACAATCGAACTGGAGATTTGTATCGAACCGGATCATCATGAAGCTGTCAGTTTCCACCTTATCTCATCTCCGAAATTTCTGGTTATTCTAGGGATCCCCTGGTTTTCAGTCCATAACCCTTCTATCAACTGGGCATCAAGGACCATCACCTTTCCATCTGACTACTGTAAGAATAATTGTCATAAGGAACCCCTTGTTCTCCAACAAGTCCAAATCTCTGAGATTTCGCATGAGAAGGAAGAGAAACTACCACCTCAATATCAGCAGTTCTCTGATGTCTGCAGTAAGAAGAAAGCAGATCAATTACCTCCTCACCGTCCTTACGACTGTCCCATTGAATTGCTGCCAGGAGCAACCATTCCATTTGGACGGATTTACAATCTTTCCGAACCTGAATTGAAGGTATTAAGAAAGTTCCTGGATGAAAATTTAGAGAAAGGCTTTATTCGACCTTCCACATCTCCAGCTGGGGCACCCCTGTTCTTTGTTGAAAAGAAAGACTCCACTCTGCGGCCATGTATTGACTACAGAGAGATGAATAATATCATTGTCAAGAATCGCTACCCGCTACCCTTGATTCCTGAACTATTTGAGAGACTCCGTTCTGCGAAAATCTTTACGAAGCTGGATCTTAGAGGGGCTTACAACCTCATACGGATTCGCCCAGGAGATGAGTGGAAGACCGCCTTCAGAACGAGATATGGACATTTTGAATCTCTGGTTATGACCTTTGGTCTTAGCAATGCCCCAGCCACCTTTCAACATTTTATTAATGATGTATTTCGAGATTTCTTGGACCAATTCGTTGTGGCTTATCTCGATGACATTCTTATATTTTCAGACACCTTGGAAGAGCATCGCAGGCACGTCCAGTTAGTCTTGGAACGACTACAGGAGAACCATCTTTACATTAAACTTGAAAAATGTGAGTTTGAACAAACCAGTATCCAATTTCTGGGATATATCATCTCCCCAGAAGGTCTGAGCATGGATCCCGGCAAAATCAATGCTGTAGTGGACTGGCCTGTTCCAAGAAATTTAAAAGACGTCCAGCGTTTCATAGGATTTGCAAATTTTTACCGAAAATTTATAAAGAACTTTTCACGGATCATACTACCAATTACTACACTAACAAAAAAGACCAAAGCATTTTTCTGGTCTCCGGAGGCACAGGAGGCTTTTGACAAATTGAAAACTCTTTTTACGTCTGCTCCATTGTTAGTACACCCAAATCCTGAATTGCCATTTACTGTCGAAGTGGACGCCTCGGACTCTGCAGTGGGAGCCATTCTGTCTCAGCGAGTTGGGGACAAAATGCAACTTCACCCATGTGCGTTTCTTTCCCACACCATGTCATCTGCAGAAAAGAACTACGACATCGGTAATAAAGAACTGTTAGCCATTAAAGTTGCCTTCTCCGAATGGAGACATCTTTTGGAAGGTGCCAATCACCCTGTGACTGTCCTCACGGACCACAAGAATCTTGAATTCCTCCGTACAGCAAAAAGATTGTCTGCAAGACAAGCACGATGGGCCTTATTTTTCTCAAGATTCAATTTTATAATTTCTTACCGGCCTGGTTCAAGAAATGGCAAGGCTGACGCCCTGTCCAGGATGTGTTCGGAACCTCAGGAGAGGTCTAGTAATGACGATACAATTCTAGGCCCTAAAAATTTTTTGGGAATATTGCACTCTAGAGGACTATGTAATAGAATTAAAGATGGATATCAAGAGGACTCTTTCCTTAACCATCCTTCGGAAGACGTCGATCTTTCATTCAAAGAGGGGTTTTGGATGCAGAAACACAAAATATATGTACCTGAATCTTCTCGCCTTGAAGTCCTCAAAAGTGTCCATGATTCTAAACTGGCAGGACATCCTGGAGTTGCAAAAACACAAGACTTACTACTTCGTTTCTTTTGGTGGCCTAATTGTAGGAAGGACGTGAGGAAATATGTTTCAACCTGTTTAACATGCGCACGAAACAAGACCCCACGATCGTCTCCTCTAGGACTCTTGCAACCACTTCCAGTTCCATCCAGGCCTTGGGGATCTATTTCCATGGATTTTATTGTGGAACTACCCCCTTCCAAACAGATGACCGTCATCCTTGTCATAGTGGACCGACTCACAAAAATGCCCCACTTTATTCCAACTGAAGGAATTCCTACTGCTGAAAAAACTGCAGAACTGATAATCAAAGAGGTATTCAGGTTACATGGAATTCCTGACAGCGTGGTGTCTGACAGAGGCGTTCAGTTTACGTCAAAATTTTGGAAGAGTTTCTGTACAGCCTTGGGAGTCACGGTGAATCTTTCTACCGCTTTCCATCCTCAGTCCAATGGCCAGACGGAGAGAACGAACCAGACTTTGGAGCAATACCTCCGTTGCTTCATTTCCTATCTTCAGGATGACTGGGTGGACTATTTACCAACAGCAGAGTTTTCCTACAACAACTCCATACATAGCGCTACATCTCAAACCCCATTTTTTGCTAATTATGGAGTACATCCAGTATTTATCCCTAATCTGCCAGTGAACACTCCCATTCCTGCTGTAAATGACAGGCTTGCAAAATTACAGGAATCCCAGAAGGAATTATCAGAGATATTACTCAAGACCCAGGAAGTATATAAGGAAGCAGCAGATAAACATCGGAGAGTGCCCCCTGCTCTTCAGGTTGGAGACAAAGTTTGGCTGTCCACTAAAAACCTTAAGACACATGTGCCATCCTCCAAATTGGGTCAGAAATTCATTGGACCTTTTCAAATTTCTGCAAAAATTAACCAGGTTGCTTTTCGTTTGGAACTTCCCAACAATCTAAAGATTCATCCAGTGTTTCACATATCCTTGCTCAAACCCTTCTGTGAAAACCCGTTTCCAGGAAGAATTCAGCCACCTCCTCCACCAGAAAGGATCCGTGGTGAAGAAGAATACATTGTGGATAAGATTCTGGACTCCCGAAAATTCAGAGGTAAACTGCAGTATCTGGTGCAGTGGAAGGGTTACGGACCAGAGGAAAATTCATGGGAACCAAGGGACAACGTCCATGCTCCTAGACTAACAAGAGCCTTTCATCAGAGGTACCCGGATAAGCCAGCTCCTGAGATGTCCAGAGGCCATCCTGGAAGGAGGGGAGTACTGTCAGGAGTCGAACCCAGTACCTCTTGTTCACTGGCCAGCAGCTCTACCATCTGAGCTATTCTGCTGGCTGCAAAGTTCCTTGCTGAACCCAGATACCATTGACTGTTCTTCCTGATTGGCTACACCTAGTGCTCTTTTGATTGGGCCTCTGATTGCCAATTACACACCCTATATAGACCTGGCCCTGTGGGTGTGTCATTGCGAGATTATTGAGCTCCAAGCCTTTAGTCAAGCGTTTCCGCCTGATCCATTGCTACAAACACTGCTCTCCTGTGTACCGACCTCCGCTGCCACCTGACTACGTTATCTGCCTGCTCCTCTGTTACCGAACTGCCTTTCCTGTGTACCGACCTCCGGCTGCCACCTGACTACGTTATCCGTCTGATCCATTGCTACAAACACTGCTTTCCTGTGTACCGACCTCCGGCTGCCATCTGACTACGCTACCTGCCTCTGCTTCCCCTAGTGTTTGCAGTAACATCGGCTCCAACCCAGACGGGATCTTGACACGCTCGTCGCTGGAATCGTTCCGGACCCTATTTTCTCGTCGGCGCTCCCGCTGGGTAAGTATATATCGCTAGTGTGGCACCTTTTCTTAGCGATTTAGCGGTACTTTTGTACCGCTAAAGTCGTTAAGAAGATCGCTAACGGCGATAGCGTCGTTAACTATATCGTTAAATGTGGCCGCACTTTAGCGATATAGAAACAATCCCGCTAGCGATCGCATTAGTATGCGTCGTTATTGTGATCGCTAGCGGGATTGTTTAGTGTGGCAGTACCTTAAGTGCAGCCAAACAATGAACCCATGTGTTAGTTAACACAAGGAAAGGTCAACATACCTACCTGGCAAGAGAAACGGGAGAGTGAAGTGGCTCAATGGTTTTGGAATAGCAAGTGGCTAAGTCTAATTCCTGGCAGGTAGTTAGTAGTTAAACTACTTGTTAGTGACATAGAGATACAACATTGCCCTAAAGCCCTGCAAAATTTGACTACACCAGCTTGCTTGCCTTTAGACTGTTGTTGTAAGTTAGCGAGGCCTGAGATACGGACTGTGACTTGTGAAGCGTGAACGTGCTCAGATAACGTGTTATCCAAGCATGCTTGGGTGTTATCCGAGTAAATTGAACGTGCTCGGATAATATGTCAGAGTCCTTGCAGCTGCATGGTTAGGCTGTTAGGCAACCACAACACATGTGGGGTTTACCTAACAAACAGGCAATCCTCCCATGTGTTGCGGCTGTCTAACAGCCGCGAATCATGCATTTGCAGGGACTTGAACATATTATCCAAGCACGCCGAAGATACTCATATAACACCCGAGCATGGTCAGATAACACATTATCTGAGCATGTTCGCTCATCACTGTGACCTTTGTGTAAAGTGGCACTATGGCCTCAGTTTGAGAAAGAAGATTTGACCAGTAAACTAAGCCTAAACCACAAGCTTCTGTACCCTGAGAGAGTAAGGAACACTGTGGGTAGTGTATCTGGCAGTACTCATTATTGACTGTTCCTGAGAGATCAATACTTGCAGCTCTGAATTTGAACCCGTAACCCCAAGCTGTTGTTTTGTTGTCGAGAGTGTACCTGTAAAGTGCCATAACTGTCAATCTCTGTTCCACTGTAGAGTCTTGTAGCTGATAAGCCAAGCTAAGAGACTGGACCTGTTTATTGTGTGCAACTTGCAAGCTTAGCACATCAATATAGACATGTAACCATCCAGAGCTGTACCTACACTGCATTGTAACCATCAAGCTTATCCCCTAACTGTAACTGAAATGCTTACCTGCTTCACATTGAGTAAACTTGTTTCAAGTTGACTCACTTGAATTTGTGACTACACTATCCTCTGGCTCAGAGCCAAGTTTAGGGTGAAGAATGTTCCCCACATTAGTTATGATCCAGTTGTACACTGGTTTCAATTTTAAAGGGCGGTCCTGGTGAGAAAATCCCTTTTAGTTCTTCTTTTCAATTTCAAAGAGATTGGGGAAAAAGCTCTTGCTGCCCATTTATTTTGTTTTCTGAAACTACATTTGGACTTTGGTGTTCTCCTAAATGTTGAGAATACTTAGAAAGGCTATAATCTTTCATATAATGATTTCCCATGCTAAATTAAACATGCTTGAGTTTGAAAAGTTTGTGACTTATAAATATTTCAGATAATACTGCTTGATATTATCCCCATATATGCAAAGAATAATAAATAACTGAGATATTTGAGTTCCTATAAATGGCTTTTCTCATTGGATATACTGCAATATTTAGGGATTTAATGACTTCATTTCAGGGGGTTTTGTATTTAAGATAAAGAATAGATTTTATTCTCTCATGAAAACTATTTGTGGAAGAAGTGAGATTTGGTCTTGCAATGTATTATTTAACTGGAATATGTGTAAAGCATTCAGATCATTTTTACATATAATTCAGTTTAATAATAGATGAGAGTTTTTCCAATGTTGAAGAAATGACTAACTGAACTTTAATTAACTGATAGTGTTCATTTTATCTCTGTAGTCCCCAGCCTTCTATTATAACATTTTCAGCACCTTTTTATGAGAAACTTTTAAAATGGGTCATTAAGGAATAAAATATTATTATATCTGTTAGTAGACATTATGACATATTATAATAACACTGTATAAACTGAGATGTTACTGTTCTGACACCATTCTGCAGTGCTATTTTAAAGATGCTATTTTTCACATACAATATTTATTAGATCCTTGACATGTATAACTGATATTTCAAAGAATATGATATCCATTATGGTGAAGGCACTATTAAATAACTATTATAGGTTTTATAATAGTGCTATGGATGGCATTATTTAGGTGCTATTGTTACTATATATGCACCTTTTCTCACAGTATGCATAACATCTGGTTCTATAAAATGATCTACTTTATTGCATTACTTTTTATGTAACATGTACACCTAAGGGTTGTTATGCATGGGTACAAAAGTATAGTAATACTATTTTACATGAACAATTGTAGGTAACTGTTATGCATTTGATATCATACCATGGACAGTAGTATGCAGAGTCGGACTGGCCATTGAGTAAATCAAGCAAATGTCAGACGGACAGCTGTGGGCTTCATTGACTGTGACACTGTGACCTGTCTCAGGGTCCTCAGGATGCTGTGACTGTTAACAACAACTATGGTGAAGTACAAAGCTAATGGCTTCCTGCTCCATCATTTACTCCAACAGGAAAGAGGCTACATCTGGCCTGAGGCCTTCATGCAGTGGATGTTTGGGTGGTGCGATGACATCACTGTATTGCGTCAACCACACCAGTTGACATTCGATGATGTGGGTGACGTAATACTGTATAGTGGGTTGTTGGTGACATACTGTATAGGGGCCTCTGGGTGACAATTCTGTGTATAGGTTAGCTGTACAGAAATCATACTGTATTGGTGGCTATGGGTGACATCATACTGTATGAGGAGCTATGGGAGACACCGTATTGTACAGGGGGCTGTGGAAGACCGCTTACTGTATGGGGCTGTGGGGGACAATACTGTGTATAGTGAGCTATGCACCCATCATACTGTATATGGGGCTATGGAATACATTATACTATGTGGGGGCTGTGGTGACAATTATACTGTATGGAGGGGATGTGGTGACCATCATATTATATGTAAAGCTGTAGAGGACATCATACTATGGGGGGTTATAGTGGCCAACATACTTTGCCTGTGGGGCCATAATACTGTGTGTAAAGGCTGTTAGAACATGATGCTGTATGGGGTCTGTGGTGATCATCATACTGTTTGGAGGGCTGTGGAGGCTGTTATACTATGTGGGGTCTGTGTGTGCCATCATACTGGGTGTGGAGCCTGTGGGGCCATCATACTGTGTCGGGGACTATGGTAACCATCTTACTGTGTGGGGTGCTGTGGGGCATCATACTTTGTGTGGTGTTTGTTGGGCCATTAAACTGTGTAGGTGGAGGAATGTAGGGACAAAATTCTATGTTGGGTCATTATACTGTGTGGGGCATCATATTTTATGAGGGTCATTTAAGTGGTATTATAGTGAATGAGAATACTAAGGGGCTTCAGTAGGGGCAATATAACAGTGTAAGTGCCGCAATGCATATTTCACACAGTGTCATTAAAACATTTGGAACATATGCCCTTCTGTGACTATGACTATGTGCCATAATAGGGCTTCTGGGGTTCTGTGATTTCTATATATGTCCCTGTTCAACGGCATTATTACAATAATGAGACACTGAGGGTCATTATTATATGGCGTAACTATGTATCTAGGGGAAGTATATGAGGAATTGTCATCATAAGAAAGAACAGGAGGAATTAGTGATCGTTGAGCAGGCTCGGCACTGCTCGGTACTCGATCGAACATCCTGGTGCTCGAGACGTTCAATACTTGTTCGAGTATCCGGGTACTTGGGTGCCATGCTCGATTCCCCGCCCTGCATTTGTCACCACTGATTGCCTGCAGTGAAGGTAATGCTGTAGCCATGTTGGCTATTGGCAGTACTGTGATTAGCTGGCCACATCAGGCCATTGATGACACGATACTCGCCTACTGTACCCAGAAGCAGAGTAGGAAGAATTGCTGCAGAAGGGTGAGTGAGCATTGTAGGATTAGCTGAAGAAACCTAAAATCATCAGTCTCTATCAGTGCTCCATCTATTGTATTCAATACTGCTGTGAGCTGTACTATTTAGTGTAGCAAAAGCTGGTGGAGAAGGGGTAGTACATTCCAGCCATTGCTGAAAAAATCCTTCTCCGGGCTCCATCTATTTTAGTCCCTATTAATACTAATGTTAGCTCCAATTAATGTAGGGATAGGTACTAGAGAAGGGATAGTTGTGCATTAGAGGTGCATAGGCAGAGTTTATATCCTTACAGTCCTTGCTGCTGCAACCTAAAACTAACAGTCCTTATCAGGGTTACATCTATTCTATTCTATTCCCTATTAATACCATTATTAGCTGCATTTAGTGTAGGGATAGGTGCTGGAGGAGGGATAGTTTTGGATTAGAGGAGATGGACAAGAAAAAAAAGAAACCAGGAACCGTACACTATTTTTTGGGTGGGAAGTGATTCATGGGAATACACCAGAAAAAAAGGAACATTTGAATTGGCTTTATGTTTTGCTGTTGTCATCCATTATTCCTTTTTGATAAGAGTCAGTTTGTCAGCATTTTCAATTGACAGATGGATGCGCCTATTAGTAATTATGCCCCTGGTGGCACTAAAAACCCGCTCTGACAAAACAATAGCGGCAGGGCAGACTAGCACCTCTAAGGTGTACAGGGACAGTTCATGCCACGTGTCCAGCTTGGATACCCAATAGTTGTACGGCACAGAGGAATCACAGAGAATGATGGTACAGTCAGCTAGATACTCCTTCACCATCTTCCAAAACTTTCCCCCCCTTGTCAGACTACTTCGCACATTAAGGCCTGGGCACTGTTAGGGTCTAAAGAAACTGTCTCAGAGAGTGTTCCCCTTCCTTTGTTGTCCCTGATGTGTGTCTTCCTCCTTGGTTGCCCAAGGAACTATGACCTCTGCCACCTGCATTGTCAGATGAGAATTTTTGTACTAATTGTTCAATAAGGGCCTTCTGGCATTGCTCAATTTTACTAACCTTCTTTGCCACAGGAGGAGAGATGGAAAGCTGTCCTTGTAGCATGGGTCGAGAAGGGTGAACAACGAGTAATCGGTGTTGGCCAAAATGCACATAATGCGAGAGTTACAGGAAAGCAGCAGGGCATAAAGTCATTCATGTGTGCCAGGAGGACAACTCTCCATCTCCTCCTTCTCCTCCCTCTTTTCCTCCTCCTTTTCAGCCCATTCACACTGAACAGATGGGATGAAACTTATGTGGCAGTAACCTCTACTACACAAGTGGTTGTGGAACCACTGTGCTACGGTTTGGTGAGAGCCTGCAGGGGCGTAACTAAGCAACCACCTGGTTCTTCATTAGAGCCCCTGATGGTGTGGTTAGACTTGAACCCAACTGGACACCAGGTGCTACTCCAGGACAAACCCCGGAGCCACAACAGCTGACACCCAGAGGGGCAGGAAGGCAGGACCGGTCAGGAACTGGTTAACAGAAGAATGTGCATCTGGTTCAGGAACAGAACTGCATGGCTGGTAGGCAGAACATGTTCTGGATAAGGAATGAACAGGATAGGTTATGGAAAAACAGGACAGACTTAGGTGAAGGAACTCAGTTGCATGTTCATACAGGACAGATGAGAATAGCGGTACAGGTGTGGATGGGTTTCAGCAGCATAGATCAAGTTTAAACAGGGCATACAGGATCAAGAACAGACAGGATCAGGTTCAGAGAGCACAGGGACCTTACAAATAGGTAGCAAGATTAACAATGATAATTAAAGTTGCTAAGGCACCTCCCAATAAGGGAGGGTGACTTAAATAACAAGTATCTCCCACCTCTTGGCTGGGGACGTTTTACAGGAGTGTTCACAGTGCCTCTTTAAAAGTCAGGGAGCGTGCGCACGTACCCTAAGCACACTCCAGGGGACCTGCATGCTGTGCACAGATCCTGAGAGGAAACCTGCTGGGAGGAGGAAGGGGACTAATGCAGGGGCACCTGAACTGTTCCAACACCTTCTGTAGAATCTCTGTTCTTCCTCCTCAGCCTCCTACGCTTGATTATCACCTAATCAGTGCTGAGAAGATAAGATGAGGCTAGGTTTGGTGCTATCACCTTGTGTAATGTCTTTCTCCCTTTCCACCTGGTGCACATGCAAAGCTTCCTTTTTAATTGTGAGCAGTGAGCGTTTGAGTAGACACAGAAATGTCATGGTTACGCTGATATGGCGTTATCGCTGCTCACCATCTTGTTTGATTCCTCAAAGTTTTGTACAACCTCACAGATGTTGGCCATCCAGGCCCACTCATCTGTTGTTATGTGTGGAGGGTGACTGGAATACCGACTGGCATATTGTAGCTGGTGCTCTACTACTGCTCTCCGCTGCTTGCAAAGCTTTGCCAATATATGTAATGTAGAGTTTAGTGCGCGGTCACATCGCACACTAATTAGACAGCTAGCACTCGCAAGCGCTGTTACAACACTGCCAGACCGACGGTAGCTGTAGATCACCTGCGGAAATGGGCACACATACAACGTACCTTGAAAAGTAGCTCAGTCATAAATGGGTAGGTTTTCAGAAACCGTGGAACCACTAAGTTGAACCAGACATGGTACATGTGCAAGTTTGCCAAGCTTCAGAGCCGCCACCTGGTTACGGCCATCAAGGCATTACTGCCCTTACTGGCGTATGGGGCCTGACGAGCAGGTCCAGTCTCTTCTGCTCACTGGGCCCCAGCGGCAGCATTCTGCTGATTCAGTAACTGAATGTGCATCCTCAGGCGCACAGTCAATTAAAATCTATTGCCATGCAGGAGGATATCCTCCCGCATGGCAACAGTTAATAGCCACCAGCCAATCACAGACCAACAGCTGATGTCAGCATGCACGTCACCGGCATATGATGGTCTACGCCTCAGATGAATCCTAGCAGAGGACACCGCTGGACCTCGGCCAGGTAAGGAAAAACTTTTTTTTTTGTAAAGCTGCACCATGTGGCTGCATTATACTGCTATGGGGGTGCATTATACTACTATGCGGGTGCATTATACTTCTATTGGGCTGCGTTATACTGCTATGGGGGTGCATTATATTACTATAGGGGTCCATTATACATCTATGGGGGTGCATTATAATGCTATGTGGGTGCATTTTACTGCTAAAAGGTGAATTATAACACTATGGGGGTGCATTATACAGCTATGGGGCTGCATTATACTGCTATAGGGATGCATTATACTACTATGAGGGTGCATTATACTACTATGAGGATGCATGATACCACTATGGGGGTGCATTATACCGCTATGGGAGTGCATTGCACTGCTATGTGGGTGCATTATACTACTATGGGGCTGCATTTTACTACCAAGGGGGTGTGTTGTGAATGTGCTGGAATCGATTTGTTTTTTGGGGGATCGATCTACATTTCTGAACTTCAAAAATAACTGTAAGTTGTTTTTTGCCTTAAAGCCTAAGTCCTCAGGGAACGCGGCACAGCAGGTTCAAATTGTCATCTCCCTGCTGCGCGGCGACCCTCAGGATTGGGCTTTTTCCTTGACACCTGGGGATCCTGTTTTGAATGATATTTATGTATTTTTTCAGGCTCTGGGGTTATTGTACGATGAACCTAATGTCACTGATCAAGCTGAAAAGATCTTGTTGGCATTAAATCAGGGTCTTGAAGACGCTGAGTCGTACTGTCAGAAATTTCGTAAGTGGGCAGTCCTGACCAAATGGAATGATGATGCTTTGGCAGCCCTTTTTCGAAAGGGTCTGTCAGAAAAAGTAAAGGACGTTATGGTGTGATTCCCTGTTCCCTCTGGTCTCAATGATTCTATGTCTTTGGCTATTCAAATTGACAGACGTTTGCGTGAGCGCAGAGGTATGCGTGAGATAGTGCTGCCTTGTGAGCCAGCTCCTGAGCCCATGCAGTGTGATGGAGTGACTTCTGGGGCTCAGCGTCATGAGTTTCGTAAGCGCAATGGGTTATGTTTCTACTGTGGTGACGCTTCCCATACTATTTCTGTCTGCCCTAAGCGGGGAAGATGTTTTGCATGCTCAGTTGTCTTGGGTAGTGTTCAGACTAAATTTCTGTTGACTGTTACCCTGATTTGCTCCCTGTCCACATTTTCTGCTCAGGCTTTTGTTGATTCAGGAGCAGCTATTAACCTGATGGATTTTGACTTTGCCAAACGTTGTGGGTTTCCCATGATACCCCTGCGGAAGTCTATTCCCCTACTGGGCATTGATTCTACCCCTTTGGCAGAGAATAAACCCCAGTTTTCAACTCAGGTGATAATGAGGGTTGAACCAGATCATCAAATTTCTGGTGCTGCATAATCTGCATGACATTATTGTACTAGGTTTCCCTTGGTTACAGTCTCATAATCCTGTTTTGGATTGGAAATCTGTGTCTGTGACCAGTTGGGGCTGCCAATGTGTTAATACTGACACTCCTGTTTTTTCTGCCTCTCCCCAGTCTCAGGATGTCCCTGACTTTTTGACTGATTTTTCTGATGTGTTTAGTGAAAGTAAATCTGCATCCTTGCCCCCTCACAGGAGATATGATTGCGCTATTGAATTAGTGCCTGGTGGTAAATTTCCTAAAGGTCGCCTTTTTAATTTATCTGTACCTGAACACGATGCTATGCGATCTTATATCAAGGAGTCATTGGAGAAGGGTCATATCAGACCATCCTCTTCACCCTTGGGCGCCGGTTTTTTCTTTGTGGCCAAAAAGGATGGTTCATTGAGGCCGTGTATTGATCGCCTCCTGAATAAGATCACTGTTAAATATCAATATCCGTTACCTTTGATTTCTGACCTATTTTCCAGAGTGAAAAGTGTTAGTTGGTTTACCAAGCTTGACCTCAGGGGGGCGTATAACCTTATTCGCATTAAGCACGGGGATGAATGGAAGACGGCGTTTAATACCCCAGAGGGGCATTTTGAGTACCTAGTGATGCCTTTTGGGCTTACTAATGCCCCTTCCGTCTTCCAGTCCTTCATGAATGATATTTTCAGGGATTTTGTGGATAAATTTCTGATTGTTTATTTGGATGATATCTTGATTTTTTCCAATGACTGGGACTCTCATGTGAAATATGTTCGGACTGTGTTCCAGATTTTGAGAGAGAATGCACTGTATGTGAAGGGATCAAAGTGTCTTTTTGGCGTACAGAAGATCTCATTTCTGGGATTCATTTTGTCTCCATCTGTTATTGAAATGGACCCGGTCAAGGTTCAGGCCATCTGTGATTGGGTTCAACCTACTTCATTGAAGGCTCTTCAGAGATTTTTGGGTTTTACCAATTTTTATCGTAAATTTATTGGTAATTTCTCTGGTATTGTTAAACCATTGACTGATCTGACCAAAAAGGGTTCCGATGTGGTGAATTGGCCTCCTGAGGCAGTTTCTGCGTTTCAGGAACTTAAGCAGAGATTCATTTCTGCTCCTGTTCTACGGCAGCCTGATGTTTCTCTGCCGTTTCAGGTGGAGGTTGATGCCTCTGAGATTGGGGCAGGTGCCGTTTTGTCCCAAAGGGATCCAGAGACCTCTAAGAGTAACCCTTGTGCCTTTTTCTCTCGAAAATTTTCTCCAACTGAACGTAATTATGACGTGGGTAATCAGGAGTTATTAGCCATGAAGTGGGCCTTTGAAGAGTGGAGACATTGGCTGGAAGGAGCCAAACATCAGGTGGTGGTCCTCACGGACCATAAGAACCTGGTTTATCTCGAATCAGCCAAGCGACTTAATCCTAGACAGGCCAGGTGGGCCTTGTTTTTCACACGTTTTAATTTTGTGGTTTCTTTTCTTCCTGGCACTAAGAATGTCAAGGCGGATGCCCTCTCGAGGAGTTTCTTTGCAGATTCTCCTGAGTTATCTGATCTGGCTGTTATTTTGAAAGAGGGTGTGGTTCTTTCCGCCATTTCACCCAATTTGAGACTGGCTCTGGAAGGGTGTCAGGAGGATAAACCTGAGCGCTGCCCTGTTGGGAAGTTGTTTGTTCCATACCAGTGGAAAAGATTGTGATGTCTGAGATTCATTGTTTCGCGTTGGTTGGTCATCCCGGGATTTTTGGTACCAGAGACTTAGTGAGTCGCTCCTTTTGGTGGCCTACTTTGTCTCGTGACGTCAGGGACTTTGTGCAGTCCTGTGGGACTTGCTCTTGTTCCAAGCCTTGCTCTCTTTCTAGTGGTTTGTTAATGCCATTACCTGTACCCAAGAGGCCATGGACCCATATTTCTATGGATTTTATTTCTGATCTTCCTGTCTCTCAGAGAAAGACCGTTATCTGGGTAATCTGTGATAGGTTTTCCAAGATGATACATCTTGTGCCATTATCTAAGTTGCCTTCCTCCTCCGAGTTGGTGCCTTTGTTCTTTCAGCATGTGGTTTGGTTACATGGCATTCCGGAGAACATTGTGTCTGACAGAGGAGTCCAGTTTGTTTCCAGATTTTGGAGGACATTTTGTTCTAAACTTGGTGTTCAGTTGTCTTTCTCCTCTGCATTTCACCCTCAGACCAATGGACAAACCGAGAGAACAAACCAGTCCTTGGAGACTTATTTGAGATATTTTGTGTCTGCTGATCAAGATGACTGGGTCTCTTTTTTGCCTTTGGCTGAGTTTGCTCTTAATAATAGAGCTAGCTCTGCCACCTTGATGTCTCCATTTTTCTGCAATTCCGGGTTTCACCCTCAATTTTCTTCAGGACAGGCGGAGGCTTCTGTCTGTCCGGGGGTTGACTCTATTGTGCAGCGTATGCAGCAGATTTGGGACCAGGTGGTGGAGAGGTTGTCTCTCTCTCAGGAGAAGGCCCAGCGGTTTGCCAAACGGCATAGGACTGATGGTCCTCGTTTTAAAGTGGGGGACTTGGTTTGGTTGTCCTCAAGGAATATCCCTATGAAGGTTGCATCTCCAAAATTTAAGCCAAGGTTCATTGGACCTTATAAGATCATGGAAATTATTAATCCGGTTTCCTTCCGTTTGCTTCTTCCAGGGACATTTAAGATCCATAACGTGTTCCACAAGTCCTTATTGAAGAGGTTTGTCGAACCAGTGGTTCCTATGGCTGCGCCTCCCGACCCTGTTTTGGTTGAGGGCAATTTGGAGTATGTGATTGAGAAGATATTGGATTCTCGTTTTGCTAGACGGAAACTCCAGTATTTGGTTAAGTGGAGAGGTTATGGTGAGGAGGACAATTCTTGGATGTTTGCTTCGGACATTCATGCTGGGAGACTTATCCGTGCCTATCATCGAGCCCATCCTGATCGGCCTGGTTGCGCAGGTGAGGGTTTGGTGACCCTCCTCAGGGGGGGGTACTGTTATGAATGTGCTTCAGCTGGCGCTGAATGGTAGGATATAAGTGGCCTGAGTTCCCAGCAGCCTTGCCGGTTATCAATTGTTCCTTCTGGTCTTTCTTGAAGCACTGCTAGTTTCCTGCTCTCCTTCAGATAAGTGTTTGCTGTTTTTTTTTTCCTCTGTTTGATTTTCTCTGCTGGTTTGCTGCTTGCAGTGGACTGCAGCCTGTCCCCTTTTGGGGATCTGGCGCTGCAATTGTGCTCCGTTTTTGTCTGCACTTTTGCTTTGCTCCTTTGTTACTTTTTATTTGCTGAATTGTTACACCAGAGATCTGATTTAGGTGGATGAGATCATGTGATCTCAGGTTTTTTGGCAATCAGAAGTGTTGGTATTTTTGTTAGGGTTTTTGTTGGATTGCAGTCAGAATTCTTTCCTGTACTTTTCTGTCTAGACCGATTGGGCCCCAGCATTTGCTCATTCTATTTTCTGTCTGTGTCCGTGCTTTCTTCTTGTCTAACCGCCATTACATGTTTGGGGGCTTCCTATTTTCTTTGGGGATCTGCTCCGGGGCAGATAGCTTTCATCTTTCTGCCTTTAGGTGTAGTTATCTCTCAGGCTGTGACGAGGCATCTAGGATCACCGTAGGAACGCTCCACAGCTATTTCTAGTTGTGTGGTTAGTTCAGGTTACTGCAATCCAATAGGTTCCAGCCTCTCTGGTGTATTACCGCTTTTGCTAATTTTTGCTATTTCTCCTCAGTTACCAAAACATAACAGGGGTGCAGTATACTACTATGAGGGTGCATTATACTACTATGAAGCTGCGCTATACTGTTAAAAAGGTGCATTATATTGCTATGGGGTGCATTATACTACTATGGGGGTGCATTATACTGCTATGGGGGGTGCATTATACCGCTATGGGGGTGCATTATACTATTATGGGGGTGCATTATACCGCTATGGGGGATGCTTTATGCCACTATGGGGTGCATTACACTGCTATGGGGTGCATTATACTACTATGGGGCTGCATCATATTGCTATGGGGGTGCATTATACTACTATGGGGGTGCATTATACTGCTATGGGGGGTGCATTATACCGCTATGGGGGTGCATTATACTATTATGGGGGTGCATTATACCGCTATGGGGGATGCTTTATGCCACTATGGGGTGCATTACACTGATATGGGGTGCATTATACTACTATGGGGGTGCCTTATACTGCTATGCGGGTGCATTATACTGCTATGGGGTGTATTATACTACTATGGGGGTGCCTTATACTGCTATGTGGGTGCATTATGCTGCTATGAGGTGAATTATTATGGGGGTGCATTATACTATTATGAGGGTGCATTATACTACATCATGGGGTGCATTATACTACTATGGGGTGCATTATACTGCTATATTTGACTATGGGGTGCATTATACTAGTATACAGGTGCATCTCGCAAATTTAGAATATCATCAAAAAGTTAATTTATTTCAGTTCTTCAATACAAAAGTGAATCTCATATATTATATGGAGTCATTACAGAGTGATCTATTTCAAGTGTTTATTTTTGTTAATGTTGATGATTATGACTTATAGCCAATAAAAACCCAAAAGTCATTATCTCAGTAAATTCGAATACTTTATAACACCAGCTTGAAAAAATGATTTTAAAATCTGAAATATTGGCCTACTGAAATGTATGTTCAGTAAATGCACTCAATACTTGGTCGGGGCTCCTTTTGCATCAATTACTGCATCAGTGCGGCATGACATGGAGGCAATCAGCCTGTGGCACTGCTGAGGTTTTATGGAAGCCCAGGTTGCTTTGATAACAGCCTTCAGCTCGTCTGCATTGTTCAGTCTGGTGTCTTTCATCTTCCTCTTGACAATACCCCATAGATTCTCTATGGATTAAGGTCAGGCGAGTTCGCTGGCCAATCAAGCACAGTGATACTGTTGTTTTTAAACCAGGTATTGGTACTTTTGGCAGTGTGGACAGGTGCCAAGTCCTGCTGGAAAATTAAATTTCTATCTCCAAAAAGCTTGTCGGCAGAGGGAAGCATGAAGTGCTCTAAAATTTCCTTGTAGATGGCTGTGCTGACTTTGTTCTTGATAAAACACAGTGGACCTACACCAGCAGATGACATGGCTCCCAAACCATCACTGATTGTGGAAACTTCACACTAGACCTCAAGCAGCTTGGATTGTGGCCTCTCCACTCTTCCTCCAGACTCTGGGACCTTAATTTCCAAGGTCTAGTGTGAAGTATCCACAATCAATGCCCTGGAGGTATTTGTATTTTGCATATTATTATTGTGGTATTATTAGTAATATTATTACATTTTTTCTATAACGGTATAGTAGGAAATATTGGTTTTGTAGTACATTTTTACATCCTTCGTTCAGGGTAATATTAGTAATAAAAATCCCTGTTTGGGGAAGAGTTTGGAGACTGTATGGGATTCAATCCTTCCATGGTAGTATTTCTGGAAATACAAGGATGCTGCTGTTAAGTACTTTAATATGGTGTGATGCAGCGGTGTCCACGCTGTGCAGTGATGAGGCAGTGACCCAAGCAAGTTCAAAACAAAACGTGTTTAATGTCCAAAAACTCACACAGTGCACAGCACACTGTATCCTTCGGATCACAGCTGGGAAAATCAAAAGACAGTCCGGGACCGGTTGCCGTGAACGACCGCACCTCCGTGTACGCAGGGAGTGCCAGACCTTTTGGCTCCGCTGGCCTGTGTTACCTCACACAGGGAATACTCTGCAGACCAACTGTTCTGTTTGCTTGTAAGCCAACACTGACACACCCAAACCCCATACTACAGGATTTTAAACTGGAATCTGTGGCCATGGCCACTTGTAAGACCCGGCCCTGAAGTGGAGCGACCCGCCCCACTACCATCCTGTAGATTGCTCCAAAAATAAAAACCCATGCCGGGTTTTTACTGAATAATGCCTTGGCCAAATAACCTGACCAGGTCCATGCTCACTTTTATCTCTGCCTTGTGATTCACAAGCGTACTGCTGTGAACACAAGGCACTCCAGTGGGTCTAATAGGACTCCGTCCTCATCCTGGGGGATACGACCCTCGCATATGACACCGGTAGGGTTGAGCATTCCGATACTGCAAATATCGGGTATCGGCCGATATTGGCTGTATCGGAATTCCGATTCCGAGTACCGATATTTTCGTCATATCGGATACCGGAATCGGAATTGTCACTGTCACTGTCAGTGTCCGTCGGTCGGGTCTGTCAGGAGTCAGCGGCACTTACCCGGCAGAAGATCTCCGGCGGTCACATCCCGGACTGCTTAATGGCCGCCATCCTCTTCTCCCCGGCGGTCACATGCAGTTTCTCGCGATAACTGCAGTGACTGCTGGGTAATCGCGGCCGTAAAGCAGTCCGATGACGTCACCGCCGGGGAAGCTGGTAAGCAGCTGTGCTGCGCCGGGATGTCAGGCTCTGCCTGTCATTCCGATGTAGCAGAGCTGGATCGTCGTGGGACAGTCGTTACTATGGACTGCGTCGGACAGGTGGTATACTGTTGGTTTGTTTTTTTTATTTTTTTACAGGAGATCGATGGCGTCGCAGGAATGAAAGAGTAATAAAAAAAATGAAAACTGTGTTGTCTCTTTTATTTCATTAAAAGACTTTTTTCTTGCTGTGTCTTTTTTTTACACATTTAAAAACTTTGGGATTAATAATGGATCGGTGTCTTATTGACGCCTCTCCATTATTAACCGGGCTTATTGTCACCGTGCAATCAACGGTGACATTAACCCCTTATTACCCCGCTTGCCACCGCTACAGGGCAAGTGGGAAGAGCCGGGTAAAGTGCCACAATTGGCACATCTTTTGATGCGCCAAATGTGGGGCTGCTGTAGCCTGGTATTATCAGGCTGTTGAGGGCCAAAATCCATGGGCCTTGACAGTCTTTTAATACCAGGCCGCAGCAGTCTGCATTTTACTTGGCTGGTTAACAAAAATAGGGGGACCCCTACGCCGTTTTTTTTTCGAGGGGATCCCCTATTTTTGTTAACCAGCCAAGCTAAGCAGACTGCTGTGGCCTTGTATTATCAGGCTTGCAAGGTCCATGGATATTGGATCCTTACCAGCCTGAAAAACCAGGCCTCAGCGGTCTGCTTCATCTGGCTGGTTAACAAAAATAGGGGGGACCCCACGCCAATTTTTTTCGAGGGGATCCCCTATTTTTGTTAATCAGCCAAGATATGCAGACTGCTGTGGCCTGGTATTATCAGGCTGGCAAGGTCCATGGATCTTGGCTCCTTAACAGCCTGAAAATCCAGGCCTCAGCGGTCTGCTTCATCTGGCTGGTTAACAAAAATAGGGGGGACCCCACGCCATTTTTTTTTCGAAGGGAACCCTATTTTTGTTAATCAGTTCCCTCTGACGTCACTGATGGTGTCCCTGGCTGACCTGAAGTGAAAGTGGAAAGCAATCAATTAAGCTTTCCACTTCCTCTCCTGTCAGCCAGGAGAGGAGCTCATTCATTTGGGGGTTTACTGTGAGGCTGCAGCATTAGCTGCGGTCCCTGCAGTAAACATTAACCCTTTCTGAAGGATTACACCGTGGGACCTGACTGTGCATCGGATTGGTAAGAATAATTTTGCTTTATTATTTTATTTTTATTACAGGAAATGGTTTTAGCAGGTAAATAAAATATGGTCAAAAACTGTGTGATTATTTCATTAAACTTCTTTTTTATTAAAGTGTGTGTGTTTGATTTTTCTTTCATACAATAGGATTAATAATTGATAGTTGTCTAATTGACAGCTCTCAATTATTAACCTGGCTTAAAGTGACCTTTCAATTGCAAGGCCATTTTAACCCCTTATTAACCCATTCGCCACCGCTACAGGGCAATGGGAATAGACGGGCAAAGTGCCAGAAAGGGCAAATCTAATTAAAGATTTGCCCTTTCTGGGGTGTCTGGGGGCAGATGTTAGTAGCCGGGGGGGGCAAAAATAATGGTCCCTCTCTGGGCTATTATTATCTGCCCCACTCACTGGCTTTGTCTGTCTGGTTGCGAAAATAGGGCGGGAGCCCAAGCATTTTTTTTCAGCAATTTTACACCTCATATATGTATATACATGTCATTGAGTTTGTGACACATATATATATATATTTATAGTTCATACACTTCTACATAGTATAATAGCCGCTAATTCAATTGCCGGCTTTTGTGAAAATGCAGAACCCGACATGAAATGACACTTGGTTTACATAGAGTTAACCATGTCTTTTCATGTAGTTTGATATCTGATTTGCACAAACAATTACATGAGTGTAAGTGTGCAAAATTTCACACCTGTAGGGGTTAATTAAAGGTGTAAATTCGTAGCAAAAAAGTCCGTTTTTTTTACAACGAATTTACACCTTTAATTAACCCCTACAGGTGTGAAATTTTTTGCACACAGCCACTCATGTAATTGTTTGTGCAAATCAGATATCAAACTACATGAAAAGACATGGTTAACTCTATGTAAACCAAGTGTCATTTCATGTCGGGTGCTTCTGTCTTTTCACAAAAGCCGACTTTACCCGGCAATTGAATCAGAGGCTATTTTACTATGTAGAAGTGTATAAACTATAAATATATGTATATATATGTCACAATGACATGTATATATATATATATATGTATTCTATGTGTGTATATTTAGTGTTTACAAGGAAAGAATGGGGTTTTTTTAGTTACGATATTTTGTTCCCATAGACTTACATTGGATTTCCGGTATCGGTATCGGGTATCGCCGATATTTTAATGGTATCGGCGATACCATTCCGATTCCGATACTTTTGGATATCGGAAAGTATCGCTCAACTCTAGACACCGGTCAATGCCTCACAATGGACATAAATATACCTTGTTCTATTTTAAGTCTAGTAATTTGGCTTTTGTAGATTCTATATGAAACTATGTGGAGTAAAACTTCTCAATAACAACCATCTGAAAGTGTAGTAATAGTGGTCTGCTACAGGAACAGTCTTCTCGATGAAGACAGTCATAACAAGATTTCCAACTGTAGATTTTCCTTTCTAAAAATTATGGACAGTCAACATTTTTATGGAGCAATCAGAAAAACAATGAATAATCACATTCATGAGTGATATATTTCCAGGGTCGAATGGAGGTTGATGCTACAGCAAATAATCTTGGGTATCAACCAGTAGTATTTAAAGTATTATGGTACGTGCACATGGTCAGTAAACCCTGAGAGTTGGATGCTGCGTACATCCGCAGCATCCAACCTGCAGCGTCCAGATCTTACAGCATGGTGTATGGGATTGCAAGAAATCCGACGCCCACTATGCATGCAACGGCGACCACGGATTACCTGCGGAGACAGACATGTGGCGCGTCTTTCCAAATCGCAGCATGTCAATTTATAGATAAGATAATCTCGCCCATACAATGTATTGGACGCGGTGATTCTGCACGGTTCAATGAACACATGCTGAAACACCTGCGTTCAAAAGACGCCAGCACTTTTACACAGCGGACATGTGCTGCGTCCAAAGCGCTGACTATTACTGAACTTCTGCACATACCCCTAAACTGCTTCAAGGGGAGCTAGCTCTGATTTCAGTACTTAGCTTCAGATGTTGGCTATCAATGTATAAGGGTTAAGCTGATGCCATAGAAGCTAACTCTGATCAAGGCAGTTAGACTTTGATTTCGGCTGTACAACACAGCCAGCACTCACTCTGAATGGAGCATGCACAGATATTCAGTCCACTCCATACATGCAGCATGCACACAACCAAGTGGACCCCTGGAACACTGTGGGCCCCCTGTTTAGAAAATATTTAAAATTCATGACAGAGGATGGATCATGTAATACATATGCCGCATATGTATTATGTGAACCGTCCTCTGCTGCCATGAATTTTTAATATTTTCTAAATTTTCTAAATAAACTTTTTGAATTTTAAAGAATCTAGAACGATATTTCGTTTTCTGTGGTTTTCTCAAAAGGTTGTCATTTAACAAGATTTTACTGAATGTGAGAGCAATGACTTTGGAAGTATCTATGAATTCAGAGAACATTGCAATTTGAGACCTACAGGCATAAAATTGTCACCAGACTTCCATTCACAGACAAATTTGAGATGTTAAATTGCAGCTAATAATTTATCGTAAGATATAATAAATAAGAAATTATTTTATTTCATATGTGGAAGAACAAAGTAATATAAAACCTCTACACAATAAACACAATATGTATTTCATGTGGGTATTGTATCTTTCCGAAGTCATGAATAGTTTCATTGCTTGATTGCGCTATTTGGCGGTTGAGGTCAGAGAGCACAAAGAGAATGTTACAAGAGCCAGCAGTGTATGAATGCACACCATCTGCATGATGATCAGCTTTCCCTGTGGGGAACCTCCTGGCAGCGATGTAACTATGTACATCTTAGGCTGAGCAGACCATTTTGAATCACTAAATCATCTTGAGGATTTGACACCAGCATCTTTGGCATTACTATGAAATCAAAATAGAAGAATTAAAGTAAGAACCCAATCCAAGGCTTTGTGAAATCAATGCCACTTGGGATTTGCTGTGCACAGCTGCACAAAACTAGTCCTTTGGGCATATTACCTATAGTAGTGAGCATCACTCCATAACGAGAGACTTACTAAGGCCATGCAAGTCAGATCTATTTTGACATCTAGAATTCTGCAAGCAACATTTTCATGCTGTAACAAGACGGTTTATTATTAACCCCATTGACACGAAAGAGTAAAAAAAATGTGCTACTTGCTTTAAGCAGTAAATTAATTATCCCCGACAGGTGTATAAAAAGCCGCAGGATTCACAGGGGAAAAGAAGAAGAGTTCAGACAAGGCCACTGCAGGCTTATGGTAAAAGTTGGCAGAAGGTCGCCCTGTTATTTGTAAGATCTACAAAGTAATTTAATATTTGTGCTACATCAGTCCTTGAGCCGGCTGCCAAGTTACAAGAAATAAGGTTATATATATTATATATTATTATATATATTATATATATTGTGAACTGAGGGAAGTGTTATGCACTTAATGATCAAGCAATATTTTAAATATAGGCATTGCAAAAATCACTTTTTTTTCTGGCAATGTAGCTGTATGTTTGATTGTACGTATTCAGTTATTTCCAACTGTTGGATTCTCCGTACGTCAGATCTCAGCGTTTTCCACAGCTTATTTCAGGTACTCTGTGTTCATTCCTTTATCATTCTTGAAGGTTTTGGTCTCCCTGGTTTCCTGTGACCACTGATCATTTCTGAGTAGCATGTCATTTTCTAACCAATTTGCCCTCATCACATTTTCAAAATAGGTCAGTTTGTCTGGTAATTTTGCCTTCCGCCGACAACTCGAAGTTTGTATGGTCAAGACCATCTTTGTTGATGATCCTAGTTATCCATGGGAATGGTAGAAGTCTCCTGCAGCACCACAGATCAAAGACAACATCGATTTTTCTTCTGTCTGCTTTTGTGAGTGTCTATGTCTCCCAGCTATGTCAGATTTTTCTTCTGTCTGCTTTTGTGAGTGTCCATGTCTCCCAGCTATGTCACAATTAGGGACACAATTTAAGTGATCAGACTTTGTTTGACGGTAACTGAGACATCCTCGCAGCACCATATTTGGTCCATGCTCACCATGGTTGTACAACCCACTGCTAATCGTCGCTTGATCTTTGCTGTCAAACCTCCACTGTATTTACTGAAGTAAATACACCAAGAGAGTCGAAGCTGTTGACCACTTCTTTGTTTTTATCAATGCTATTTTTGTGGACTTCTTTGTTTGTGGTAGCCATGATTTTTGGTGTTATTGATATTCAGAAAAAGCCCCATCTTCTCGCTTTCTTCTTTCAACTTCATGATAAGCTTCTTTTTCTTTTGGTCCTTCTCATTCTCTGCCAGCAGGATTGTATCATCTGCATCTCTCACATTTCTTAAGGTTCTTCCTTAGTTATCTTTTAGTTATTTTTGACATGTTGCTGCACAGTTCCCTGTCATTTTGTGAATACATTATAAATAGTGTTGAGCGATACTGCTCGATATCTAAAAATATCGGATCGGAATGGTATCGCCGATATCACTAAATATCGTCGATATCCGATTCCGATACCGGAAGTCCCATGTAAGTCTATGGGAACAAAATATCGCAACAAAAAAAACCCTTTCTTTTGTTGTAAACACAAAATATACACACATAGAATACATATATATATATATATATATATATATATATATATACATGTCATTGTGACATATACATATATACATATATTTATAGTTTATACACTTCTACATAGTAAAATAGACTCTGATTCAATTGCCGGGTAAAGCCGTGACATACCCCATAGAAGTCGACGGGCTCGGTGCCGAGTACCCCCAAAACCTCTGGCTCTGTGCGACTCAACTTGGGCGTCACAAACAGGATTCTGTAGCTCGCTATAAGCGAGTCCTGTGTGCCTGAATTGAACTGGTTTTGTGCTTGAGAATTGCTAAAATCATCAGAGAATGTATTTGCCATTTTTCCGCCATATCTGCGTCACAACGAGGCACTGGTGAAGAAGAAGGGCGTGCTCTTCGTGGGTGTACACTCACTCAGTGGCGCAAAAACGATGGCCGACCACTCTAAATGTTACTGCAATGTAAGATCGTGCCCCACAGCTCTTCAGTTCCGCCTCCTCATCCTCCTCAGTGTGCGGAAACTAACACGAAGGTCCCACCTCACTACAAAAGAGGGGCCCTCTCCAGATGCTAATGACACATGTGACTTGGCAGAGATGGCTAATGGACACGAGCAGAAGTGTGAAGGGATGGAGCAGTCAGAGCTCTCCCCCACGGAAGCGACCCGATCGCCACGGAACCACCGTTGGGCACCCGGCCTGGAAACCCTCCTACGCTGCAAGAAGCGGAGGATACCCTAAGAGGCCTGGCCCGGCACCGGGAGGAGGTCGCCAGGATGGAAGCCAGCTGGCGTGCCCTAAAACTAAACTTTGAGCGGCGCCAGTCCCTCTTACCTGAAGTGTCTGTACCGGAAGGTGAGGCACCCGTTCTAGTAGAGGAGTCCGTGCGGGCATCCCAGCCCTTGCAATGTGATCCGGTTGACGTTGTCACAGTGGAGGCACCCGTTCCAGCAAAAAACACTGCACTGGCAGCACCCCAGATCCCGCTGTCTGCCCCCGTCGCTGAGACAGAAGAAGCGACACCCGTCCTCATGGAGGAGGCCGCGCAGGCACCAGAGGTCTACCTGTCTGTACCAGAGCCCCGACTGTCATCTGTTCCAGAGCCGGCTGCTTCCTCCGCAGGTGAGCGCCGCCAGGACTGTCGGGCGCCAGGAGAGCTGCCGCAAACCGGACATCGTAAGCTGCAGTTTGATGGTGGAGACATGGAGATGCTGGTGGAGGAGAATTACAACCGGCGTCAGGAGGAAGAGTGGAGACGTCGGGAGCGGGAAGTAGAGCGACAAAGGGAGCAGCGAGAATCGCAAAAGCTTCGGCAACGTCACCTGGAGAAGGACCGGGCAGATAAGGACCGGATGAGAAAAGATAGAGGAACCCTGTGGGAGCCGCGGCGTAAGGGTGCAGTACGGAACTTTAAGTTAAAAGGTGGTTGGGGCTTCATCCAGGAGCCTGGACTTTATTTAGAAGTGTTTGTGACCCGGCGGGATGTGGAGACTCACCTCCCAGAAGGACACCCGGGGAGGGACCTGTTGCCAGGAGACTTGGTGACTTACACCCGACACTGGGGTTACAATGGATGGTACGCCCTAAATGTTACCAGGTGCGACCCCTACTCCCCAGAGTGTCAGGAACCTGTGAGACCCTCGGAGCCTTCAGCCTCCCACATCCAGGCCTCTGCACAAGTGCCCACCCCACGCCGTAAATCTCCCCAGCCTCCCTCAGTGGTCTCCTCAGCAGCCCCAGCTATGGACATGATAATGATAGCTGGCCCGTACCCGGCGCCTGTTAGGCCCCCTGGGGTTTGTTCAGTCCGGGACATAGGGCTCCAGACCCGGAGGGAGATGAAAGAGGTGGCCACACAGACACAGATAGCGGGTCACGACTTGACTGTACAGGCCACACGACGTCATCAGGTCCTGGTGGTCCTTGGTGTCTCGGATGTTTGGAAAGCATCAGAAGAGTACCAGGTGGTACCTGGAACACCCCTGCCAAAGAATTATAAATAACCCGGACAGGGTCCCTGTATGTAAATAGTTAAATTGTTGATGTACCCGGACGGGTGAATGTTCATAAAAAAGTTTTTTAATTTAATAAAAAACACAACACAGTTTTCATTACTTTTATTACAGTCTCATCCTGCGACGCCATCGATCTCCTGTAAAAAAATGAAAAAAAGAACAGCAGTATACCACCTGTCTGACGCAGTCCATAGTAACGAGTGTCCCACGACCATCCAGCTCTGCTACATCAGAATGACAGGCAGAGCCTGTCATCCCGGCGCAGCACAGCTGATTACCTGCTTCCCCGGCGGTGACGTCATCGGACTGGTTTACGGCCGGGATTACCCTGCAGTCACTGCAGTTATCGCGAAAAACTGCATGTGACCGCCAGGGAGAAGATAATGGCGGCCATCAAGCAGTCCAGGACGTGACCGCCGGAGATCTTCTGCCAGGTAAGTGCCGCTGACTCCTGACAGACCCGACCGACGGACACTCACAGTGACAGTGACAAATCCGATTCCGGTATCCGATATGACGAAAATATCGGTACTCGGAATTAGTGTTGAGCGATACGACACTGCAAATATCGGGTATCGGCCGATATTAGCTGTATCGGGCTTTCGATTCCGAGTACCGATATTTTCGTCATATCGGATACCGGAATCGGATTTGTCACTGTCACTGTGAGTGTCCGTCAGTCATGTCTGTCAGGAGTCAGCGGCACTTACCTGGCAGAAGATCTCCGGCGGTCACGTCCTGGACTGCTTGATGGCCGCCATTATCTTCTCCCTGGCGGTCACATGCAGTTTTTCGCGATAACTGCAGTGACTGCAGGGTAATCCCGGCCGTAAACCAGTCCAATGACGTCACCGCCGGGGAAGCGGGTAATCCTGCGCCGGGATGACAGGCTCTGCCTGTCATTCTGATGTAGCAGAGCTGGATCGTCGTGGGACACTCGTCACTATGGACTGCGTCGGACAGGTGGTATACTGCTGTGTTTTTTTTTCATTTTTTACAGGAGATCGATGGCGTCGCAGGATGAGACTGTAATAAAAGTAATGAAAACTGTGTTGTGTTTTTTATTAAATTAAAAAATTTTTTTATGAACATTCACCCGTCTGGGTACATCAACAATTTAACTATTTACATACAGGGACCCTGTCCGGGTTATTTATAATTCTTTGGCAGGGGTGTTCCAGGTACCACCTGGTACTCTTCTGATGCTTGCCAAACATCCGAGACACCAAGGACCACCAGGACCTGATGACGTCGTGTGGCCTGTACAGTCAAGTCGTGACCCGCTATCTGTGTCTGTGTGGCCACCTCTTTCATCCCCCTCCGGGTCTGGAGCCCTATGTCCCGGACTGAACGAACCCCAGGGGGCCTAACAGGCGCCGGGTACGGGCCAGCTATAGTTATCATGTTCATAGCTGGGGCTGCTGAGGAGACCACTGAGGGAGGCTGGGGAGATTTACGGCGTGGGGTGGGCACTTGTGCAGAGGCCTGGATGTGGGAGGCTGAAGACTCCGAGGGTCTCACAGGTTCCTGACACTCTGGGGAGTAGGGGTCGCACCTGGTAACATTTAGGGCGTACCATCCATTGTAACCTCAGTGTCGGGTGTAAGTCACCAAGTCTCCTGGCAACAGGTCCCTCCCCGGGTGTCCTTCTGGGAGGTGAGTCTCCACGTCCCGCCGGGTCACAAACACTTCTAAATAAAGTCCAGGCTCCTGGATGAAGCCCCAACGACCTTTCAATTTAAAGCTCCGTACTGCACCCTTACGCCGCGGCTCCCACAGGGTTCCTTTATCTTTTCTCATCCGGTCCTTATCTGCCCGGTCCTTCTCCAGGTGACGTTGCCGAAGCTTTTGGGATTCTCGCTGCTCCTTTTGTCGCTCTGCTTCCCGCTCCCAACGTCTCCACTCTTCCTCCTGACGCCGGTTGTAATTCTCCTCCACCAGCATCTCCATGTCTCCACCATCAAACTGCAGCTTACGATGTCCGGTTTGCGGCAGCTCTCCTAGCGCCCCCCAGTCCTGGCGGCGCTCACCTGCGGAGGAAGCAGCCGGCTCTGGAACAGATGACAGTCGGGGCTCCGGTACAGACAGGTAGACCTCTGGTGCCTGCGCGGCCTCCTCCATGAGGACGGGTGTCGCTTCTTCTGTCTCAGCGACGGGGGCAGACAGCGGGATCTGGGGTGCTGCCGGTGCAGAGTTTTTTGCAGGAACGGGTGCCTCCACTGTGACAACGTCAACCGGATCACATTGCAAGGGCTGGGATGCCCGCACGGACTCCTCTACTAGAACGGGTGCCTCACCTTCCGGTACAGACACTTCAGGTAAGAGGGATTGGCGCCGCTCCAAGTTTAGTTTTAGGGCACGCCAGCTGGCTTCCATCCTGGCGACCTCCTCCCGGTGCCGGGCCAGGCCTCTTAGGGTATCCTCCGCTTCTTGCAGCGTAGGAGGGTTTCCAGGCCGGGTGCCCAACGGTGGTTCCGTGGCGATCGGGTCGCTTCCGTGGGGGAGAGCTCTGACTGCTCCATCCCTTCACACTTCTGCTCGTGTCCATTAGCCATCTCTGCCAAGTCACATGTGTCATTAGCATCTGGAGAGGGCCCCTCTTTTGTAGGGAGGCGGGACCTTCGCGTTAGTTTCCGCACACTGAGGAGGATGAGGAGGCGGAACTCAAGAGCTGTGGGGCACGATCTTACATTGCAGTACCATTTAGAGTGGGCGGCCATCGTTTTCGAGCCACTGAGTGAGTGTACACCCACGAAGAGCACGCCCTTCTTCTTCACCAGTGCCTCGTCGTGACGCAGATATGGCGGAAAAATGGCAAATACATTCTCTGATGATTTTAGCAATTCTCAAGCACAAAACCAGTTCAATTCAGGCACACAGGACTCGCTTATAGCGAGCTACAGAATCCTGTTCGTGACGCCCAAGTTGAGTCGCACAGAGCCAGAGGTTTTGGCGGTACTCGACACCGAGCCCGTCGACTTCTATGGGGTATGTCACGGCTTTACCCGGCAATTGAATCAGAGTCTATTTTACTATGTAGAAGTGTATAAACTATAAATATATGTATATATATATGTCACAATGACATGTATATATATATATATGTATTCTATGTGTGTATATTTTGTGTTTACAACGAAAGAAAGGGTTATTTTTGTTGCGATATTTTGTTCCCATAGACTTACATGGGACTTCCGGTATCGTAATCAGATATCGACGATATTTAGTGATATCGGCGATACCATTCCGATACGATATTTTTAGATATCGAGCAGTATCGCTCAACACTACTCGGAATCGAAAGCCCGATACAGCTAATATCGGCCGATACCCGATATTTGCAGTATCGTATCGCTCAACACTAATTATAAAGTGTTCATTAAAAGCAGATTCAGTAACTATTTCTAACTGCATCATGGAAAATTGCTGAAAATCTAAGAAATCTGCAAATATTTTATCTGCTGAGAGCAAATGGGAATTTAACAATTACGATCACTTGAATTAAACGCATTTTCAGGGCGGATTTCTAGTGCAACAATTCAGCATATAAATGAATTGTTGAACAAGGTGGTTTGATAGCTTTTAATGCATTTTCTTTGGGAACTGTTGTGACCCAAAACATTTTGGAGTCTTGTTTTTTTTCTCTTTACAGTGTTTTCTGACAACATTTTTTCTTCTTTTAACAGATCAGACTTTTACTTATACAACATTACCAGATGTATATATCTATATATAGATATATATACAGTACAGACCAAAAGTTTGGACACACCTTCTCATTCAAAGATTTTTCTGTATTTTCATGACTATGAAAATTGTAGAATCACACTGAAGGCATCAAAACTATGAATTAACACATGTGGAATTATACATTACACTTTACAAAAAAGTGTGAAACAACTGGAAATATGTCTTATATTCTAGGTTCTTCAAAGTAGCCACCTTTTGCTTTGATTACTGCTTTGCACGCAGAAAAGGTGAACAGCTGGACTCTACATGCCTGGTTCCCACCGTGAAGCATGGAGGAGGTGGTGTGATGGTGTGGGGGTGCTTTGCTGGTGACACTGTTGGGGATTTATTCAAAATTGAAGCGGTGAGTGGTCCAGCTCACCCCAAACCATCTCGATTGGGTTCAGGTCTGGTGACTGTAGAGGCCAGATCATCTGGCGTAGCACCCCAACACTCTACTTCTTGGTCAAATAGCCCTTACACAGTCTGGAGGTGTGTTTGGGGTCATTGTCCTGTTGAAAAATAAATGATGGTCCAACTAAACGCAAACCGGATATAATAGCATGCTGCTGCAAGATGCTGTGGTAAATAAATATTTTGTCCAAAAACAATTAGACTATGGCACTTTACCTTAAATTATTGCAACATTTCTCAATATATCAAATGAGAAAAAACAAAGTGATCCATAAAATTTAACAATTTTTATTGAACATATATAAAAACAAAGACAATATAAAATTTCAGCAGAGTGTCTCACATGAAAAGACGTGTGTGGCTCTAATATTACAAAAGTAAATGTGTCCTTAATAAATACACACTGTTTCCGGATATAAATACAAAAGAATATTAGCTATAACAAAACCTATATGCCTAGGGAGCAAAAAATAAGCCCCACTTTATTATGTAAAAAATCAAAAGTATTGTGCTGGGAGAAAAGAATAAATAATGTCTTAATATATGTATTTTGCAGGTATATAACGGATTATAGGCTGATTATTGAGGCCAGGTATATATATAATTGTAGGCTAATTATTGTAACAAGGTGTATATAATCACTATATTAAGCAAACTCATAGGGAAATATGAAATATCACAGTGGATAAAAACAATTACCGTATCGGTATTCAACCCTGAGATGCATAGCATAAAGTGCATAAGTGCCTGAGTGATAAACGCCAAGTTGGCGATATAAACGGAAACTGATTCACCTAATGGGAGCGAGTCCACACACCGTCCTTCCACCCCGACGCGCGTTTCGCCACTGGCTTCTTCCTGGGGGCGTGGCTACGGTGGGAAATGCTGATCTATTTAAAGTGCTATGTGACCAATAGAAAATGTGAATTAGAGTCACATGTCAGACTAGTGACGCATATCGTCAATGCCTCTCCCTCGGTACAACATAACCACCAGAGCAGTGTTCAATGACACGCCTGCTAATTAGCAAGCAGTCATTATATGAACACTCTCGGAGGTTTGCCAAGGTCTGGGAAACCAGCGTATGCGTTCCACTGAACAGGACTCATAATATAACGCAGATAGTGAAGTGCCGGACCAAAAATTGGATATCATCAATAACTATTGTTTTAAATAGTGCACGGATAACTAATAAGTATTGATGATGATGGAATAGTGCTATAATAAAAACCAGTGCTAATAATAAACAGAAAGGGGATAAAGTGAATGTGACTGTGACAAGGGGATAAAGTGAATGTGAGAAGTGAATAATTATCATTTATTGAAGACAAAGTGACTAACAATAGATAATATATTACACTTAAATACATAAATACATATGCATAGACCATGTGTATATAAACTTACAGGGCATAAATATATTTAAGGACGCAAAACAATAATAATATAATAATGAACCCCCATTCAATCACTAAATAATTTAGATAACAGCATTATATAACACACTAAATCTACTATCTGTTACAAATATTCAAAAAATACCTCATATCAAAATATGACAAAAAAAAGAACTAATAAGATGATGAAAATATATATAATATATATAAAAAATTAATATAAAATTATAGCAATACCAATAAGCCATTACAATAATTTATATGATAGTGTATAAATAATCAATAACTAAATAAATATATCTCATTAATTAATAATAATAATAATAAGGTGCATTATAGTGTGTAAAAAATATATAATATATTTATAAGAAATCAAAAAACCAGTAACCATTAGATATCATAATCATAAAAAATTCTAAACAAACAATACTTAAGATAATAAATAATATAATATGAGATAATAAAATAATATTTAGAGCGATAGATAGTAGAAAATTAGACAATCTTTGGAATTTTCAAAAGGAAGTCTTCATTATTAGATGGACCACTTGATACATCGATGTCCTCTATTTATTCCATCTCATCCACAACTGCATGAATTGACCACATGATGAAAAAAACTAGAGAATAAATTAAATTAAACATACATCAATATCAAATATAAAATACATATTTATTATAAAACTAAATTAAAAACAATTATAGTTAAAAAAAAATTCCCACCCATAAAAACATGAAGCTACTAACAAGGAATAAATACTACATATCTTTTTATAGAAATGCTGAAAAACCAAAATTCTCATTGAGACCCCTAGGGTTCATGGTGCCCAATCTGTAGATCCACTTACTTTCAAGTTGGGCCAGAGTCTTTGCAATATCTCCTCCTCTAAATCCAAGATTAATTTGATCGATTGCCTTAATTTTTAAACCTTTGGAGTTACATTCATGAAAAAGTTTAAAATGTCTCGGCAGTGTTTTCAACAGAGAGACATCTTGTATAGTACTGGCTTTTTCGATATCCCGAACGTGTTCTCTGACTCTAATTTTTAACTGCCTTGTTGTTAAACCAATGTAAATTTTTTTACATGGACATACGGCATGGTATATTACTGCCGTGGACGAACATGTCAGGTGCTTTCTGATATCGTATATGCGGGATGCATCATGATTAGTAAATGATGTACATTTTTCCAGGTTATAGCAAGCTTTACAAGTTCCACATGGAAAAAAACCTCTTATGGCATTGCTATTATTCAAAGTGTTCCTTTTTGGATCATAATGACTATGTACTAATTTGTCTTTCAGATTGGGAGATCTTCTAGCAACACAAGAAGGGGAGTCAGGTAATATTTGTTTAAGAATAGGATCCATCTGGAGAATCTTCCAATGTTTTTTTAAAATGGATGTCAGGCTTTGCCATTCATTGCAGTAAGTTGAAATAAATCGAACCTGTCCAAATTCATCTTGTCTCTTCTTTTTATTATTACCATATAATAATTCATTTCTATTAGCCTTAAAGGCTCTTCTGTATCCATTTCTGATTATCCTATTACTGTATCCTCGCTGTTGAAATCTACATGCGAGGTCCCTCGATTGTTGTTGAAAAGACTCATCACTTGAACAAATTTGTTTTGCTCTAAGAAATTGGCCTATTGGAATGCCTCGAATCATAGATTTAGGGTGTGCAGAATCAGCCCGCAGGAACGAATTAGTTGCTGTTGGTTTTCGAAATATGTCCGTATACAAGGTTCCATCATCTGACGCAGCAATATTTATATCCAAGAAATCCAAATTTCGTCCTGATTTATATGTCAGTTTGATATTAAGCTTATTAGAATTTAATTTACACATTAATTTCTCTAGATCACATTCTGAACCTTCCCAGATGAAAAAAATATCGTCTATATAACGAATCCAATTTTGAACTTTTTCCATTTCTGGAATACATTCATCAGAAAAAATCTCTCGTTCCCAGGCACCTAAAAACAAATTGGCGTATGAGGGCGCACAGGACGCCCCCATCGCAGTGCCCTGTAGCTGTAAAAAAATTTTTTTGTTGAAGGTAAAAACATTGTGATTCAATACAAATTCCAGCAGGATCAAAATGAGATCAATCATAGATTTTTCAATGTTACTTGTCTTGAGAAACCACGAGACTGCCCTCAAGCCGTCCTCATGTTTTATTGATGTATAGAGGGCTTCAACGTCAGCGTTAACCATAATCATGTTCCTATCCAAATGCACCTGATCAATTTATTGCAAAACAGAAGTAGTGTCTTTAGCAAAAGATGGAAGCGTTGTTACAATTGACTTTAAAAAATAATCCACAATATCTGAGATGATTTCACATAATCCACCATTTCCAGAAATTATCGGGCGTCCAGGAGGATTTGTTGGATTTTTATGCAGCTTTGGAATTAAATAAAATGTGGGTAGCCTAGGTTGAATTTTAGAAATACTTTCCAATAAACTTTTGTTTATTATTCCATTTTGATATGCTGCTTCAAGAATTTTCATCAATTTCGCCTGAAAAGAAGGTAAGGGATTATATGTCAGTTTTCGATAACACTTACCCTCATCTAAAAGTTGGTTTGCTTGTTCCTCATACATAATCTCAATAAAAATGAAAAAGAGGCATTACAGGAGTTAAGAACATGGAAAGATGTCCAATTTAAATCAGCGGATAAAGGAGGGAATTTGGTGATCTGGCCATCAATTATGTACGAGGAACAAGCAAACCAACTTTTAGATGATTGATGAAAATTCTTGAAGCAGCATATCAAAATGGAATAATAAACAAAAGTTTATTGGAAAGTATTTCTAAAATTCAACCTAGGCTACCCACATTTTATTTAATTCCAAAGTTGCATAAAAATCCAACAAATCCTCCTGGACGCCCGATAATTTCTGGAAATGGTGGATTATGTGAAATCATCTCAGATATTGTGGATTATTTTTTAAAGTCAATTGTAACAACGCTTCCATCTTTTGCTAAAGACACTACTTCTGTTTTGCAAAAAATTGATCAGGTGCATTTGGATAGGAACATGATTATGGTTACCGCTGACGTTGAAGCCCTCTATACATCAATAAAACATGAGGACGGCTTGAGGGCAGTCTCGTGGTTTCTCAAGACAAGTAACATTGAAAAATCTATGATTGATCTCATTTTGATCCTGCTGGAATTTGTATTGAATCACAATGTTTTTACCTTCAACAAAAAAATTTTTTTACAGCTACAGGGCACTGCGATGGGGGCGTCCTGTGCGCCCTCATACGCCAATTTGTTTTTAGGTGCCTGGGAACGAGAGATTTTTTCTGATGAATGTATTCCAGAAATGGAAAAAGTTCAAAATTGGATTCGTTATATAGACGATATTTTTTTTCATCTGGGAAGGTTCAGAATGTGATCTAGAGAAATTAATGTGTAAATTAAATTCTAATAAGCTTAATATCAAACTGACATATAAATCAGGACGAAATTTGGATTTCTTGGATATAAATATTGCTGCGTCAGATGATGGAACCTTGTATACGGACATATTTCGAAAACCAACAGCAACTAATTCGTTCCTGCGGGCTGATTCTGCACACCCTAAATCTATGATTCGAGGCATTCCAATAGGCCAATTTCTTAGAGCAAAACGAATTTGTTCAAGTGATGAGTCTTTTCAACAACAATCGAGGGACCTCGCATGTAGATTTCAACAGCGAGGATACAGTAATAGGATAATCAGAAATGGATACAGAAGAGCCTTTAAGGCTAATAGAAATGAATTATTATATGGTAATAATAAAAAGAAGAGACAAGATGAATTTGGACAGGTTCGATTTATTTCAACTTACTGCAATGAATGGCAAAGCCTGACATCCATTTTAAAAAAACATTGGAAGATTCTCCAGATGGATCCTATTCTTAAACAAATATTACCTGACTCCCCTTCTTGTGTTGCTAGAAGATCTCCCAATCTGAAAGACAAATTAGTACATAGTCATTATGATCCAAAAAGGAACACTTTGAATAATAGCAATGCCATAAGAGGTTTTTTTCCATGTGGAACTTGTAAAGCTTGCTATAACCTGGAAAAATGTACATCATTTACTAATCATGATGCATCCCGCATATACGATATCAGAAAGCACCTGACATGTTCGTCCACGGCAGTAATATACCATGCCGTATGTCCATGTAAAAAAATTTACATTGGTTTAACAACAAGGCAGTTAAAAATTAGAGTCAGAGAACACGTTCGGGATATCGAAAAAGCCAGTACTATACAAGATGTCTCTCTGTTGAAAACACTGCCGAGACATTTTAAACTTTTTCATGAATGTAACTCCAAAGGTTTAAAAATTAAGGCAATCGATCAAATTAATCTTGGATTTAGAGGAGGAGATATTGCAAAGACTCTGGCCCAACTTGAAAGTAAGTGGATCTACAGATTGGGCACCATGAACCCTAGGGGTCTCAATGAGAATTTTGGTTTTTCAGCATTTCTATAAAAAGATATGTAGTATTTATTCCTTGTTAGTAGCTTCATGTTTTTATGGGTGGGAATTTTTTTTTAACTATAATTGTTTTTAATTTAGTTTTATAATAAATATGTATTTTATATTTGATATTGATGTATGTTTAATTTAATTTATTCTCTAGTTTTTTTCATCATGTGGTCAATTCATGCAGTTGTGGATGAGATGGAATAAATAGAGGACATCGATGTATCAAGTGGTCCATCTAATAATGAAGACTTCCTTTTGAAAATTCCAAAGATTGTCTAATTTTCTACTATCTATCGCTCTAAATATTATTTTATTATCTCATATTATATTATTTATTATCTTAAGTATTGTTTGTTTAGAATTTTTTATGATTATGATATCTAATGGTTACTGGTTTTTTGATTTCTTATAAATATATTATATATTTTTTACACACTATAATGCACCTTATTATTATTATTAATTAATGAGATATATTTATTTAGTTATTGATTATTTATACACTATCATATAAATTATTGTAATGGCTTATTGGTATTGCTATAATTTTATATTAATTTTTTATATATATTATATATATTTTCATCATCTTATTAGTTCTTTTTTTTGTCATATTTTGATATGAGGTATTTTTTGAATATTTGTAACAGATAGTAGATTTAGTGTGTTATATAATGCTGTTATCTAAATTATTTAGTGATTGAATGGGGGTTCATTATTATATTATTATTGTTTTGCGTCCTTAAATATATTTATGCCCTGTAAGTTTATATACACATGGTCTATGCATATGTATTTATGTATTTAAGTGTAATATATTATCTATTGTTAGTCACTTTGTCTTCAATAAATGATAATTATTCACTTCTCACATTCACTTTATCCCCTTGTCACAGTCACATTCACTTTATCCCCTTTCTGTTTATTATTAGCACTGGTTTTTATTATAGCACTATTCCATCATCATCAATACTTATTAGTTATCTGTGCACTATTTAAAACAATAGTTATTGATGATATCCAATTTTTGGTCCGGCACTTCACTATCTGCGTTATATTATGAGTCCTGTTCAGTGGAACGCATACGCTGGTTTCCCAGACCTTGGCAAACCTCCGAGAGTGTTCATATAATGACTGCTTGCTAATTAGCAGGCGTGTCATTGAACACTGCTCTGGTGGTTATGTTGTACCGAGGGAGAGGCATTGACGATATGCGTCACTAGTCTGACATGTGACTCTAATTCACATTTTCTATTGGTCACATAGCACTTTAAATAGATCAGCATTTCCCACCGTAGCCACGCCCCCAGGAAGAAGCCAGTGGCGAAACGCGCGTCGGGGTGGAAGGACGGTGTGTGGACTCGCTCCCATTAGGTGAATCAGTTTCCGTTTATATCGCCAACTTGGCGTTTATCATAGAATCATAGAATCATAGAATGGTAGAGTTGGAAGGGACCTCCTGGGTCATCTGGTCCAACCCCCTGCTCAAAGCAGGATTCTCTAAATCATCCCAGACAGATGTCTATCCAGCCTCTGTTTGAAGACTTCCATTGAAGGAGAACTCACCACCTCTTGTGGCAGCCTGTTCCACTCATTAATCACCCTAACTGTCAAAAAGTTTTTTCTAATATCTAATCTGTGTCTCCTCCCATTCAGTTTCATCCCATTGCTTCTAGTCTTTCCTTGCGCAAATGAGAATAAAGATGATCCTTCTACAATGTGACAGCCCTTGAGATATTTGTAGACAGCTATTAAGTCTCCTCTCAGTCTTCTTTTTTGCAAGCTAAACATTCCCAAATCCTGCAACCGTTCCTCATAGGACATGGTTTGCAGACCGGTCACCATTCTGGTGGCTCTTCTCTGAACTTGCTCCAGTTTGTTGATGTCTTTTTTAAAATGTGGTGCCCAAAACTGGACACAGTATTCCAGATGAGGTCTGACCAAAGAGGAGTAGAGGGCAATAATGACCTCACGTGATCTAGACTGTATGCTTCTGTTGATACATCCTAGAATTGCATTTGCCTTTTTTGCTGCTGCATCACACTGTTGACTCATGTTGAGTCTGTGATCAATTAGTATACCCAAGTCTTTTTCACATGTGCTGTTACTTAGCCCTATTCCTCCCATTTTGTATATGCTTTTTTCATTTTTATTGCCCAGATGTAGTACTTTGCATTTTTCCCTGTTAAAATCCATTCTGTTAGTTGCTGCCCACTGCTCCAGTTTATGTATATCTTTTTGAATCCTCTCTCTCTCTTCTCTAGTATTAGCTACCCCTCCTAGCTTTGTGTCATCAGCAAATTTGATCAGTTTACCCTCAATTCCTTCATCTAAATCATTGATAAAGATGTTGAACAATACAGGGCCCAAAACAGAGCCTTGTGGTACCCCACTTGAGACATTCTTCCAACTGGATGTGCAGCCATTTACAACCACTCTTTGGGTCCGATCACTAAGCCAGTTATGAATCCACCTAACAGTTGCCTTGTCCATTCCATACTTAGTCATTTTTTCAATAAGGATTGTGTGAGATACTTTGTCAAATGCTTTGCTGAAGTCAAGATATACTATATCTACAGCATTTCCCTGATCCACCCAGTCAGTGATTCTGTCATAGAAGGAAATTAAGTTAGTCTGACATGACTTATTAGTTACAAACCCATGCTGACTCTGTTTAATCACTTCATTCTTACCCAGGTACTTGCATACATGTTCTTTAATAATTTGTTCAAAGATCTTTCCTGGTATAGAAGTCAGACTCACCGGCCTGTAGTTCCCTGGGTCCACCTTCTTCCCCTTTTTGAAGATAGGAACAACATTTGCTCTTCTCCAGTCTTCTGGGACTTCTCCTGTTCTCCAAGAATTTTCAAAGATTATGGACAGTGGTTCAAGAATTTCTTCTGCTATCTCCTTCAGTACCCTGGGGTGTAATTCATCTGGACCTGGAGACTTGAATTCATTTAGGTTAGCTAAGTGTTTCCTCACTGTCTTTCTGTTTATAGATATCCTGGATTCTTCTATTCCTTTAATAGGACAGTGAAGATCAGTTGATGTTACATTTCCTTTCTGAGAGAAAACAGATGCAAAATAGGAATTTAAAAGTTCAGCCTTCTCAACATCCTGACTTACCATTTCATCATTTTCATCCTGTAAAAATCCTATAGCATCTTTGACTTTTCTTTTACTTTTGACGTATCCCCAAAATCCTTTTTTGTTGCTTTTGACGTCACTTGCAAGCCTTAATTCATTGTCAGCTTTAGATAATCTGATTTGTGCCCTGCAGGTTCTGCAGACGGCATTATATTCTTCTTTAGATATGCCTCCCTCTTTCCATTTGATAAACATTTCTTTCTTCCTTTTTAGCATGTGTTTAAGTTCTGTGTTCATCCATCCTGGTTTCCTTAAATGCTTCCCATTCTTCCCTCTTTTCGGAATTGTTAACGATTGTGCTTTGAGAATCTCATTTTTCAAGATTTTCCATCCTTCCTGGACATTTTTGTCCTTAAGGATATCCAGCCATTGGATCCCTCCAATTCTCTTTCTGAGTTCCTTAAAATCTGCCTTCTGAAATCTAACCTTGACGTCTGAGTCTTCACAGGTCTTCCTCCTCTTGTTATCCAAAATTCTAAAATAGCATGGTCACTACCTCCTAGGGTCCCAGCCACTCTTACCTCCTCCACCATTTCCTCCCTGTTTATGAGGATTAGATCCAAGGTAGCAGATCCCCTTGTTTTCTCCATTACCTTTTGGAAGATAAAGTTGTCAGCAAGAGAGGATAAGAATTTCCTGGACCTGTTAGTTTTGCCTGAGAGAGATTCCCAACAAATGTCTGGATAGTTGAAATCTCCCATGACCACTATGTCATATTTTTTGGAGAACTTGGCCATTTGATGCATAAAGAGTTCATCCATATCTTCAGCTTGCACAGGCGGCCTGTAGTAAATGCCTACAATGGTGTCCTTTCCATTGTTCTGTCCTTGTATTCTTACCCAAACAGTTTCCACAGAACTCCCAGTCTCTGAAGCTTCAATCTCTGTGCAGATATACGCTTTTCTAACATACAATGCAACACCTCCTCCTCGTTTATCAAGTCTGTTTCTTGCAAATAAGTTGTAACCTTCTAGCCTTGTATTCCAATCATGTGTATCGTCCCACCAAGTCTCAGTGATTCCAATGACATCATATTTCTTCTCCTGCGTTAGTAGCTCCAGTTCTCCTTGTTTGTTGCCCATGCTTTGTGCATTCGTATAGAAACACTTTAGTTTGTGATTGGTTTCTCTTTCTTCAATATTTTTATTATGTAGATTTTTTTGTCTTTGTCCTTCCCCTTCACTTCTAATAGCAGAGTTCTCAATAGCATTTGTCAGGTGTATGGCTTTTGCTGGCGTTTTGCTTCCCTTCCCACATTGTTCTAGTTTAAAGCTCTCCTGATGAGTGTAGCAAGGCGACTTCCAAATACATGTTTTCCAGTCTTCGTAAGGTGCACCCCATCTCTAGCAAGTAGTCCATCGTACAGGTAATTCACTCCGTGATCCAGAAATCCAAATCCTTGCTGACGGCACCATCGACGTAGCCAGTTGTTCACCTGCAGAATCTTATTCCACCTCCTTGTTCCATGGCCATCCACTGGAAGGATGGAGGAGAAGACCACCTGCGCTCCCAGTTCTTTCTTACCTAAGTTTTCAAAGTCACTGCAGATGGTTTCCAGGTCACTTCTTGTGGTGTCATTTGTCCCCACATGTATTAGCAGGAATGGGTAGTCATCTTTAGGTCTGAAGAGTTCTGATATCCTGTCAGACACATCTTTAATTTTTGCACCTGAAAGACAGCACATTTCTCTTGAGGTTATATCTGGTCTGCAGATAGCAGCCTCTGTTCCTCTCAACAGGGAATCCCCCATGACAACAACTCTCCGTTTCTTCTTCACAACATTTTTCTTTCTCCATTCAGGAGGACTCTGAGGGCGTACAAGGTTACTCTTTGTGGGCAAAGTCTTATCCTGATGTATTTCTTCATCGTTCTCCTGTGTAAGAGCCTGGTACTGGTTTCTGAGCAGAATTGGTGCTGACTGCCTCCTGATCCTCCTGCTTCTCTGGGTCACATGCTTCCATTCCTCTGTTTCTTCAGTTGCACTTCGAATTTCTTCTCTTTCTGTACCATGAAGAGATAATTCTGCTCTGTCTAAGAACTCTTCACCTTCCTTAATGGTCTTCAATGTAGATAACCTCTCTTCCAGATTTTGCAACTTTTCCTCCAACAGGGACACAAGCTTGCATTTGTGGCATGTGAAATTTGGCTTTTCCACTGGTAAGTCTATGAACATGTAGCAAGAAATGCAGCTCACCACATGGCTCCTGGCCTCTTCCATGTTCTTATTGTTCAAGAGATAATCAAGCGGTGAAATATAAGCCAATACTCTACACTTATCCCAGAAGGCACTGGGAATATGCAAATTATCTCCTCGGGACTCCTCCCCTGGTTTACTGATGTCCTCCTTTCAGCTGCAACAGCCAAAATCCAGTGTTCCTTGAGCTCGCGGAGACTCTTCACTTATCCCAGAAGGCACTGGGAATATGCAAATTATCTCCTCGGGACTCCTCCCCTGGTTTACTGATGTCCTCCTTTCAGCTGCAACAGCCAAAATCCAGTGTTCCTTGAGCTCGCGGAGACTCTTCACTTATCCCAGAAGGCACTGGGAATATGCAAATTATCTCCTCGGGACTCCTCCCCTGGTTTACTGATGTCCTCCTTTCAGCTGCAACAGCCAAAATCCAGTGTTCCTTGAGCTCGCGGAGACTCTTCACTTATCCCAGAAGGCACTGGGAATATGCAAATTATCTCCTCGGGACTCCTCCCCTGGTTTATCACTCAGGCACTTATGCACTTTATGCTATGCATCTCAGGGTTGAATACCGATACGGTAATTGTTTTTATCCACTGTGATATTTCATATTTCCCTATGAGTTTGCTTAATATAGTGATTATATACACCTTGTTACAATAATTAGCCTACAATTATATATATACCTGGCCTCAATAATCAGCCTATAATCCGTTATATACCTGCAAAATACATATATTAAGACATTATTTATTCTTTTCTCCCAGCACAATACTTTTGGTTGCAGATATTCATTAGGAGATTTTTTACATAATAAAGTGGGGCTTATTTTTTGCTCCCTAGGCATATAGGTTTTGCTATAGCTAATATTCTTTTGTATTTATATCCGGAAACAGTGTGTATTTATTAAGGACACATTTACTTTTGTAATATTAGAGCCACACACGTCTCTTCATGTGAGACACTCTGCTGAAATTTTATATTGTCTTTGTTTTTATATATGTTCAATAAAAATTGTTACATTTTATGGATCACTTTGTTTTTTCTCATTTGATATATTGAGAAATGTTGCAATAAGATGCTGTGGTAGCCATGCTGGTTCAGTATGCCTTCAATTTTGAATAAATCCCCAACAGTGTCACCAGCAAAGCACCCCCACACCATCACACCACCTCCTCCATGTTTCACGGTGGGAACCAGGCATGTAGAATCCATCCGTTCACCTTTTCTGCATGCAAAGCAGTAATCAAAGCAAAAGGTGGCTACTTTCAAGAACCTAGAATATAAGACATATTTTCAGTTGTTTCACACTTTTTTGCAAAGTGTAATGTATAATTCCACATGTGTTAATTCATAGTTTTGATGCCTTCAGTGTGATTCTACAATTTTCATAGCTATTAAAATAAAGAAAAATCTTTGAATGAGAAGGTGTGTCCAAACTTTTGGTCTGTACTGTATATATATATATATATATATATATATATATATTGTGAGACAGTGAAGGGGTATGTATTGGATGGGGTGTACATCTCGCCCAGGTACTTAGCTGACTGGCATAAGGGAAATGTATGGCTTTGTAAACCTAGTGGTGGAGCAAGTTTACTACACCCTCCATTCAGTACAGGCTTGCAGCTCAAACCTGAGGCCACTCAGGTTCTAATTAGGCAGCTAGAAGTAGGTGGTTGAGAACACAGACATTGAGCTCTCTCAGTCTGGATGTGACTCCAGACACTGCAGGAGTCTCCGGGAAACCACACGCTGGTAACTACTGAATATATGTGTTGTTTTGGGCCAGGCTGGTAGAGTCTGGGCCCTGATATTGAGGAAACTATTGTGTTTAGTGAGTAGCCGGACAGGCTCAGGATTTTGGTTTATGAGTTGGTTTTGCTCATGTTTGTTTGCTGTGGACTTACAATAAAGCTGGTTGCGGCCAGTTTGTACCAGAATTGCTGTCTGTGATTGAACTGTTTTGATGCCACTCCGTCTACCCGAGATGGCGATCCCAGAGCTATATCCCCTGAAAAGCTTACAATTGGTGGAGAATGCGGGCAGCACAGTGGCTAAAGCAGCAGCAAAGGAAAAGTCTGTTGAAGCGGCCTTAAAGAGACAGTGGCCCTAATAGGGTCTGCAGAGGAAAAAAAAAAAAAAAAGAGTGTCTGCACAGAAAGGAAAAAAAAAAAAAAAGCTGAACTTGCTGTGGTAAAGACTGTGGATTGTGTATGTCTTGAGTAAAGACTGCCGTTGTTGAGACAGAGAAGTCTGACAGCATGCATGACAGCATGGAGGCGCTGCTTAAACATATGGCGCAAGTTAGTGTGCAACAGCAGGAGACTAACCGATTGTTAAGGGAGCAGGTTGCAGCACTACGCCAGGATCTCAGCGCCTCGTAATGTCGCAAGGGCACCTGCGTTGCCTGCAGTAAAGAAGTGGATGGAGCCTGACGTTGGCAGCCCTGCCCAAATGGTCAAGAGGCGATAGTGGACCACTACACCCGAGCACTAAAGAAGTGGATGGAGCCTGACGTCGGCAACCCTGCCCAAAGTGTCGAAAAGGTGATAGTGGACCGCTACACCCGAGCACTTCCTTCTGAGGTACAGCACGGGGTCGGACAAGGAGACCACCAAGACGCCGAGAAACTCGTCAGCCTGATAGAGAGGTACTTCGCCACGAAAGACTCCCTCCGTGACCAGCCGTCGGAGCGGTCGTCACTTCAGAGTTCCCGGACGCCGAACTCTCCCGGTATGAGCGTTCCAGCTGTTGGGGACAGGGGGTATGCTGATAGACGGGGACAGGCCCGAGGGGACATATGGGAGGAAAAGGGTGATACTTCCCTGTCAGGAGACCCCAGGCCTAGAAAGGTCTCCCCGTCTGAACTCCTAGACTCAGGGAGTCGAGTGACTCTCGTACATGACAGCCTGATTGATAGGGACTTCATCTCCGATAAACATTTGAGTGTGGTGTGCATACGTGGAGACACCAAAGTCTACCCAGAGACTACCGTGGACTTGGTCCCCAAACTCGGGGAGGTCTCATATGAAGTGGGGGTAGTGAAGAACCTGATGCACCCCGTCATATTGGGTAGTGACTTTCCCCTGTTTAGGGATCTCTGGGGGAAAGATGATTCTACTGGACAGTGTGATGAAGCTCCTACGGAGGTTGCGCGGTCCAGAGGGGCGGAACACAATGCTAGTGGGCCGTCAAACTTATGTGATGACCGTGATAATGATAATGATGATGATCATGATAATGATAATGATGATGACCATGATAATGATAATGATAATGATGATGACCATGATAATGATAATGATGATGACCATGATAATGATGATGACCATGATAATGATGAATTTCCTTTTCAGGTGATGTTGGGAGACGAGGATAGTGGTTCTCAGGAACCGAATGTCCCTGACCTACCTGTGTCCCGTGACAATTTTGGGAGTGAGCAGTTGCGAGACCCCACTATTAAAACGGCCCAGGAAAATATAGCTGTTCTAAATGAGGTTCCCCAGGACCTTTGTTCTGAGGAGAGGTTTCCTCATGTTGCCATGAACGAAAACCTACTGTGTGAGGTCACTGAAGTCCAGGGAGAGGTCGTGAGTCAGCTCCTGGTACCTAAGCCATATAGAAGCATGGTGCTGGGGTTGTCACATAGCCACGTGCTTGGTGGGCACCTGGGGATGGACAAGACCCAGGATGATAGAGAGTCATTGGTGGCCGCGGAGGAATTAGAGAAAGGTGTAAAACCCCCTATACCTTCTGTGATGGTTGGTGACATGTTGTCAGTGCACCAAAAACAGGAAGTATGAGAGTTTCTGAGGAAAAATCAGCAGAGGTGTTCTGACTTGCCTGGTCGTACTTCTCTGGTGAGGCACTATACCGAGACTGAGCCCGGCACTAAGGTCAAGCTGAAACCGTGCAGGATACCCGAAGCCTGCAGAGAGCATAGGCCTGGGAGGTTACAGGGTAGTGCCGATGACTTGTCTGGAGTTCATTGTCTCTTTAGGATTGATGACCAGCCCTCCGGTCTGGAGAAGAGGGAGGGGATATGTGAGACAGTGAAGGGGTATGTATTGGATGGGGTGTACATCTCGCCCAGGTACTTAGCTGACTGGCATAAGGGAAATGTATGGCTTTGTAAACCTAGTGGTGGAGCAAGTTCACTACACCCTCCATTCAGTACAGGCTTGCAGCTCAAACCTGAGGCCACTCAGGTTCTAATTAGGCAGCTAGAAGTAAGTGGTTGAGAACACAGACATTGAGCTCTCTCAGTCTGGATGTGACTCCAAACACTGCAGGAGTCTCCGGGAAACCACACGCTGGTAACTACTGAATATATGTGTTGTTTTGGGCCAGGCTGGTAGAGTCTGGGCCCTGATAGTGAGGAAACTATCTGTGTTTAGTGAGTAGCCGGACAGGCTCAGGATTTTGGTTTATGAGTTGGTTTTGCTCATGTTTGTTTGCTGTGGACTTACAATAAAGCTGGTTGCGGCCAGTTTGTACCAGAATTGCTGTCTGTGATTAAACTGTTTTGATGCCACTCCGTCTACCCGAGATGGCGATCCCAGAGCTATATCCCCTGAAAAGCTTACAATATATAGGGTGGGCCATTTATATGGATACACCTAAATAAAATGGGAATGGTTGGTGATATCAACTTCCTGTTTGTGGCACATTAGTATATGGGAGGGGGAAAACTTTTCAAGATAGGTGGAGACCATGGCGGCCATTTTGAAGTCGGCTATTTTGGATCCAACTTTATTTTTTCCAATGGGAAGAGGGTCAAGTGACACATCAAACTTATTGAGAATTTCACAAGAAAAACAATGGTGTGCTTGGTTTTAACGTAATTGTATTCTTTCTTGAGTTATTTACAAGTTTATGACCACTTATAAAATATGTTCAAAGTGCTGCCCATTGTGCTCTATTGTCAGTGCAACCCTCTTCTCCCACTCTTGACACACTGATAGCAACACCGCAGAAGAAATGCTAGCACAGGCTTCCAGTATCCGTTGTTTCAGATGCTGCACATCTCGTATCTTCACACCATAGACAATTGCCTTCAGATACAGTAGATATACAGTATATATTATGTTTTTTATGTACCATCTGACTAATATTTATCCAGGCAAAATAAAGAGATACATTTTGTTTTGTTGTGAGTTGGTTGTCCGTTTTCTTTGAAGGTTGTCATTTCAAATTGGGCTCATGATTTGTTTCCATGAACCAGTTAGTGGAAACATAAACATAGCATTATTACTTTTTATATTTTCACATCGACTCGAAGCAAGGATCACTTTACTATGACTTGTCAATTTTGGACAAATCTTACGAAGAGAGCAATCACTGGAGAAGGACATCATTAATATTTCTTTATTTTTAATAGAGTGTGATTTGAATTTTATTGTTTTTAAATTTTATAAAACTTTTATTGCAATATATAGACAAAAATGACACTCTTCTATATAGCCCAGCCATGGATGAATGATCTGTAGGACGATCAATCTTGTGCAAGTCTAGATAGGTCCACTAGGGTCTTCTCCTCATTATCTTGATAGTATCAACCCATCGGGTTGCTGGTCTTTCTCTTCACCTTGTTCCTTCTATTCTTCTGACCATGATGTCCTTCTCCAGTGATTGCTCTCTTCGTAAGATGTGTCCAAAATTGCCAAGTCATAGTATAGTGATGCTTGCTTTGAGTCGATGTGAAAATATCTAAAGTAAAAATGCTATATTTATGTTTCAACCGAATGGCTCGTGGAAATAAAGCATGAGCCCAATTTGAAATGACAACTGTCAAAGAAAATGGACAACCAATTCACAACAAAATAAAATGTATCCATTTATTTTGGCTGGATAAAATTAGTCACATGGTACACAAAAAACATCACTGGAAGGGAGAGATGATCATAATGGCAAAGGAGAATACATGATGTCTTAATGAGAATGATTCAAGGCAAGACAATGTACAAGATATCCAGAAATATGGTATTGGAGTAAATATGATAATAATCAATAAAGCGCAAGTGCAATGACTGAATCAATCACATCTGAGAAATATAATGAAGCAATAATACAAATTGTGTACATGACCTGAACAGAATTCTAAACAATGTGGTATAGATACCACAACATGTACATAGATATTTAGTATTGTACATAGATATTCAGTATGTAGCAGATAAATGTGCAAGTGCAATTAATAGAAGAATCATAACAACAAGAGAATACATCATACATGCAAATACACACTGAGCATACAAAAAATATAGATATGCTAGTCCTCAAAATACCAAAGTAACCCTAATTGGGAGTATAGTCTGCATACCGATAGCAAATAAACCCTGAAGGATGCTTTTTAATAGGTATATCAATAAACAGATGTTTTTTTATTATGATATCCATTTTCTTTCTAGGTTTGGATAAGATTTTCCATAGCGGGTGGGGAGAGGAGGAGGAAGGAGCTAGAGGCAAAGGCCCTCATCCTCCCATCTCCTCCTCAGCTCTCATCTCCCATCTCAGTAATGTAACAATCTGTCTTCACTGAATACAGATTTTACCCGTAAATTGAGAATTTTGAAAATGAAAGATCAGTCCTGGAGGAGACAGAAGCAGATTTATCTGACAAATTGTATTACAAAGTTGCTTATTTTCATGTGTATAATTGATTTATGAAATAAAAATTAAAATGACGGTTACTCTGTAAAGGGAATTCATCAGCAGGTTTTTACTGTGTAATCTGAGGGCAGCATGAAGTGGGGGCTCATATAGTGATTTCAGTGATGTGTCACTTATCAGGCTGTGTGCTGTTGTTTCCATACAATGGGTGTTTTATCAGCAGATTATCGTTGCAGTTCCAGCATGAATCCTAGTCCAACCCTGCTTCAAGCACTAATTAGCAGCTTATTCTCAATATACAATGTACACAGAAAGCTGCTGTGTGGGCAGGGTTAGCTTTCTGGGCTCTGCTAAATGGTATTGTATATATTTTGAATTATCTGTGAATTTTGTTCAATATTAAGACGCGCCCAAAGGCTACACCAGCAATCACATACTAAATTTTCCACGGTATGATATGTAGCTGTGGACTGAATTGCTTATGTCGAAAATGTATTGAGGTGGATGCAGCACGAATACTTTTTATTCATGCGAATGCTGACTAGCACACGTCCATTTCATAAGTTTTCATGGCACAAAAAAAAAGATAGAAAAGAATGCTTAGTCTATTACTACTGGAATGTAGATGGAATGCATTAACGGGCTGTGCTGACATTACCATGGTCAAGTCACTTATATGATCATGTAATGGTTTAAGTTAATGTGAAGTCTGGTAACTAAAGTTTTATAAGAAATGAGATTTCGTTCTTCATTGTAAATGCAGGCTGTACAGATTATTTCTCCCAATTCAATAGAGAGACAGCAGAATAAAAGAAAGAGTCGGGGTCAGGGAAATTATGGAGTAACTATAGCAATCATGGTAAGTGGTACATGGTCAGAGAATCTCCCAGCCTTAAGGGATAAAGTGTGCAATTCTGATGAATGAAAGAGTGATAGAAAAGTCCCTACACCCCAATGATGTGTAAAGCCTGGTCCCAGCTGGTGGCTGATAAACTGTACCAGCCTGTATTCACTGATATTGCGCTATTAGCTCCACAGCACTTTACAGACATCATCAACACTGTCCCCATTGGGGCTCACAATCTAAACATCCTATTTGTATGTCTTTTGAGTGTGGTAGGAAACCACTGTCTTTGAAAGAGCTACATGGGCACACACATAGATTCAGCTTCATTCATTCCCTATGGGACTTGCAAACGTGCGGCACTTGCGGTGAGACAAAAAAAGACTGCTAGTAGTGTTTTTTTTCCGTTGCTGCAAGTATCGGATTTGCGGGATCGCGTCAAAACCGCAAGTGTCGCACATGTCTGCAAGTTCCATAGGGAATAAATGCGGCCGAATCTATGTGTATGCCCATGTAGCTCTTTCAACAGTGGTTTCCTACCACACTCAAAAGACATACAAATAGGATGTTTAGATTGTGTTGCCCTAAGTGATCCGTTACGTGGCAGATGCGGAAAAACTGCCGGGAATGTCGCGAATGGCAAAAATCGCTGATGTGCAAGTAGCCTAAGTCACTGACGACAGTGTCTGCATTAGTCATACTCACCAGTGGGGGAGGCAGAACGAATAGTGCCTAGGGCAGCATAAACTCAAAATACGGCCCTGGTACCAGGAAAAGAACAAAACCCTTCTGATCAAGTGTGCATACTACACCAGAATGTCAACACAACCAATGTAGTACATAATATGCTCGTTTTATCAGCCAACTGCCTATTTTATCTATTCTCATGCTACCTAGTTCTGCCAGACGTGATATATTACATATTTAAAATATAAATTTAAATGAATGTGCTTGCCAGCATTTCCCCATTCTTATTTGGAAATTCGAACATACATGAAAGGAATCGCTATGTAATCTAATGATTTATAAAGAATGATGTCTGCTGCCACTTTGCATTTGATAAAGCATGAGAAATATAGTAAAACCAATTGAGGACTTATAAAATAAATGATCCTAACGGAAGCAATGTATAAAAACTCCGGCATGTCCTTGTAAAGAGGAAAACCTTACGTTTGCCCTTTCAGAATAAAAATCAAAGCATGTATCACGTGAATGTGTTTGCGCTTTATCTAACTTTTGAAATATTTTGTAAATTGGCAAGTTATTTGCTTGCTTTTTCTTTCTACTTGAACCTCTGTAAATATGGAACGCAGATTGAGCTGAAATCTATTGCTGTTCAAAGACGCGTCAGGCCCCTGCACTGCAATACACACTGCTGGCCAATCACATGCAAGGTGCTGATGTCAGCAGGTGGCGCATGGCAGTGATGTCATACATCGCCCATACCAAGCACACCAATGTCAGCTACCAGCCTCTGAAGAGGACGCTGCGAGTCATGGGAGTAGGGGAAAGTGAGTACAATGTTAATTTTTTTATGCGTTACAGAACAGCGGTAGAACAGGGACTTGTATACCAGGAATGAACCCAGGATGGGGGACATTTATACCAGGAAGGGACCCAGGATGGGAGGCATACATACCACGATGGGGGACATACAGTGAAGAGCAAAAGGTAACAATGTTTTGAACTTTAGAGTTTCAGGCTCCATATCTCATTATCCACTTCTGCTTTGAATTTGAGACTGACATAATTTTATAGACAATCATCTTGGCTATCTCTTAAATTTGACTTGCAACTGTTTAGCATATGATTATTCATGCAGATTCTTGTCATGTTACTGCATTGTTACTGTTTTGTTCCTAAAGAACTAAATTTTAATTTTTACTATTTTATTAGTAGTTTGAAAATTCACCTTTCACTTTCAACACTGCCTGCATCCTTCTGGGCATGCTCTCAATCAGATTCAAACATGTGTTGGCTGAAATTTGATCTGTTCTTTTCTACATGTTCCCAAAGTTGGTGCATACTGGTCGACTCACTTGGGTATGTATACAATTTTTTTCTTCAATTCTAACCACAAGTGTTTGATTAGGTTGAGGTCTGTGGACTGTGGGGGCCATTCCTGCACCTCTACTTCATTGCCATTGAACCATTTCTTCACCAATCTCGATGTATGCTTCGTGTTTTTGTCCTGTTGGAACACTATGTCGTCCTTTTCATACCCATAGTATTTGAGTGTACGAAGTAACTCATGTTGTAGGATACTCACATATAGCTCAGCATTGAGACTACCATTGATTCTATTCAAGTATCCAATGACTTTGGCTGTGGAACAACACAATATCATCAGGCTTCCTCCACCAAACTTGACGGATTACTAATGGAGAGTTGTCTCTCCATTACTAATCCTACATGGTAAGTTACATGGTATATAAAGACACAGCCAGAATAAAGTCCTTTATTAGAAATAAGACTAAACACAGTTTTCCATTTTATTTAAAAATAACAAACACAATTATATTCACCTAACTTCTAATTCCACCGAAGTCCTCGTTCTCCTGTAATAAAACTAAAATAAAAAAACAACAGTATACCATACCTGTCTGTCATTCTGGGGGACATATTCAATGTCTGGGGGATTAATAGTTTTCAACCTGGATGGTGCCAAGATGCGACCATCCAGGCTGAGAATCACTGGTGAAATAGCTGCTGTGAGCGCAGCCTCAGTGATTGGTGGTGACTAGAGTTGAGCGAAACAGGTCAGTCAGATTCAGAAGTCGCCGACTTTTGCTAAAGTTGAGTTTCGCCGAGCAAAACCCAACCATAGGGTGAAGTCGGCCATGTGGTCGTCGACCCGAGCGCCAAAGTCAGTTTTCCCATAATGCTTGCAGGTGCCTTTTTTCAGCCAATGAGCAAGGACGTAACTGTGGGCAATGAGATGACGTGGGCAGTCGTCCACCACCATCTTAGAGAAGGGCTTTGCAGTGATTGGCTTGCTTTGGGGGGCGTCATAGTAGGCTATAAAAGCCCTGACCGCCGACCGCATTTTACTTCTGCCAATCTTAACAGTAGGGAGAGGTTGCTGACACTGTTTATCAGTAGGGAGAGAGTTAAGACAGGAAAGAGAAGTTCTTCTGTGCTTGTGCTGATAGCAATTGTGCTGTACAGTTAGTGTGCAGTGACAGGGGAGGATTTTCTTGTGTGCAGCAGCGCTGGTTATTAGGCTGCCTGCCAGTGACAGGGGAGGATTTTCTTGTGTGCAGCAGCGCTGGTTAGTAGGCTTCCTGCTAGCTGTATTGCTGTGTGTACACTGCTGTGCAGACTGCTTTTTACACAGCACTAATACTTTTATTCTTTTTTTTCTGCACAGTTACCGAGCGTTCATTTTTTCCCACACCGTATAGAGCTGTACACTCCTCACACACTACCGTGTACCGGCTGGGATCAAGGACAAATACACGGACTATCTGTGTACAGTACCCTTTTTCTGCTTTTTATATTCTGGTCTAATCCATACTGAGCCTGAGAGCGTATGTGTGTGACTCCGCAAATATTTACGGAGATTTACAATTTTCCCCTATACTATATACACCTGTTTTTTTTTTCTTGTGATCAAGTACCTCTTTGTATCATTTTTCCATATATTCTGGTTTGTATAATCCATACTGAGACCATGAAAGCGTCTGTCTGTCTGTGACTCTGGAAATATATACGGAGATTTACAATTTTCCCCTATACTATATACACCTGGTATCTTGTGATACAGTATCCTTTTTCTGCTTTTTATATTCTGGTGTAATCCATACTGAGCCTGAGAGCGTCTGTCTGTGACTCAGGAAATATATACGGAGATTTACAATTTTCCCCTATACTATATACACCTGGTATCTTCAGATACAGTACCCTTTTTCTGTTTTTTATATTCTGGTCTAATCCATACTGAGCCTGAGAGCGTCTGTGTGTGACTCCACAAATACATACAGAGATTTAAAATTTTCCCCTATACTATATACACCAGGTATCTTGTGATACAGTGCCCTTTTTCTGCTTTTTATATTCTGCTCTAATCCATACTGAGCCTAAGAGCGTCTGTCTGTGACTCCGGAAATATATACGGAGATTTACAATTTTCCCCTATAATATATACACCTGGTATCTTGTGATACAGTACCTTTTTCTGCTTTTTATATTCTGGTCTAATCCATACTGAGCCTGAGAGCGTCTGTCTGTGACTCGGAAATATATACGGAGATTTACAATTTTCCCCTATACTATATACACCAGGTATCTTGTGATACAGTACCCTTTTTCTGCTTTTTATATTCTGGTCTAATCCATACTGAGCCTGAGAGCGTCTGTGTGTGACTCCGCAAATATATATGGAGATTTACAATTTCCCCTATACAATATACACCTGGTATCTTCAGATACAGTACCTTTTTTCTGCCTTTTGTATTATGGTCAAATCCATACTGAGAGAGCGTCTGTGTGTCACTCCGGAAATATATACGGAGATGTACAATTACCCCTACACTGTATACAGCTTTACGCTTCTGATACAGTACTCTTTTTCTGCTTTTTATATTCTGGTCTAATCCATACTGAGCCTGTGAGCGTCTGTGTGTGACTCCGGAAATATATACGGAGATTTAAATTTTCCCCTTCACCGTATACAGCCGTATGCTTCTGATACAGTACCATATATCTGCTGGTATTTTTGGTACATTTTCCCAAACATGAGGAAGTATGGTGAAAGAGGCAGCGGACGTGGGCGGGGGGGCCAGCTAGTACTGATGGTGGTGGTGGTGCATCTGCTGGTAGTGCCAAAAGCACAATAGCATCTAAGGCAGGAGGTGTTGAGCCTGCGTCATCATCTGCCTCCAGAAGGCCTGGAAGGCTTCCTTTTATGGGAGTAGGTAAACCGCTTTCAAAGCCGGAGCATCAGGAGCAGGTTTTGGCTTACATTGCCGAAACAGCCTCCAGCTCTATCGCCTCCTTTTCTGAAGTTTCAAAAAATGCAAGCACTGAGTCGTCAGTGCAGGCTCCTGGTCAGGAACAACACCTTTCCTTGTGTCCTTCACCCCCACGAAAAGTGAAGGATGCGGCAGGCCACACTTTAGATTACTCCATGGAGCTCTTTTCACAAACCATGCCTGGGTTATCAAGTCAAATCCTGAATTCCCCAGTCCAAGATGAATCTGACATGGAGTGCACTGATGCACAGCCACTGCTATATGATTCTGCTGGTACATTCACCCAGAGCACATACTTTGCCCTCGCAGTCTACTGAGCCAGAATCTGACCCTGATGAAACTCAGGTGCCCCTTCCCGCATACTATACCACCTTACACGGTGACACAGAGGAAGGTGCAGATGAAATTAAAGAGGAGGTGATGGATGACCCAGTTGTTGACCCGGATTGGCATCCATTTGGGTAAGAGGGTGCCGCTGGCAATAGCTCAGAATAGGAGGAGGATCCGCAGCAGGCATCAACATCGCAGCTGCAGTTATCTGGCAGGCCCGTAGCAGTCCAAAAACGTGTAAAAAAAACAAAAAGAGTTGCAGGACAGCTTGGCCAGATGGTCAAATTAGTACAGCGTGCAAGCCCTGAAAATTGTATCCCATAGTAGGAAGAGTGCAGTGTGGCACTTTTTTGACCAAAATCCTATTGATGAGGCAAAGGTTATCTGTAAGAAGTGCGGAAGGACCTTTAGCCGAGGGAAAAATCTCAGAAATTTGAATACCAGTTGCATGCTTAGACATTTAAACACCATGCACTGTCAAGCGTGGACGGGCTACAGAACCTCAGGTAGCACATGTGCACCTGCTCCGACTGAAGGTAGCCAGCAATGCTACATCGCTTCCCCCACTGTAAGCCCACCGGTTAGCACACCACCAGCAAGAAATGTTGAAGTGTCGTCGCAAGGCCAAAGCAACCAGGGAATCACAATGTTTTTTCAACGAAAGACTGAATCTAGGCCATCACCACCACCACCACCATCACCAACCCCCTCTCAGTCCGCCATGTCCACCGCTAGTTCCCCCATATGCAGCTCTCAAGTCCAGCTCACCCTAGCAGACACTCTGAGTAAGACAAAAAAAGTACTCATCCTCTCATCCGCGCACACTGGCTTTAAACGCCTACATTGCCAAACTGATCTAATTAGAGATGATGCCCTTCCGTTTGGGTGAAAGCGCAGCGTTCTGAAAGCTCATGGCCTATCGCTGTCCCACGGTATGACCTACCCAGTTGGCACTTCTTTTCTAGAAAAGCCATCCCTGCCCTCCACCTGCATGTGAAAGACCGCATTGTCCATGCACTCAAACAATCAGTGAGTAGAAAGGTGCACCTCACAACAGATGCATGGGCCAGTAGGCATGGCCAGGGCCGTTACGTGTCCATCACTGCGCACTGGGTTAATGTGGTGGATGCAGGGTCCACAGGGGACAGTGCTGTCTAGCCCACGGTATAGGCAACAGTTGGCTGTAGGCGTTCGAGCCTCCTCCTCCTCCAGAAGCAAAAGCTCGTCGACAGAGCGCAGTCGCACGAGCACTCCATCTGCTGCTGCCAGTGTTGCACACGAGGTGTCCCACCATTGAACAGCTAGTGGTAAGCATCAGCAGGCTGTTTTAAAAATGATGTCTTTGGGCGACAACAGACACACCACGGAGGTACTGGCCGACTACTTGCAGCGAGAAACTGAGTCATGGCTGGGCAGTCTACATCTTGAGCCAGGCAAGGTAGTCAGTGATAAAGGCCGTAATTTTGTGGCAGCCATAGCCCTGGCAAAACTCAGACACATATCTTGCCTGGCTCACACCTTGAACCTGGTGGTGCAGTGCTTCCTAAATAATTATCCGGAGTTAACAGCCCTGCTCCATAAGGTGCAAAGACTGTGCTCGCACATTCGTCACTCGCCCGTAGACTCCAGTCGTATGTAGAGGCTGCAGCGATCGCTCCACCTCCCCAAGCACTGCCTAATCATAGACGTTGTAACAAGGTGGAACTCCACCATGCACATGGTTGAGAGGCTGTGCGAACAGAGGCAGGCTGTAATGCATTTGTGTGAGGATACACTGGCAGGCAGTTTGAGGGCAGACATGGAGTTGTCGGGTGTGCAGTGGTCAAAGCTGAAAGACCTCTGTAAAGTCCTTCAGTGTTTTGAGGAATGCATATGGCTGGTAAGCGCAGACGACGCCATCATAAGCATGAGCATCCCACTTATGCGTCTGCTCATCCAAACTTTGATGCACATTAAGGATCAGGTGTCTGCAGCAGAGGAGGAAGAGGAGGAGGAGGGAAGCCTTGATGACAGTCAGCCATTGTCTGCTCATGGAACTGTCCTGGACGAGGTGGAGGAAGAAGAGGAAGAGGAGGAGGATGAGGGGGATGATTATTTTGGGGAGGAGGATTTTTCTCAGGGGGCAAGAGAAAATGTTGGCTTGCCAAGGTCAGGTACAGGGTTTGTGCGTGACTGGAGGGATGTGATTTGGCAGAAAGTGCTCCTCCACCCACCACTGGCAGTGCATCATTGACACCTGGAACATTGGCCCACATGTGTGATTATGTCTTGCGGATCCTAAAAAGGGACCCCCGCATTGCCAAAATTATGCAGGATGACGACTACTGGTTTGCCAGCATCCTCGATCCACGCTATAAAGGCAAATTACAGAACATCATGCCACAGGAGAACCTAGAGCTAATATTGGCGAACAAACAAGCAACTCTGGTAAACCATTTGTTAGAGGCATTCCCAGCACACAGCAGCGATGCAGGTTCTACCACGTGCCGTACTGGGCCAAATGGAAGAGGTGTTCGTGGTGCACACAGCTGAAGTGGCATTGGAGACAGGGGTTTCATGACCATGTTGTGGATTGATTTCTCAAGTACCACTCACACGACTTGTAATACTGAATCGATTGCAACAGACAGGATACAGCAGTTGTCAACTATGGTTCAAAATTACCTCTCCTCCCCTATCGATATTCTCACTCACAGTTCATTCCCCTCTGACTACTGGGCCTGTAAACTGGACACCTGGCCTGAATTGGCACAATATGCCTTACAGGAGCTCACTTACCCTGCTGGTAGTGTGCTATCAGAAAGAGTCTTCAGTGCTGCTGGATCAATCCTGACAGAAAGAAGAACCCGGCTGTCGACCCAAAATGTTGGTGATCTCACCTTCATTAAAATGAACCATGCCTGGGTTTCAAAGGATTTTGTACCACCTTCCCCGATGACACATAGGTTGCCAGCAAAATGGCTCGCTTTGTCCTCCTCTTCCTCGGACTTCTCCAATTCCTCCTTTTGCAGCTGCTGAACGTCCAGCCTACACCTCAACATATGCCAGTTTTCCACCTCCCTAGCTGGGCTGTACCCCCCCAGGGCTGGCGTCAGCACCTGGCGCACCCTTGCAAGTGCCGGTGCCCTGAGTAGGTGGGGGGCCCACTCGTGGGCGACGGCACTGGCACAGGGCCACTCATAGTACGCCGGTGTCTCTGACGGTGTGGGGACCCACTCGCCATCATAGACAGCGGCGTACTATGAGGGGCCCTGTGCCAGTGTCATCGCCCACAAGTGGGCCCCCCTGCTTGCTCAGGGCCCCCGCACTTGCAATACTTACCTCTCCCTGCTCCACCGCTGTGACGTCTTCCGCGTTTCCTGACAGTGACATTCAGGTCAGAGAGCGCGATGATGTCACGTCTGTACGCCCTCTAACTGAACAGTCCAAGTGCAGAGAGCTGGAAGATGGCGACGCTGAGGAGTCCAGAGTAGAGCAGTGCCCAGCGAGGAGAGGTATTTCATTTCATTTTTTTAATGTTTGAAGCAATATATGGGGAGCATTATACACTGGAGCATTATAAATGGGGCCCATTATATATGGAGCATTATATAGGCCCATCATACACTGGAGCATCATCCATGGGGCCCATCATACCCTGGAGCATTATAAATGGGGCCCATCATACACTGGAGCATCATATATAGGGCCCATTATACACTGGAGCATCATATGGGGCCCATTATATATGGAGCATTATATAGGCCCATCATACACTGGAGCATCATCCATGGGGTCCATCATACACTGGAGCATTATAAATGGAGCCCATCATACACTGTAGCATCATATACGGGGACCATGATACACTGGAGCATTGTAAATGGGGCCCATTATAAATGGAGCATTATATAGGCCCATCATACACTGGAGCATCATGCATGGGGCCCATCATACACTGGAGCATTATAAATGGGGCCCATCATACACTGGAGCATCATATACGGGCCCATCATACACTGGAGCATCATCCATGGGGTCCATCATACACTGGAGCATTATAAATGGAGCCCATCATACACTGTAGCATCATATACGGGGACCATGATACACTGGAGCATTGTAAATGGGGCCCATTATAAATGGAGCATTATATAGGCCCATCATACACTGGAGCATCATGCATGGGGCCCATCATACACTGGAGCATTATAAATGGGGCCCATCATACACTGGAGCATCATATACGGGCCCATTATACACTGGAGCATCATATGGGGCCCATTATATATGGAGCATTATATAGACTCATCATAAACTGGAGCATCATCCATGGGGCCCATCATACACTGGAGCATTATAAATGGGGCCCATCATACACTGGAGCATCATATACGGGGCCCATTATACACTGGAGCATTATAAATGAGGCTCATTATATATGGAGCATTATATACGCCCATCATACACTGGAGCATCATGCATGGGGCCCATCATACACTGGAGCATTATAAATGGGGCCCATCATACACTGGGGCATCGTATATGGGGCCCATTATACACTGGAGCATTATAAATGGGGCCCATTATATATGGAGCATTATATAGGCCCATCATACACTGGAACATCATCCATGGGCCCCTCATATACTGGAGCATCATATGGGGCTCATTATTTATGAGGCATCATATAGGGCAGACCCGGGCAAGGGGCGGCCCGCGGGCCGCATCCGGCCCGCCGGCTGTCCGTGACCGGCCCGCGGAGGCGCTCCGGCAGTCTCAGGGCCCCGGCATCAGCTGGCACAATACTTACCTCTCCCGTGACTCCGCACTGCAGCTCCGGGCTCCACCGGCGCTTCCTCTCACAGCCGGCCGCTGAATGACGTCATATCACTGTAGAGCGCTGAACAGGTAAGACGTGTCTCTGTGTGTGTCTGTGTCTATGTAGTGCGGTGCTGTGTGTTGTGTGTGTGTGTGTGTGTGTTGTGTGTGTATGTATGTGAGAGAGTGCTTATGTGCTGTCTGTGTGTGATGATGGGCAGGCATTGCTGATAATGGGGAGGCATTGATGATGATGGGGAGAAGATGATGATGGGCAGGCATTGCTGATAATGGGGAGGCATTGATGATGATGGGGAGAAGATGATGATAATGGGCAGGTATTGATGATAATGGGCAGGCATTGATGATGGGGAGAAGATGATGATGATGATGGGCAGGCATTGATGATGATGGGGAGAAGATGATGATAATGGTCAGGTATTGATGATAATGGGCAGGCATTGATGATGGGGAGAAGATGATGATAATGGGCAGGTATTGATGATAATGGGCAGGCATTGATGATGGGGAGAAGATGATGATGGGCAGGCATTGCTGATAATGGGGAGGCATTGATGATGATGGGGAGAAGATGATGATGGGCAGGCATTGCTGATAATGGGGAGGCATTGATGATGATGGGGAGAAGATGATGATGGGCAGGCATTGCTGATAATGGGGAGGCATTGATGATGATGGGGAGAAGATGATGATAATGGGCAGGTATTGATGATAATGGGCAGGCATTGATGATGATGGGGAGAAGATGATGATAATGGGCAGGTATTGATGATAATGGGCAGGCATTGATGATGGGGAGAAGATGATGATGGGCAGGCATTGCTGATAATGGGGAGGCATTGATGATGATGGGGAGAGAGATGATGGGCAGCATTGCTGATAATGGGGAGGCATTGATGATGATGGGGAGAAGATGATGATAATGGGCAGGTATTGATGATAATGGGCAGGCATTGATGATGATGGGGAGAAGATGATGATAATGGGCAGGTATTGATGATAATGGGCAGGCATTGATGATGGGGAGAAGATGATGATGGGCAGGCATTGCTGATAATGGGGAGGCATTGATGATGATGGGGAGAAGATGATGATAATGGGCAGGCATTGATGATAATGGGCAGGCATTGATGATGAGGAGAAGATGATGATGGGCAGGCATTGCTAATAATGGGGAGGCATTGATGATGATGGGGAGGATGATGATGATAATGGGCAGGTATGTATATATACAGTATACAGTATATATATATATGTATATATACAGTATTGGGTAGAACGGAGTTAAGTATATTAGTCCGGCCCTCTAAAACCATCCCAATTTCTCATGCGGCCCCCTGGCAAAATTAATTGCCCACCCCTGATATAGGGTATGGTGCATCATATGGAGCACATATGGGGCCTATTCTGTATGGAGCATTATATGGAGCCCATTCTGTATGGAGCAATATATGGGGCCCATCATATACTGTATGGAGCTTTATATGTGACTCATTATACTGTATGGAGCAATATGTGGGGCTCATTATACTCTATGGGGACCGTCCTATACTGTATGGCACATTATATGGGGACCATCATATACTGTAGCATTATGTGGAGCTCATCATATACTGTATGGAACATTATATGGGACCAATTATGTATGGAGCAATATATGTGGCTCATTATTCTGTATGGCGCACTATGTGGTGGCCATAATACTGTATGGAGGAATATACTGTCTTGTTTTTGAGCTATTGTAGAATTTCAAATAGATATCACTCATGTAATGTAAGAAGTGAAGTATTTGGCATTGCACTATACCTATATTTCTCTGCCATATAAAGAGCATCATGAATTGTGGTATGTGTTAAAGGGGCCCACTGAGTCTCTTTGGCATGGGGCCCACGAAAACCTGGAGCCAGCCCTGCCCCCCACAACTTTAGCCAAATAACCCCCAGTTTTCAATGCGGAACTATTATTATAAAGTAAATTAAGGTTGACAATCTTAAGTAATAAGAATTGATGTCGTTGGCATTGAAATGGGCACTGTAGGTGTGTTTACTGTCCTCCACTCCCTGCCGACTTTGCTTCCCCATTGACTTGCATTGGGTTTCGTGTTTCAGTCGGACCTTCGACTTTTTCCGATAGTCGGCAGATTTCGTTCGACTCGACTTTTGTGAAAGTCGGGTGGTCTGAAACCTGACTCGACCCTCCCGGAGGCAAAGTTGCTCATCTATAGTGGTGACGTCATTGAGGTTACGTCCGGTCACTGAGGCTCCGTTCCTAGCCGGGCTGAATTGCGGTGACCTCGGTTAAATCCCCGCTAGCACCGTGACTTTACAATCAAGTCCTATCAGTTTATTTAAGCATAGCTGGACTCCAATGAAGGAGTAGAACCATCTCAGGGAGGATCACAAGGAAATGGACAGCATGTGACTTAAATATGAGTGTCTGAGCAAAGGGTCTGAATACTTATGACCATGTGATATTTCAGTTTTTTCTTTTTTAATAAATTTGCAAAAATTTCTACATTTCTGTTGTTTTCAGTCAAGATGGGGTGCAAAGTGTACATTAATGAGAAAAAAAAGAACTTACAAAATGGCAAAACAAAGAGTGAAAAATTTAAAGTGGTCTAAATACTTTCCGTACTCACTGTATATGTATTCTATGTGTATATGTCTATTCTAACCTGTCACGCTGTGATTTTACTGAATGTGGCACATGAATTGCCGGCTTTTATTCTATCTTTTACCAAATGTTACCGACTTTTTCTGATTTTAAGAAAAATGATCATGTTACCGATCACAAATCCGAATGTACCATATTTGTGCCGAATTTATGTTTGGCGATCGTTTACCGAACATATTCGATCATCTCTAATTGTTACCCTTTTTCTCTTCACTATATATACCAGGAAGGGACCCAAAATAGGGCATATATATAGTAGCATGTAAAACTTTGGGCACCCCTGGTCAAAATTACTGTTATTGTGAAGAGTTAATCAAGTTGAAGATGAAATGATCTCTAAAAGGCCAAAGTCAAAGATGACAACTTTCCTTTGTATTTTAGGCAAAAAAAAGAAATATATTTTCATCTTTTACATTTTAAAAATTACAAAAAGCAAAATGGTGTGCCATGTATACCTGGTTTGGGGACTTGGGGACATATAGGAAGGAGCCTAGCGCTCCGAAACGTGCGACGGGGTCTGCCTGCTGGTCTCCTGCTTCTGCCACTCCTAGGTTAATGCAGCATGTTGCTTACCTACAATTATGACTATGTTTTCATTATGTCTCTTTGCCCTATTGTGACTTCTTTTCATGTTGCACTATGAGATTGCAGGTATTTACTACCTTTTCATCCATCGTTGTCTGCCTCCATGGTACCTACCATTAATTTTCTATACATATATACCATATATACTCATGTATAAGCCGACCCGTGTATAAGCCGACCCCCCTAATTTTGCCACAAAAACTTGGAAAACTTATTGACTCGCGTATAAGCCGGGTGTATAAGTTGCCGTCCTGCTCTGTGCTCCCCCATTCTCCTCTGTGCTCCCCTCCTCCTGCTCCATTATCCTGTCCTGCTCGTGCTTTCCATCTCCCCCGTCCTGCTCCGTGCTCCCCCATCCAGCTCTGCACTCCCCCATTCTCCTCTGTGCCCACCCCCGTCCTGCTCCGTGCTCTCCATCCTCCCCCCGTCCTGCTCCATGCTCTCCGTCCTCCCCGTTCTGCTCCGTGCTCTCCGTCCTCCCCCCATTCTGCTCCGAGCTCTCCGTCCTCCCCCCCTTCTGCTCCGTGCTCTCCGTCCTCCCCTGTTCTGCTCCGTGCTCTCCATCTCCCCCCGTTCTGCTCCGTGCTTTCCGTCCTCCCCCCCGTCCTGCTCCATGCTCCTTGTCCTCCTCCATGCTCCCCCCATCCTCCTCCATCATACTCACCCTCCCCGTGCCATCGCTGAACGTCCCGGCCGCAATCCTGCGTTCTCCCCGGCTTCCTGCAGCTCTCCCCGGCTTCCTGCAGCTCTCCAGCGCTGAGCGGTGACGTAATACCGCTCATTAAGGCCATGAATATGGAGGCCACGCCCATGGGAGTGGCGTCGCGTCCATATTACATGACCTTAATGAGCGGGTATTACGTCACCGCTCAGCGCTGGAGAGCTGCAGGAAGCCGGGGAGAGCTGCAGGATTGCAGGGACGTTCAGCGATGGCACGGGGAGGGTGAGTATGATGTCCCAGCCACCGGCTCCTGCCGCCGCATCCCCTCCCCCGCTGGTTTCCTATGACTCGTTATAGCGAGGGCTTTCAGACAAAAAAGGTGCTGAAAATCTCGGCTTATACACGAGTATATACGGTATATATATTTATTGGGCGCAACAACTATGATGTATATACATTGTTTTCATTCAATATCGCATGTACGCAGGAGCAATTGATCATCCAGGCTAACTATGCATGTGTGATTGCAGGTGTGCTCATGTTCCCTCATCTGCCATTGTATCTATTTATCCACCTTATTTTATATATTTTTCCTTGTGATTTAATAAAGTTTTGCATTTTATGGGACTTTATGGCTGTTTTCCTTGTGGCATTTTCCGACATTATTATATATATATATATATATTATATATATATATACCGAGATGGGGGATGTTAGTACAGAATTGATCACATTTTTTGCTTCAATTTTTTTCTACTTTTCTTCTCTAAAACCTAACTGTGCCTTATGGTATGGCACCCCAGGAGTTCGGTTGCCACAATGACCTTGCCTCCCTCCAGGGGGAGTGATGTCATGCCTGGAAGCAAGAAAGAATCCCCTTGACAGGTAACACACAGCATACAATATTTTTCCTACTCCAGACCAGAAGGGGGAGCTCTAACACCTGATTTCAAGGGAGCTTCCTTGGAACATTCTGGCTGGGGAAGGAGTTAGAGTTAGTGTCTGAGCAGGGTTGAGAGAGGACATGTGGCTAGGAGATGGGGGACAGGAGCTATAGCTGAGCTCACCCCTAGTCCTCAGCGCCAGAGACCGGACCCCAGAGTACAAGGCTGAGTGGGTGCTAAAGCCCCAGCAGCAGAATCCAGAGGGCAGAAGACAGCAGGTCCTCTGTCCCCAACTGAGACTCGACGACACAGCAGCATATGTGAGCTGGAGACACCAGATAGGAGCGATCCCTGAAGCAGGCTACAGCTACCTGTCATGCGAGTGGAGTTCTATTTAAGTAGCAGACAGAGAGAGAAACTTGAACAGAGTCTACAGCAGCAAGTACCTCAGAGAATAGCACTAGAAAGGAGGCCTTACAACCCACCTGAATAAGGAGATTCCCAAACTGCTTTCAGGCTGACCGACTCCAGAACCATCTGTAACCAGTGCCCTGGATACTTTGCCTGCAGAACTGTGAGTAAAGCTTTGGAAACTGCATCTGACTGTGTCTTCTCAAGTTCTTCCTACTAGATAAAGCAAGGGAGACACAAAGCGCAATAGGGTCTTATCCGATAGTAAGTTAGCACTTTTTAAGTAGGAAGCTGCTCACCTGTTAATAGGTGGTTAAAGCACATGTAGGAGAGGCTGCCACAGATCCACAGGTCGGTCAACGACCCGACAATACAATACACTGCAGAAAAGATGTGGATTCCAGTCCACGCTACCAAATAATAGATTTCCAAGACGTAGTAGCAGTTAAGAAGTGGTTTAATCTACGTGTTTCAGGGTGAATACCACCCCTTCTTCAGGAAAATACCACATATAGAATTTGTTGAAATTTCATTGAATCATTCTTCCCTCCATCTATGAAATGTTCCCCTTGCCGTTGGCTACAAGACACCCCCAAAGCATAATTGATCTATCTCCATCCTTAATGGTTGGTGAGATATTCTTTTCATGAAATTCTGTGCTCTTTTTAATTCACACATACCTTTGATCTTTGAGGCCAAAGAGTTCTGTTTTAACCTTATCTATCCACATGACTTGATTCCAAAATGTACCTGACTTGTTTAGAAGTTATTTTGCATACTTTTGATGCTGAATTTTATGGTGAGGAAGCAGGAGAGGTTGGCGAGCAGAAGCACACGATAGTGGAGTTTAAACTGCAGCACACACGGGTGAGTCGCTCTTCTAAACAAAACCACTTTAAGACTAATGAATGGGCCTCCATGTGGGACATGTGTGCTGTGTTATGCCACTTCGAGTGCTCCACGAACATGGGCAGCGATAATGATGCAATCATCAGCGTTATTATCCCACTGCTATGCTCCCATGAAAAAACACTTCAGCAGGAAGAGCAGAAGGAAGATTAGTTCAGAGATATACAATGAAGAGCAAAAGGGTAACAATGTTTTGAACTTTTGATTTCAGGCACCAAATCTCACCATCCACTACTGCTTTGATTGTAAGACTACCATCATTCATCTTGTCTATCTCATACATAAATTTGACTTGCAAATATTTAGCATATGATTAGTTATGCAGATTCTTGTCGTATCACTGCATTGTTACTGTTTTGCTACTGGTGGTGGAAAAATATTTTTCTGCCTAAATACTACAGAATACAACCTGTTCTCATATTCCCTAATAGCTCAATGTATTATTAGGTTATTATTAGGTTAGGTTATTATTTGGCTACCCACAAAGAGCGAATGTGACAGCACCACCACCAGCGGTGTCACCTAGCATCTCTACACTATTCCATTGAAGCATTCAGCTGTACATCCAACAAATACTGGATCCCATATTCTACATGTGGCTTACAAGTGATTTCGAAAGGTCTAACAATATGTTTGGATCACGGGTACCACAGTACATGGTTCCCAGACGCCAGTACTTTTCCAGGGGGCCCATCCCTGCCCTGCCCGAACATTGTGCGGACAAAATCATGTGTGCACTACACAACGACAGCAGTGTAAAGGTCCATTTAACCACCGATACATGGATCAGTAAGCACAGGCAGGAATGTTATGTCTCTCTAACTGACCACTGGGTAAATGTTGTGTCCTACCACCACAGAGGATTGTTGGATATTTTTTGGATGTTTCCTTGTCCATGTTGCCTCCTCCTCCGGTCAGCGTAACACCTGCATTAGCAACTTCAGCACAGTCAAAGGTAAACTACAGCAGGTTGTTGTGAAACTCATGTGTTTGTTGCAAAAATCCCACACCATGCAGGAGCTGAGGATGGTGATCAGATTTGTGCTTGGTGCAGTTAAACCTCAAGCTCGTCCTGGTGGTGTGCGATAATGGGTGAAATCTTGTAGCAGCTCTGGCCTAGCAAGTTTGACACACATTCCATGAGTGGTACATGTGCTGAATTTGGTGGTGCAGTTTCCTTAAAAACTACACAGATATGTCAGAGCTGTTGCTGAAAGTGCAGGCCAATTGTGCGCGCTTACGGCCTTCTCACCCTGCTGCTGCCCACCTGTTTGCGTTGCAGCTTCGTTTCTGCCTTCCCTCTCTCTGTCTTTTATGCAACATACCCACAAGGTGGAACTCCACCTTACGCATGCTGGAGAGAATGCGAAAGGAGCAGCAGGCGATAATGGAGTTTGAGCTGCAGCACGCACGGGGAGTCACTCTTTGGAACAACAACTCTTCAATGAATAAGGATTGACTTCTGAAAAGCGTTTGCTCAATTTCCACATGTTTTATTCCCATGCACACTGCTGCGAGTTTTAAGAATTGCTAATAAAGACTTCTATTTTTAATGAAGACAATCATGCTGGATCTCTTTCCTTTTCTTATACAACACCACTTCTAGACCAACGAGTGGGCCTCTATGCGGCACGTGTGTGCTGTGTTGCGTTGCTTTGATTACTCCACGAGCATGAGACCGCTGATGACACCAGCATCACCTTTACTATCCTACTTCTATGCCTCCTAGAAAAACAAAGCCTCAGTTGATGATTGATAAGGTGATGGAGGAGGAGGAACAAGGACCATTCACACCATTATCAGGCCAGGCTTTCACACATATCTTTAAGCAAGGGTTACTGTACCAACAGTGGCCAGGTACACAAATGTCCAGCCTGGGGGACAGTTTTGGAGGAGGAGGAAGAGAAACAGCCATGTTCACAGTAGGGTGGCACTCAAATCAGATCACTTGCATCACTGGAGTGTGGCTGGGGCGATATAGAGGATACAGACGATACAAAGGACCCAACTGATACAACTCACAACGAGGACAGCTTGTCGTTGCCTCTGGGCAGCCTGGCACACATGAGGCAATACATGCTCCTCTGCCTGCGCAATTACAGCCGAGTTGCCTGTATTGTTGCAAGTGTTGATTACTGTGTGGCCACTCTACTGGATCCCCACACAACGTGCCATCCTTACTTCCGTCACTAGAGCATGATTGGAAAATGCGGGAATCCGAGCGCACACTGGTAGATGCACTACTGATTGCATCCTCACCTGTCGGGGACTCAATAGAAGCACAAGAGAGAGAAGGATGAAGCCTCCAGCATCACCTCGGAAGAGAGAGCTAGCATTCCAGAAATGTGGAAAACCTTATTCGGCACATTGCAACATCCAGCATCACCATTTGATACGCCCCATATTAGCAGGAGGCAGCATTTAGGTTATGCCTGTGTAGCAACTCACTCAAGAATAATAGGTTAGACATTAAAAAGAGTACAGGTGGACAATTACACATGTGTTAAGCTAGACAGACTGCAGCAGAAAACAAAACCAAAAGAACCAGAGAAAAGGTGTGTCTTCTATCGCTCTACAGAAAGAGAAGCAAACCACAAAACACAAGCTTAAGAGATCAAATTTATTAGCATGACAGTTTCAATAATCTGATGGAAGAGTATGTGCTCATACTTCTCCACATACTGAGTGATGGATTTGGCCCATTAACTTCTGGGTGTCCAAATTTGACAGATGGTCTGAGCTTGCCCTTTGCGCCTTGGAGGTGCTGGCGTACTGTCGGAACCTGTGTTTAGCCAACGTGGGCAAGCTCACATTCATTAAAATGAACCAGGCGTAGATCCCACAGGACTTTACCGTACCTTTTTTGGCATACTACTTGTATAGACAGAGCGCTACAGTAAAATTATTTTTTTGGCCCACAAATGGGAAAGAGACAGCTGCATAGTAGAATTATTTTTAGGCACACTACTCTTACAGACACAGCTGCAGAATGCACAAAGGCTTTTTGAAACAGTACGCCCACAGTCGGGTGCAGAGTACAAACAGATGTTTTTTAGCACAGTACTCCCACAGGCAGGTTTTCAGTGTACTCCCACAGGCAAGGGTGTAGCTTACCCACAGAGGCTTAACGGCACAATACTCCTACAGAAAGGGGTGCAGGGAACACAGAGGCTTAAAGTGACAGTAGTCCCACAGATATGGGTGTAGAGTACACACTGTTATGTTTCGGTAGCTGAGGAGAGCAGGCAAAAAGGCAATACACCAGAGCAGTTGGAATCTATGAGATTGCAGTACCCTGACTAACCACCACAACTAGAGGCAGCCGTGGAGCGTTCCTACGTTGGTCCTAGACGCCTCGTCACAGCCTGAGAAACTAACTACACCTAAAGACAGAAACAGGAAAGCTATCTGCCCCGGAGCAGAACCCCAAAGATAATAGAAAGCCCCCAAACATGTAATGGCGGTTAGACAAGAGGAAATACTGACACAGAAAGAAAATAGTATGAGCAAACGCTGGGGCCCAAACTATCTAAATAGAAAAGGATAGGAAGGGTACTTACTGCAATCCCAGAAAACCCTGAAAAGCAACAACTCTACTAATTTCAAAATCACCTGAGATCACACGACCTCTACCACCTAAATTAGTTCTCTGGTGTAACAAAATCAAAACAGCAGCCACTGAAAAAACTGGAAAAAGCAAAAGAACAAAACTCAGTGGCTGAACTAAACTGTGAGGGCAGAAGCCCCCGGAGCTGACCCTGAAGGCCCCCAAAGAAGTGCAGTACAAAATGCAAAAATATAGCACAAACACAAAAGAAGCAAAAGTCTTATCTGTAAGCAGGAGATGCAGACACGACACAGCAGGCTACAAGGGAAACTGGAATGAAGGATTCAGACCAGAACAATTGATCACCGGCAACCCTGATGGGAAAATGACTCCCTTATATAAGACCAGTCAGTAACACCTGATTCCCAGTCCTCACAATCTTCACTAGCACCGCTTGTAACCACCAGAGGGAGCCTCTGCTCAGAACTCATCTCAAACCCATTCACAACAGTACCCCCCCTTGAGGAGGGGTCACCGAACCCTCATTTGAGCAACCAGGTCGGTCAGGATGAGTTCTATGATATGCACGGATAAGTCTCCTAGCATGGATGTCCGAAGCAAACACCCAAGAATTGTCTTCCTGACCATAACCTCTCCATTTAACCAAATACTGGAGTTTCCGTCTAGAAAAACGAGAATCCAATATTTTCTCAACCACATACTCCAGATTGCCCTCAACCAAAACAGGGTCAGGAGGCACAGCAGCAGGAACCACTGGCTCAACAAACCTCTTCAACAAGGACTTGTGGAACACGTTATGGATCTTAAATGTCCCTGGAAGAAGCAAACGAAAAGAAACAGGATTAATAATCTCCATGATCTTATAAGGTCCAATGAACCTAGGCTTAAATTTAGGAGATGCTACTCTCATAGGAATATTCTTTGAGGACAACCAGACCAAGTCCCCCACTTTAAACCGAGGACCATCAGTCCTATGCCGGTTAGCAAACCGCTGGGCCTTCTCCTGAGAGAGGGACAACCTCTCCACTACCTGGTCCCAAATCTGTTGCATACGCTCCACAACAGAGTCAACACCTGGACAGACAGAAGCCTCCGTCTGTCCCGAAGAAAATCGAGGGTGAAACCCAGAATTACAGAAAAACGGAGACATCAAAGTGGCAGAGCTAGCCCTATTATTAAGAGCAAACTCAGCCAAAGGCAAAAAAGAGACCCAGTCATCCTGATCAGCAGACACAAAGCATCTTAGATAAGTCTCCAATGTCTGGTTTGTTCTCTCAGTTTGACCATTGGTCTGAGGATGAAATGCCGAGGAGAAAGACAATTGAACACCCAGTTTAGAACAAAAAGTCCTCCAAAATCTGGAAACAAACTGGACTCCTCTGTCAGACACAATGTTCTCAGGAATGCCGTGTAAACGAACCACGTGCTGAAGGAACAACGGCACCAATTCAGAGGAGGAAGGCAACTTAGGTAATGGCACAAGATGTATCATTTTGGAAAACCTATCACAAATTACCCAGATGGTGGTTATTCTCTGAGAAACAGGAAGATCGGAAATGAAATCCATAGAGATATGGGTCCATGGTCTCTTGGGCACAGGCAATGGCATCAACAAACCACTAGAGCGAGAGCAAGGCTTGGAGCGAGAGCAAGTCCCGCAGGACTGCACAAATTCCCTGACATCACGAGACAAGGTAGGCCACCAAAAGGACCGACTAACCAAGTCTCTGGTACCAAAAATTCCGGATGCCCAGCCAATGCGGAACAATGAATCTCAGACATCACACTCTTTTTCCATTGGTCCGGGACAAACAATTTTCCAACAGGGCAGCGCTCGGGCCTATCCTCCTGACACCCCTCCAGAGCAAGTCTCAAATTGGGCGAGATGGCGGAAAGAACTACACCCTCTTTCAAAATAACAGAAGGATCAGATAACTCAGGAGAGTCCGCAAGGAAACTCCTCGAGAGGGCATCCGCCTTAACATTCTTAGTGCCAGGAAGAAAGGAAACCACAAAATTAAAACGTGTGAAAACAAGGCCCACCTGGCCTGTCTAGGATTGAGTCGCTTGGCAGATTCCAGATAGACCAGATTGCTATGGTCCGTAAGGACCACCACCTGATGTTTGGCTCCCTCCAGCCAATGTCTCCACTCTTCAAAAGCCCACTTCATGGCCAACAACTCCCGATTACCCACGTCATAATTACGTTCAGTAGGAGAAAATTTTCGAGAGAAAAAGGCACAAGGGTTACTTTTAGAGGTCTCTGGATCTTTTTGGGACAAAACGGCACCTGCCCCAATTTCAGAGGCATCAACCTCCACCTGAAATGGCAGAGAAACATCAGGCTGCCGTAGAACAGGAGCAGAAGTGAATCTCTGCTTAAGTTCCTGAAATGCAGAGACTGCCTCAGGAGGCCAATTCACCACATCAGAACCCTTTCTGGTCAAATCAGTTAATGGTTTAACAATAACCGAGAAATTACCAATAAATTTACGATAAAAATTGGCAAAACCCAAAAATCTCTGAAGAGCCTTTAATGAAGTAGGTTGGACCCAATCACAGATGGCCTGAACCTTGACCGGGTCCATTTCAATAACAGATGGGGACAAAATGAATCCAGAAATGAGATCCTCTGTACGCCAAAAAGACACTTTGATCCCTTCACATACAGAGCATTCTCTCTCAAAATCTGGAATACAGTTCGAACATGTTTCACATGAGAGTCCCAGTCATTAGAAAAAATCAAGATATCATCCAAATAAACAATCAGAAATCTATCCACAAAATCCCTGAAAATGTCATTCATGAAGGACTGGAAGACGGAAGGGGCATTAGTGAGCCCAAAGGGCATCACTAGGTACTCAAAATGCCCTTCAGGGGTATTGAATGCCGTCTTCCATTCATCCCCGTGCTTAATGCGAATAAGGTTATACGCCCCCCTGAGGTCAAGCTTGGTAAACCAAGTAGCGTTTTTCACCCTGGAAAACAGGTCAGAAATCAAGGGTAACGGGTATTGATATTTCACAGTAATATTGTTCAAGAGACGATAATCAATACACGGCCTTAATGAACCATCTTTTTTGGCCACAAAGAAAAAACCGGCACCTAAGGGTGAAGAGGATGGTCTGATATGACCCTTCTCCAATGATTCCTTGATATAAGACCGCATAGCGTCATGTTCAGGTACAGACAAGTTAAAAAGGCGACCTTTAGGGAATTTACTACCCGGCACTAATTCAATAGCGCAGTCATAGCGTCTATGGGGAGGCAAGGATGCAGATTTACTTTTGCTAAACACATCAGAAAAATCAAACAAAAAGTCAGGAACATCCTGAGCCTGGGGGGAGGCAGAAAAAACAGGAGTGTTGGTATTAACACATTGGCAGCCCCAACTGGTTACAGACACAGATTTCCAATCCAAAACAGGATTATGAGACTGCAACCAAGGGAAACCCAGCACGATAATGTCATGCAGATTATATAGAACCAAAAATTTGCAGCACTCCTGGTGATCAGGTTCAACCCTCATTATCACCTGAGTAGAAAACTGGGGTTTATTCTCAGCCAAAGGGGTAGAATCGATCCCCAGTAGGGGAATAGACTTCTGTAGGGGTATCAAGGGAAACCCACAACGTTTAGCAAAATCATAATCCATCAGGTTAATAGCTGCTCCAGAATCAACGAAAGCCTGAGCAGAAAATGAGGACAGAGAGCATATCAGAGTGACAGTTAATAAAAACTTAGTCTGAACACTACCCAAGACAACTGAGCGTGCAAAACGTCTTCCCCGCTTAGGGCAGACTGAAATAGTATGAGAGGCATCACCACAGTAGAAACATAACCCATTGCGCTTTTGAAACTCATGACGCTGTGCCCCAGACACCGCTCTATCACACTGCATGGGTTCAGAAGCTGGTTCACAAGGCAACACCATTCCACGCATACTTCTCCGCTCACGCAAACGTCTGTCAATTTGAATCGCTAATGACATAGAATCATTGAGACCAGAGGGGACAGGGAATCCCACCATAACATCCTTTACATTATCTGACAGACCCTTCCGGAAAAGGGCCGCCAAAGCATCGTCATTCCATTTGGTCAGGACTGCCCACCTACGGAATCTCTGACAGTATAACTCAGCGTCATCAAGCCCTGATTTAATGCCAACAAGGTTTTTTCAGCTTGATCAGTGACATTAGGCTCATCGTACAATAACCCCAAAGCCTGAAAAAACGCATCAACATCACTCAAAACAGGATCCCCAGGTATCAGGGAAAAAGCCCAATCCTGAGGATCGCCGCGCAGGAGAGAGATGATAATTTGAACCTGCTGCGCTGCGTTTCCTGAGGACTTAGATTTTAAGGCAAAAAACAATTTACAATTATTTTTGAAATTCTGAAACTTAGCTCGATCCCCCAAAAACAAATCTGGCATGGGAATCCTAGGTTCCACAACAGGCAACCTAGCAAGATATGCAGCAATACTCTGAACCTCAGTGGCAAGCTGATCCACACGGCCAGACAACCGTGCAAACTCCATTGGGAGAAAAGATCCTCCCCAGCACCCAGAGATACAGAGGGAAAAAAAAAAAAAAAATGCAACAAACAGAAAAATATCTCTGACAACTCTGACAACCTTTTTTCTTTCACAATATTTTTCCCTTCTGTGAGTACCATACAATTTTCAATTTTTTAGGCCGGTGATACCGTTATGTTTCGGTAGCTGAGGAGAGCAGGCAAAAAGGCAATACACCAGAGCAGTTGGAATCTATGAGATTGCAGTACCCTGACTAACCACCACAACTAGAGGCAGCCGTGGAGCGTTCCTACGTTGGTCCTAGACGCCTCGTCACAGCCTGAGAAACTAACTACACCTAAAGACAGAAACAGGAAAGCTATCTGCCCCGGAGCAGAACCCCAAAGATAATAGAAAGCCCCCAAACATGTAATGGCGGTTAGACAAGAGGAAATACTGACACAGAAAGAAAATAGTATGAGCAAACGCTGGGGCCCAAACTATCTAAATAGAAAAGGATAGGAAGGGTACTTACTGCAATCCCAGAAAACCCTGAAAAGCACCAACTCTACTAATTTCAAAATCACCTGAGATCACACGACCTCTACCACCTAAATTAGTTCTCTGGTGTAACAAAATCAAAACAGCAGCCACTGAAAAAACTGGAAAAAGCAAAAGAACAAAACTCAGTGGCTGAACTAAACTGAGAGGGCAGAAGCCCCCGGAGCTGACCCTGAAGGCCCCCAAAGAAGTGCAGTACAAAATGCAAAAATATAGCACAAACACAAAAGAAGCAAAAGTCTTATCTGTAAGCAGGAGATGCAGACACGACACAGCAGGCTACAAGGGAAACTGGAATGAAGGATTCAGACCAGAACAATTGATCACCGGCAACCCTGATGGGAAAATGACTCCCTTATATAAGACCAGTCAGTAACACCTGATTCCCAGTCCTCACAATCTTCACTAGCACCGCTTGTAACCACCAGAGTGAGCCTCTGCTCAGAACTCATCTCAAACCCATTCACAACAACACACTGTGGCTTTTTAGCACAGTACTTCCATTGCAGAGAACACAGGCTTTTTTAGCAGTGTGTAGCCTATTTCTGTCCCTCACTCCAGCTTTGTCCTGTCCCTACCCTAATCTGAGCAGAATGACTGTGGCAGCACTTGTTATCCCTCATTTACACAGACTGGGTCATGTTGTGTGCTTTCCAATCACAGGAATGCCAATACTTGGCATGGCTGTGAAGGCTCAGGAAGTGCCAACAGCCTAAAAGCTTGTATATTGGCTTTGCAGCAGCATCCTGTTAAAAGTCCATTTTCGGATTCGGTACCAGTCACTAGGCATCCGGTACGAACCCTGCACTTTGCAGTTCATGTTATGATAATGATCTCACTACCGATCAGAGCCCGTGTTTGTCGTGCTGTCACGCTGATGACAGCGTGGCAAACAATGGATGTTCAGGCTCCCATTCATGTGAATGTGGTCAGGTTCGTGTTCAAGTACCATTCTGGTACCAGAACCAAACTTTTTTTTAACTATTCGGCCGAACCTGCCGGACCCGAGCACCCAAGGGTTCGCCCATCATTATTGATTTCTATACAATACTATCATCTCAAACAAGACAAAGAAGAAGTATATCACAAAAAAGGGTATTGAAAAAGATTGGCTCTTCTGAAATCAAAGCTGGGTATACAGTATACATGTCTTAAAAGGACTGGCCACTTTATCTTCATTTTGACAATTGTAATGGGCACACTTACCAAATACAAAAGAATTACAGGTTTTCTTCCATTGTAAAGCACCGCCAACTTTGTGAAGCCTTAGCCTCATCCAATTGAAAACACTTTGAATCAGAAAGCTGATTTTTATTGGAGGAGGTAGAGGGACAGGTCTCGTCACATGCTCCTCCATCAACCGCCATTATGAATAGAGGAGAGCTGTGCAGTCTTTGAGGAAGGTTGCACTAACAAGTCCAAGAGGAAAAACAATAATACTTATATAATGCCATAAAATCATGTCCACAAGACATTTGTTAAAATAAACAAAAAGTAGCCAGCCCCTTTAAAGCCCATCTGCCATAAAAGAAGACACCAATAGTGTAAATAGCACATGGTAGAGCCTGTTACAGATTTTCTGTAGGCCAAGGAAGTTAATGTTATGTCTCTGATTAAATGGTATATTTCTGGGAACTATTTTTTAATTGACTGCAGGACATACTACCAAGTTCTTAGAATTTTATACTTTTTGACCAAGATATAATAACTTACTTTAAGTTACCGGTATTTACTAGAGATGAGCAGATCTTCCAAAATTCAAATTCATCAAATAGCGTGGATTTCACAGGGAAATTTCATTTGTAGCAATGTTACTCTCCCCAATCTCAACATTATGGTCTTTCTAGACACCAGTGCATAATAAAGGTATGATGTAAAAAAAAAAATAATACTCACCTAAATGCTTACTATCCTGAAATCCTCACAACCCGCCATCCGATCCTCTGTGTCTTTTCTTTTCCTATTCTTCAAATCGCACACCTTTTGGCCACTTCACACCAAGCCAGCTCTTTCAGCTCGTCTCGGACTCTGGTGTCAGTGTGCAATGTGTGTCGTACCATCATGATGTCATGATCGGCGCACAGTAATGTCTACGTCCAAGTCATGACAGTATACCTGATCTGGAGCAAAAAGGCCATAGAGCGAGTTGCAAAAAATATGTCACGCTCTCACGTGGATCATGGACCCACAGTACCACTGACGAAACTCACCAGGGAGGGGCGTGACTTAGCGACCACCTGGTTTTTCACTAGAGCTCCTGATAGTGAAGTTAGACTTGAACCAAAGGGAGTCACAAGGCATCACTCCCAGGGCAGTGTCAGGTACCCAGCTGCTGACCATAAGGGAGTCCGGACAGGAACAGGTTAACAGGACAAATGGAGGCTGTACAGCAGATAGACAGAATGGATACAGGAATAAGTGTAATGGTTGTTGGATGGTTCGTTGGATGCAGTGAACAGCAGGAGGCAGAGAAGGGGCTTAACAGGGATTTACTTAGAAAATAGTTAAATACGAATTCAAAGAAAACCTCCACGCAGGAAGGTGATTAAGCAAAAGATGAATTACACAATAACCATAACAAGAAGGGGAAAAGTGAAGGTAAAGACTTATCGATTGGAGTTCTGGTTGGGGAGTGGCTGGAACAGCTCCCGACAGCATCGCAATCCGTGAACAAAGTCTCTGGCTCTGCTGTGTAGAAATGAGATGCACTGTCTCCTGACAGTGCCGAAGTATCCGGGTCCGTTGGTCCTGAGTCCGTTTATCTTGGGTCCGTTGGAGCGTGGGTAAAGATCCTTCTGCGGGTTCCTCAAGGAGAATGCGGTACACCGAGAGCACAATGCCGTACAGGCCGCAGGTGTGACAAGGCCTCGCACGGAATCACAAAGTTCAGGAGAAGACGGTACGTCTGCTGCACTGCATGTTCTGGGTCTGGGTCTTGGAGGACACTTGGTAAAGGGTATATGAGTCAGACAGTCTCTATTGGGCTGACGTTAGTGGCGGTAGTTGAAGAGAGGGAGTCAACCTTCTTCCTGCTCTGCAGTCACCTTCCCGCCAAGTCTCTCCCTTTCCTGAGCTCAGCTCCTCTTATGTCCACCACACCCCCTTCTGTCAGGTGCTCAGGCTTTCCCCACACAGTCATCCCCCTGCAACAATGATGACGGCCCCGATGGTTCTGACCTCAGAGCGTTCCTCGAACTGGCAGCACTGCTCCTGTTCATCTCCTTATACAGGCATAGATAGGATAGGTTCACGAGCACAGGATGGACTCGGGTGCAAGTTCAGAGGTGCTGGTTCAGACTGGATATGTGAGGGTAGCAGTACAGGTGCAGACTAGGTGGATCAGGATCAGGGCTTGGCATAAACAGGAAGGGTTCAGGAACAGGTACAGCAGAACGGATATAACCAAGTTCCGACAGGATGGATGGGAACAGACTCAGGAAGAACTAGGCCACTAGCAGGAGAGGCACAGTATCGCAGGTGCAGACAGACAAGGAACCGAAGAAGGGAACAAACATGGAACCGCAGGAACGGGCAGACATGGAGCCGTAGGTGCGGACAGGTTCAGACTTTAGGCCTCGGCCAGACAGGCCCAGGGAAAGTAGATTCAAACAGAACAAGATCAGATACAAAGTGCAGGTTCAGAGTACAGGGCCAGGAAAGATAGGCCCAGGATGGTGTTTGATTACAGACAAGAGCTTACAACGGACTTAGCAGCTTCAAGACAAGCTAGGCACTAAAGTCCTATATGGGAGGGTGCCTTGAATACCAGATGCCTTCCAGCTATTGGCAAGGAACATTTCAGGAGTGCGCACGTAAAACCTTTAAGAAACAAGAAACACGCGAGCACTAGGCACGTTGCTCGGAGCCGTATGAGGTGTACGCAAGCACGAGGACCAGGTAGCTGTGAAGGATACCTGCAACAGCAGTGAAGCTGGGATTGTCAGCATCTAGGCGTACCTGCCGGGGAGAGGAGGAGGCATGCAAGGACGATGGCATTACAAAATCCTTATTCTGGGGAATACAAATTTTTGTGATATTTGAGAAGAATTTAATTCTATCTATAAATTACTTATCTCTAGTATTTACAAACTGTTAAGCTTGGCCATTGTCATGTGAAATAATATAATGGTTGTTATATTTTACATTCTCATATCTTGCTTACATTTGTTAGATGAAATTTAAAAAAAAGAGCAAACTTTTAATTCTGTATTGCACGCAATTTATGCTTGATTACTGTACATAATCATTTTTAAGTACGCATAATACTAGCCTTACTTGTGGGGTGCTGTCTTCTCAATCCTCAGCATTTATACAGCTTCCACTCCATATGGTGCACTTATAAAGCTTTCCCATTTGAACACATGCTGGATGCTTGGGACATGTTCATAATTTCAATACATACATGTTTGGAGGCTAAACACAGATGCCAAATTGCTTGCTCGTCATGTTTAAATGACTGTGGAATAACAAAACACAGTCTACAGCAGGGCCGAGATGTAAATGCATTCCCTACAAAGTCATCACTGATGTTAGGCGGTGAAGCAGGAACTCGAAACAGAGTCATTAATCAAATTTATACAAGCTTTAAATGTTAAATATGCATATGCGAAATTCATAGCACGCTCAATTTAAAAAAAATGGTACTCTACCAATAACTATTGGTACGCATATGGGAAAAGAACAACAATGCCTATGAAATCAGTAGGGTGTGGAAGGACAATTATTTCTTAAGGGTATCCAGAGCTGAGAACAATTGTTCTGAAATTAGATTTGTCATAAAAAATATTGAAGCCCCTAATAATATTTCTATACTCTACTGCAATCTGTGTAATCCTGTTTTGAAGGTTTGTCTTCAGATCTAGCCAGTAACAGACTTCTGTATTATACAGTACACAAGCAATAACAGCTTATGGTTTTGACAAATCAAACAAATAAGTGGACCCTGTCCATCGTATGACTATAAGCTGACTTGCGTAACTAGATTTTCTGGCGGATGTTCACTAGCATATTGCACAGATGTCAACATTCATGATTCCATTTCAGTTTGATTCTGGAGCTCTGGGCCAAACATGTCATTGTCACAGAGTACACATGATTCCACAGAGAGACAATGAAGACTACTGCTAGAACTAATGACTTATTTCAAAGAAAGAAAGCCTTGAGATGACTGAGACCTGACAAGTGCAGGATTATTTTTGGTCATCAACTAGGTAGATTGGAAGACAAATAAGAATGATATACATTGACATGTATTGGTTTAAATTACATGTCCGACTATCTGGCATCAAAACTAATATCATGGAAAGTACCAGGTTCAAAAACAAAGAAAAAAAAGGAAGGGAAATGGAGCTTCTAATAAAAACATTGTAAAATAAAAGAAATTGAGTCTAGGAGAGAAATTGTGGGTCTAACATGGAATTAGAAAGCAATTACATTTTCAATAGCTAAAGTAGGAAAAATGTAACAAGTATATCATACCATGAGTCTAAAGACATGCTGTTAGGAGCAAGGGTCAAAATTATGGTCAGCTTAAAGATAGCTTTAAATTGATTGTGGTAATAAAGTGCAAAACTTCCCAGCAACGCTAATGGAGGTGTTATAAGAAGTGTAGAAGGAAAAAACTATAATGCATTTAAGTGTATTCTCCTTATTGTAGCATGTGCAATGCATTACAACATGGGTATGATCAGCTTAAAGCACAGAACATATAACACCCTTTCCATATGGTCATGAAAAATGAAAGGTCCCTAGAGGAGAATTTATGGATTAACTAGTACTGTAACTTCCATTGTCAATGAAACAACTTTGTTACAGCAGAAAGATCTATTACGAGCTCCTTTTCCACAATGATCTTTTCTCATATCAGCTAATGTCATTGAAAATGTTTATATTCCAAGGGAAATGTCTTCAGATAATCAAATACATGAAGAATATATGCAAATTTATTTTTTCAATGTATTACTTTAGTCATATACGAAAATAGAGTGGTAATTTGTGGAACTATAGGTACTCCGGGTGACCAGACTTGTAGAACTCTGGGCTCCAGTGATTCCCATAAATAAAAAACATATTTTTAATGTAAGATATATGCTTTCCATGGCTTTACCCCTTCTGCAAGTAACGAAGACAAGTATAATGGAATGGTACTACAGATAAGTGTCATCCTTGAGTTTGTGTTCTGTGGTCGTCTTCTCTGGGTGTTTGAGTTCTGCTTTTCTGACTGCAGTTTGTCTAGCTTAATACAGGTGTTTTGATTTGTGTGCCTATCACCTTTTAGGTGAAGCTTTATATTCTGTCTACCTATTTTCCCGAGTGAGTTGCTACACAGGCATAGCAATACTAGGAACTCTTAAGGATATTCAAGGTGAGCAGCCGTCTAGTGGGGCGGCATTACATTATCATAGGGTGCCAACCTCTGCAGCCAGGTAGGGACAGACCAGGGTCTGGCTTTTACCAGTCTGAACAGGGATCTTTCATGGTTAGGTATTAGTCTACCTGGGTTATATGTTACCCTTGTGCATGTGCTTGTGCAGTCATAACAAAAGTATAAAAAAAGCTAAGAAAGGCAAGAAAAACAGGAAATGTTCTTGACCGTCAGTAATTCTTAGTTTATCTGGATGACATCCTAATCTTCTCCAGATACCGAAACTCACACCGTTTTCATGCCGACACCATTCTGACGAGATTTCAACAAATAATTTTCATGCCAAGCTATAAAGATGCCTTTTTGAGTGTCATAAACTGCCATTTCTTGGGTATTTCATCCTGATGGAAATTTGTGTATGGATCTAGAGAAAGTCTCTGATATTTTGAAATTGTCAGAACCTGTTGATATTAAAGATTTTAAAAAATGTTGCTAATTACAGGAGTTCAATAAAAATTACTCTCAAGTTGCAGCTTCTCCTACGGCCCACACTTGGAAGGCTGCTAATTTTGCTGTTCAAGCCTTCCAGGAACTCAAATCTTGTGTTTCCAACACTCCAATTCTATACTATCCTGATGTTAACAGGCTACTCTTTCTTAAAATAGACGCCTCTGCTATTGATGTAGGAGCAATTCTCTGGACAACCCCTGCTTAATCAATTCAGGAATCCAATTAAAGTAAAACTAAAGGATACTCAACTCCGTATTGATGCCATTCCTATAATGTAGCTGCCACTATGCTCCTCAGGTGACATGACACTGTTGTGTCACATGTCCACTGCAACCAGTGGCTGCTGTTTGACTACTCAAGAAAACATATAAACTGGGGTGCAGAATAATGTCGGCATGTTTTCTTGACTGATTAATCAAAATTTGAAAACATTTGACTGCAAAAAAAAGGTGTTGTAGTTGGGGATTTGGTCCAAATTAATGGTTTCCTCAATGATATGAAATACAAGCAGCTACTTACCCATCATGCAATACAATTCAGAGAGGCAGCTAATTAGATCTGAGTTTATTTTACAGTAGGACAATGACCTTAAAAATACAGACATTGTCATTAGGGACTATCTTCAGGGTAAAGAAGAACAAGTACAAGATGGAAGTAATGATATGGCCTAAACAGAGCTCTGATCTAAATACAGTTGGGAAAAAAAGTATTTAGTCAGCCACCAATTGTGCAAGTTCTCCCACTTAAAAGATGAGAGAGGCCTGTAATTGACTTCATAGGTAAGACCACAACTATGAACGTCAAAATGAGAAAACAAATCCAGAAAATCACCTTGTCTGATTTGGCAAGATTTATTTTGCAAATTATGGTGGAAAATAAGTATTTGGTTACCTAAAAACATGCAAAATTTCTGGCTCTCACAGACCTGTAACTTCTTCTTTAAGAGGCTCCTCTGTCCTCCACTCATTACCTGTAGTAATGGCACCTGTTTGAACTTATCAGTATAAAAGACACCTGTTCACAACCTCAAACAGTCACACTCCAGACTCCACTATGGTGAAGACCAAAGAGCTGTCAAAGGACACCAGAAACAAAATTGTAGCCCTGCACCAGGCTGGGAAGACTAAATCTGCAATAGGCAAGCAGCTTGGTGTGATGAAATCAACTGTGGGAGCAATAATAACAAAATGGAAGACATACAAGAAGACTGATCTCCCTCAGTCAGGGACTCCACGCAAGATCTCACCCCATGTGGTCAAAATGATCACAAAACGGTGAGCAAAATCCCAGAACCACACGGGGGGACCTAGTGAATGACCTTCATAAAGCTGGGATCACTGTAACAAAGGCTACCATCAGTAACACACTACGCCGCCAGGGACTCAGATCCTGCAGTGCCAGACGTGTCCCCATGCTTAAGCCAGTACATGTCTGGGCCCGTCTGAAGTTTGCTAGAGAGCATTTGGATTATCCAGAAGAGTATTGGAAGAATGTCATATGGTCTGATGAAACCAAAGTAGAACTGTTTGGGAAAAACAAAACTCGTTGTGTTTGGAGGAGACAGAATGCTGAATTGCATCCAAAGAACACCTTACCTACTGTGAAGCATGGGGGTGGCAACATCATGCTTTGGGGCTGCTTCTCTGCAAAGGGACCAGAACGATGATACGTATACATGAAAGAATGAATGGGGGCCATATATCATGAGATTTTGAGTGCAAACCTCCTTCAATCAGCAAGGGCATTGAATGGAGGGGTTTTTTTCAGCATGATAATGATCCCAAGCACACTGCCAGGGCAACGAAGGTGTGGCTTCGTAAGAAGCATGTGAAAGTCCTGGAGTGGCCTAGCGGTCTCTAGATCTCAACCCCATAGAAAACCTTTGGAGGGATTTGAAAGTCCGTGTTGCCCAGCACAGGCCCCAAACATCATGGCTCTAGAGAGATCTGCATGGAGGAATGAGCCAACATACCACCAAACAGTGTGTGGCAACCTTGTGAAGACTTATAGAAAACATTTGACCTCTATCATTGCCAACAAAGGATATATAACAAAATATTGAGATGAACTTTTGTTAATGATCAAACACTTATTTTCCACCATAATTTGCAAAATAAATCTTGCCAAATCAGACAAGGTGATTTTCTGGATTTGTTTTCTCATTTTGACTCTCGTAGTTGTGGTCTACCTATGATGTCAATTACAGGCCTCTCTCATCTTTTTAAGTGGAGAACTTGCACAATTGGTGGCTGACTAAATACTTTTTTTCCCCACTGTATCATTGAGTCTGTCTGGGATTAATGAAGAGACAGAAGAATTTGCCCAAGCCTAATCCACAGAAGATCTGTGATTAGTTATCCAAGATGTTTGTTTGAAACAAACTCCTTGCTGAGTTTGTGTGTACAAGTATCTAAAAGAATTGATCCCTTGATGTCATTTTGAAGGCAAAGATGGTCACACCAATATAGATTTTTATTTAGATTTTGCATCTGTTCCTGGAAATTTGAGAATATTAAGTTAAGCACCCTTCGGATGCTAGATTCTACATTTAAAAGTTCATTGAAATTCCTTCTCTGATGTGTGGCTTTTACATTTTAGGGGGTTTTAAGGGGAGGTAGTTAATACAAGACTTTGAAGAATAGGGGGGGAGTATATTGTTATGGCAGAAACCTTCTGTTACCTGTTTATGTTGGTTGCCAATAACAGGAACTCAAATACCTACCAGATTATTTGCTCTATCACAACTTTTAGAATACATGCACCTAAAAGAGAAATAAATATACATATTGCAAAAGTATGTGGTATGAACTAAACTGAGTCTACGCAGTCAAAGGTTGTCTAGCCCACCTTAACTGAGATTCACCACTTCTCAACAGCCCTCTCTACTCCATATACTCATAAGACAGCTAAATTTTATTTATTTTGATAGAGCCCTTGGTACAGGTTATGTAACCATATACTATATAATAATATACAATATATTATCTATCTTTTGAATAGCTCATGAATGTGAATTGTGGGTTCCCCAGGAGTCAAGTGATTGGGAGTTCAGATATAAATGTAGATTGAGAAGATAGAAATAAATGTGGCACTCTTACTAGTAATATATAGTGAACTACACGCTGCATGGCTTTTTTGCTTGACCACAGGGGCCCCAGAAGTTAGAAATCTATGATCATACATGGTTTTCCGATGGTTTATCAAAAAAGCCTTTAAGACTCTGTATAGTGTTCTAGATTAAAAATGCAAGAATACTGGGTAAAAATGTATATACTTTTATAAATATATTTCAAATTTCATTGTAAACTAAAGTATAAGACAGCAATGACTGGTTTTAAGTTGCAATAATGTGACTTGAAAAGGCAGAGATAAATCCATAGAATGTAATTCTATATCTCTGTGCATTGAGTTGAGTTAAGCTAATTTAAGATGCAGTGGCCATTTCATGAGTTGGTCACATCGTGTAGATTTTGTGAAGTAACCTATTTAATGCTAATCTTAGATATTGATACTGTGTGCACCTCCAGTATACAGAATTAATGGAGTGGGTGTAAAGTGGATATTGTATTTCTCTGTGTTGTGCCATGCTTTGCTCTGGTTGTTTTACTTATTGGACTAAATAACTTTCTGATAATTTGTTTGACAATGTGATGTATACTCTAAAAAACTTGCATGGAAAAACTTTCTGCCCATTTTGTTTTTTTACCAATTCAGCAGTAGTATTTCCTGCCGATGGTAAATAGCTTCCATGTTTCACCTTATATGCGCCATTTAGCAGAGGATGAGCTTCACATTCTTTTGATTGAACCAAAGACAGAAACATAATGATTAAAAAACCTGCAGTAAATAAATAAATAAATAGTATTGTGCATGAAAATAATTATACGGTACTTTGTTAACATGTTTTTTGATAAAAAAAAAAATGTGAAAGCCATCCCGCCTCGTCACAGAGGCAGTTATTGGGACAGTCGTAACTCTAATATTAAAAACCTTACCAAGTGTCACGTGCATGTGAATAAGTGTGAGAAGGCGGGGTCCAGTTAGTGGACACACAACCATGGGAGACCACATCAATATATTTCCCAGTCAAAGGAAAGGCAGACCCACATTTTTATATGCACATAATCCAAAATTGTTTGAAATATATCTGCCCAATGTACGTTTTAAAATGCTTTGAAAATCAGGGAAAGGAAATTCCAGTAATAGCTGGAAATCATAAGAACATTTTTAAAGGATAACTAAAATCTTTTAAAAAAAAAAAAAAAAATCAGTTTTGTTAAAAAAAAAAAAAAAAAGCGTTTTTAAATTCCTTTCCCAAATTTTTTTTACCCGCCCTGCTTTTTTAAAAAAATGTCTGTAGGCATTTTTGTCAGCGCAAAAGGGGGGGGTTTGGGGTTTAAACCGAGTTGGGGCATTTTGCATAACACAACATTTAGTTAAACATGCAATGGTTCAGTCAAGGGGGAAGGAAGTTAAAAAATTTCCCCCAAAACCCAGAGCCACTGTACTGGGGCAAAACTGCCACTTAAAAATTTACGGGTTTGGGGGCCCATAAGATCCCGACAGAATGAGGGGAATAAAATGGTCCAACAGGGACTAGGCACCTGAAAAAAAGGGGTTTTAAAGTTTTTTGGTTTGGGGGCCCTGCGCCCGAGTCGGGCTTCCCTTTGGGGGGGGGCGTCCAAATGATCTTCACCCTGGCCTTCACTGACCCTTGATGGAGGGGGGGCTTGAGCTGCAGGAAAGCTATTAGGTACAATTTCCCGGGGGTTCTGGTGCGCAGCACCCTAACCCCAGGGGGCAAAAATTTTCAGGTACAGAGTTGGAGTTTTGGGCAGGCAGAGACGGGAAATTTTGGCAGAGAGGGTTTATGTTTTGGTTCGATGGAGTTGGTGGGACAGGCAGGTTAGGGTAAAAATACTGGTTCAGACAGGGTGGGGTTTAAAAGGTGGGTTCAGAATCACGATAGGGGTTTTTTCGGGGGGGGCCCCGGGGTTTAAAAAGGACGGGTTCAGGACCGGTGGGGGTTCAGGCAGGATGGTTGGCTTAGACGTTGGATTCAGTTTCATAAATTTTTTTTGTGAAGCACAAAAAGGGAGGGGATTCGGAACGGGGGAACAGGACAAATTTAAGTAGTAATACCGACTAATAGACAAAAAAGTTTTTCGGGCACCCCCCTACGGGGGGGTTTGAATTTAAAATTTTACAGGGAGCCTTTTGTTAAGGCTGGGGCACTTTGCGGGTGCGCTTTTTTCCCCCTTTAAAAAAAGCGGGGAGCGCACGTGAGTCCTGGGGGCATTGTGGGAAATTTACCTGCCTGTGAGGCCTGGTTTTATGGGTTGAAAACCAGGATAGGCGGGGGGGGGAATCTGCCCTGCCTGGGACTGTTCGATCCCTCGAGGGAAAGCAGGCGCCCTTTTCTTTGCGAATGCCCCCCGACCCCCCTTTAGTCTAGATTCAGCAAACCCCCTGAAGGTGGGGGAAGGGATCCCTGAAAGATCTGGGACTGGGAGAAAAAAAACTGGTCCCCTGTAGGGGGAAAAATGGGGGAAAAGTGCAAAAACAAAAGGAAAAAAAAAAAAACAAAGCAAAAGCGAACTAGATTTTCCCGAAGCAAAAAGTATTTCACAAGTGTTAAGGCTCCTAGCCAGATCAAGGGATTAACATGATGTCCAGAAGGATGGGGGGCAGGTGCAGGGGAAAAAAGGGGATAAAAAAACTTGACCAATGACTTAAACCAAAGGGGGAAAAAAACCCCGCGCCGAAACCAAAACAAGATGGCAGATGGGAAAAAAGAATTGATTTTAACCGGGAAAAACCCAAAACGGGAAAAATTCAGGGCCGCGGTGGGGGAGAAGTCAGTGCCCCCCCGGGGGGGTAAAAACCATGCAGGGATGCCCGCTTTTCAAAAATCGATACCTCCCCCCTTTTGCTTTTTAATCTTAAAAAACAATGCCGGCGAAATGCGTGCAGATTTTGTTGCTGTTTTTAAAAGGGGGTATCCACCTTCATTTTTTTTTTACAGGAGCCATCATTTGGGATTAGATTTAAAAAAAATTTAAAAAAATTCCCAATTCCCTTTAGCATTAAAATTTTTGTTTTGATCAGGGGGCCCCCCGCCCAGTAGGCCCGGCATGGAAATTTTTTCAGCATTAGAGGGGTGCAGGGGATAAAAAAATGTGCGACGGATACGTTTTTCGCGAATCCACATTGGACCCCCCAAAAAAAAAAGGATCAGTCGCTCAGTTTTTCACAATCTGAAAAAGGGTCCGTCAACCGTTAAAAAAGGTTGTAATGGGGAAAAAAAATTTATGTGGGGAAAAAAGGGGTTTAATTTGCAAATAAAAATTTAAAAAAAAAGGGGGTGGAGACTAGTTGCTTGAATTTTTTTAATACACGACAGACAAAAAGATTTTTTTTTTGTTTTTTATTTTTAGTTAGAAAGAGAAAGAAAAGCAAAAACATGGAAAAAAATTTGAAAAAAAAGCAGTGAAAAAATTAAAACCCCCCCCTTTTGGGGTGAGGTAAGAGGGAAATTTTCGGAATTTTCCCAAGAATTTTCTTTGCCTTGTTTTTTATTCATCATGTCACTTTTCCCCCCCCTCTTTATACAGCAAAAAAGGGGTGAAACCCGGGAAAAAAATCACTGTGTGGCAGTCTTCTTATTTTTAGGGAAGAGTGAATTTTTCTTTTTGAGAATGGCGGTTAGGGACAGGTTTGGGGAAGGGTTGGCTTTTAAATGGGGGAACAAAGCGAAGCTAAAAAACCCAAACCATGTGCAACTGATTTGTAGTCTACTTCCCTTTCCCCTTTTTTTCTAATTTTTGATAACTTAGAAATGTCAAAAAAAAGGGGAAAAAAAGACCAAAAAAAAGAAGTACAAAATTTTTAACCCCCAAAAATTTCGAGGTTTTTTTGTGAGTTCTGTGGAAAAAAATACGCGAGCTTTTGGAAGCTGTAGACAAAAATTGTGTATTTTTGAAGAGTCATTGTAAATATTGTCATAAATGTATTATCATTTATAATGGCTTTATGGAGATTTAAAGGGATGACCCTGATCACAAACTGAAAAAAAAACCATGTCTAGCCTAACTTGAAATCACAGGATTAATGGTTTGTTTGAAAGGAAAAATTTTTTATCTTTTTACCCCCCTTTTGCAGTAAACAGAGTTTGTTTTTTAGTCAGGTACAGTGTTTCATTTTTCCCGGGGGCCCCAAAAAAAAAAATTTTCGAAATAGTATTCTTGAAGAGTAAAACACATGATTGTATAAAATTTTTTTAAAAGGGCTGTGACTTGGCTTCAGATCTTGGGAAAAAGGGTTCCCCCCAAACATGTGTGAATGGATTTTTGTATGTAGTGTATCCCCCTCCATTTACTTTTGACAAGGATGAGCGAACCTTTCAAGGTTCGGTTCGGGGTTTTTTGGGCGTCCCGATGTTCTCCAAAGGTTCGGCGATAATCCCAAAAAAACCCCCGACTTTTTTAGGAGGCAAAATCAAGCGATAGACAACACCTTCAGGGGAGTCACCAACGGGCAAGCAGTAAAATTGTGAGACCTAGGGAAAAAAAGGAAAACAGTTGAACCCTTCAATTGAAACTAAAATAAGTAATTAAAAAAAAAAAACATGGGGGTTTCCCCGCTTTTATTAAAGCACCAAAATTTGGCATTTTTCGCTCTTCCCCCTTGCTTTGGGGTGGAAAATGGGCTTATATTTTTGGGGTTAATGTCCCTTTGTATTGTTTTGGGGCATAAGCCCCTGTTATTAAAAAGGAGAGG
>JARQOD010000002.1:565087386-565222427 GCA_033576555.1 Oophaga sylvatica | reverse complement strand
CATAAACGCACCCACACTTTCCTCCCAAATTTGGCGGAAAAAAAGTGCGTCTTCTGGTCCAAAAATATGGTAAGTCTTGTCTTTAAGAATGGTGTGTGGATTCAGGGACAACGTCTGTATATACCTGAAACAGTCAGATTGAGAGTATTGCAACTCATCCACGATTCCAAGATAGCCGGCATAGGGGAATTCTAAAGACACAAGAATTTCTTTCTCATTTCTTTTGGTGGCCCACTTACAGGAAAGATGTTTTAAACTATTTCACTTCATGTGAAGTCTGTGCAAGATGCAAAACACCTCGCTCCTCACCAACTGGTCTGTTGCAACCTCTTCCCACCCCGTCCCGCCCGTGGGATCCATTTCTATGGACTTCATTGTGGATTACCAACCTCTCAAGGGAAGAACACCATTCTAGTGGTGGTTGACCGTCTAACAAAGGCAGCTCATTTTATCCCTTGTGTCGGCTTACCCACTGCAAAACAGACATCAGACTTGATGATTAAGAATGTGTTTCGCTTACATGGAGTACCGGATGAGGTCATTTCGGATCGAGGGGTGCAATTCACTTCAAGGTTTTGGCAAAATTTCTGTGCAGCATTGGACATTAAAGTAAACCTTTCTTCTGCTTTTCATCCCCAGACTAATGGACAGACAGAACAAACCAATCAGACCCTGGAGCAGTATCTCCGCTGTTTTATCTGCCACCTACAGGATGATTGGGTGGATCTACTTCCACTGGCTGAGTTCTCTTATAACAACTCTCAGAGCGCCTCCACTAAGCAGTCTCCTTTTTACTCCAATCTAGGTTATCATCCTAACATTCTTCCTCGATTTCCCATAGATACGCCCTTGCCGGCAGTGGCTGAAAGAATCACTTCTTTACAAAAGAATATGGATCTTCTAAAGGAAAATCTAGAATTGGCTCAGGAAAGGTAGAAGAAAGCAGCAGATAAATTTCGTAAACCTGCACCAGCTTTCAAGGTAGGAGATTTGGTCTGGCTGTCAACCAGAAATCTTAAAGTAAAGATTCCATCGTCTAAATTGGGACATAAGTACATTGGAACTTATAAGATCAGTAAGATTATAAGTGCTGTTGCTTGTCGTCTTCAACTGCCCAGAACTATGAGAATCCACCCTGTCTTTCATGTATCCCTACTAAAGGCTGCAACACCCAATATGTTTCCTGGACGTTCTTCTCCTTGCCCTGACCCAGTGCTGGTCGATGGTCAGGAAGAATTTATGGTGGAAAGGATTCTAGATTCCAGGTTGTACAGAAATCAGTTGCAATATTTGATTAAATGGCAGGGCCAACCTCATGGGAACCAGTCAATAATGTAAATGCTCCTCGCCTGCTCCGCCATTTTTCATCAGAGGTACCCTGACAAGCCTGGTCTGAGGTCATCCGGAGGTTGTCCCTAAGGGGGGAGTAATGTAAGGTTCTTTGTCTCTGTTGACATGTTCCTTGAAACTCAATTTTCCGTCGGCCATTTTGCTTTCTGTCTTTCTGCAGCTCTTGCCCTCAGTTAATATGGAGTTTCCAGTTTTCATGTTCCCGCCCTGATTCTTCCCTCTTGCTTCTTAAGCAGCCTCAGCTGAACAATCAGTGCTCCTGAATCAAGCCTCAGTCAGTCTGTGACCTGACTTCTGGAAACCTTGGACTTGTACTCCAGCTATTCCCTACTGAGGAACCTTGGAACACTTTTGGACTCTGGAAACCTGCTGTTTGGTGAATCCATGTTTGCAGAGGAATTACGGTACAGAGAAGAGATCCTGAACCTGCTTTGGAGATTTATTGTAGTGCTTGAAGTTACTCTGGCCTGCTGTGTCTCCTGTCTCTATTCCTGCAAACTGTGTGAACTTTTCAGCATGCTTGTATGAAGTAATACAAGTCATTTCATTTCAACCTATGTCTCCTGTGTTTTCCTCGCACCCAAGCACAAGACGCTATAGGAACTGTACACTATACATGTGAGTCGCACTAAGTACCAGGGCTATGGGGTACTCGGCACCGAGCCCATGAAAGTCTATGGGGTTTGTCACTGGCAGCAGGACTCGGTCCGTGGCCCTGGGCGCTCATACAATGGGGGATATTTACAGGGGAATTGTAGATTAGATAGTTCGTGACGCCACCTGTGGTATCTGATCAATTGGACCAGCGCTGCTATATGGATCTTCACAGGGATGTTATGGGGCAGCTGGATGGTAGGTCTCCCACAGGTGAGACCGGTCCCTGGAAGTCTATGGTGGTGCAGAGTGTAGGTAATAAAGCAGTCTCACACAAGGCAATCTCTTTCCATACCTTTACTTGCAGATGTTTCAGGCAGGTCCCGGGGAGCTGGTCGGGGTGGAGAATGCACATTCGGGATAACCGCTGAGCAGGTTAGAGGCCTCCTTTACTTCATATGTATGTGAGTCCAAACTTGCATGAAGCGAAGTTAACTCTGTAATTTCCAGCTTGTTTCAATAGCTGCAACGCCCGGCTGACATTGTGGTAGAGCCTTCTATGTCTCTGGTTATCAGATGTTGAGAGAACTAAGTCGTTGGGGCTGATCAGGCCTTGCCCATCCTGTCCTCCCTGACTCCGTTTACGTATCAGCGCTTAGGGCTACCTTCTGCGACCTGTAGTCCAGAAAGCCTCCGGTTATCTTGTTACTAGGCGTGAAGCGCTAGCAACGCCTCGGACCCCGGTGTCCGGTGAATTAGTGCAGGTAATCCGGTACCTGAAGCACTTATCTCTGTCCTTCTCCACTGCGCCCTTCGCCCTGCTCTCGCTCTTAACATAAGCACTTGTAGCTTTGATGGAAATGTCAGCTTTCTCCAGAGCTCACCGAACAGCTCTCAGTATCCTCCAAGTCCAGACTGGACTGACACTGAACTACACTGTACTAAGACAGGAAGCTGACTGACTAAACTCTCTGGCTGATCTTCTCTGTCCGAAGACAGGAAACAGACTGAATGGGGATGACTCACTCCTGAGTCTCCCAAGGCTTGAATCCCCTGACTGCTACTTGTCACTACCTCTTATACCCCTGGTGGGTGTGTCTGAAAGTGTGAGTGACGTGAATGGATATCAAGCTTTTGCGGTTACCTTCCTGTGCATTTTCCTGGATTATGTGTGCCTGACATAGCTGGGCCACACATCCCCCCTTGGTTAAACTCAGCACTCCCGGGCTGAAATAGAAAAAGAAAAACATTTTTGTTTTGCATATAACATAAACATTTTTAACTCATCCCATCCGGGAGGTACGAATTCTTGAACGTTACAATTTGTACATTAGAAAAATACAAAAGTATCAAAGTATCAAAGCATTTCTCAATAAATACTAGATAATATTCTTGTGGAGGACCCGCACCAAAAACCTCCCACGTGGGTCCTGGGTGGGCTGCAGGACTTCTGACTGCAGACCTCACTCTAGGCCACACCATACGGGTTTTTCTTCAGAGGTAGTTCAAGGCTTTGTGTAAAACCAAGATAAAGCACCGTAGTGCAAACTATTTACATTTAAAAGTTTTTGGGCTGGCACAGTCCACAGCCACGCAGTCCATGCATGATAAAAGACACATATCAAGACATATCAATAGAAATCACATTAATACTTTAACTTCTATTAAAGTGCAAAAATCTTCTTTGTAAAACTTTATACAATAACCATTAACCTGTTAACTTTCATTATTTAATTCTTTTACTTCTGTACCCAGCCGGGTACTTCTTTTAGGTACGATGCAAGTGGCGTTGCTGAAGATGCTGCAGTAACTTGCGATGCCGTTTGCAATGCAGTTTGCGATGCAGTTTGTGATGCAGGTTGTGATGCAGTTTGTGATGCAGGTTGCGATGCAGGTTGCAATGCAGGTTGCGATGCAGTTTGCGATGCAGGTCGGGGCATAGGCGGCAGTGCTGACTGTGACGTTGTGTAAGGTTCTATGTATATATTCCTGAAACTCAGTTTGTTCGTCAGCCATTTTGCTTTCTGTCTTGCTGCAGCTATCTTGCCCTCAGTCAAAATGGAGTTTCCAGCTTGCATGTTCCCGCCCTGATTCTCTCCTTTGCTTCTTAAGCAGCCACAGCTGAGCAATCAGTGCTTCAGAAACTAGCCTGCAGTGAACCTGTGACTTGACTCCTGTAAGCCTTGGACCTTGTACTCCAGCTATTCCTACTGAGGAACTCTGAAGCACTTGTGGACTCTGAACCCTGCTCTTTGAAAGACCCACGTTTGCATGGACTTACGGTAACAGAGAAGAAGATCCTGAATCTGTATTGGAGAGTGATTGCTGAGCTTGGATTACTCTGGCCTGCTGTGTCTCCTGTTTCTGTGTCTGCAAACTGTGTGACTATTTCTGCCAACTTGTATGAAGTAATACAGGACTTTTCTATATCAAACCTGTGACTCCTGTGTTTTCATCGCACCCAAGCACAAGACGCTATATGAACTGTACTACATACATTACAAGATTCTGAAGCCAAAACGTTAGTGTCTGCTGGGTCTGGAAGGCTGTGTCTGCTGTACTGTGGATATCAGATGTCCGGTTGTACTTTCTGTGATGACAGTGGTTGTGACTTCTCACAACCATTCCAGGTGAGCAATTCCCTTAAGTTTTTTCTTTTTGCAGTGTTACCACAGGTAAACACTATTGTTTTTTTTTTTTCCTTTCTTTTCTCTTTTTTGTCTGCTGTAACTCTGGATATCAGATGTCTGGTTGAAACTTTCTGTGATGATAGTGGTTGTGACTCCTCACAACCATTCCAGGTGAGCAGTTCCCTTAATTTTTTTTTCTCTCTGCAGTGTTGCCACAGGTGAACACTATTGTTTTTTTTTTTTTCTCTCCTCTTCTTCCAGTAATCCTGTCTTAAAAGATCTGGAAAATGGAGGCCCGCATAAAGGAACTTTGCGGAGTGACTGATAATATCCTTGCAGATTTGCAGAATATAAAGACGCTAGTTTTACAAATCTACAGGACCTCAATAATCACAATTTGCAAGTGGTTGGACAGACTACCCAGGATTTGCGAGCCAGGATTGAGGTTCTAGAGGGGCGAGTCCAGGCTCCTGCCGTAGCCCCGAGTGCTGGGATTCCCAAGTTGCCCCCTTTTCGTTTTGGCGGTGAACGTGAGAAATTCAGGGATTTATTAATCAATGCAATCTTTTTTTTTCTGCACATGCTTCACAATTTCCCACTGAACGATCTAAGGTGCTTACTATAATTATGTTGCTTACCAACAAGGCTTTAATGTGGGCAAACCCTCTGATTGAGACTGAGGATGATTGTTTGAATCACCTTGATGATTTTATTTCAGCCATGGGGCAGGTGTTTGATGACCCCAATCGAGGTGCAACAGCTGAAGCAGCCATGTTAGCTTTGCGCCAAGGTAAGCACTCGGTAGCTGAATATGCCTTGGATTTCAGGAGATGGGCCCTTGATACCACCTGGGACAGTTCCGCCAAAAAATCTATTTTTCGAAAGGGGTTATCTCCACTGATTAAGGATGAACTTGCTCGTGCCGACCCTCCCACTGCGTTAGGTGACTTTATTAACTACTGCATCCGTATTGATACTCGTCTGACTGAACGCAGGCAAGAGAGATGGTTCGAAAGCAATCGTACTAACCTTTTCCTACCTTCCTCTCCAGCTAAGGAACCTTTGAGTAGGATTACACGGGAACCTGAACCTGAACCCATGCAGGTAGACTCTTTACAACGACGGGTTAGTGATGCACGCAAGGAACATCGTTTTAAGGAGAATCTATGTTTCTATTGTGGTAAGTCAGGGCACTTCATTAGAAATTTCTCTGAGGTAGTGTCACCTATCACTCAACTTACCCGGAAAGAGTCTAGGTTTTCCTGGACTCCCCAAGCCCAGGAAGCATTTTCCCGTCTAAAAGATAAATTTACCACTGCACCTATCCTAGTACATCCCAACCCCGAGCTTGCCTTCATAATAGAGGTGGATGCTTCAGACTGTGCCGTTGGAGCTATACTCTCTCAGAGAACAGGTGAGAAGAATGTCTTGCATCCCTGTGCCTTCTTTTCCCAGCAGTTGTCTTCGGCTGAGAGGAACTACGATGTGGGCAATAGAGAGTTGTTGGCCATTATTGCCGCCTTCAAAGAATGGAGACACCTTCTTCAGGGACTGCACAGCAAATAGTCGTCCTGACAGACCATCGTAACCTTGAGTTTATCAGGTCGGCTAAGTGCCTGACTCCTCGCCAGGCTCGCTGGAATCTTTTCTTAAACCAATTTAATTTTATCATCTCTTATAGACCAGGATCGCGCAATGGAAAGGCTGATGCACTCTCTAGGATTTACTCAGCAGAGACACGTCCAATTACTCCTCCTAAGACTATTTTTCCTGACTCTAGATTCCTAGGAGTAATTCATAATCAAGACCTACTTAAGGACATCAAGGAAGCATACCATGCGGATTCCTTTTTGGCACAACCCCCAAGGGACGTAAGTCTTGTCTTTAAGAATGGTGTGTGGATTCAGGGACAACGTCTGTATATTCCTGAAACAGTCAGATTAAGAGTATTGCAACTCATTCACGATTCCAAGATAGCTGGGCATAGAGGAATTCTAAAGACACAGGAATTTCTTTCTCGTTTCTTTTGGTGGCCCACTTGCAGGAAGGATGTTTTGAATTATGTCACTTCATGTGAGGTCTGTGCAAGATGCAAAACACCTCGCTCCTCACCAACTGGTCTGTTACAGCCTCTTCCCACCCCGTCCCGCCCGTGGGGATCCATTTCTATGGACTTCATTGTGGAGTTACCAACCTCTCAGGGGAAGAACACCATTCTAGTGGTGGTTGACCGTCTAACAAAGGCAGCTCATTTTATCCCTTGTGTCGGCTTACCCACTGCAAAACAGACATCAGATTTGATGATTAAAGATGTGTTTCACTTACATGGAGTACCGGATGAGGTTATTTCGGATCGAGGGGTGCAATTCACATCTAGGTTTTGGCAAAATTTCTGTGCAGCATTGGACATTAAAGTAAACCTTTCTTCTGCTTTTCATCCCCAGACTAATGGACAGACCGAACGAACCAATCAAACCCTGGAGCAGTATCTCCGCTGCTTTATCTGCCACCTACAGGATGATTGGGTGGATCTACTTCCATTAGCTGAGTTCTCGTATAACAACTCTCATAGTGCCTCCACTAAACAGTCTCCTTTTTACTCTAATCTAGGTTATCATCCTAACATTCTACCACGATTTCCCATAGAAACGCCTTTACCAGCAGTGGCTGAAAGAATCACGTCTTTACAGAAGAATATGGATCTTCTAAAGGAAAATCTGGAATCGGCTCAAGAAAGGTACAAGAAAGCAGCAGATAAATTTCGTAAACCTGCACCAGCTTTCAAGGTAGGAGACTTGGTCTGGCTGTCAACCAGAAATCTTAAGTTAAGGATTCCATCGTCTAAGTTGGGACATAAGTACATTGGACCCTATAAAATCAGTAAAATTATAAGTGCCGTTGCTTGTCGTCTTCAACTGCCCAGAACTATGAGAATCCACCCTGTCTTTCATGTATCCATACTAAAGGCTGCGACACCCAATACGTTTCCTGGACGTTCCTCTCCTTGCCCTGACCCAGTGCTAGTCGATGGTCAGGAAGAATTTGTGGTGGAAAGGATTTTAGATTCCAGGTTGTATAGAAATCAGTTACAATATCTGATTAAATGGCAGGGCTACCCAGTGGAGGACAACTCATGGGAACCGGTCAATAACGTTAATGCTCCTCGCTTGCTCCGTCAGTTTCATCAGAGGTACCCACACAAGCCTGGTCTGAGGTCATCCGGAGGTTGTCCTTAAGGGGGAGTAATGTAAGGTTCTATGTATATATTCCTGAAACTCAGTTTGTTCGTCAGCCATTTTGCTTTCTGTCTTGCTGCAGCTATCTTGCCCTCAGTCAAAATGGAGTTTCCAGCTTGCATGTTCCCGCCCTGATTCTCTCCTTTGCTTCTTAAGCAGCCACAGCTGAACAATCAGTGCTTCAGAAACTAGCCTGCAGTGAACCTGTGACTTGACTCCTGTAAGCCTTGGACCTTGTACTCCAGCTATTCCTACTGAGGAACTCTGAAGCACTTGTGGACTCTGAACCCTGCTCTTTGAAAGACCCACGTTTGCATGGACTTACGGTAACAGAGAAGAAGATCCTGAATCTGTATTGGAGAGTGATTGCTGAGCTTGGATTACTCTGGCCTGCTGTGTCTCCTGTTTCTGTGTCTGCAAACTGTGTGACTATTTCTGCCAACTTGTATGAAGTAATACAGGACTTTTCTATATCAAACCTGTGACTCCTGTGTTTTCATCGCACCCAAGCACAAGACGCTATATGAACTGTACTACATACATTACACGTTGGCTGCGATGCGAAGGGCGACGTAGATCGAGAGGAGTACGCAGGGGGCGATGCCGGGGCACGGCCTGGTGCTGTTGGGGCCCGGGACACTGAGACATGGGAGACATTCAAGGCAAACCACCCCTGACGACTACAGTGCCGTGTGTAGGTGACAACATCCCCTTTTAACAGGTGGAACCCCGCATCGCAGCAGTGAACATAGATCTTTGAAGAGAACCCGGGCTCACATATGTAACCCCAAACTCCTCGGGCCTTAGAGGCACACACCGTCCCCTGGCGTCGAGGTTCCCGGAGCGTACCTTTGTCTCGCCTGATATTTTCCTTTTCAGCGAGAGTCTCCTCCTGGTACCGCTGACGGAACTGCTGCACTTCCCTCTGCTCCTGCTGCTCCATCTCTTCCCAGTCGATCTCCATCACTGACGGCTGGGTCCCCTCCGGTGTCCCTACCGGGGAACTGCATTCCGCTGCGGCCTCCAGGCCTGGCGGGCATTCCGGAACGAGTAGGGCCTTCTCAGCCTCCGTCCCTCCGACCGGATCATCGGTGGAGTCGGGATCAGCTTTTTCGGGGCCGGCCTCCGGTATCTCATCAGCCGTTTGCAGTGGTGGCACAGGGAGTACAGGTAATGGCTTCGTTCTTGGGGGAGAGAGCATTGCGTCCCACAGCAGCCGCTGTTTCAGGGCACGCCAGCTTTTCTCCATCTCCTCCACTTCTTTGCGGTGGCGGGCCACATCTTCCAGCACCGCTTCCACCTTCTCCATGACATAGAGGATCAGGTACAGCACTTTTTGGGGGCGGTCATAACTTTCGCGCCACAGGGGGGGTACACGCCCACGAATGCACGCCCACCTTCTTCACCAGCGCCTCAGGGCGCCAATATGGCGGTAAAATGGCGGTATTTGGCGCCAAAAGTGACAAACAGCAAACAGTCTTTTTCTGCATAAAACATTCAATAGGCAACACAGGACTCACAATTTTGCAAGCTTCGGATCCTGTTCGTGATGCCAGAAAGGAATGAGTCGCACTAAGTACCAGGGCTATGGGGTACTCGGCACCGAGCCCATGAAAGTCTATGGGGTTTGTCACTGGCAGCAGGACTCGGTCCGTGGCCCTGGGCGCTCATACAATGGGGGATATTTACAGGGAAATTGTAGATTAGATAGTTCGTGACGCCACCTGTGGTATCTGATCAATTGGACCAGCGCTGCTATATGGATCTTCACAGGGGATGTTATGGGGCAGCTGGATGGTAGGTCTCCCACAGGTGAGACCGGTCCCTGGAAGTCTATGGTGGTGCAGAGTGTAGGTAATAAAGCAGTCTCACACAAGCAATCTCTTTCCATACCTTTACTTGCAGATGTTTCAGGCAGGTCCCGGGGAGCTGGTCGGGGTGGAGAATGCACATTCGGGATAACCGCTGAGCAGGTTAGAGGCCTCCTTTACTTCATATGTATGTGAGTCCAAACTTGCATGAAGCGAAGTTAACTCTGTAATTTCCAGCTTGTTTCAATAGCTGCAACGCCCGGCTGACATTGTGGTAGAGCCTTCTATGTCTCTGGTTATCAGATGTTGAGAGAACTAAGTTGTTGGGGCTGATCAGGCCTTGCCCGTCCTGTCCTCCCTGACTTCGTTTACGTATCAGCGCTTAGGGCTACCTTCTGCGACCTGTAGTCCAGAAAGCCTCCGGTTATCTTGTTACTAGGCGTGAAGCGCTAGCAACGCCTCGGACCCCGGTGTCCGGTGAATTAGTGCAGGTAATCCGGTACCTGAAGCACTTATCTCTGTCCTTCTCCACTGCGCCCTTCGCCCTGCTCTCGCTCTTAACATAAGCACTTGTAGCTTTGATGGAAATGTCAGCTTTCTCCAGAGCTCACCGAACAGCTCTCAGTATCCTCCAAGTCCAGACTGGACTGACACTGAACTACACTGTACTAAGACAGGAAGCTGACTGACTGAACTCTCTGGCTGATCTTCTCTGTCCGAAGACAGGAAACAGACTGAATGGGGATGTCTCACTCCTGAGTCTCCCAAGGCTTGAATCCCCTGACTGCTACGTGTCACTACCTCTTATACCCCTGGTGGGTGTGTCTGAAAGTGTGAGTGACGTGAATGGATATCAAGCTTTTGCGGTTACCTTCCTGTGCATTTTCCTGGATTATGTGTGCCTGACATAGCTGGGCCACACACATGACATGCTCATTGTTTGTTGGAGAGGGTTGATGGTAAGAGTTTGCTTTTTTCCTTATGTCTAGTGAAGAATAGCTTTGTGTCAGTAGTTTAAAGAAGCCAATAATGGAGAGGAATGTGTCAATCTTGCGCTGCCTGCCACAGACTGTAGTTAGTCCTGAAGAAGAACTGTGAAACTTTGAAAGGGGTTGACAAATAAACTGCACCTATCTACATTAGTCTCTGGCTACAACTACAGCATTGTCCAGGCAACACTGCAGCAGCCTTAATTGCATTAAGTGGTCCTGTGTTCAGGTGAGCAACTCTCCCTATCTCTTGTCACTTTTTACACCTCAAATAAGACCCAATTGTGCTATTGTATTTACAGTTAAATCTTCCATTAGTAGTTTAAAGAAGGCTCTTTCCTATTCAAGTGTGACTGTTCCTTTTGGTTCTGAAATTTAGATCTATAGTGAAACAGTTCATTGAGTTTCATGTGGAAGACCTCATTTGGCCTATACAGAGCCAAGAGAGTAATAATTGCCATAGCATGGGGTGGGATGGTGACCAGGAGTAGGAGGCACATCTTAATTAAGCGAGCAATAACAGCATTCCTGTCTACCTCACATATAAGTATTAAGAAGCCATAAATAACTATAATTTGATTTCCACTTCTTCATACCCTCTCTGACACTCTTTGTGCACATGTTTCCACCATCCATGTGTTAACTGGGAGAGGGGTGACTCTACATGGCCATTGCCTGGTTACAGATAAAAAAATACTTTGAAGTTTTTACAAGAAAAAATGCAAAGAAGGAACATCCAACATGGTAGTGTGTGCTGAGAATGGTACACTAAGGGGGAACATAATGAATGCAAGGAGATGAGCAATAAAAGCCTGTGATCACAGTGAGCATGGCCAGGAGTAGAAGCCTGACATTTCTATAAAAAGGCATTTTTCCTCTAATTAATAGGATCTTGTCCCTTTTGCAGATGAAATGAGTGTTATTATGCCAGAAACGGTATATTGTTAAAGGGCGACTATAATTTCAGAAAACTCTTGTCATGTCATAGTTAATTGTCAGAAATGTTGATTTGTGTGAGTACAGGTGCTAACCTCACAAATCACTAGTATGAAGGGATAAAAGTAATAATCCAGGAGCATATTGTCCACAGTGGCACATGATGTGACCACTATAAAGCCTGTGAGGTTGGGGAGCTTGGTGTTGCAATATTTTAGAGGAAAAAATGTTATTTTTCAATCCACTTTGTCTTAGTTCCTGTATAGCACCTGAAGGGTTAAAAATTTGCTAACAGCTTATAGCAGGGTTTAACAGACCACTGTACCCTGAGGTCATCAGATGGCCATGGGGTGCAATGGTAACTGTCGGTACCCATGATATATTTTGTGGAGAACCAATAGTGTTAAAAGATGAGCCCACTCCTTCTTTTAATCACTTGGATGCTGCTGTCAAGGCTGAAAGCTGCAGCTGCAAGGAGTTAATCAGCCTCAATCAGTTCCAAAATCGGTCAGGGCCGATGCAGCAGGGTGTCAGCTGTCAGTTACAGCTGACACCTGTGTGATTTTTGTCCACTGGGGGAGACTACACTCTTATTACAACAAAATAAGGCCCTTTAATGGCCACTGTCAAAAGGTGTACTGGCGTAAAGCAAAGCTCAAATCCCCTACTCTCCTTTACAATGGAGACAGAGCAAATCTGAACTGTTAGTTGCCTGCTGCTGACAGATCAATGATGTAAAATTGCAACTGCTGCTCCTCTGATGCATATAGCAGAAGATTAGCTTTTGACATATGCATCAACATTAGCAGTTTCGCATCATTGATCTGTCAGCAGCAGGCAACAAAGATAACTCAACTCTGTGATACCTAGTTATTACAAGCTCTTTTGTGGAGGTGTGCAAGAGAGAAGTTCTGCTAAAATCCTGCTAACAATCATGTAATAGTGAAAAGATGACTATACTGATGTAAATATCAGAAGATAAAATAAGTCAGGTACCATATTATATTGAAAACATAGAATATATTATATATCAATGATGGAGGCAGAGATTTATGCTGGCAGTTGCTGGGAGAGACTGCACTGTGCATGCATATGCTCCAAAAGGAGCACTGCAAATACAGCGGAACGATTTCACTGACAGTTGGTGAAAAAATGAAGCCTAGATGGGAATCCTTTAGGGACTGATATATACAAAACGGAGTACATTTTAAAAGAATAAGATTTTAAACTATACTTGTGCCTGGCATCAATGGCCGAAAATGTTGACCTTGTGCCTATCTGCATTAGTCACATCCACTTTCACCTGTGTGCTTGATTGGTATACTATTAGAGTAGCTAAAATAATTTGATTGAATACATAGACTTTCTGTGATCTAAATTTCTGAAATCACTTAAAGGGGTTGTCCAGGCTTGTGATGAACGTCTGTACTAACCCTAAGTGACTGCAGACTTTAGTGACTGCAGACTTTTGAATCCTCAGAGCATGAAATGGTGAGTACCAAGCACCCGAAATGGTGAGTTGTCACTTCTAGGGATGAGCGATATTGCCTGATATCGTATCGGAGTTCCGATTTCCGATATTGGAAAAATATCGGATATCGGAATTTTCAATTTCCGATATCAATGCAAGTCAATGGGAGAAAAAAATCGGAATTACAAAATGACCACTACAGTGCTATATAATGGATAAAATGGAGGGGAAACACCTCAGGATAATGGGGAAGGAGTTTGCAGAGGCAGAGGAGCAAAAAAATCGCTAGAAAAATGAACAGAGCGAAAGCTGTAGCAGGAAAACTGGTCGCCATCTTCTTAACAGCGGTGTTTTTTCTTTGGGTTAGGATTAGTTGGGGTAGGGTTAGGGTTTATGGTTAGTAGGGTAAGGGTTAGGGGTTAGGGTTAGTTAGGGTTATGGTTAGGAGTTAGGGTTAGTAGGGTTAGGGTAAGGTTTAGGGGTTAGAGTTAGTGGTTAGGGTTAGTTAGGGTTAGGGTTAGTGGTAAGGGTTAGGGGTTAGGGATAGTTATTTTACATTATTAAATTAAAACTGCTGGTGGTGGTGTCAATATGCCCTTTGACTGACATGTGTCCGCGTTCAGCTCACCTTGCTTTGCAGGGAGTTTCCAGGAGCACCACGTGGAGGAACGGATACACTCCCTTTAAGCCATGCTTAGTCTTCTGCTGATTATATTCCTGTTATTCAGTAATTCTGCATATTGATATTCTGCTTTTGGTTCATGTACATATACTCCTACTGCTTCCTAAACCTCCGTCTATGGTTATTCTGCTATTGGCTGATCGCAGAATGTCCCAAACCCAGAGGAAATACGCAGAAGTAACAATAGGCACAGGAACTTGAGAGAACCAGCTGGTGAGTCTGGAACCCGTATAGGCAGCAGAAATCAGCATAAGAGCCAATGGAACTAACGGGCACCAGCTGACGTTACCGGAGCCCGTTAACTAAGCAGGAGGTACCCGTGCCAGAATGCACTACCAAGGACCAGCAGACGTTACTGGAACTCGGATACCACAAAGGAGGGACCTAAGCCTTTGACTCTACTGAGAACCAGCTGACGTTACTGGAACCCAGATAAGCAGTAGAAGGTAAAAGTGCCAGTGGCTGTACTGGGCAACAGCTGACATTACTGTAGCCCGGATACCACAATGTAGTAGTCACATAAGCCAAAAGCACTGCCGAGAAGCCCAAAAAATCCCACAACGATGCAAGTTCAAGAGCAAAAAGACAGGAGTCCGGAGACATCTCCATCTGTGTTCTTGTCTTGGGTCTTCTGCATCTGTCTTCCTGTCTTGGGTCTTCTGCATCTGTCTTCCTGTCTTGGGTCTTCTGCATCTGTCTTCCTGTCTTGGGTCTTCTGCATCTGTCTTCCTGTCTTGGGTCTTCTGCATCTGTCTTCTCGTCTTGGGTCTTCTACCGGATTAATGTCTTCTCGGCAGAAGGTGCAAGAGCCGCATTTGCCCCCGCAACCCGGACAATCTTCTTTACTCCGCAGTCGCAGCAGGGGAGCTGGGCCTACTGGCACTGTCGAGACCAGCCTTGAGCGCCAGGTCCCAGAGTCCACGTAGGGGGCTCTTACACTGCCGACACCCCTGATAACAGCAAACTGAGCCGGAATAATGTACGGCGGGGGCGTGGAACAGTGCGGCGGACACAATCGTGTAACGGCGAGCGTTGTTGAAACACGGTTTGGAGCAGGAGGAACCCATGCCCTTGGGCACTCCCGAGAACCAGCTGGCGATGCTGGAACTCGGTTTACCCCTCGGAGGAGGCATCTATGTCCGCACTTCACTACCACGAAACAGCCGGTGTGGCTGGATCCCGCCTCTTGTGCTTCTGCCTATAGGTGTTTGGCATCTGTCGTCCTTTTTTTTCACTTTGGTCTAATGGGGTATAGCTGGCGGTACTGTTGCCCAGAAACACAGCATGCTGTGAAAGTGGCAGTCACGGAAATGGGCACTAGCTGGCGGTACTAGAGCCATGGAAAACAGTATGAGGTGAAAGAGTCAGTCACAGAACCAGGTGCTAGATGTTGGTAGTAGAGGCCAGAGCACGGGCATAACAGATGACGCTGTGTGCAACATAAACACATGACAGAGCATGCATACTGCTACCAACCATGCATGTAACCTGTGTACTCTGGCCCAGGGCAGCAAAGGTCACCAGAAATCCAGGCCTGGTTCATTTTTAGGAATGTAAGCCAGTCCACATTTGCAGCGGATAGTCTGGTACGTTGGTCTGTTAGTACATTGCCAGCTGCACTGAAGATGCGTTCAGAAATCACACTGCACCAGGACAAGCCAGGACCTCCAAGGCATACTGGCTAAGCTCAGGCCATGTATCCAACTTGGAGACCCAAAACTTGAAGGGGGCAGATCCATCCTGAAGCACACTGACAGGGGTGAAGAGGTATTGTGTCCACCATGTCACGATAACGTTGCCTCCTAGTGCGTTGCACTGTCTGTGCTGATGGTGCCCGAACTGTTTGCAAGTTCAGAAACCGTTGGAACAGGTTGGGTATACTGATAGATAAAGATTATACTGATAGATAAAGGAATACTGCCAGCAAACTCATTGCTGCTTAACGTTTCCACGTCCCACCTGGTTGCACCAATGGTAAGCGCTTTCCATTGCACAGCTTTTTATAGGATATACAATGATAAATATATATCATTCACTACTTCACCACTTCTCTATTAGTGATTACACTATTTCTTTACTAGTGATCCAATTTCTTTGAAGATATTCCTTTATCTATCAGTATAATCTGGTAAGCGTCTCATAATTCCCTGTTACTGCTTTTGTTGCAGACATATCTATTGTGTCTAATTAGACTATGTCCCCCTGAAATTTCTGGTATACTAACTAATGAATATGTTCATCAACCATTTCTGAATACCCAGTTAAAACAAAATATGTCAGCATAATTCATTATTCAGCCATGATTATAATACTTTGTATTTAATTAGTATATAATACTGTATTTTTTTCCAGCGATTTGTTTTCATTTTTTTCATGTTGTTTCATTATTTCTGATATTGCCGTATTGTGAAAATTGTAGAAATATTTTATTGGCTATCTTTGTCACTAGGCATGTTCTTACTTTTGTATGTATGTTTATTATTTTCCAGTCTGATGAAGGTCAGAGTTAATGACCGAAACGTTACTACATTATTGAATTATGGAATAAAATTTTTTTTTCATTTTGAGCACCTATATTAGAGTGCCAGATTCATTATTCTTTACAACGGTGTAATTAGGCTTTCAAGGCTGTCCCGGTAACGTGGATCTAAGAGGGTGGCTACCCAGTAGTCATTTGTGTGGAGAATGTGAGCCACACGTGGGTCTTTTCTCAGACTCTACATCATGAAGTCACTCATGTGCTGAAGGCTGCCAACTGGCCATGCATCGCTGTCACCAGCTGGAGGAATGTGCTCTGGCTGCTCTGCATCACCCCATCCACGCTGTATCTGGTGACTACTAGTAGAACGCTGTGTACTTTCCTCCTCTGGCTCATCCTCATAGTCCTCCTCATCCTCCTCACTTGCTGTGTCCTGCCTGGACCTTTGTGAGGCACCCACAGAGCTTTGTACCAACCGGGCCAATGAAGATTGCCTTATTGGTGCAAGTGTCTCATCATACTCCTCCTCCTCCTGAGAAACCTCATCCCTTAGTCCTTTAAGTGATGATTCTATAAGGCAAATAAGGGGAATAGTCAGGCTGAGTAGGGCAGCATCCGCGCTCACCATCAGAGTGGAGTCCTCGAAGCACTTCAAAATGGTGCATATGTCCCTCATGGATGCCCACTCTGTGGTTGTAAAGTGGGAGGGCTGAGATGTGTGTCGCCTACTTTGCGCCTGCTGCAGCTGCAACTCCATAATTGCTGGTTGCTGCTCACACAACCTCCACAACATATGCAAAGTCGAATTCCACCTGGTGGGAGGTCAACAATGATGCGGTGCTCGGGCAGGCCCAATCTGCGCTGCATGACTGAAAGGCGCGATGCAGCCATGCTTGAATGACGCAAATGAGAGCACTCGTAAATGACTTTGTGCAGCAGCTCCTCAAGGTCAGGATAGTTCCTAAAGAAACTCTGCACCACCAAGTTTAGGACATTGGCAAGGCATGGAATGTGAGTCAGACCACCTAGGCCCAGAGCCTCGACCAGGTTTCGGCCGTTGTCACACACCACCATACCTGACTGGAGGTTGAGTGGCGCAAGCCACATGTCGCTTTACTCCTTGAGCATGTTCCACAGTTTGGTTGCGGTGTGGCTAATATTACCAGATAAACCAATTTCAACACGGCCTGTTGATGTTTGGCCGATGCAGTGCTGAAATCAGTTGTTGTGGTACATCTGGGTGCAGGCGAATCTGATGAGGAGTATGAGGAGGAGTCAATTTCCACGGAGGAGATCCGTGGAGTTGGCAGAACCCGCGCACTTGCACTGTCTACTTCAGTTCCAGGCTCAACTACATTTACCCAATGGGCAGTGATGGAAATGTAGTGTCCCTGGCCATGCTGACTGGTCCACGCGTCGGTGGTCAGGTGGACCTTGCTACTAACTGCATGTTGTAGCGCATGCTTAATTTTACGCTCCACATGCTGTTGCAGGGCGGGGACGGCTTGCCTGCTGAAGTAGAAGCGGCGGAGAACGCTGTATTGTGGGATTGCAAACCCCAACATATCGATAAAGGCTGGCTTGCTCACCAGCCAGAATGGTAGCATTTCCACTGCAAGCAGTTTGGCAATGCGAGAATTTATGCCCTGTGCTCGTGGGTGGTTTGCCGAGTACGGGCGCCTTTTCTCCCACACCTGTGTGACAGATGGCTGCACACTGGATTGGGAGTGTGAGGACGCCAGCGATTGGGATGCTGATGCTGACGAAGTACAGACAGTGTGCCGCCGTACAACACTGCCTGCAGATGCACCCTGGCATTCTGGCGAGGAAGCGGGAGCAGCTGTTTGCAAGCAGGAGGAAGAGGTGGCCGCTGTGGCTGAAGAGATGGATGGTGGGGGACCATCTTGGGTGTGATGCTGCCACTCCACAGGGTGCCTCTTCCTGACATGCATCAACATATTGGTGGTATTAAGGTTGCAGACGTTCTTCCCTCTCCGCACAGTTGTCGACAAAGCTTGCATCTGACTACTGTAACGTCATCTGCAACTTGGTCGAAAAAGGCCCATGCACCACAACTCTTGGGCGCACCCCTTGTGCTCTTTAAAAGAGCCCTGCTACTAACGGATGCTGAAGTTGAGGGAGCCGACAACCAATTTTTCTCTCTTCCTCTCCCACGTGGAGAGGCCATGCTGCGCCACACCTGCAAGCTCTTCCTCTGAGCTATACCTACTTGCTTGCTGCCCCTCAGCATGCCATGATGGGTCAAGGATCTCGTCATTCAATACACTTTCATCAGCATAAACTGGCAGCGGAGTTTCATCATCATCTGCTGACTGGGGTCTGGTCACTGTGGGCACTGGCCCACCCTCCACTTCTTCCTCAGACGCACACAGTGGTTGCCCATCTGTGCACACTACCTCTTCGTCAGCTGCAGGAATGCTGTCTGGCTGGCACACAGATTCCAAGCCAACAGATTCTAAGAAGAGGATTAAGGTTGGCTCCTGGCCCTCTGAATGTCTGGGCAATTTAGTGGGCGGTGAAGAAGCAGATGGGTGCTGCTCTTCAGTGGCCTGAACCGATGTGTTGGAGAGGTCCTGGGAGAATGCTGCGCTCATGGAGGTGGATGCCTCAGCTGCCATCCAACCAACAACGGTTTCTACTTGATCCTCTCTTATTAGCCTATGGCCCTGCGCTCCTAACAAGCTGCGCATAAATGACTGCTGCCGGGTGAAAGTAGATGCTGAGTGACTTGGGCCTGCTGCTTGCTCTGGATGTGCACCATGTCTAGATGCTGATGCACCTCTTCCACGGCCGCCGCGGGGACGTCCCTTACTCCCTGCCTTCATCTCTATTGATGGATTCAGAACGGCAAGAAAGTAATTTTTAGGGATTAGTGTGCTTATTCCTGTAGGACTACAAACAGGTATAAGAAACACTAATGGCACTGTATGATGGTGTGTCTGCTACACTTTATTTGAATCTAGTGTGGCCTACACAAAGAGTAACATGTGTTTGTGGTGTTGGTGTACACGTTACGGTCGGATGTCACAGCGCAGTAAATGACACTGCTGTGATACCAAAAAAAAAAGGATTCTCCGGGACTGGGCCAGGTGCTCTGTGGCACCAGCCACTGAGGTTGTTTGGGCCCTCACAGTACAATCTCTTTATAGTGTTTAACTTTAACCTCAATAGAGGATGTGAGGTAAAGTAACACTTATAGGGGCACTGAGAGTGAATTTACTGGTGAAAAATTTGGGGGTGCGCGATAGAACAGGCCGCACTAGGGTCCTGCAGTCTGATGTGACTACAAAGACTGACCTAATGGGTGCTGCACTCCCCCAAAAAAAGCACACAGGCGGTCTGCGCAGCGGAGGTGATTAAACTGTGCAAAGCGCACCCGAGCACCAGGAAAATTTGGGGGATAAATGGGGGTAAGGGATTGGGGGAGAGGTTCGGAGGGGAACCCCTCACTTAAAAATCCCTATATAGCGTTCACCAAAATGTACTGGATGGTGAAGCTACACTTTTAGGAAAAAATAGGGGAAGGGGATTTAAGGGATGAAAAGAAAAGGCTGTGAAAAGGCAGTGAGACACACACCACACAGTGCTGCAGCAAGAGGAGCTGCAGCAGCTGCAGTGAATGCAGGGACGCCATCAGGGCATGACAACCCTTACACTTGTATGGGGCCCAGTGATTAGGGGGGCCAGCCGCCCGAGCACACCGATGCGCGCTCAGGCCCGGGGGCCCCAACATTTTGAGGTTCCCCCTGCTCCCCAAGGGGCCCCCAGCTAGTGGCACATCACGCAGCCGCTATGGGGGCCCCGGGCTGCTTTGAACTATACCGGCGTCTGCCGGTACAGTTCAAAGCAATGATGGAGGAGATAGCGTCAGTTGACGCTCCCTCTCCCATCATTCCCCGCTCTGCCTCTGACACAGCGCACACTCACTGTGTGTCGGGCAGAGCAGGAGACAGAAGCTGGGAGCAGCGCGTGCACGAGGAGAAGGTGAGGAGTGTGTGTTTTTTTTTTTTTTTAATTCTGTCAGTGCTTACTGAACTGGGTGTGGGGGGGAGAGATGAAGGCTGTACTATGTGGGCCCTCCCTGCTGTATACTATGTGGGCACTGCTATATACTATGTGGGCCCTCCCTGCTGTATACTGTTGGCCCTCCCTGCTGTATACTATATGGGCCCTCCCTGCTGTATACTCTGTGGGCCCTCTCTGCTGAATACTCTGTGGGCCCTCCCTGCTGTATACTATGTGGGCCCTCCATGCTATATACTCTGTGGGCCCTCCCTGCTGTATACTATGTGGGCCCTCCCTGCTATATACTCTGTGGGCCCTCCCTGCTATATACTCTGTGAGCCCTCCCTGCTATATACTCTGTGGGCCCTCCCTGCTATATACTCTGTGGGCCCTCCCTGCTGTATACTCTGTGGGCCCTCCCTGCTATATACTCTGTGGGCCCTACCTGCTATATACTCTGTGGGCCCTACCTGCTATATACTCTGTGGGCCCTCCCTGCTGTATACTCTGTGGGCCCTCCCTGCTATATACTCTGTGGGCCCTCCCTGCTGTATACTCTGTGGGCCCTCCCTGCTATATACTCTGTGGGCCCTCCCTGCTGTATACTCTGTGTGCCCACCCCGCTGTATACTCTGTGTGCCCTCCCTGCTATATACTCTGTGGGCCCTCCCTGCTGTATACTCTGTGGGCCCTCCCTGCTATATACTATGTGGGCCCTCCCTGCTATATACTATGTGGGCCCTCCCTGCTATATACTATGTGGGCCCTCCCTGCTATATACTCTGTGGGCCCTCCCTGCTGTATACTATGTGGGCCCTCCCTGCTGTATACTATATGGGCCCTCCCTGCTATATACTATGTGGGCCCTCCCTGCTGTATACTATGTAGGCCCTCCCTGCTGTATACTATGTGGGCCCTGCTGTATACTATGTGGGCCCTGCTATATACTATGTGGGCCCTGCTATACACTATGTGGGCCCTGCTATACACTATGTGGGCCCTGCTATATACTATGTGGGCCCTGCTATACACTATGTGGGCCTGCTGTATACTATGTGGGTCGCGCTATATATTATATGAGCCCTGCTATATACTATGTGGGCCGCTCTATATACTATGTGGGCCCTGCTATATACTATGTGGGCCGTGCTATATACTATGTGGGTCCTGCTATATACTATGTGGGCCGTGCTATACACTATGCGGGCCGCGCTATACACTATGTGGGCTGTGTTATATACTATTGGGGATATATTATATTTTATAGGGTGACTGTGTATATACTATGTGGCTGTGTTATATACTTTGTGGCTGTGTTATATACTATGGGGAGCTACGTTATATTCCTTTGGGGAGGCAGGCTATATGATATTCTATTCGGGGATACATTATATTCTATGGGGGGCTGTATTATATTTATTATATTCTATGAGGGGTGATTGCATCATACTCTATGAGGGGGCTACATTATACTGTATGAGGTGGCTACATTGTATTCTATGGGGGCTGCATTATATTTTATGGGGGCTAGATTATATTGTATGGGGGCTTCATTATACTTTGAGGGGGCTACATTATATTCTATGGGGCTGCATTATACTACATGAGGAGGGCTACATTGTATTTTATGCAGGGGCTACATTATACTGTAAAAGGGGGCTCAATTATATTCTATGGGGGGTTTACATTATGCTCTGTGGAGTGGTTGCATTATACTCTGTGGGGTGGTTGCATTATACTCTGTGGGGTGGTTGCAATATACTCTGTGGGGTGGTTGCATTATACTCTGTGGGGTGGCTGCATTATGCTCTGTGGGGTGGCTGCATTATGCTCTATAGGGTGACTGCATTATACTATATGTGGGCTGCATTATACTGTATCGAAGACTATGGGGAATACATTATACCAAATGAAGAACTATGGGGTGCATTATACTATGGGAAGTGAATTGTACTACATGGATGACTATAGCGGCGCATTATACTATATGGGCATTACTATGGAGTGTATTGTACTAATGGATGACTGAGTGTATTTTAATATATTGAGGGCTATAGGAGTGTATTATACTATATGGATGACTGAGTGTATTTTAATATATTGAGGGCTATTAGGAGTGTATTATACTATATGGAGGACTATAGATATATTATATTATATGGAGGACTATGGGGTGTGCACTTTACAATATGGAGGACTGTGGTGCACATTATAATATATGGAGGACTATGTGGTGTATTATACTAAACAAGAAAAATGCTGCATATTCATCGAGTGATTGGTGTTAATGTGTCATTGGTGAGGGCATGGTGCCGAAGTGAAGTTTTTCCATGAAAAGGCGGAGGGATTTTGGAAGGTTTGCGTGGTGGAGGAGGAGCTAAGGTGGATACAGTACTGGGGGGTGGAACCTTGTCGGAGTCTCAAGGGGGGCCCCATAAATTTTGCTAGTAAATTCCTAGTGGCAGCCCTGAGTGAATGTGCGCTGCACTGTCTCACTAAGCACCTCACTGAGAGCCTGCAGAGCACAAAAAATGAAACTGAGCGGGGTCAGTGAGGAAAAAGACTGCTTCTGTAAGACACAGGGGCTGCTACAGTCACTGAAAAACAATTTCTATCACTATTAGATCCGAGATCTCTCTCTATCTCCTTTTATACTGCCTAATCACACCATCCAGCCAGCCAATCGCAGCGCAGCCCCTAGCTAGTATGTTTTGATGCCTCCTACCAAGCTTAGGGGAGTTACACAATGTTGTCAGCAATTCTTCAGCTCCTGATTGGCTCCACGGAGCGCTCAGAGGCTGAAGAATTATGGGATTTCCGATGTGAAAAATTATCGGAATCGGAAATCGGATTTCCGATATCACAAATATTGAGCCGATTTACAATATTTCAATATCGGAAAGGTCATCCCTAGTCACTTCACTTTGTAATACCGTAACAGTCATATGAAAGTCCAAACCTTCAAATGGCTTTAACTTTTCTATTCATGCACTTCCTGAAATGTGACCTTTGCTTTCATTAATGTGTTTTTCTTTACAGCTTATCATTATTCTACTTTGGTGTCTGGTGAGACCCCAGAGCATGATATTAGGCATTCAATTTGCAGAGAACAACTTATCTGCAAATCAGATTTCCTGGAAAAATCCACGTGAACAGGTAATTTCACATTTTGCCTAATCCACTCATCTCTAGACCCAACTCCAAACAATTCCTGTGTGTCCGCAGATTAATTAAGGTCCTCCGCACCTCTCCATTCTCCCCCATCCGTTCTGCCCTATTAATGACCCCCTCTAAAATCGGAAGGGAGGCTCTGTAAGATGCAATCTGTTAATAGTATATTACATTGACGGCCATTCATTTGAATCTCCTTTTTATAATACATTTCAATTGCAACCATTGTAGAGGAAAATTTTGTCTGTCTATGGCTCCCCTCAGCAAAGTCATCTGCCTACCATGGGTGCCAAGAGTTGACTATGTAGCAGCAGCTTTAATCGAGAAGGTCACTGTTGTAAATGATTTCGTTTTTTTTTCCTATTTTTTCTTTACTTAATGTATAATCTATTAATATATATATTTGCCAGAGTATTTCTTACAATTTTTTTTTTTTTACGTTTTCTTCATATTATTTTACAGGCTGCACAAATTGCTAGTCTAATTTCGTCATTTTGCATATATCCTCATTGTGTCGCCAAATTTGGCATTTGTGATCTTTAATGGATGTTATGATAAATGATTGTGAATGCTTAGTATAATATAATAGGTACAGTTTTAAATTTAAATTTCACTAGTTAAATTTCACGTTGCATTGTCCTGGGGTGCACACTAATGAACAAAAGCCTATATTGCGTACTTGTTGAGAGCTTACCGTTGAGATAACATTTCTACACAGCATAAGGCATAAATATAGTTTTTGCAGCTGGAGGGTTAAATGTGATTAGAGCCTTAGTATGAAATTTCTATCATTGCTAATCACTTGTAGCAGCTCTTTGCATATCTGTTAAGTCTCCATTGTTCTATGCAAAGCATAGGTTGTGGATTCTATGGCCGCTTTTGACACATTGAGGGCTTGCTTGCTGTTATCCTTCCGCAATCCTATCCTGCATGAGCCTTCTCCAAAATTGCTGTGCATTCCTCGTGTAGAAAAACACTATTCAGCTCCAGCCTCACTTGAAAGATTACTACATGCACTAATTAGGACTCCTGCTATGATTAAAAAGACATTTCAAATTAGAACCACCATACTGCAGGACCGCAGAAGAAAACAGCTCTTCATGAAGCCAGCAGGAAATTTGTTTTTATTTTTCTGTAGAGCTGTGATGGCACAGACAGCTGGTGCAGACACAGGGGTCAACCCAAGTACAATATTATGGAAGTGTTCATAGGCCTTATGGTGACAACAAGGTCAGTTCGAGGGCAAGCCCACGTTCTTCAACACCCAGCTACCACGTTCTCACATTTGTACAACATCTAATGTCAGATCACAAGATTTGAATCCATATAACAAAAGATGTGATAACTGTGCGGCAGAAAACAAGGTTAATGACTTTCTCATGCATAATGCAAACCTTATGAACAATTAATTTTACAGGGCTCCACTTCAGGTAATGAAGGCCTGACATATGCAGTTGCCATGCAGAAAAATGATAAAGCGTATTACTTTGCCAACATGGGAATAGATAAATAATCTCAAAAGTGTATTGGTTACTGCTTGGCATGATTTCAATTAAATAATTACATTTTGCTGGGGCAAATTTATCTTTCAGCTTAGTAGTCCTTTGCCTATAAGAGGCCTTATGGGAAGGGAGCATGCACATATGAATATATTGAATACTTACATTGCATTTATTGCATTTGTTTGGTTATTTCTATTTTAATAAGGCATTGGCGGTGCAGTGACAGGATGACACCCAGGAGAATGATGGGACAACTCCCAGGAAAAAGGTGAAGGCTTTGGAAGGATGCAAAACATCATGAGATATGCAATGAAAATAATTTTTAAATATCATACAGATATTTTAAAGCATATATAACCTAAGGTGTAGTGACTAGAGTTGAGCGATACTTTCCGATATCCAAAAATATCGGATCGGAATGGTATCGCCGATATCACTAAAATATCGGCGATACCTGATACCGATACCGGAAGTCCCATGTAAGTCTATGGGAACAAAATATCGCAACTAAAAAAACACTTTCTTTCCTTGTAAACACAAAATATACACACATAGAATACATATATATATATATATATACATGTCATTGTGACATATATATATATATATACATATATTTGTAGTTTATTCACTTCTACATAGTAAAATAGACTCTGATTCAATTGCCGGGTAAAGCCGGCATTTGTGAAAAGACAGAAGCACCCGAGGGTCCAGTCGCCACAGAGATGTTGCATCGCACCCAGCGGTGTGACAACTTACTCTCAGGTAAGGAGGAAACACCCCATTGACTCCAACCACTGCATTCAACAGTACACTATGCCAGCTGAGTGTAGGCGGACCCAATGGGATGGTCTAGCTCAGGCTGGTTAGAACAGGGTGTAGCTAGTTGGATGGGAGGGGTTGAGGCAGCCTTATGCTGCATGTCTTTGTAGTAAGAATTGTTTACTTTCCTGCTTTCTTACTACGTCGCATAATCCATTCTGCTACATCACTCTGCACCATTGCTCTATCTCACATCTATCTGCCCTGGAAGGATACCGTCTTACCTGTAGAAGACTTATCACCTAGCTGCACTACACCATCCCTGCCAGAGGACCTGCACAGCAGCGCTGGACACCCTGACCAGGTACTACAGGTGGCGTCACGACAAACTACACGAACATTCTATCATCCCCTGGAAATATCCCACATTCCAGTGATCGCCCAGGTCACGGACCGAGCTGTGCTACTCGTGACATCCCCCATAGAAGTCGACGTGATCGGTGCCGAGTACCCCCAAAACCCCTGTCTCTGTGCGACTCAACTTCCCTCACTGTGCTGGCACTTTACATTTACAATGCCTCTGGGTTTTTTTTTTGGGGGGGTGGGGAACATTCAGACTTTTGCTATGGGGCCCCATGATTTATATGTACGCCCCTGCTGCTGAGGCATGGTATTTAACCCCTCTCTGACATTAGACGTACTATCCCGTCCATAAAACCCGTGCCATTCTGCCCATGGACGGGATAGTACGTCATAGGCGATCAGCTGCGCTCCTGAGGGGAGCGCAGCTAATCGCCGCCGGGTGTCAGCTGATTATCACAGCTGACACCCGTGACTGTGTGTCAGGAGCGGTCACGGACCGCTCCCGGCACATTAACCCCTAGCACACCGCGATCAAACATGATCGCGGTGTACTGGGGGCACAGGGGAGGATCGCGCAGGGTGGGGGCTCCCTGCGCGCCCCCCTGAGACCCTCAGACCAGCGCGATGCGATCGCGCTGTTCTGAGGGCTTCCTCCCTCCCAGGACCCGGATCCAAGATGGCGCCGGGGTCCTGGAGGGAGGCAGCTTCCTCAGTGCCTGCTGAGAGCAGGCACTGAGAAGCCTGCTGCACTGCCTGAGCGATCGCTGGTGTGACAGTGTGCTGTGCACACTGTCACACCAGTGATTTGATAAAATACAGTGATGTCCCACCCTGGGACAAAGTAAAAAAGTTAAAAAAATAAAAATAAACATGTTATAAAAAAAAATCCAAAATAAATAAAAAAAAAAAAATATTCCCCAATAAATTCATTTCTTCCTGTAAATAAAAAAAACAAAACAATAAAAGTACACATATTTGGTATCGCCGTGTCCGTAACGACCCCCCTATAAAGCTGTCCCACTAGTTAACCCCTTTAGTGAACCCCTTAAAAAAAAAAAAAACGAAGCAAAAAATCAATGCTTTATCATCATACCGCCGAACAAAAAGTGGAATAACGCGCGATCAAAAAGACCGATATAAATAAACATAGTACCGCTGAAAACGTCATCTTGTCCCGCAAAAAACGAGCCGCCATACAGCATTATCAGCGAAAAAATAAAAAAGTTATAGCTCGCAGAATAAAGCGATGCAAAAATAATTATTTTTTATATAAAATTGTTTTTATTTTATAAAAGCGCCAAAACATAAAAAAATGATATAAATGAGGTATCGCCATAATCATACTGACCCGAAGAATAAAACTGCTTTATCAATTTTACCACACGCGGAACAATAAAAACGCCTCCCCCAAAAGAAATTCATGAATTGCTGATTTTTGTTCATTCTAACCTCCCAAAAATCGAAATAAAAAGCGATCAAAAAATGTCACCTGCTCAAAAATGGTACAAATAAAAACGTCAACTCGTACCGCAAAAAATAAGATCTCACATGACTCTGTGGGCCAAAATATGCAAAAATTATAGCTCTCAAAATGTGGCGATGCAAAAAACTATTTTTGCAATAAAAAGCGTCTTTTAGCGTGACAGCTGCCAATCATAAAAACCCGCTATAAATAGTAAATCAAACCCCCTTTATCACCCCCTTAGTTAGGGAAAAATAATAAAATTAAAAAAATGTATTTATTTCCATTTTCCCATTAGGGTTAGGGTTAGGGTTGCGGCTAAAGTTAGGGTTAGGGTTGGCGCTAAAGTTAGGATTAGGGTTAGGGTTGGGATTAGGGGTGTGTTAGAGTTTGGTTTGTGGTTAGGGTTGGGACTAGGGTTAGGGGTGTGTTGGGGTTAGGGTTGGAGTTAGAATTGGGGGGTTTCCGCTGTTTAGGCACATCAGGGCTCTCCAAATGTGACATGGCGTCTGATCTCAATTCCAGCCAATTCTGCGTTGAAAAAGTCAAACGGTGCTCCTTCACTTCTGAGCTCTGCCATGCGTCCAAACAGTAGTTTATCCCCACATATGGGGTATCAGCGTACTCTGGACCCCAAGAGATATTGTGCAATTTATCCTATTTCTTCTGTTACCCTTGGGAAAATAAAAAACTGGGGGCGAAAATATCATTTTTGTACAAAAAAAATTTTTTTTTTTTTTTTTACGGCTGTACATTATAAACATCTGTGAAGCACTTGGGGCTTCATAGCGCTCACCACACACCTAGATAAGTTCCTTGTGGGGTCTATTTTCCAAAATGGGGTCACTTGTTGGGGATTTCCAGGGGGTTCTCCAAATGCGACATGATGCCCCCAGACCATTCCATCAAAGTCTGCAATCCAAAACGTCACTACTTCCCTTCCGAGCCCCAACGTGTACCCATACAGTAGTTTTCTCCCACATATTGGGTATCAGCGTACTCAGGACAAATTGGGCAACAACTTTTGGGGTCCAATTTCTCCTGTTACCCTTGTAAAAATAAAATATTGGGGCGAAAAAAATCATTTTTTCAAAAAAAGAAAAAAGATTTTTTATTTTTACGGCTGTGCGTTATAAACTTCTGTGAAGCACTTCTGGGTTCAAAGTGCTCACCACACATCTAGATAAGTTCCTTGTGGGGTCTATTTTCCAAAATGGGGTCACTTGTGGGGGGTTTCCACTGTTTAGGCGCATCAGGGGCTCTCCAAATGCGACATGACGCACCCAGACCATTCCATCAAAGTCTGCAATCCAAAACGTCACTACTTCCCTTCCGAGCCCTGACGTGCGCCCATACAGTAGTTTTCTCCCACATATTGGGTATCAGCGTACTCAGGACAAATTGGACAACTTTTGGGGTCCAATTTCTCCTGTTACCCTTGTGAAAATAAAATATTGGGGGCGAAAAAATCATTTTTGTAAAAAAAAAAAGATTTTTTATTTTTACGGCTGTGCGTTATAAACTTCTGTGAAGCACTTCGGGGTTCAAAGTGCTCACCACACATCTAGATAAGTTCCTTGTGGGGTCTTTTTGCCAAAATGGGGTCACTTGTGGGGGGTTTCCACTGTTTAGGTGCATCAGGGGCTCTCCAAATGTGACATGACGCCCCCAGACCATTCCATCAAAGTCTGCAATTCAAAACGTCACTACTTCCCTTCCGAGCCCCGACGTGTGCCCATACAGTAGTTTTCGCCCACATATTGGGTATCAGTGTACTCAGGACAAATTGGACAACAACTTTTGGGTTCCAATTTCTTCTGTTACCCTTGTGAAAATAAAATATTGGGGGCGAAAAAAATCATTTTTGTAAAAAAAAAAGGATTTTTTATTTTTACGGCTGTGCATTATAAACTTCTGTGAAGCACTTCGGGGTTCAAAGTGCTCACCACACATCTAGATAAGTTCCTTGTGGGGTCTTTTTTGCCAAAATGGGGTCACTTGTGGGGGGTTTCCACTGTTTAGGTGCATCAGGGGCTCTCCAAATGTGACATGACGCCCCCAGACCATTCCATCAAAGTCTGCAATTAGTGTTGAGCGATACGATAATGCAAATATCGGCTATCGGCCGATATTAGCTCTATCGGCCTTTCGATAATTCGTTTCGATATTTTCGTCATATCGAATACCGGAATCGGATTTGTCACTGTCACTGTCCGTGTCCGTCGGTCGGGTCTGTCACTGTCAGTGTCCGTCGGTCGGGTCTGTCAGGAGTCAGCGGCACTTACCTGGCAGAAGATCTCCGGCGGTCACGTCCTGGACTGCTTCATGGCCGCCATCCTCTTCTCCCCGGCGGTCACATGCAGTTTCTCGCGATAACTGCAGTGACTGCTGGGTAATCCCGGCCGTAAAGCAGTCAGTCCGATGACGTCACCGCCGGGGAAGCAGGTAATCAGCTGTGCTGCGTCGCGATGACAGGCTCTGCCTGTCATTGCGATGTAGCAGAGCTGGATCGTCGTGGGACTGTCGTTATGGACTGCGTCGGACAGGTGATATACTGTTGGTTTGTTTTTTTTCTTTTTTTACAGGAGATCGATGGCGTCGCAGGAATGAGAGTACAATAAAAGAAATGAAAAGTGTGTTGTCTCTTTTATTTCATTAAAATACTTTTTTCTTGCTTTGTCTTTTTTTTATGCATTTAATAACTTTGGGATTAATAATGGATCGGTGTCTTATTGACACCTCTCCATTATTAACCGGGCTTATTGTCACCGTGCAATCAACGGTGACATTAACCCCTTATTACCCCGCTTGCCACCGCTACAGGGCAAGTGGGAAGAGCCGGGTAAAGTGCCACAATTGCCACATCTTTTGATGCGCCAAATGTGGGGCTGCTGTAGCCTGGTATTATCAGGCTGTTGAGGGCCAAAATCCATGGGCCTTGACAGTCTTTTAATACCAGGCCGCAGCAGTCTGCATTTTACTTGGCTGGTTAACAAAAATAGGGGGACCCCTACGCCGTTTTTTTTTCGAGGGGATCCCCTATTTTTGTTAACCAGCCAAGCTAAGCAGACTGCTGTGGCCTGGTATTATCAGGCTTGCAAGGTCCATGGATATTGGATCCTTACCAGCCTGAAAAACCAGGCCTCAGCAGTCTGCTTCATCTGGCTGGTTAACAAAAATAGGGGGGACCCCACGCCAATTTTTTTCGAGGGGATCCCCTATTTTTGTTAACCAGTTCCCTCTGACGTCACTGATTGTGTCCCTGGCTGACCTGAAGTGAAAGTGGAAAGCAATCAATTAAGCTTTCCACTTCCTCTCCTGTCAGCCAGGAGAGGAACTCATTAATTTGGGGGTTTACTGTGAGGCTGCAGCATTAGCTGCGGTCCCTGCAGTAAACATTAACCCTTTCTGAAGGATTACACCTTGGGACCTGACTGTACATCGGATTGGTAAGAATAATTTTGCTTTATTATTTTATTTTTATTACAGGAAATGGTTTTAGCAGGAAAATAAAATATGGTCAAAAACTGTGTGATTATTTCATTAAACTTCTTTTTTATTAAAGTGTGTGTGTTTGATTTTTCTTTCATACAATAGGATTAATAATTGATAGTTGTCTAATTGACAGCTCTCAATTATTAACCTGGCTTAAAGTGACCTTTCAATTGCAAGGTCATTTTAACCCCTTATTAACCCATTCGCCACCGCTACAGGGCAATGGGAATAGACGGGCAAAGTGCCAGAAAGGGCAAATCTAATTAGAGATTTGCCCTTTCTGGGGTGTCTGGGGGCAGATGTTAGTAGCCGGGGGGGGCCAAAAATAATGGTCCCTCTCTGGGCTATTATTATCTGCCCCCACTCACTGGCTTTGTCTGTCTGGTTGCGAAAATAGGGCGGGAGCCCACGCCTTTTTTTTCAGCAATTTTACACCTCATATATATATATATATATATACATGTCATTAAATTTGTGACACATATATATATATTTATATTTATAGTTCATACACTTCTACATAGTATAATAGCCGCTAATTCAATTGCCGGCTTTTGTGAAAATGCAGAACCCGACATGAAATGACACTTGGTTTACATAGAGTTAACCATGTCTTTTCATGTAGTTTGATATCTGATTTGCACAAACAATTACATGAGTGTAAGTGTGCAAAATTTCACACCTGTAGGGGTTAATTAAAGGTGTAAATTCGTAGCAAAAAAGTCCGTTTTTTTTACAACGAATTTACACCTTTAATTAACCCCTACAGGTGTGAAATTTTGCACACATAGACTGATGTAATTGTTTGTGCAAATCAGATTGCAAGCGACATGAAAAGACATGGTTAACCCTATGTACACCAAGTGTCATTTCATGTCGGGTGCTTCTGTCTTTTCACAGAAGCCGGCTTTACCCGGCAATTGAATCAGAGGATATTTTACTATGTAGAAGTGTATAAACTATACATATATGTATATATAATATGTCACAATGACATGTATATATATATATATGTATTCTATGTGTGTATATTTAGTGTTTACAAGGAAATAAAGGTTTTTTTTAGTTGCGATATTTTGTTCCCATAGACTTACATGGGACTTCCGGTATCGAAATCGGATATCGCCGATATTTAGTGATATCGGCGATACAATTTCGATACGATATTTTTAGATATCGAGCAATATCGCTCAACACTATCTGCAATTCAAAACGTCACTACTTCCCTTCCGAGCCCCGACGTGTGCCCATACAGTAGTTTTCGCCCACATATTGGGTATCAGTGTACTCAGGACAAATTGGACAACAACTTTTGGGTTCCAATTTCTTCTGTTACCCTTGTGAAAATAAAATATTGGGGGCGAAAAAATCATTTTTGTAAAAAAAAAAAAAGATTTTTTATTTTACGGCTGTACGTTATAAACTTTAGTGAAACACCTGGGGGTTCAAAGTTCGCACCACACATCTAGATAAGTTCCTTGAGGGGTCTAGTTTCCAAAATGGTGTCATTTATGGGGGTTTCCACTGTTTAGGCAGATCAGGAGCTCTCCAAACACGACATGGCGTCCAGCCAATTCTGCGTTGAAAAAGTCAGACGGCGCTCCTTCCCTTCCAAACTCTGCCATGCACCCAAACAGTGGTTTACCCCCACATATGGGGTATCAGCGCACTCAGGACAAATTGCACAATAACTTTTGAAGTCTTGTTACCCTTGGAAAAATAAAAATTGGGGTGAAAAGATCATTTTTGTGGAAAAAATATGATTTTTAAATTTTACGGCTCTACTTTGTAAACTTGTGTGAAGCACTTGGGGGTTCAAATTGCTCATCAAAAATCTAGATAAGTTCCTTAGGGGGTCTAGTTTCCCAAATGGGGTCATTTGTGGGGGGTTTCCACTGTTTAGGCACATCAGGGGCTCTCCAAATGCAACATGGCATCCAAACTCAATTCCAGCCAATTTTGGTTGGAAAAAGTCAAATGGTGCTCCTTCCATTCCGAGCTCTGCCGTGCGCCCAAACAGTGGTTCCCCCCCACATATGGGGTATCAGCGTACTCAGGACAAATTGTACAACAACTATGTGGTCCAATTTCTCCTGTTACCCTTGGGAAAATAAAAAATTAGTGACTAAAAGATAATTTTTGTGGGAAAAAAATAGGATTTTTTATTTTCATGCCCGGGCATTATAAACTTGTGTGAAGCACTTGGGGGTTCAAAGTGCTCACCAAAGATCTAGATAAGTTCCTTAGGGGGTCTAGTTTCCAAAATGGGGTCACTTGTGGGGGGTTTCCACTGTTTAGGCTCATCTGGGGCACTGCAAACGGAACATGACCCCCATTAACGTCTGCATTCCAAAACGTTACTACTTCCTTTCCAAGCCCTGCCGTGCGCCCAAACAGTTTCCCCCCCCCACATATGGGGTATCAGCGTACTCAGGACAAATTGCACAACAACTTTTGGGGTCCAATTTCCTTGGGAAAATTCAAAAATTTGGGACTAAAAAATCATTTTTGTGGAAAATTGATTTTTTTTTTTTCACACCCAGGCTTTATAAACTTTTGTGAAACACTTGAGGGTTCAAAGTGCTCACAACAGATCTAGATAAGTACCTTAGGGGGTCTAGTTTCCAAAATGGTGTCACTTGTGGGGGGTTTCCACTGTTTAGGCGCATCAGGGCTCTCCAAACGCGACATGGCATCCAATCTAAATTCCAGCCAATTTTAGTTTGAAAAAGTCAAACGTCGCTCCTTCCCTTACGAGCTCTGCCGTGTGCCCAAACAGTGGTTTTCCCCCACATATGGGGTATTGGCGTACTCAGGAGAAATTGCATAACAACCTTATCTGTCCATTTTCTCCTTTTACCCTTGTGAAAATAAAAAAAAAGTTTGTAAAAGATAATTTTTGTGGATAAAAAGTAAAATATTCATTTTTTCCTTCCACGTTGCTTTAGTTACTGTGAAGCACCTGAAGGGTTAATAATCTTCTTGAATGTGGTTTTGAGTACCTTGAGGGGTGCAGTTTTTAGAATGGTGTCACTTTTGGGTATTTTCTGCCATATAGACCCCTCAAAGTGACTTCAAATGTGAGGTGGTCCCTAAAAAAAATGGCTTTGTAAATTTTGCTGTAAAAATGAGAAATCGCTGGTCAACTTTTAACCCTTATAACTTCCTAACAAAAAAAAATTTTGGTTCCAAAATTGTGCTGATGTAAAGTAGACATGTGGGAAATGTTATTTCTTAACTATTTTGTGTGATATATTTCTCTGTTTTAAGGGAATAAAAATTCAAAGTTTGAAAATTGCAAAATTTTAAAAATTTTCGCCATATTTGCGTTTTTTTCAAAAATAAACGCAAGTTATATCGAAGAAATTTTACCACTAACATGAAGTACAATATGTCATGAGAAAACAATCTCAGAATCGCGAAGATCCGTTGAAGCGTTCCAGAGTTATAACCTCATAAAGAGACAGTGGTCAGAATTGTAAAAATTGGCCCGGTCATTAACGTGCAAACCACCCTTGGGGGTGAAGGGGTTAAGGCTGTTAAGGAGCCAACATACATGGACCTTGCCAGCAGCGTCGGACTGGAGTACCTTGGGCCCACCAGAGAAAATATATTCTTGCGGCCCAACATCATACTTCCCAACCTTTGAATAAGGGAAAGAGGGACAAAGGCTGTGGCACGCTGTGCATGCTGCAGAAAATTTTAGGCTATGCCACGTTGCACCACAGACTGTCCAGGAGTTGGTGGATGCTTTAGTCCAGGTGTGGGAGGAGATCCCTCACGAGACCATCCGTCGCGCTCATCAGGAGCATGGCCAGAAGTTGTAGGGAGGTCATACAGCATACCTCCCAAATTTGGAAGACAGGAAAGAGGATTAAAGGCCACGCCCAGACAACACCCATTTCACAGCTAATCACACCCATATCCTCGCCCCAAGCGTAACCATTTAGCACTGCTGATCACACTGACTGGTAATGAGGGCACAGTGGCTGGTACTGAGGAAAAGAAAGAAAGAGCAGCGAGAGAGAAAGAACAAACAGAGAAAGAAAGAGAGGAAAGAAAGAAAAAAAGAAAGAAAGAACAGAGAGAAAAAAGAACAGAGAGCGAGAAGGAAAGAACAGAGAGCGAGAAAGAAAGACTAGAGAGAGAGCCATAGGCGTAGCTAGGGTTTTGGTTTAGTGGGGGCAAAACTTCTGAGTGGGCCCATCATCAGAGAACCTCAGCAAATGACCGCGCTGTTGGCCAAAATAATCTATATATAAAAAGACCAATATTGATATTACCGCCATATGGTCTGTGTTAAATAATACCAGTCCTACAGAACATATAGATTACAGCACAGGTACAGATAATGACTTACCGCTGCTGTTCTTTCTAATGGAATTGTTCACTTTTCATGTCTTTTCCATCTGGCCCACACCGACATGACGACTTCTCCAGCCAGGACTCGACTGCACCCCCATTAAAAAAAAAATAAATACTCACCTCCCGGCTCCTGTGCTGCTCACTGTTCTCCCTCTCAGTGTCTGACAGCGGGCGCCGGCAGGTGATGTTATTGCGCCCGCTGTCATACGCTGAGAGGGGGATTATGGGAGAGAAGGAGCGCTCGCTCCTTCTCTCTCTATGCGGTCAGCTTTATCGGCTGGATGCTGATACAGCTGACCCTCCGATGACGGGTAGGGGGCCCACTGCTGGCACCGGGCCCCCCCAATGCCTGTTCAGGCCCCATAGCTTCCGGGCGGCAGAGCAGGGAGAGCGATTCTCCCTGCTCTGCCGCAGAATGTAACTGTATCGTAGCTCCGGGTGGGCCCCCTCAGAGCGCGGGCCCCGGGGCCACCGCCCCCTCTGCCCCGCGACCTATCCTTTCAAATCAGGGCCCACCACGCAGGAGCTGGGGCCCACCGTAGGTTTCTCCGGTGTCCCGGTGCCTCAGTCAGACCCTGCTTGCCAGCCTGATAATACCAGGCCACAGCAGTCTGCTTATCTTTGCTGGTTAACAAAAATAGGGGATCCCCTCGAAAAAAAATTGGCGTGGGGTCCACCCTATTTTTGTTAACCAGCCAGATGAAGCAGACTGCTGAGGCCTGGTTTTTCAGGCTGGTAATGAGCCAATATCCATGGACCTTGCCAGCCTGATAATACCAGGCCACAGCAGTCTGCTTAGCTTGGCTGGTTAACAAAAATAGGGGATCCCCTCGAAAAAAAAAACGGCGTAGGGGTCCCCCTATTTTGTTAACCAGCCAAGTAAAATGCAGACTGCTGCGGCCTGGTATTAAAAGACTGTCAAGGCCCATGGATTTTGGCCCTCAACAGCCTGATAATACCAGGCTACAGCAGCCCCACATTTGGCGCATCAAAAGATGTGCCAATTGTGGCACTTTACCCGGCTCTTCCCACTGCCCTGTAGCGGTGGCAAGTGGGGTAATAAGGGGTTAATGTCACCGTTAATTGCACGGTGACAATAAGCCCGGTTAATAATGGAGAGGTGTCAATAAGACACCGATCCATTATTAATCCCAAAGTTTTTAAATGTATAAAAAAAAGACACAGCAAGAAAAAAGTATTTTAATGAAATAAAAGAGACAACACAGTTTTCATTTCTTTTATTATACTCTCATTCCTGCGACGCCATTGATCTCCTGTAAAAAAAGGAAAAAAACAAACCAACAGTATACCACCTGTCCGACGCAGTCCATAGTAACGAGTGTCCCACGATGATCCAGCTCTGCTACATCGGAATGACAGGCAGAGGCTGTCATCCCGGCGCAGCACAGCTGATTACCTGCTTCCCCGGCGGTGACGTCATCGGACTGACTGCTTTACGGCCGCGATTACCCAGCAGTCACTGCAGTTATCGCGAGAAACTGCATGTGACCGCCGGGGAAAGATGATGGCGGCCATCAAGCAGTCCAGGACGTGACCACCGGAGATCTTCTGCCAGGTAAGTGCCGCTGACTCCTGACAGACCCGACCGACGGACACTCACAGTGACAGTGACAATTCCGATTCCGGTATACGATATATGGGAAATATCGAAAGTCAATATCGAAAGTCCGATACAGCTAATATCGGCTGATACCCGATACTTGCGGTATCGTATCGCTCAACACTAGAAGTGACAAATGGAGTTTAACTCCTTGACACCCCCAGCCTGTTTGCAAATTTGACCAGGCCAAATTTTACAATTCTGACCAGTGTTACTTTATGAGGTAATAACTCAAAATGTATTATGCAATTTCTCCTGATAATGTGTGGGGGAAAACCACTGTTTGGGCGCATGGCAGGGCTTGGAAGAGAACGGATGCCATTTGACTTCTGGAATGCAAAATTTGTTTGAATAATTAGCGCATGCCACCTTGCAATTTGGAGAGCCCCTGATGTACCTAAACAGCGGAAAAATCTCACAAGTGACATCATTTTGAAAAGTAGACACCTTAGGCAACTTATCTAGATGTGTGGAGAGCACCTTGAACCCCAAGATATTTCACAGACGTTTTTAGCATTGAGCCGTGAAAATAAAAAATTCACATTTTTCCCACAAAATTGTTTTTTAGCCTCAAATTTTGCATTTTCATAAGGGTAGCAGGAGAAATTGCACCATACAATTTCTTGTGCCATTTCTCCTGAGTATGCCGATAACTAATATGTAGAGGAAAACTGCTGTTTGGGAGCACAGCAGGGCTTGGAAGATAAGGAGTACCATTTGACTTTTGAAAGCAAAATTTGCTGGAATAATTAGTGGATGCTATGTCACGTTTGGAGAGCCCCTGATGTTCCTAAACAAAGGAAACCCCCCAAAAGTGACACCATTTTGAAAACTAGACCACTCAGGGAACTTATCTAGATGTGTGCTGTGCACCTTGAACCCTCAGGTGCTTCAAAGAAATTTATAACGTAGAACTGTGAAAATAAAAAAAATCACATTTAACAGGAGAAAATGGACCCCAATATTTGTATGCAGACACCCCATATGTTGTGAAAAACTACTGTTTTGGTGCACAGCAGGGCTCAGAAAGGGATGGAGTGATGTTTTGGAACGGAAACTTTGATGGAATGGTCTGCTGGTGTCATGTCGCATTTGGAGAGTCCCTGAATTGCCTAGACAATGGAAAACCCCCACAATTGACCCTGTTTTGGAAACAAGACCCCTCAAGGAATTTATCTAGATATGTGGTGAGCACCTTCATCACACTGGTGCTTCACAGAATTTTACAATGTTGATCTGTGAAAATGAAAAAAATATATTTTTTACCGAAAAATGTTTCAGCCCCAAATTTTTTAATTTTCACAAGGATAGCAGGAGAAAATGGCCCAAAAATTTTGTTGTGCAATTTCTCCTTAGTATTCCAATAGCCAATATATATGGTCGAATACTACTTTTGAGGCACAGTGCACAGCTTAGAAAGAAAGAAGCACCATATTGTAGGTCAGATTTTGCTGGACTAGTTTGTGGGTACCATGGCGAGGTCATAAGTATAATTTAATTAAGAATATTAAAGGACTCTGTGTCATTCTTTCATTTAAATGACTTTTTTCTGGGTGTCTGTGTTTTCTTACAATGTGACTATGGGTTTAGTAATGGGGGTGTCTTATTGATGCCTCCATTACTAACCTCGGGGCTTGATGTCACCTGACAATATAAAGGTGACCCCCCATCTATCACCCCACTTGCTACCGCTACAGGGCAAGTGGGAAGAGCAAGACTAAGTGCCAGAATTGGCGCATCTTAGAGATGCACTTTTTCTGGGGTGACTGAGAGCTGATGTTTTTAGCCTGGGGGGCCAGTAACCATAGCCCCTTCCTAGTCTATTAATGTCAGTCTGCAGCTATCTGCATAGCCTTTGCTGGTTATTAATCATAGGGGGACCTCTCGTAATTTTTTTGGGGGGTCCCACATTTTAATAGTCAGTAAAGGCTAAGTATACAGTTGTGAGCTGATATTAACAGCCTGAGAGGCTCCATGGATATTATCCCCTCCCCAGGCTATAAACATCTGCCCCCAGCCGTCGGCTTTCCCTCTGCTGGTTATGAAAATTGCACAGGAGCCCACGCCATTTCTTTCTGAAAAATAATCTTTTATTAATTAAATACATGTACAGTAAGCTACACACTGTACTAATTGTATTTATTACAGACATCTATATATCTAGCTATTCTATTTGTATTTATTGTATGTAATCCATCTCTTCTATCCTGTCAGCTCCTGCAGTGCTTTTACACTACTAGGCTGCTGAATTGCCTGCTTTTCTTTCATCTATCTATGTAATACATATATACGTGTGTGTGTGTCACTGACATCTATATATCTATGTATTTCATGTGCATATATTTATTCTATCTATTCTATTCTAACCTGTCACTCTGTGATTTAACTGTAGGCAGCATATGAATTGCCGGCTTTTATTCTATCTATCTAACATATATATGTATATATATATATATTATATATATATACATATATATGAATCGCCCGCCAGGGCAGTGGGGATACTCGGTACCGGGCTGCTTCTTAAAGGGCCAGTGTCACGGCAGCAGTGACCCGGTCCATGGCCCTGGGCGTCCAATAAAAGTGGAGACGATGAAAAGGGAAATAATAAAGAGTTTGTAATAAGGTGTTCGTGACGCCACCCGTAGTATTCGGTCAGGGGACGCTGCAATGCAAATCCTCTGGGATGATGATAGGGCAGCAAAGATGGTTAAGCTCTTCACGGATAGAGCTGTATCCCAGGGTAGTTAGGGTATTAAAGGTGATGTTGGTAGTGAGTGTGGTGCAGGGCAGGTGACGCAAGAATGATTCAGAGGACACAGCAGGGTGCAGTTTCCAACATTTTACTCACAGTTCACTTGTGCACAGATGCCCGCTTAGTGCTGCGTCCTCCAGGTGAGGGGTCCAGCAAACTCCCAGGTAGATCAGGATACACCTTTCCAGGACTCCCTTCAGTATATTCCTTTCCTGGCTGTCTCACTGCACTGTCTTCCACCTTCCTTCTCAGCACCAACACAATCAGTGTCCCAAGCCAGCAGCCGCGGACCTTGTAGGGCGACGTTCTCTAAGTCCCCTTGCTCCTATATGGCTGCATTTTCGGCGAATAATTGTGGATGTGGCTAAGGCACATAAAGATACCTCCGCCTCCAGCTTGCTAGCTGAGTCTTGAAGTTGTCCACTAGGTTTGGGGGCCGGTTCCCCACTGTGACCTAGTCCCTCCCATACTAGATCGGGCCCCACGGATGGATCTCTCACTATCCGTGCCCCTAGGACCCCTTTTGTCCTCCCGGGAGTTTCCTTCAGTCTCTCCTTCTCAATTCTCTCTACTCGTCTGGGGACAAGCTCCTCACAGCTTGAGCTCCCTTTCTGACTCTCCAGTCCTATTCCCGCTCTCTAAGATCCTCCCCTTTTTCCTACCTCCTCCATCCACACCCCAATAACCTTTCGTACCCAGCCTGAGATGAGGCCCTCCTCCCTTGGGGTACGCCCAGGTGCCCTGACTGAACTAGTGTGTGTTGGGTGTGAGTATTAGTCCTGGGTAGTTCTCCCTCCTTACCTGAGAGTGGGATACCACACCTCTGGATAAGGTGCAGTACCTCTGTTGCGACTGGACCCTCAGGGGTGCCACATATATATAACATATATATACAACTAAAGATTAAACAACAACCACAAGACGGATTTCATCAACCAAGGTATCATTGTAATCAGTATAACGGTGCCGACCTGACACTGTCTGTAGGTTACTATGCACAATCCTGCTGACAGGAACCCTTTAAATAAATAGTTTACTGTAATCCCTTTAAAGTAAGGAATATACCATTAAAAATTATATTCACCTGAATCATTTAAAGAGAACATTTCAGCACGATTTTGTAATGTAAATTAAAGACATTTCTTTAATGGTACTTCAAGACTGGTTACATTGATATATTTTGTGAAGAAATCCAGTTTGTTGTTCTTCTGTAATACCCATTTGAAGTTTTCTGCTAATTAGATTTCAGTGCACAGGGGCTGGATTCTACACGGGGTCTTCTCCTCCCACTCTGTGTTTCCCAGGCACCCTCGCCTGTCTCCGGTCTGTGAATGATCTGCCTCCTCTGTTTAACCCCTCTCTGACATTAGACGTACTATCCCGTCCATAAAACCCGTGCCATTCTGCCCATGGACGGGATAGTACGTCATAGGCGATCAGCTGCGCTCCTGAGGGGAGCGCAGCTAATCGCCGCCGGGTGTCACACCCGTGACTGTGTGTCAGGAGTGGTCACGGACCGCTCCCGGCACATTAACCCCTAGCACACCGCGATCAAACATGATCGCGGTGTACTGGGGGCACAGGGGAGGATCGCGCAGGGTGGGGGCTCCCTGCGCGCCCCCCTGAGTGTCATGTGTGCATCGCCACGAAGATCGTCGCGGTTGCACATTCTGACTTCTCACAGCTGAGTTGCTGTTTCTTTGTGTTTGGCAGTTAGGGAGTTAATTCTGTCTGTGCTCAGTTCTGGGACTGGGTGCAGTTTCTCCCGGCTGCAATTAATTATTTGTTGATTGGTTTCCTTTAAATCTCTGGTTGTCTGTGTTGGGAGTTGCCAGTGAAATTCTTCATGCAGACCACAGATAGGATTGTATCTGTATAGACTTAAGTTAAAGAGCTCCTTAGTTGTTTTAAGCTCACCTTGCTTAGAGTTTAATATCCCAGATCATTTATGTTCCTTCTGTGTTTGAGTGTGTATGCAAGTCTGTGTTTTCTCCAGTCTGTCTTATATGTCTAATCTGTGTATTTAGCAGAGATCAGCCCATATCCCTTTGGTGGTAATCAGAATCCTTCTTAGGACTGATTACAGGGTTCAGGGACTGATAGGAGACAGGGTTAGGCTGGAGACTTGGACCTCTGAACCATTATCAGTACCTCCAAGGTGAGGGATTAGTTAGGACCCCAGTTTAGGGTCAGGTTAGACCCCCGGTCCTCCTCTTTCCTGTGACAGTGTATCAAGTCCTCAAGATTAACCCTGAGTTCAACGGATATCGTGTCAGGTAAATCTATTCTATATTTACTTGCTGATGTTGCTAATCTATATGTTGTATAGAGTGTTGTTCTTTTAAGAATAGTTTACTGACATCGTACACATATCATAAGACCGCGTGACACTGAGACCCTCAGACCAGCGCAATGTGATCGCGCTGTTCTGAGGGCTTCCTCCCTCCCAGGACCCGGATCCAAGATGGCGCCGGGGTCCTAGAGGGAGGCGGCTTCCTCAGTGCCTGCTGAGAGCAGGCACTGAGAAGCCTGCTGCACTGCCTGAGCGATCGCTGGTGTGACAGTGTGCTGTGCACACTGTCACACCAGCGATTTGATAAAATACAGTGATGTCCCACCCTGGGACAAAGTAAAAAAGTTAAAAAAATAAAAATAAACATGTTATAAAAAAAATCCAAAATAAATAAAAAAAAAAAAAATATTCCCCAATAAATTCATTTCTTCCTGTAAATAAAAAGACCAAAACAATAAAAGTACACATATTTGGAATCGTCGCGTCCGTAACGACCCCCCCTATAAAACTGTCCCACGAGTTAACCCCTTTAGTGAACCCCTTAAAAAAAAAAAAAAAACGAAGCAAAAAATCAATGCTTTATCATCATACCGCCGAACAAAAAGTGGAATAACGCGCGATCAAAAAGACCGATATAAATAAACATGGTACCGCTGAAAACGTCATCTTGTCCCACAAAAAACGAGCTGTAATACAGCATCATCAGCGAAAATATAAAAAAGTTATAGCTCGCAGAATAAAGCGATGCAAAAATAATTATTTTTTATATAAAATTGTTTTTATTCTATAAAAGCGCCAAAACATAAAAAAAATGATATAAATGAGGTATCGCCATAATCGTACTGACCCAAAGAATAAACTGCTTTATCAATTTTACCACACGCGGAACAATAAAAACGCCTCCCCCAAAAGAAATTCATGAATTGCTGATTTTTGTTCATTCTAACCTCCCAAAAATCGAAATAAAAAGCGATCAAAAAATGTCACCTGCTCAAAAATGGTACAAATAAAAACGTCAACTCGTACCGCAAAAAATAAGATCTCACATGACTCTGTGGGCCAAAATATGCAAAAATTATAGCTCTCAAAATGTGGCGATGCAAAAAACTATTTTTGCAATAAAAAGCGTCTTTTAGCGTGACAGCTGCCAATCATAAAAACCCGCTATAAATAGTAAATCAAACCCCCCTTTATCACCCCCTTAGTTAGGGAAAAATAATAAAATTAAAAAAATGTATTTATTTCCATTTTCCCATTAGGGTTAGGGTTAGGGTTGCGGCTAAAGTTAGGGTTAGGGTTGGCGTTAAAGTTAGGATTAGGGTTAGGGTTGGGATTAGGGGTGTGTTAGGGTTAGGTTTGTGGTTAGGATTGGGACCAGGGTTAGGGGTGTGTTGGGGTTAGGGTTGGAGTTAGAATTGGGAGGTTTCCGCTGTTTAGGCACATCAGGGGCTCTCCAAATGTGACATGGCGTCTGATCTCAATTCCAGCCAATTCTGCGTTGAAAAAGTCAAACGGTGCTCCTTCACTTCTGAGCTCTGCCATGCGTCCAAACAGTAGTTTATCCCCACATATGGGGTATCAGCGTACTCTGGACCCCAAGAGTTATTGTGCAATTTGTCCTATTTCTTCTGTTACCCTTGGGAAAATAAAAAACTGAGGGCGAAAATATCATTTTTGTACAAAAAAAAATATTTTTTTGTTTTTACGGCTGTACATTATAAACTTCTGTGAAGCACTTGGGGCTTCATAGCGCTCACCACACACCTAGATAAGTTCCTTGTGGGGTCTATTTTCCAAAATGGGGTCACTTGTTGGGGATTTCCACTGTTTAGGCGCATCAGGGGCTCTCCAAATGCGACATGACGCCCCCAGACCATTCCATCAAAGTCTGCAATCCAAAACGTCACTACTTCCCTTCCGAGCCCCAACGTGTACCCATACAGTAGTTTTCTCCCACATATTGGGTATCAGCGTACTCAGGACAAATTGGGCAACAACTTTTGGGGTCCAATTTCTCCTGTTACCCTTGTAAAAATAAAATATTGGGGCGAAAAAATCATTTTTGCAAAAAAAAAAAAAGATTTTTTATTTTTACGGCTGTGCGTTATAAACTTCTGTGAAGCACTTCGGGGTTCAAAGTGCTCACCACACATCTAGATAAGTTCCTTGTGGGGTCTATTTTCCAAAATGGGGTCACTTGTGGGGGGTTTCCACTGTTTAGGCGCATCAGGGGCTCTCCAAATGCGACATGACGCACCCAGACCATTCCATCAAAGTCTGCAATCCAAAACGTCACTACTTCCCTTCCGAGCCCTGACGTGCGCCCATACAGTAGTTTTCTCCCACATATTGGGTATCAGCGTACTCAGGACAAATTGGACAACAACTTTTGGGGTCCAATTTCTCCTGTTACCCTTGTGAAAATAAAATATTGGGGGCGAAAAAATCATTTTTGTAAAAAAAAAGATTTTTTATTTTTACGGCTGTGCGTTATAAACTTCTGTGAAGCACTTCGGGGTTCAAAGTGCTCACCACACATCTAGATAAGTTCCTTGTGGGGTCTATTTGCCAAAATGGGGTTACTTGTGGGGGTTTCCACTGTTTAGGTGCATCAGGGGCTCTCCAAATGTGACATGACGCCCCCAGACCATTCCATCAAAGTCTGCAATCCAAAACGTCACTACTTCCCTTCCGAGCCCCGACGTGTGCCCATACAGTAGTTTTCGCCCACATATTGGGTTTCAGTGTACTCAGGACAAATTGGACAACAACTTTTGGGTTCCAATTTCTTCTGTTACCCTTGTGAAAATAAAATATTGGGGGCGAAAAAATCATTTTTGTAAAAAAAAAAAAAGATTTTTTATTTTACGGCTGTACGTTATAAACTTTAGTGAAACACCTGGGGGTTCAAAGTTCTCACCACACATCTAGATAAGTTCCTTGAGGGGTCTAGTTTCCAAAATGGTGTCATTTATGGGGGTTTCCACTGTTTAGGCAGATCAGGAGCTCTCCAAACACGACATGGCGTCCAGCCAATTCTGCGTTGAAAAAGTCAGACGGCGCTCCTTCCCTTCCAAACTCTGCCATGCACCCAAACAGTGGTTTACCCCCACATATGGGGTATCAGCGCACTCAGGACAAATTGCACAATAACTTTTGAAGTCTTGTTACCCTTGGAAAAATAAAAATTGGGGTGAAAAGATCATTTTTGTGGAAAAAATATGATTTTTAAATTTTACGGCTCTACGTTATAAACTTGTGTGAAGCACTTGGGGGTTCAAATTGCTCATCAAAAATCTAGATAAGTTCCTTAGGGGTCTAGTTTCCCAAATGGGGTCATTTGTGGGGGTTTCCACTGTTTAGGCACATCAGGGGCTCTCCAAATGCAACATGGCATCCAAACTCAATTCCTGTCATGTGTGCATTGCCACGAAGATCGTCGCGGTTGCACATTTTGACTTCTCACAGCTGAGCTGCTGTTTCTTTGTGTTTGGCAGCTAGGGAGTTAATTCTGTCTGTGCTCGGTTCTGGGACTGGGTGCAGTTTCTCCCGGCTGCAATTGATTATTTGTTGATTGGTTTCCTTTAAATTCCTGGTTGTCTGCTTGGGGAGTTGCCAGTGAAACCTTCATGCAGACCACAGATAGGAATGAATCTGTATAGACTTTAGTTGTGAGCTCCTTAGTTGTTCTAAGCTCAACTTGGTTAGAGTTTATTTCCCAGACCATTTATGTTCCTTTGGTGTTTGAGTGTGTATGCAAGCGAGTGTTATCCTGTCTGTCTTATATGTCTAATCTGTGTATTTAGCTGAGATCAGCCCATATCCCTTTGGTGGTAGTCAGGATCCTTCTTAGGACTGATTACAGGGTTCAGGGTCTGATAGGAGACAGGGTTAGGTTGGAGACTTGGACCTCTGAACCATTATCAGTACCTCCAAGGTGAGGGATTAGTTAGGACCCCAGTTTAGGGTCAGGTTAGATCCCGGTCCACCTCTTTCCTGTTTCAGCTCATCAAGTCCTCAAGATTAACCCTGAGTTCAGCAGATATCGTGTCAGGTAAATCTATTCTATACTTACATGCTGATGTTGCTATACTAGTTGTTGTATAGAGTGTTGTTCCTGTATTAATAGTTTACTGACATTGTATACATATCATTAGACAGCGTGACATTTTCACTGGCCATAAAAATTATCTCCAGTTACCATGGATCCAGTAGCCCAGCTGGCTCTGCAGTTGCAGGGATTATCCATGGAGCTGACGGACATTAAGTCCAAAGTTTTGTCTCCCCTGGAGCAAACCAGAGTTGAACCTAAAGTAGCTCTCCCGGACAGGTTCACTGGTGGGCGAGACAAATTTTTCACCTTCCGGGAGGCATGTAAATTGTATTTTCGGCTTCGGCCTCGATCATCAGGGAGTGAGGAGCAGAGAGTGGGAATTGTTATCTCACTTCTGCAAGGGGACCCTCAATCCTGGGCATTTTCCCTTCCTCCGGGATCCCCGGCTCTACTGTCTGTAGATCAATTTTTTACTGCCCTGGGATTGGTATATGATGACCCAGATCGGGTCTCTCTTGCTGAGACAAAATTACGTAAGATACAGCAGGGAGATAGTCCGGCAGAGGAATTTGCTTCTGAGTTTCGTAGATGGGCCACAGATACTCAGTGGAATGACCCAGCTCTTAGGAGCCAGTTTTGTCATGGGCTTTCTGATAAATTAAAAGACGTTTTGGCTCAGTATGAGTCTCCTCCTTCTCTGGAGGCTGCTATGGCCTTAGCTATCCGTACTGATAGACGGCTTCGGGAGAGGGGTGAGGTAACCCCACTCCCTGTTGTTTCTCCACCTACCACTAAAGTCCCTTATGTTGAGGTTCCCCTTGTCTGTTCGGATGAGCCTATGCAGTTGGGAGGGACATCATTTCGTAGGAGGGGATTGGCGGTACGCCGCAGGACTAGAAGATGTTTTTTCTGCGGGAAAGAGGGACATTTTGTTGGAGAATGTCCATCCCGTGCCTTGTTGAGCCAAAAGTCGCCGGAAAACTGTTAATCCCAGGTTGTGTGGTGGACGACAACCTGGGAGTATGTATTTCATCCGCCAGTTCTTCTCAGTTCCTTGTACCAGTGGAGGTGGTAGGTGGTACGAGAGTGGAGAGATTGTCTGTTCTTCTTGATAGTGGTTCCGGGGCTAATCTGGTTGACGCTCAGTTTGCTCAGGCTCAAGGTATGCATCTGAGTGTATTGGTCAAACCGATCCCTATATTCTCCATTGACGCCAGGCCTCTCGGCCAAGGTAGCTTTGTTCATGAGGTTCATAACATTGACCTTCGGGTAGGGGCAATACATAGGGAACAATTATCTTGTTATGTGTTGGAGGGTCTACCTACTCCCATTGTGTTGGGACTTCCTTGGTTGGTTAAACATAACCCTGTGATTAATTGGCAGTCCAGAGAAATAAGCCAATGGGGTGAGTTTTGCAAAAGCAACTGCATGAACACAGTCATCAGTGCGGTCGTGCCTAGTACATTGCCTCCTTTTTTGGAGGATTTTGGGATGTTTTCTCTGAGGAGGGGTGTCAGGAGTTGCCTCCTCATCGCGTGTATGACTGCTCTATTAATCTCCTTCCTGATGCTAAGTTGCCTAAAGCTTGGTTGTATAATCTTTCTGGTCCTGAGAGGCAGGCTATGAAAGATTATATTTCTGAAAGTCTGGCCAAAGGGCATATTAGACCTTCATCTTCCCCAGTAGCCGCGGGGTTCTTCTTTGTGAAGAAGAAAGATGGAGGCCTACGCCCTTGCTTGGATTTCCGCGAACTTAATCGGATTACTGTTCGAGATCCGTATCCACTCCCTCTTATTCCTGATCTCTTCAATCAAATTGTTGGCGCCAAATGGTTTTCTAAATTGGATCTCAGGGGGGCGTATAATCTGATTAGGATAAAAGAGGGGGATGAGTGGAAAACGGCGTTTAACACGCCGGAGGGACATTATGAGAACCTAGTCATGCCTTTTGGTCTGACTACTGCACCAGCAGTATTCCAACATTTTGTTAATGACATTTTTCGTCACCTTGTGGGGCTGTTTGTGGTTGTATATTTGGACGACATTTTAATTTACTCGCCAGATCTTGTGTCTCATCAGGAGCATGTGAGACAGGTGTTGCAGATCTTGCGAGACAATAAACTATACGCCAAACTGGAGAAGTGTGTATTTGCCGTACAGGAACTTCAGTTTTTGGGTTTTTTGGTGTCAGCCTCCGGTTTCCGTATGGACCCTGAAAAGGTGAGAGCAGTGCTTGAATGGGATCAGCCAGGGATCTTAAGGCTCTGCAGCGTTTTTTGGGGTTTGCTAACTACTACCGGAAATTTATTTGTAATTTCTCATCTGTCGTCAAACCTCTCACTGACATGACAAGAAAAGGGACGGATTTTTCTAAATGGTCGGACAAAGCTTGCCAAGCCTTTTCCTCTTTGAAGAAATGTTTTGCTTCGGCACCCGTTCTCATCCAACCAGATGCATCTCAGCCGTTCATTGTGGAGGTGGATGCGTCTGACGTAGGGGTGGGTGCTATATTGTCCCAGGGTCCGTCCCCTGGTAAATGGCATCCGTGCGCTTTCTTTTCTAAGAAATTGTCGTCCGCCGAAAGGAATTATGATATCGGCAATAGGGAACTTTTGGCCATTAAGTTAGCTTTTGAAGAATGGCGTCACTTTTTGGAGGGGGCAGTCCACCCGGTTACCGTTATTACTGATCACAAGAACCTGTTGTATTTGGAATCCGCTAAGCGTCTGAATTCCAGACAAGCTCGATGGTCGTTGTTTTTTACCAGGTTTAATTTTGTCGTCACTTATCGCCCGGGGTCTAAGAATGTAAAGGCTGATGCCTTGTCTCGCAGTTTCCCAGGGGCCGGGAAAACGGATGACCCGAGTCCTATCCTTCAGGAGGGGGTGGTAGTGTCGGCTGTATTTTCTGAGCTTGAGGAGGAGGTGTTAGAGGCTCAGGGGGACGCCCTGCAGGACCTCCAGGGAGACTGTTTGTCCCAAATCTGTTGAGACAAAAGGTTATTGAGGCACATCATAATTCTGCTCTAGCAGGACATCCTGCTAGATCTCCTTTAGATCATACTTTAGATCTCCTTTCTCGCCGGTTTTGGTGGCCTAATGCTAATAAAGATGTTATTACTTTTGTCGCGTCATGTGGGGTGTGTGCTCGCTCTAAAACCCCTCATACCCGTTCGTCTGGGACCCTTTTACCCTTGAAACTTCCGGAGCGTCCATGGACTCATTTATCTATGGACTTCATTACGGACCTTCCTCCGTCGTCAGGGAATACTGTCATACTGGTGGTTGTTGACAGGTTCAGTAAGATGGCACATTTCGTTGCTCTTCCTGCACTCCCTAATGCTAAAACTCTGGCGCAGGTGTTCATTAGGGAGATCGTTAGACTTCATGGGTTGCCTTCTGATGTGGTGTCAGATAGGGGGTCTCAGTTTGTGTCCAAATTTTGGAGGGCATTTTGTTTATGTCGGGGGATGCAATTGTCATTTTCCTCGGCTTTTCATCCGCAGACCAATGGTCAGACAGAGCGTCTGAATCAGAGCTTAGAGACATATCTCCGGTGTTTTGTCTCAGAGAACCAAGAGGACTGGTCTTCTTTCTTGCCTCTGGCAGAGTTCGCTCTTAACAACAAGCGGAGCGAGTCCACTGGTAAGTCCCCGTTTTTTGGGGCATATGGTTTCCATCCCCAGTTTTGTACTTTCAATGGGGGGGGCCTTCTGGGGTTCCTGAGGAGGAGCGTTTCTCGTCGTCACTTGCTTCTGTGTGGAGAGGTGTATTGAATAATCTGAGTGCGATGGGGAACCGTTACAAACGTATGGCTGATAGGAGGAGAGTTTCTGGTCCAGATCTGAATGTGAACGATCTGGTATGGTTGTCTACCAGGAATATAAAACTTAAAGTGCCCTCCTGGAAACTGGGTCCCAGATTCATCGGGCCGTACAGGATCAGTTCCATAATTAATCCTGTGGCATTTCGTCTGGACCTCCCTCCTACGTTTAAAATTCATAATGTGTTCCACAAGTCATTATTTCAAAGGTATGTGGCACCAGTCATACCGTCACCTCTACCTCCTCCTCCTGTGTTGGTCAATGGTAACTTGGAATTTCAAGTATCAAAGATCATTGACTCACGTCTGAATCGCCGGTCCCTTCAGTACTTGGTGCATTTGAAGGGGTATGGTCCAGAGGAGAGGACGTGGGTCCCTGCGTCTGATGTTAACGCAGATCGTTTGGTTCGGACCTTCCACAGAACTCACCCGGGCAGGCCTGGCCCTGAGGGTCCGGAGGCCCCTCGTAGAAGGGGGGGTACTGTCATGTGTGCATTGCCACGAAGATCGTCGCGGTTGCACATTTTGACTTCTCACAGCTGAGCTGCTGTTTCTTTGTGTTTGGCAGCTAGGGAGTTAATTCTGTCTGTGCTCGGTTCTGGAACTGGGTGCAGTTTCTCCCGGCTGCAATTGATTATTTGTTGATTGGTTTCCTTTAAATTCCTGGTTGTCTGCTTGGGGAGTTGCCAGTGAAACCTTCATGCAGACAACAGATAGGAATGAATCTGTATAGACTTTAGTTGTGAGCTCCTTAGTTGTTCTAAGCTCAACTTGGTTAGAGTTTATTTCCCAGACCATTTATGTTCCTTTGGTGTTTGAGTGTGTATGCAAGCGAGTGTTATCCTGTCTGTCTTATATGTCTAATCTGTGTATTTAGCTGAGATCAGCCCATATCCCTTTGGTGGTAGTCAGGATCCTTCTTAGGACTGATTACAGGGTTCAGGGTCTGATAGGAGACAGGGTTAGGTTGGAGACTTGGACCTCTGAACCATTATCAGTACCTCCAAGGTGAGGATTAGTTAGGACCCCAGTTTAGGGTCAGGTTAGATCCCGGTCCACCTCTTTCCTGTTTCAGCTCATCAAGTCCTCAAGATTAACCCTGAGTTCAGCAGATATCGTGTCAGGTAAATCTATTCTATACTTACATGCTGATGTTGCTATACTAGTTGTTGTATAGAGTGTTGTTCCTGTATTAATAGTTTACTGACATTGTATACATATCATTAGACAGCGTGACAATTCCAGCCAATTTTGGTTGGAAAAAGTCAAATGGTGCTCCTTCCATTCCGAGCTCTGCCGTGCGCCCAAACAGTGGTTCCCCCCACATATGGGGTATCAGCGTACTCAGGACAAATTGTATATTAACTTATGTGGTCCAATTTCTCCTGTTACCCTTGGAAAAATAAAAAATTAGTGACTAAAAGATAATTTTTGTGGGAACAAAATAGGATTTTTTATTTTCATGCCCGGGCATTATAAACTTGTGTGAAGCACTTGGGGGTTCAAAGTGCTCACCAAAGATCTAGATAAGTTCCTTAGGGGGTCTAGTTTCCAAAATGGGGTCACTTGTGGGGGGTTTCCACTGTTTAGGCTCATCTGGGGCACTGCAAACGGAACATGACCCCCATTAACGTCTGCATTCCAAAACGTTACTACTTCCTTTCCAAGCCCTGCCGTGCGCCCAAACAGTTCCCCCCCCCCACATATGGGGTATCAGCGTACTCAGGACAAATTGGACAACAACTTTTGGGGTCCAATTTCCTTGGGAAAATTCAAAAATTTGGGACTAAAAAATCATTTTTGTGGAAAATTGATTTTTTTTTTTCACACCCAGGCTTTATAAACTTTTGTGAAGCACTTGAGGGTTCAAAGTGCTCACAACAGATCTATATAAGTACCTTAGGGGGTCTAGTTTCCAAAATGGTGTCACTTGTGGGGGTTTCCACTGTTTAGGCGCATCAGGGGCTCTCCAAACGCGACATGGCATCCAATCTAAATTCCAGCCAATTTTAGTTTGAAAAAGTCAAACGTCGCTCCTTCCCTTACAAGCTCTGCCGTGTGCCCAAACAGTGGTTTTCCCCCCATATGGGGTATTGGCGTACTCAGGAGAAATTGCATAACAACCTTATCTGTCCATTTTCTCCTTTTACCCTTGTGAAAATAAAAAAAAGTTTGTAAAAGATAATTTTTGTGGATAAAAAGTAAAATATTCATTTTTTCCTTCCACGTTGCTTTAGTTACTGTGAAGCACCTGAAGGGTTAATAATCTTCTTGAATGTGGTTTTGAGTACCTTGAGGGGTGCAGTTTTTAGAATGGTGTCACTTTTGGGTATTTTCTGCCATATAGACCCCTCAAAGTGACTTCAAATGTGAGGTGGTCCCTAAAAAAAATGGCTTTGTAAATTTTGCTGTAAAAATGAGAAATCGCTGGTCAACTTTTAACCCTTATAACTTCCTAACAAAAAAAAATTTTGGTTCCAAAATTGTGCTGATGTAAAGTAGACATGTGGTAAATGTTATTTCTTAACTATTTTGTGTGATATATTTCTCTGTTTTAAGGGAATAAAAATTCAAAGTTTGAAAATTGCAAAATTTTAAAAATTTTCGCCATATTTGCGTTTTTTTCAAAAATAAACGCAAGTTATATCAAAGAAATTTTACCACTAACATGAAGTACAATATGTCACGAGAAAACAATCTCAGAATCGCGAAGATCCGTTGAAGCGTTCCAGAGTTATAACCTCATAAAGAGACAGTGGTCAGAATTGTAAAAATTGGCCCGGTCATTAACGTGCAAACCACCCTTGGGGATGAAGGGGTTAAAATCTCAGTATTGACCTGTCATTCACAGACTGGAGGCAGGCGGAGGGGCCCGAGGAAACACAGATAAGGAAGGGAATACTCAGTGTACAGTCCGGCCCCCTGTGCACTGAAATCCAATTAGCAGAAAACTTCAAATGGTGGATTTCTTCACCAAAGATATCAATATAATGAGCATTACTACGCCATTACAGATATGTCTTTATATTACAAAATCGTGCTGACAGATTCTGCTTAAAGAATGTCTGCATTATAAGAAAAAAAAATTCTGCCTCTCTTATCCATAGAGCTGTGGAAAACCAAAAATAGCCCATGTGGAAAAGAAACACTTTTTCTGGGGGAAAAAAAACAAACCTTTTTCTCTAATCCTTGACAACCACTTTAACATTATAACTGTATCGCGGAGAGGGGAATATCTTCTCAAACACAACCCCTTTTAATAATAGAAGTGCAAGTATGGTTTTAGAAAGCCTCAGATATCAGCTGGGGAAGTTGCAACCTTCTCTAAACGTTCCATGCAAAGAACACTACAGGAGAAATTTAGGTTCACGCGGGGTCATCAATCAAAGTCACAGATTGTTAACTGTAATCTACTTTTTTTACAGAGAGTGGTAGCAAATGGGAAACCCTCTTCTGTATTGTCCGAATAGTCAAATAAGAAATATGTAAATAGGTTGTCAACGTGAACAGGTCCACTAAACTAAAATCCTTCCTCATCCTGGTCTACATGACTTATCTAAAATAACCTCATGCAAAATTACCCAAAGATTAATCTTCTCGTGGTAATCCTGGAATCAAATGGGGCATTTGTGCCACAATTACTTACTATCGATAATCTCATTCCAGAGTAGAGGAAATATCTTCCTCCTCTTTTTTTCATGCTCACATAAAGTATCTTATGGTGACCTGAGTTTTTTTTCACTAATAATCTTGTTTTAGAAGTATTTTAGAACTCACTACCATTGGATATAGCTCCTCTATATTCTTCTGAATAGCGTGGATTCTACATTACTATTAGGAAGCAGCTGGAACAGGTAAAAATAAATGAAGATGTCCAGTCATTTTTCTCATGCAATGAATCTTCTCCCCCATATTTAGCTCCACATAGTGTTCTCACATTGAGGCCACATAACTAATCTTTAAAACAATTCTCACCACACAGATCACATCCATTAGCTGAGATGTCTCAGTGTATAGTTTACTGCCTTTGCCATTGTTGCAAGGGCTAGGAGAGAAAGATGAAGTATGTTAGAAAATGAGAAAGACACCAGTACGAAAGGTGAATTAGTCAAGAACAGCGTGACCTTGGGAAAAACGACATTTTCTTACGTTTATAGTTCATGCAATGTAGACCTTTCAAAAAAGGAAAGGTCTTGCAGACTTTTTGCAACATCATACATTTAATCTACTTTAGAAATTTTGTGTTATGTATAACAGTGAAACAGGTGTGCAATAAAGATGTCTTCCTTGGTGTATCCTGATCAGTATTTGACTTAGACCAGCTTGGTTTGCATTTCAGGTGGATTAATAATTAAGCATTTTTTAAAGAGAAGGGGTCTATACATAGCTTTTTTTTAGAATAAGGCTGTCATAAATCAGATAATCACACAAGAAAAAACTTGCCTACTTAGCAAACATGGCAAAAATAAATAGGAACATTCAAAAACCAGTAACGATGGGGGAAAAAAAGGCCTCATTAAGACGTCTGTGTTTTTTCTTGTACGTGAAAAAAAAATGGAGCTTTTTTAATCAATATGCTTGATTTTCATCCATTTTTATTCTGTGTGCCCATTTTTTAGCATCAGTATTACATCTGGTCTGTTCCCAAGCTTCTCCTGCTCTTTAAACTGTAAAAGATGGGCATCCATGTGCTGTCTCTTGTTTTTGTAGAACAATACATTGGAAGGGGAACCCTTGTTTGCAGCTGAATACAAAAACAAGATCAAACATAAACTTACAGTTCTGCAAGAAACAAAAAAAACAATACAGGTTACAAATTACATTTTTCAATTTCTTGATCTAAAAAACACAGCAGGGTTTACAATTCTGACAACACAGTCACAGGTGCCAGATATTTCTGATCTCATAAAAAAAAATCATCGGCCAAAGTTAAAAGTATAAGGCTGGGTTCACACAGCGTTTCTTTCTACATGAAGTGACCCCTTAAAAAAAATATGCAACAAAAATGCAATTATTTATTATGCTTTGCTTATATAGCACTATCATATTCCACAGCGCTTTTACGCCAACGCTGCAAAGTAACTGTGCTAACCACTGAGCCACCGTGTTTCCAAGGGAACTTACCAACAAAAATCATGAATTCACTAATAATAAACTGAAGAGGTAAAAATAGCATAGAAAAATTGTAAATAAAAAACCATCCTTAGGCTACATTCACATTTCTGCTTCTGTTTTTACATTCCTGTAAAAAAGACCGTCTTTCTCTCATTTGGCATCCATTTTTTTCCCATCCGTTTTCAAAAACAGAAGCAAGTTAACTGTTGTGTTGAACTCTTTTTACCTTTGACTCTTAGCAAGTGGATCAGTTAAAATTAGATGAAACACATTTGAAAATCTGAACTAAAATTATGTCTTCTATTTTTCATCTGATTGTAATGGTTTATCATATTCTTTAATCACCAAGGATGATTCTCAAAACTGATAAGAATAGTACATGCGTGAAATTCTAAAAAAGTGTCTATCAAAAACTGTCATTGTTTTTCTGTTTGGAAGTGAAGGTCAGTCCTTGATATTATGACTATGGCAGTTTTAATCACAGCTTGATCCTACATATCCATATAATTTGTAGGGTTTCAGCCCAGGATAAGTATCATATTAGGCTAGGTTCCCAGCAATGAAGGTCGCCTTGTCGATGGCTGTTGGGCTCACATAAATTGGCCAATTTATGCGCAAAGTATCTTCTTCATTTTACCTTTTTTTCAAGAGCAGCAATGCAGTTCCAATTTCATATACTCCATGTTTGTATACTATAGCGTTACAGAGTGCAGTTTTAATTTGTCATTAAAAAAAGGACAGCACACGGACTGGTAAAACGCATGTATGAATGCAGCCTTAGACTACAACATATTTTTAGTATTGAATTGTATAGAGTAGACTGCACCATTTATTCAACCTCTTTCCATTCCTGTTTAATTTCCTTGCTCAAATACAATTCTGAAAATCCTCTTGCGAGATTGGTCTTTTTTATATTAATTTCAAATATTTTTTAGATTTTATCAGCAGTTCACGTTATTTCAGCAAAGATTACTTCTTGTGGGAATCGTTAGGAGATAATCCGCTACAATTCATTAAAAAATAAATCAGTTAAAGCAATTTCTGTAACTGGAAGTCATCTTTGAAAGAGCTGTTGGAATATGATAAAAGCAATATTTTGGGTTATATCAAAAAAGTAGTTAGCACAGTATCTGTATGAACATCTAGAATGGGTCTACATTCCCTGTTGCTGTGACAATCTAATTGTGCAAATATATGCCTCAGAAGTTAGAGCTTACGGGAAGATTACAGATTTAAGTAATACATCAAGATAGGAAAAAATATTTTCTACCTTGATAGTAATCCCGGCAAAAAAGACCTTGAAAGAGTTTATTAATGTAAATTAATTATGGACATGGTAAATTAAATCAAACTGTTCATATATATACGTGTGTCTCAGAACTGTGGCATACTGAGGAGTATTTTCAAAGATTCGATTTAGCAATGTCCTCCTGCGAACTCTTATTGGATAGGTATAATGCTGAGTCTTTCCATTCTTAGAACCTAAATACAGCACTTATGTTTTTATTCATCATTCCAATGGGCTCACATTACACAGATAGTTCCAGAACTGGTTAAAGTTAGTTCTAGACAAAGCTAAAGGTCAGAGGCAACAGTAAAGTGTACGTGTCAAAAGCAATCAGTAAGGCGTATTCACATAGATGTTCTATCCATGTTTTTCACAGATAGGATAGTATTTTAGTCTATGGAGCTGTACACATGTTGTGTTTTCTTTGCGAGCCGATATGTCCGATTTTTATCAGTGTCATGGAGCAAGTTCACTCACATAAGTCTAGGAGTCTCTGAAAATCATGGCTAACGTACGAATGCCAACTCACAATGCATTTGCTGTCCATTTTTAATAATTTATACATAGTCTATAGTGGTAGGTGCCACATAGAAGAAGTGATGAAAAGAAACGTGATGGTTTAAAATAGATAATTTTTATTAAACATTATTAAAACCAAAAATTAGTGAGTACAGACAAAAAGGAATTGACAAAAAATAGGATAAGGAGACCCAAATGACTGCTATATCTCAGTGCATACCAATGAATGAAAGCTTGTCACCGTATTCAGAAGCATAATTAGCCAGAAAAAAGGAAAGAGGTTTATCCACCTTCTTTACCATACAATAGTGTGCAAAGGCTGCTATAACATTCACCAATTAACGATATCAGTGGGAGTAATAAATACGACTGATTGTGACTCAATCAAAGGTAGTTAATGCAATGCCTGATAGTATGCAGGAAAAAGTAGATGTAATTAGACTAAGTTAAATTCGCCACATCTAAAAAGGGAATCATAAGGATATGTAATCCCACTTACATCAGAACGCCTGCACGCAGTATAACAGGAGGGAGGACAGCTTTGGAAATCTCCTAGACGCCCGACGGGCACCGTTTCACCATGTGGCTTCTTCCGGGGCAGAAATGTGATGTAGTGTTAGATAAAGGGGTTTATATCCTAGGCGCTGCTCTCGGATAGGGCTAGAAAGGTCAGGTGATTCAATAATGGCGCACGCAAAAGGTTAACACGCCCCTGTCTAAAGGGACTTTCGGGGAAGCGCTCAGGTGGACCGCAGGTGGAACGCACCCGGGTCACCTGATTGAGCGCCACCGGAAGTCGGCGGGGATAGTGTACCACGTGCGCGCGCGTCAGAGTCCCGAGACCTGGATGAGAGTGTTTGTATGGAGGAGGTGTGGCCCAAATCCCGAGTTAGTATAAGAAAAGTACCAAAGGGAAAAGTGTGCCTCAGGCGCACACATAAAAGTCCAGAAACCTTAATGGGATGGTTTGTATGAAGGAAGTGTGACTAAATTTATAATAATGAAACAATACCTTTTATCTAGGAATTAGCAACATAACAAATATCGGCAGGCTCGGACTGGCCCACCGGGAAATCGGTGGATCCTCCGGTGGGCCCCGACTCCTCTCTCTTCTCAGCATCCCTTATTTAAGCCCCGCCCCTCCCTGCTCAACAGAAGAGGGGAGAAAAGCTGAGCTCTCGCATTGCTTGTAGCGTGGGGAAAAGAGGCTCAGCCTGCAGCATAAGAGAGCAGTGTGTAATCTCTTCCCTCTCCCTCCTGGGAGTCTTTGGCTAGGGTGGGAGGATGGAGGCTCAGCACAGCCATTTCCCTGACCTACACTGACTGCCATGCTCCTGGAGCCTGATAGCAGTAAGCCCCGTCCATCACCAGGGACCGGGTCAGGCTGTTGCAGCGTGTGGCCAGGAGAGCTGTGCAATCACTGCTGAAGGTAACCATGAAGAAAGTGCTCATGCAAGTGAAGAGATGTCCGCCATCTACTGCACTGCACCAAGCCAAGCTCTTAGCTCTGTCGTCGGCACTGTCAGGAGGGGGGGGAGGCTCCAGAGGAACCCAGTGCTGGCCTGAAGTGAGTACCACAGCCTCTTGTTTATGCCTCTATCCTGACTCCAGTCCTCCACCCCCAAAAAAAGCTGCTTTTTCCTGTTTGCCCAATACAGCTGCACTTACCCTGCCCCCTCTATCCTTTCTGCCTTCTAGCTGATGATATCACAATGTCTCCCCCACTGCTGTTCTGTGATGGTGACAGGAGGTCCCCATCTTCATGGGGCTTGCTGACAGAGATCCAGCTATCTTATTTCTGTGACTGTGTGTATAAATGTATACACAAATGTACACCTATACACAAAATAACTACAATGTGTATGTCTGCAATGCATTTATGGGCATTATGTGAGTTAGTGAAGGTTTGTACATCTGACATTTTTAGTGATGGAGTCAGACACAAAGAAGCATATATGCTTTAGTTAAACACGCCACAAAAAAAATGAACGCCAAAACTTGTACCTTTAAAAAAAATACCTTGCACTTTTATATACTGAATGAGTAATTAATGTATCTATAATGTTTATAGCAAAAATAAAATAGTAAAAAAATTGACACCACTGCATTCCCAAATTAGTCAATAAAAGTAGATACCTAATTAAAAGTTTAAAAAATGACTTCATAAGCTCAGGGCTGTAAAAAAAAATCACAAACAACTGAGTTTTAGGGTACGTGTCCACGTACCGGATTCTCTGCGCTGAAATCCCGCTCCGCCCAAAGCCCCGCCCCTTCTGTACGCGCGGTGATTCCGGATGTGTTCATTGAGCACATCCGAAATCACCGCATCCTATACAGAGCACTGTGTTATTTAACTTGTGACGAAGGAGCGTCGCCGCAAGGTAAATAGACATGCTGCGGTCTAAAAAGACGCACCGCATGTCCGTAAATGGAGGGCCGCCGGATGCGTGTTCTGACCCATAGTGGAGTGGGATTTCATAAAATCCCCTCCGCTATGCTGGAACATCTGGCTGCTGCGGATTAAACGATGCTGTAGGACGCAGCTAATACTGATGGTTTTCGCTACGTGGAAACATACCCTAACTCTTTAGCTTTGTTGATTGGCTGCAGCTGTGACGTCTGCAGCGCTGTAGTCAAGCACTGAACGCAGTGTCTGATCCACAGTGAAATAGTGACTTGTACATAAGTTCAGTCTTTTTCAGCTTCTTACAGCTTTAGGATTTTAAAGATGAAAAATGGCTGAAAGAAGTCAGCAAGGAGATCACTATTAATACCCACAATATTAATAAAAAAAGCCTGTAAAAAAGAAAGTCTTAAAAGACATTCCTGAAAACACTTCCAATAGCAAAAACAATGTGGGCACGCTGGCATCTAAAAGTCGTGCGCACACCCTAGGAGCTAAGTTTTTGTTTTTTGTTTTTGTGTCCCTGAGCCTAAGGAATAATAATCTTTTATACAGGACAATCCGTTTAAATGATATGCATCCTCTGTTGACAGCATTGTCAAAATCAAACTCTTATAAAAACTTAAAAATAAAATTGATTGATTTCTGGGAAACTCAAAAAAATACCAAATCTTGACGGCCTAAAGTGAACTGGGTGTAGCTAGGATCACATTGGTATTCAGGTTTTTTTTTCTTTGTATTGTTATATTAACACAAAAATTAAACTAAGACTATGATCACACACTCAGTGCTTGGTCAGTATTTTACCTTATTTGTTCCACTCCTAGTTTTGGGATACAATCAGAGGAAAAGTATAAGGCCGGGATCACACATGCGAGAAACACGGACGAGTCTCGCATGTGAATTCCCGGATCTGCCGCCGGCACTCGGGAGGGAATATACAGCTCCATGTATTTCTATGTAGCCTCTCGCTCCGCTCCCGAGTGCTGGTGGCAGTACCGAGAATTCACATGCGAAACTCGTCCGTGTTTCTCGCATGTGTGATCCCGGCCTAATAGAAAACACATCATCACTTCTGTATTATCACCCACTCTTGGTTTTATCTAACAAATACGGATGTGAAAAACTGACCAAATATTGATAGTGTGACTGTAGCCTTAAAGAAATGGATCTGTCTCATAATAGACAAAAATGGGGACGGACAGTCACAGAACCAATTAAATACAGTAATCAGATTTTTGTTTTTTTCCATTAGAGTGTCTATCTTTTTAGTGGAAAAAAATGTGCAGCATGTTGTACCTGTTCTTCTAGTGAATATAATGAACCTTACTACTGAGCCTCCTAACAAATACTGTTACAACACAAAGGTGTACCTAGCCTGAGCATTGAAATTTAGAGTGGGCCCCTGGAGTCAGTTCCACTGGTGGGCCCTATGCACCCCAGTCCGACACTGAATATCGGTATATAATAAATTGCGGAGAGGGAAAGGAAAAATCATAAACAGAAGGAATATGAAAAGCATAAAAGGGGACCAGAAAAAATGGTTAATGAATAAAAACCAAAAATAAAAGGGAAATAATATATGAATGGAATCAATATAAAAAAATCTTGGACACAAGAAATATTATAATATGGTGAAGATGGGGACAAAGGTGAAAGTGGGGGACTAAGTTATATAAGTCTCAAATAAGAGGTGTATTATAAAGGAAGGGAAGTAGAATGGATAAATATGAGGAATAAAGTGCAAGATACTAATGAGATTCAAAAATATTTATGATAAAATTCATAAATAATGGACGAGGAATGTAATAAAATTAGGGAGTCTTAAAATTAAGCTAACGTGATCAAGGTGCAAGTGCATTGGGTAAGGTGCAAAAAATCAGGTTTCTACTTGTCAAAACATGAATAACAGGTCATATAAAAAGGGGGATTATTAACAAACACATATTATTATAATGATAAAAAAAGAAGAAAGTTCCATAAAACAAATACAAAAAGTCAATATATTAGGAAAATACATATCCCTCTCTTGTTTTTTGCTTTCCCAGATTTTCCTCCTCATCTAACAGGAAGTCGCTTTGTGGAAAAGGCACGAAATTTTTTTTTTTCCTCACAACCACACACAAAAGTCCATCATTTCGGAAATCCTCCATATGCAAAAAAAAGGGGGGGGGGAAAGCCCCTGCAGAAAAGTCATCCATGGTCAAGGGAAGGACCGATCAGCCACAACAAAGGTAAGTGCCTAGGATAATATATATTAATAAATAAATAAATATCAAGCATGAAAACAAACTACTGTTAAAAAACGACTAAAGATAAAAATACTAAGGAATAGACAATAATTAAAAACACACCTAAATTAAAACAATCCAGGAATAGTCAAAGATTGGGATAAACAATACATCATATACACTATCAACTGGATTAGAGAAAAGAATGGAAACCAAAATTTTCATTGAGACCATAGGGGGAAATAGTATGGAGGCAGTATATCCATTTACTCTCTAAACGAGAGAGAGATTTTCCCAGGTCACCACCCCGTATTCCAAGTTTGATCTGATCAATGGCCTTGAATATTAAGCCACGGGGATTGGAATTGTGATAAATTTTGAAGTGGCTGGGCAAAGTTTTTAATGTGGATGGGTCCTCCTTGGTTTTGGATTTCTCAATATCACGTATATGTTTACGAACTCTAATCCAGAATTCACGTGTGGTAAGGCCGATGTAAATTAAACCGCAAGGGCACGTGGCATGATATATTATGCCTTCAGAAGTACATGTTAAATGTTTCCTAATTTTGAAAATCTTTGAACCATCATGGTTTATAAAGGAATCAGATTTTATCATATTGGCACATGCCTTGCAAGCACCGCAAGGGAAAAAAACAGATGGTGCACAGTACATAGTGCCGTCAGTGCTGGGGTCATAATGACTATGCACTAATAAGTCCCTCAAATTGGGGCTTCTTCTAGCCACCAATAAAGGAACTGGGGGAAGGATATTCCTCAACAAGGGATCAGTCTGTAGAATTTTCCAATGTTTTTTAAACAAATCTCTAAGGTCCTCCCATTGATTGTTGAAGGTGGAAATGTATCTGATTTGATTTGTATCAAGATTAGATTTCTTCTTGGGAGGATAAAGCAAATGTTCCCTAGGAGTTTTTCGGGCCCTCCTGTATCCATTTTTGATGCTACGTTTACTGTATCCACGGTTGGTAAATCTTTTGCATAAATCAGCTGCCTGATCCTCAAATGTAGAGGAGTCAGAACAGATTCTTTTTAGCCTTAAAAATTGACCCGTTGGTATACCCTTAATGGTTGCTGGTGGATGAGATGACCTAGCATGCAGAAGAGAATTGGTGACTGTGGGTTTTCGATATAAGTTAGTTTCAATTAAGCCAGTTGGAGAGATATTAATCTTGAGATCTAGAAATTCTACACTCCTACCAAACTGGTAAGTTAAGATGATATTTTTGTCATTACTATTAAGTTTCCTCATTAAAGAGTGGAGGTTGTCCGTAGATCCTTCCCAAATAAATAGGACATCGTCGATGTACCTCATCCAGCCTTGTACCCACTGTATTTCAGTAATGCTCTCATTTTGAAAAATGTCCCATTCCCAAGCACCCAAGAATAAGTTCGCATATGAGGGGGCACAAGAGGCCCCCATAGCTGTCCCTTGGGTTTGTAAGAAAACTTGTTTTTTAAAAGTGAAGATTTTATGATTAAGGACAAAGTCCAATAAAGTGAGAATTAAATCGGCCATAGCAGGTTCTAAATTGCTATTTTTGAGGTACCAGGCCGTTGCCCTTAGGCTGTCGCTGTGTTTTATGGAGGTGTACAATGCCTCCACATTGGCTGTAACAAGGATCATGTGATCTTCAAGATAAAGGTGATCAAGTCTCTGTAGGGCTGCAGTTGTATCCTGAATATATGAGGGTAGAGTGGATACAATGGGCTTGAGAAAAAAATCTATAAAGTCTGAGATTAGTTCACAGAGACTTTCGTTACCCGATATAATGGGTCTGCCTGGAGGGTCTATTGGGTTTTTGTGGAGTTTGGGAATGAGATACAATGTTGAGAGCTTGGGATGTAAATTGCGGATGGTTTCAACCATTGTTTTTGGGATTATACCTTGTTGGAAACCTTTCTCAATAATAGTCATTAGTTCATTTTTAAATTTAGAGAGAGGGTTAAACGATAGTTGGCGATAATAGCTAGGGGTGTTCAGCAATTTGTAAGCCTGTTTTTCATACAGATGTGTTGGCCATACCACCAAATTGCCACCTTTGTCCGCTGGTTTAAATACAATGTCCTTCAAATTTTGTAATTGAGTAAGAGCTAGCTTCTCCTCTCTACTAAGATTAGATGTCCAGGAGGGTTTAGGTGGAAGAGCTTCTATTTCAGAAGTGAGTATTTTGGTAAAAACCTCCACAGCTGGACAGATACTAATAGGAGGAAATTTGCGACTCTTGTTGAACAATCCATGAGGAAAATCACTTACCGCTGTAGATGTATTTTCTTGTAGGAGCTCCTCTAGATTTCTTAAGGCTGCCTGTTCTTCCCTTGTGGGGAACATGGGGTCCAAATTGGTAGGTCCACTATTTTTATGGTGCAGTTTTAGAGTTTCCTGGAGAAGAGGTGTAAGTCCCTCACCGCTGTGAAGGCATCTAAACGAGATGAAGGTGAAAAGGTTAGACCTCTCTCCAGGAGCTCCACTTGAATTGGGGATAGTTGGTGATTAGAAAGATTAATTACCTTCAATTTTTCTCCTTGGTTCTGAAGACCTCTAGATCTAGTGAAGATGTCTGGCAGACGTTGTTTTTGTCTTGTAATTCTCTGAGAGGTGGTCGCTTCATTTGAATTATACATGTATACATGTATAGACTATGTATAAATTTGAAATTTATACATAGTCTATAGTGGTAGGTGCCACATAGAAGAAGTGATGAAAAGAAACGTGATGGTTTAAAATAGATAATTTTTTATTAAACATTATTAAAACCAAAAATTAGTGAGTACAGACAAAAAGGGAATTGACAAAAAATAGGATAAGGAGACCCAAATGACTGCTATATCTCAGTGCATACCAATGAATGAAAGCTTGTCACCGTATTCAGAAGCATAATTAGCCAGAAAAAAGGAAAGAGGTTTATCCACCTTCTTTACCATACAATAGTGTGCAAAGGCTGCTATAACATTCACCAATTAACGATATCAGTGGGAGTAATAAATACGACTGATTGTGACTCAATCAAAGGTAGTTAATGCAATGCCTGATAGTATGCAGGAAAAAGTAGATGTAATTAGACTAAGTAAATTCGCCACATCTAAAAAGGGAATCATAAGGATATGTAATCCCACTTACATCAGAACGCCTGCACGCAGTATAACAGGAGGGAGGACAGCTTTGGAAATCTCCTAGACGCCCTAATTTTTAATAATGTAATGGTTAAGAGCCATTTTGCCATTTTTTGCATACAAGAAAATAACTGATGAAACACTGATGGTAAAACAATGAACAAACACTAATGAAAATCTGCTCAAAAAAACTGATGAAAATAAATCAATTTCTTTCACATACAAGAAAAAAACAGAAGTTTGAATCAGGCTTAAGACTAGATACATGCTACATATGGGGTGAGCATGTAGAGCCTCATCCAACAAGGTATTTGGTGGAGCTTAACGAGGATGGAGCGTGGCAAGGTACGCCAGGCAAAATCATGAAAATAATACCAGAATTGTACTCCAGTCATTGTTTGGCGTATCATTGGTGGAGGTGCACGGCAGTTGTACTATACATGTAGTTCTTTGAGAGACGTGCACCCCTTAAAGATGCACTCCCATCAAAGTTTTTATCCTCTTAATATATTGTAATCATCATATAATATAGCATTGTGTACTTACAATTGCTCATTTTGCCTTTCTATCCAGTAAATGCTTGTCTGTTCCATTAGTTCTATCGCATCATGTGATTAAATACTGACTAGCTGAATCCTAATAACCTCTATGAAGAAACAGGAAGTCTTTTTATCTTGCATAAGTCAGCATTAGATGTACAATCCTGTTGTGAATATTCTGGAGGCGACTACTGAGCTGGGGCTCCCTCCAGTGGTTGCTGAGGGTAATGAACCAATTGCTGAAGGGCCTTCAGCTGGCTCTGAATGGTCTGATATAAGTGACCTGAACTCCCTTCAGCCTTGCCGGTAATCAATTGTTCTTCCAGGTCGTGCTTGGAGCTCAGCTTGCATTCCTGCTCTCATTCAGATAAGTGATTTGCTGTTTTTTTTCCTCTAGTTGGATTTTCCTTGCTGATTTGCTGCTTAGCAGTAGACTTCAGCCTAGTCCCCTTTTGGGGTCTGGCGCTGCAATTGTGCTCAGTTTGTGTTTGCACCTTTGCTCTGTTCCTATGTCAATTTTTATTTGCTGAATTGCTGTGTGTTACACCAAAGATCTGATTTAGGTGGTAGAGATCGTGTGATATCAGGTTTTTTTGTTAATCAGAAGTGTTGGTATTTTTGTCAGGGTTTTTTTGGGTTGCAGTCAGAATTCTTTCCTATACTTTTCTATCTAGACAGATTGGGCCCCAGCGTTTGCTCATTCTATTTTCTGTCTGTGTTCGTATTTTCTTCTGGTCTAACCGCCATTACATGTTTGGGGGCTTCCTATTTCTTTGGGGATTCTGCTACGGGGCAGATAGCATTTATGTTTCTGCCTTTAGGTGTACCTATCTCTCCGGCTGTGACGATACGTCTAGGATCACCGTAGGTACGCTCCACGGCTACTTCTAGTGTTGCGGTTAGTTTAGGGTCCTGCAATCTAATAGTTTCCAGCCTCTCTGGTGTATTGCTTCTTTGGCTATTTTTGCAATTTTTGCTCAGCTACCGAAACATAACAGTATTACCGGCCAAACTGAAAATTATATGGTATTCAACAGAAGGGAAAAATAGTAAAAGGAAAAAGAAAAAAGGGAGTTGTCAGAATTTTTTTTTTTTCTGTTTGTTGCATTTTTTCCTTCTTTTTCTCTGGGTGCTGAGGAGGATTTTTTTTCCTCAATGGAGTTTGCACAGTTGTCTGGCCGTGTGGAGCAGCTTGCCACTGAGGTTCAGAGTATTGCTACCTATCTTACTAGGTTGCAGGTTGTGGAACCTAGGATCCCCATACCAGATTTATTTTTGGGGGATCGGTCTAAATTTCTGAATTTCAAAAATAACTGTAAGTTGTTTTTTGCCTTAAAGCCTAAGTCCTCAGGGAACGCAGCACAGCAGGTTCAAATTGTCATCTCTCTGCTGCGCGGCGACCCTCAAGATTGGGCTTTTTCCCTGACACCTGTGGATCCTGTTTTGAATGATGTTGATGTATTTTTTCAGGCTCTGGGGTTATTGTGCGATGAACCTAATGTCACTGATCAAGCTGAAAAGACCTTGTTGGCATTAAATCAGGGTCGTGAAGACGCTGAGCTGTACTGTCAGAAATTTCGAAAGTGGGCAGTCCTGACCAAATGGAATGATGATGCTTTGGCAGCCCTTTTTCGGAAGGGTCTGTCAAAAAATGTAAAGGACATTATGGTGGGATTCCCTGTTCCCTCTGGTCTCAATGATTCTATGTCTTTGGCTATTCAAATTGACAGACGTTTGCGTGAGCGCTGAGGTATGCGTGAGATAGTGTTGCCTTGTGAGCCAGCTCCTGAGCCCATGCAGTGTGATGGAGTGACTTCTGGGGCTCAGCGTCATGAGTTTCGAAAGCGCAATGGGTTATGTTTCTACTGTGGTGACGCTTCTCATGCTATTTCAGTCTGCCCTAAGCGGGGAAGACGTTTTGCGCGCTCAGTTGTCTTGGGTAGTGTTCAGACTAAATTTCTGTTGACTGTTACCCTGATTTTCTCCCTGTCTACATTTTCGGCTCAGGCTTTTGTTGATTCAGGAGCAGCTATTAACCTGATGGATTTTGACTTTGCCAAACGTTGTGGGTTTCCCATGATACCCCTGCGGAAGTCTATTCCTTTACTGGCCATTGATTCTACCCCTTTGGCGGAGAATAAACCCCAGTTTTCTACTCAGGTGATAATGAGGGTTGAACCAGATCATCAGGAGAGTTGCAAATTTCTGGTGCTGCATAATCTGCATGACATTATTGTACTGGGTTTCCCTTGGTTACAGACTCATAATCCTGTTTTGGATTGGAAATCTGTGTCTGTGACCAGTTGGGGCGGCCAATGTGTTAATGCCAACACTCCTGTTTTTTCTGCCTCTCCCCAGTCTCAGGATGTCCCTGACTTTTTGACTGATTTTTCGGATGTGTTTATTGAGAGTAAGTCTGCATCCTTACCTCCTCACAGGAGCTATGACTGCGTTATTGAGTTAGTGCCTGGTGGTAAATTTCCTAAAGGTCGCCTTTTTAATTTATCTGTACCTGAACACGATGCTATGCGATCTTATATCAAGGAGTCTTTGGAGAAGGGTCATATCAGACCATCCTCTTCACCCTTGGGCGCCGTTTTTTTCTTTGTGGCCAAAAAAGATGGTTCATTGAGGCAGTTTATTGATTATCGCCTCCTGAATAAAATCACTGTTAAATATCAATATCCGTTACCCTTGATTTCTGACCTTTATGAATGGAAGACGGCGTTTAATACCCCAGAGGGGCATTTTGAGTAACTAGTGATGCCTTTTGGGCTTACTAATGCCCCTTCCGTCTTCCAATCCTTCATGAATGATATTTTCAGGGATTTTGTGGATACATTTCTGATTGTTTATTTGGATGATATCTTGATTTTTTCCAACGACTGGGACTCTCATGTGAAACATGTTCGGACTGTGTTCCAGATTTTGAGAGAGAATGCACTGTATGTGAAGGGATCAAAGTGTCTTTTTGGCGTACAGAAGGTCTCATTTCTGGGATTCATTTTGTCTCCGTCTGTTATTGAAATGGACCCGGTGTAACGGGTCTGGGAGGCGGAACCTCTGAGCTTTATTATACAAGGAGGCTTTCCTTGTAAAGGAGCGGGTGGCGCCCGGGGAGACGGACAGGAAGTCACTGCAAGTGACGGGGGCAGTCTCTGGACAGACAGGTGGGAGGTCACGGCAAGTGACCGGGGCAGTCTCTGGATAAACAGGCCGGTGGTCACGGCAAGTGACCGGGGCAGTCTCTGGGTAGACAGGCAGGTAGTCACGGCAAGTGACCGGGGCAGTCTCTGGACAACAGGCGGTAGTCACGGCAAGTGACCGGGGCAGTCTCTGGTAAACAGGTCAGGCAAGGACCGGGGCAGTCTCTGGTAAATGGACAGGCAATACGCAGCCTGGATAGGCGGAAAGGTACCCGGGGCAGCAGGCAGTATGACAGATGTAGCGCCCCCAGTAGCTGAGCAGATGACAGATGGGCCCCGTGGAGGAGTCTCTGGAATAGCGATGGACACCGCAGGTGATGGCCGAACCTCCAGGTAGGCTTGCAGGCAGATGGCAGATGAGCGCCCCCAAGTGAGCAGGCGAGAGTCTCTGGAATAGCCGATGGACACCGCAGGTGATGGCCGAACCTCCAGGTAGGCTTGCAGGCAGATGGCAGATGAGCGCCCCCAAGTGAGCAGGCGAGAGTCTCTGGAATTGCCGATGGTCACCGCATGTGACGGCCGAACCTCCAGGCAGGCTTGCGGGCAGGTAGCAGACAGGAAACTGGCAGGAAACAGGCAGGTAACTGGTAACGGACCCTGAGGGCTGAAGCAGAGTTAAACAGTGCAACAACAACATTGCTCGGGCACCTCCATTAAGGAGGAAGTACTTTATATAGGGTGGAGTCCTCCGGCATTGGCCGGGGACCTTTTTGAAAGATGCGTGCGGCCCCTTTAAGAGCGGGGGAGCGCGCGGTTTCCATGCTTCTGGACTTAGGGCGCGCGCGGCCCCAGCAGGACGGAAGGAGGACGCTGAGCGCGGGTAAGGGGGGCGACGTCCCTGCCTGGCAGAGGACGCTGTCGCAGGGGAACAGCGTCCCTGCCTGGCAGAGGGCAGGGACGTCGGCGCTACACCCGGTCAAGGTTCAGGCCATCTGTGATTGGGTTCAACCTACTTCATTGAAGGCTCTTCAGAGATTTTTGGGTTTTGCCAATTTTTATCGTAAATTTATTGGTAATTTCTCCAGTATTGTTAAACCATTGACTAATTTGATCAAAAAGGGTTCCGATGTGGTGAATTGGCCTCCTGAGGCAGTTTCTGCGTTTCAGGAACTTAAGCAGAGATTTATTTCTGCTACCTGTTCTACGGCAGCCTGATGTTTCTCTGCCGTTTCAGGTGGAGGTTCATGCCTCTGAAATTGGGGCAGGTGCCGTTTTGTCCCAAAGGGATCCAGAGACCTCTAAGAGTAACCCTTGTGCCTATTTCTCTCAAAAATTTTCTCCAACTGAACGTAATTATGATGTGGGTAATCGGGAGTTATTGGCCATGAAATTGGCCTTTGAAGAGTGGAGACATTGGCTGGAAAGAGCCAAACATCAGGTGGTGGTCCTCACGGACCATAAGAACCTGGTGTATCTCGAATCAGCCAAGCGACTTAATCCTAGACAGACCAGGTGGGCCTTGTTTTTCACACGTTTTAATTTTGTGGTTTCTTTTCTTCCGGGCACTAAGAATGTTAAGGTGGATGCCCTCTCGACGAGTTTCTCTGCGGATTCTCCTGAGTTATCTGATCCTGCTGTTATTTTAAAAGAGGGTGTAGTTCTTTCCGCCATCTCACCCAATTTGAGACTGGCTCTGGAGGGGTGTCAGGAGGGTAAACCTGAATGCTGCCCTGTTGGGAAATTGTTTGTCCCAGACCAGTGGAAGACGAGTGTGATGTCTGAGATTCATTGTTCCATGTTGGCTGGTCATCCCGGGATTTTTGGTACCAGAGACTTGGTGAGTTGGTCCTTTTGGTGGCCTACTTTGTCTCATGACGTCAGGGACTTTGTGCAGTCCTGTGGGATTTGCTCTCGTTCCAAGCCTTGCTCTCGTTCTAGTGGTTTGTTAATGCCATTACCTGTACCCAAGAGGCCATGGACCCATATTTCTATGGATTTTATTTCCGACCTCCCTGTCTCTCAGAGAATGACCGTTATCTGGGTAATCTGTGATAGGTTTTCCAAGATGATACATCTTGTGCCATTACCTAAGTTGCCTTCCTCCTCCGAATTGGTGCCTTTGTTCTTTCAGCACTTGGTTCGGTTACATGGCATTCCGGAGAACATTGTGTCTGACATAGGATTCCAGTTTGTTTCCAGATTTTGGAGGACATTTTGTTCTAAACTTGGTGTTCAGTTATCTTTCTCCTCTGCATTTCACCCTCAGACCAATGGACAAACCGAGAGAACAAACAAGACCTTGGAGACTTATTTGAGATGTTTTGTGTCTGCTGATCAAGATGACTGGGTCTCTTTTTTGCCTTTGGTTGAGTTTGCTCTTAATAATAGGGCTAGCTCTGCCACCTTGATGTCTCCATTTTTCTGCAATTCTGGGTTTCACCCTCGATTTTCTTCAGGACAGGCGGAGGCTTCTGTCTGTCCGGGGGTTGACTCTATTGTGGAACGTATGCAGCAGATTTGGGACCAGGTAGTGGAGAGGTTGTCTCTCTCTCAAGAGAAGGCCCAGCGGTTTGCCAACCGGCATAGGACTGATGGTCCTCATTTTAAAGTGGGGGACTTGGTTTGGTTGTCCTCAAGAAATATCCATATGAGGGTTGCATCTCCAAAATTTAAGCCAAGGTTCATTGGAACTTATAAGATCATGGAAATTATTAATCCGGTTTTCTTCCGTTTGCTTCTTCCAGGGACATTTAAGATCCATAACGTGTTCCACAAGTCCTTATTGAAGAGGTTTGTCGAGCCAGTGGTTCCTATGGCTGCGTCTCCCGACCCTGTTTTGGTTGAGGGCAATTTGGAGTATGTGGTTGAGAAAATATTGGATTCTCGTTTTGCTAGACGGAAACTCCAGTATTTGGTTAAGTGGAGAGGTTATGGTCAGGAGGACAATTCTTGGGTGTTTGCTTCGGACATCCATGCTGGGAGACTGATCAGTGCCTATCATCGAGCTCATCCTGATCGGCCTGGTTGTGCAGGTGAGGGTTCGGTGACCCCTCCTCAAGGGGGGGTCCTGTTGTGAATACTCTGGAGGCGACTTCTGAGTAGTGATGAGCCACCCCTGAAGTGTTCGAGTTCGGTTCGCCGAACAGCTGTATGTTCGAGTAACTGTTCGTCGAACTGTTCGTCGAACAGGTCGAACACCGTTAAAACCAATGGCAGGCAAACAAAAACACATAGAAACACATAGAAAACACATAAAAAACACTTCAAAGGTGTCCAAAAGCTGACAAATATACAGTACAGACCAAAAGTTTGGACACACCTTCTCATTCAACGATTTTTCTGTATTTTCATGACTGTGAAAATTGTAGAATCACACTGAAGGCATCAAAACTATGAATTAACACATGTGGAATTATACATTACACTTTACAAAAAAGTGTGAAACAACTGAAAATATGTCTTATATTCTAGGTTCTTCAAAGTAGCCTTTTGCTTTGATTACTGCTTTGCACGTAGAAAAGGTGAACGGGTGGACTCTACATGTCTGGTTCCCACCGTGAAGCATGGAACCAAAATTCAACAAATTTACACCTTTAATTAACCCCTACATGTGTGAAATTTTGCACACAGCCACTCATGTAATTGTTAGTGAAAACCATATATCAAACTACACGAAATGACATGGTTAACTGTATGTAAACCATGTGTCATTTCATGTCGGTTCTGTAATTTCACAAAAGCCGGCAATTGAATTAGCGGCTATTATACTATGTAGAAGTGTATGACCTATATATATATATATATATATATATATCACAATGACATGTACCGTATTTTTTGGACCATAAGACGCACTTTTTTTCCTCCAAATTTGGGAGGAAAGTGTGGGTGCGTCTTATGGTCGGAATGTAACATGTGGGGAGGGGACAGGGGACAGCGGTGGAGTGAGATTGCAGGAGGCAAGAAAATATCCCCTCTGCTGCAGGAATCCAGCACTGGGGAAACCCCCAGTCCGATACTTAAGTGCAGTGAATATTAATCAGCCGCTTCCCAGCCCACCTATCAGCTGAGCAGTGAGCGGAGAGCAGCTAATGACAGAGCCACATGGTTCCCCAGCGCCTGATTCCTGCAGCAGCTGGGCAGATCGGTGTCTGAAGGAGAAGGAGGCGGCAGGAGCAGAGTGCAGCAGGAGGCATCGCATACCTGACAGCACAGGGGCTGTGCTGATGCCATGTTGAATGCTCCTGTGGAGGACCTGTGATGAGGTCATGAAGAGGGCGGGCTGGAGCATCACATGACCAAAGCCCTGCCTCTTCATGATGTCATCACAGGTCCTTCAGACACACTGTATAACAGAAAATTAATTAAAAGATTAGGCTACTTTCACACTTGCGTTTTTTTGCGCAGCGCATCGTGCGCACAAGAAACGCATTAAAAAACGCATCTCTGTCTCTATCTCTGTATCAACTCTGTCTCTATCATCTGTCTCTATCATCTCTGTCTCTATCATCTCTGTCTCTATCATCTCTGTTATGATTTGGTAGCTGAGGAGAGCAGGCAAAAAAGGAAATACACCAGAGAGGTTGGAATCTATGGGATTGCAGTACCCTGACTAACCACCACAACTAAAGGCAGCCGTGGAGCGTACCTACGTTGGTCCTAGACGCCTCGTCACAGCCTGAGAAGCTAACTACACCTAAAGACAGAAAGAGGAAAACTATCTGCCCCGGAGCAGATCCCCAAAGAACATAGAAAGCCCCCAAACATGTAATGGCAGTTAGACAAGGGAAATACAGACACAGACAGAAAATAGTATGAGCAAACGTTGGGGCCCAAACTTCCTAAATAGAAAAGGATAGGAAGGACACTTACTGCAATCCCAAAAAACCCTGAAAAGTACCAACTCTACTAATTACAAAAACACCTGAGATCACACGACCTCTACCACCTAAATTAGTTCTCTGGTGCAACAAAAACCAAACAGCAGCCACCGAAAAAACTGGAAAAGGCAAATGAACAAACAACAGTGGCCGAACTAAACTGAGAGGAGCACAAGCCCCCGGAGGGGACCCGGCAGACCCCCACAGAAGTGCAGGACAAAATGCAAAAAGCAAGCACAAAAAACTAAAAGAAGAAAATGTCTTATCTGTTAGCAGAAGATGCAGGCACGAAACAGCAAGCTACAAAGTGAACAGGAATCAAAGATGAGACCAGAACAATTGATCACCGGCTTATATAAGACCAGTCAGTAACACCTGATCGTCAATCTTCACAATCTTCATTGGATAGTTCAGTACTGTTTGTAACCACCAGAGGGAGCTTCTGCTCAGAATTCATTTCTAGCACATTCACAACAGTACCCCCCCTTGAGGAGGGGTCACCGAACCCTCATTTGAGCAACCAGGTCGGTCAGGATGAGCTCTGTGATACGCACGGATGAGTCTCCTAGCATGGATGTTAGAAGCAAACACCCAAGAATTGTCCTCCTGACCATAACCTCTCCACTTAACCAAATACTGGAGTTTCCGTCTAGAAAAACGAGAATTCAATATTTTCTCAACCACATACTCCAGATTGCCCTCAACCAAAACAGGGTCAGGAGGCACAGCCATAGGAACCACTGGCTCGACAAACCTCTTCAATAAGGACTTGTGGAACACGTTATGGATCTTAAATGTCCCTGGAAGAAGTAAACGAAAGGAAACAGGATTAAGAATCTCCATGATCTTATAAGGTCCAATGAACCTAGGCTTAAACTTAGGAGATGCAACTCTCATAGGGATATTTCTTGAGGACAACCAGGCCAAGTCCCCCACTTCAAACCAAGGACCATCAGTCCTATGCCGGTTGGCAAACCGCTGGGCCCTCTCCTGAGAGAGGGACAACCTCTCCACTACCTGGTCCCAAATCTGCTGCATACGCTACACAACAGAGTCAACACCTGGACAGACAGAAGCCTCCATCTGTCCTGAAGAAAATCGAGGGTGAAACCCAAAATTGCAGAAAAATGGAGACATCAAAGTGGCAGAGCTAGCCCTATTATTAAGAGCAAACTCAGCCAAAGGCAAAAAAGAAACCCAGTCATCCTGATCAGCAGACACAAAGCATCTTATATAAGTCTCCAATGTCTGGTTTGTTCTCTCAGTTTGTCCATTGGTCTGAGGATGAAAAGCCGAGGAGAAAGACAATTGAACACCAAGTTTAGAACAAAAAGTCCTCCAAAATCTGGAAACTAACTGGACTCTTCTGTCAGACACAATGTTCTCAGGAATGCCGTGTAACCGAACCACGTGCTGAAGGAACAAAGGCACCAATTCAGAGGAGGAAGGCAACTTAGGTAATGGCACAAGATGTATCATTTTGGAAAACCTATCACAAATCACCCAGATAATGGTTATTCTCTGAGAAACAGGGAGGTCGGAAATGAAATCCATAGAGATATGGGTCCATGGTCTCTTGGGCACAGGCAATGGCATCAACAAACCACTAGAGCGAGAGCAAGGCTTGGAGCGAGAGCAAGTCCCGCAGGACTGCACAAATTCCCTGACGTCACGAGACAAAGTAGGCCACCAAAAGGACCGACTAACCAAGTCTCTGGTACCAAAAATTCCGGGATGACCGGCCAACGCGGAACAATGAATCTCAGACATCACACTCTTTTTCCACCGGTCTGGGACAAACAATTTCCCAATAGGGCAGCGCTCGGGTTTATCCTTCTGACACCCTTCCAGAGCCAGTCTCAAATTGGGCGCGATGGCGGAAAGAACTACACCCTCTTTCAAAATAACAGCAGGATCAGACAACTCAGGAGAGTCCGCAAGGAAACTCCTCGAGAGGGCATCCGCCTTAACATTCTTAGTGCCAGGAAGAAAGGAAACCACAAAATTAAAATGTGTGAAAAACAAGGCCCACCTGGCCTGTCTAGGATTAAGTCGCTTGGCTGATTCCAGATCAACCAGATTCTTATGGTCCGTGAGGACCACCACCTGATGTTTGGCTCCCTCCAGCCAATGTCTCGACTCTTCAAAAGCCCACTTCATGGCCAATAACTCCCGATTACCCACGTCATAATTACGTTCAGTTGGAGAAAATTTTTGAGAGAAAAAGGCACAAGGGTTACTTTTAGAGGTCTCTGGATCTCTTTGGGACAAAATGGCACCTGCCCCAATTTCAGAGGCATCAACCTCCACCTGAAATGGCAGAGAAACATCAGGCTGCCGTAGAACAGGAGCAGAAGTGAATCTCTGCTTAAGTTCCTGAAACGCAGAGACTGTCTCAGGAGGCCAATTCACCACATCAGAACCCTTTTTGGTCAAATCAGTCACTGGTTTAACAATAACAGAGAAATTACCAATAAATTTACGATAAAAATTGGCAAAACCCAAGAATCTTTGAAGAGCCTTTAATGAAGTAGGTTGGACCCCATCACAGATGGCCTGAACCTTGACCGGGTCCATTTCAATAACAGATGGGGACAAAATGAATCCCAGAAATGAGATCCTCTGTACGCCAAAAAGACACTTTGATCCCTTTACATACAGAGCATTCTCTCTCAAAATCTGGAACACAGTCCGAACATGTTTCACATGAGAGTCCCAGTCATTGGAAAAAATCAAGATATCATCCAAATAAACAATCAGAAATTTATCCACAAAATCCCTGAAAATGTCATTCATGAAGGACTGGAAGACAGAAGGAGCATTAGTGAGCCCAAAGGGCATCACTAGGTACTCAAAATGCCCCTCTGGGGTATTAAATGCCGTCTTCCATTCATCCCCGTGCTTAATGCGAATAAGGTTATATGCCCCCCTGAGGTCAAGCTTGGTAAACCAAGTAGCACTTTTCACCCTGGAAAACAGGTCAGAAATCAAGGGTAACGGATATTGATATTTCACAGTGATATTGTTCAAGAGACGATAATCAATACACGGCCTTAATGAACCATCCTTTTTGGCCACAAAGAAAAAACCGGCACCCAAGGGTGAAGAGGATGGTCTGATATGACCCTTCTCCAATGACTCCTTGATATAAGACCGCATAGCTTCATGTTCAGGTACAGACAAGTTAAAAAGGCAACCTTTAGGGAATTTACTACCAGGCACTAATTCAATAGCGCAGTCATAGCTCCTATGGGGGGACAAGGATGCAGATTTACTTTCGCTAAACACATCAGAAAAATCAGTCAAAAAGTCAGGAACATCCTGAGCCTGGGGGGAGGCAGAAAAAACAGGAGTGTTGGTATTAACACATTGGCAGCCCCAACTGGTTACAGACACAGATTTCCAATCCAAAACAGGATTATGAGACTGTAACCAAGGGAAACCCAGTACGATAATGTCATGCAGATTATACAGCACCAAAAATTTACAACTCTCCTGATGATCAGGTTCAACCCTCATTATCACCTGAGTAGAGAACTGAGGTTTATTCTCAGCCAAAGGGGTAGAATCGATCCCCAGTAGGGGAATAGACTTCCGTAGGGGTATCAAGGGAAACCCACAACGTTTAGCAAAATCAAAATCCATCAGGTTAATAGCTGCTCCCGAATCAACGAAAGCCTGAGCAGAAAATGTGGACAGGGAGCAAATCAGGGTAACAGTCAACAAAAATTTAGTCTGAACACTACGCAAGACAACTGAGCGTGCAAAACGTCTTCCCCGCTTAGGGCAGACTGAAATAGCATGAGAGGCATCACCACAGTAGAAACATAACCAATTGCGTTTTCGAAACTCATGACGCTGTGCCCCAGAAGCCAATCTATCACACTGCATGGGTTCAGAAGCTGGTTCACAAGGCAACACTATTCCATGCATACCTCTACGCTCACGCAAACGTCTGTCAATTTGAATCGCTAATAACATAGAATCATTGAGACCAGAGGGGACAGGGAATCCCACCATAACATCCTTTACATTCTCTGACAGACCCTTCCGAAAAAGGGCTGCCAAAGCATCATCATTCCATTTGGTCAGGACTGCCCACCTACGGAATCTCTGACAGTATAACTCAGCGTCCTCAAGCCCCTGATTTAATGCCAACAAGGCTTTTTCAGCTTGATCAGTGACATTAGGCTCATCGTACAATAACCCCAGAGCCTGAAAAAATGCATCAACATTACTCAAAACAGGATCCCCAGGTGTCAGGGAAAAAGCCCAATCCTGAGGATCGCCGCGCAGGAGAGAGATGACAATTTGAACCTGCTGTGCTGCGTTCCCTGAGGACTTAGATTTCAAGGCAAAAAACAACTTACAGTTATTTTGAAATTCAGAAATTTAGCTCGATCCCCTAAAAACAAATCTGGCATGGGAATCCTAGGTTCCACAACAGGCAACCTCGCAAGATAGGTAGCAATACTCCGAACCTCAGTGGCAAGCTGATCCACACGGCCAGACAACTGTGCAGACTCCATTGAGAGAAAAAAAAAAAAAAATCCTCCTCAGCACCCAGAGATACAGAGGGAAAAAAAATGCAACAAACAGAAAAAAGAAAAAAAAAAAAATCTCTGACAACTCTGACAACTTTTTTCTTTCCACAATATTTTTCCCTTCTGTGAGTACCATATAATTTTCAGTTTGGGCGGTGATACTGTTATGATTTGGTAGCTGAGGAGAGCAGGCAAAAAAGGAAATACACCAGAGAGGTTGGAATCTATGGGATTGCAGTACCCTGACTAACCACCACAACTAAAGGCAGCCGTGGAGCGTACCTACGTTGGTCCTAGACGCCTCGTCACAGCCTGAGAAGCTAACTACATCTAAAGACAGAAAGAGAAAAACTATCTGCCCCGGAGCAGATCCCCAAAGAACATAGAAAGCCCCCAAACATGTAATGGCGGTTAGACAAGGGAAATACAGACACAGACAGAAAATAGTATGAGCAAACGTTGGGGCCCAAACTTCCTAAATAGAAAAGGATAGGAAGGACACTTACTGCAATCCCAAAAAACCCTGAAAAGTACCAACTCTACTAATTACAAAAACACCTGAGATCACACGACCTCTACCACCTAAATTAGTTCTCTGGTGCAACAAAAACCAAACAGCAGCCACCGAAAAAACTGGAAAAGGCAAATGAACAAACAACAGTGGCCGAACTAAACTGAGAGGAGCACAAGCCCCCGGAGGTGACCTGGCAGACCCCCACAGAAGTGCAGGACAAAATGCAAAAAGCAAGCACAAAAAACTAAAAGAAGAAAATGTCTTATCTGTTAGCAGAAGATGCAGGCACGAAACAGCAAGCTACAAAGTGAACAGGAATCAAAGATGAGACCAGAACAATTGATCACCGCAACCCTGATGGGAGGGAACCTCCCTTATATAAGACCAGTCAGTAACACCTGATCGCCAATCTTCACAATCTTCATTGGATAGTTCAGTACTGTTTGTAACCACCAGAGGGAGCTTCTGCTCAGAATTCATTTCTAGCACATTCACAACACATCTCTGTCTCTATCATCTGTCTCTATCATCTCTGTCTCTATCATCTCTGTCTCTATCATCTGTCTCTATCATCTCTGTCTCTATCATCTCTGTCTCTATCATCTCTGTCTCTATCATCTCTGTCTCTATCATCTGTCTCTATCATCTCTGTCCCTATCATCTCTGTCTCTATCATATCTGTCTCTATCATCGCTGTCTCTATCATCTCTGTCTCTATCATCTCTGTCTCTATCATCTGTCTATCATCTGCTCTATCATCTGTCTCTATCATCTGTCTCTATCATCTCTGTCTCTATCATCTGTCTCTATCATCTGTCTCTATCATCTGTCTCTATCATCTGTCTCTATCATCTCTGTCTCTATCATCTCTGTCTCTATCATCTCTGTCTCTATCATCTGTCTCTATCATCTCTGTCTCTATCATCTCTGTCTCTATCATCTCTGTCTCTATCATCTCTGTCTCTATCATCTGTCTCTATTATCATCTGTCTCTATCATCTCTGTCTCTATCATCTCTGTCTCTATCATCTCTGTCTCTATCATTTCTGTCTATCATCTGTCTCTATTTCTATGCAGCCGCACGCTCCAGTCTGAGTGCCAGCGGCAGTGCCGGGTGTTCATGCGAGAGACTCACACGAAATCGTGCGAGTTTCTCACATGTGTGACCCCGGCCTTATACTCACCCTCCAGCGTCTTCACATAGTAGTTTACAGACACCACACTGGTCCCGCAGCACCATCTCCTACCCGTAGCTTCCTACGTAATAACATGCTATTATATATAATAACACCACATATAATAGTATGTTATTTGTTATTAAATATTTTACCACATTTTTTGCTTCAAATATATTTTTCCCTATTTTCCACCTCTAAAACCTGGGTGCGTCTTATAGTCCGGTGCATCTTATAGTCCGAAAAATACGGTATATATGTATATATATGTATTTTATGTGTGTATATGTATTCTTTCCATTCTTTATTAAAGCTGTCAGTGTGATTTTACAGTATAGCCGGGGATGAATTAGCGCTATTATACTATGTAGAAGTGTATGACCTATATATATACGGTATATATATATATATATAATTTGCTTTTTGTGTACATTTTTTTTTGACAATGTAATTTTTACATGAATTTTTACATAGATATAACTGCTCTATGTAAAACGTCATGTTAAAATCGCATTGCATACAGATGGTAAACTGATGGAAAATGGATGGTGCGATTAAAAATCGCAAACAAATCGCATGACAATTGCATATATTCGGACCGTTTTTTCCATCCTGAAAACGAACCGTTTTTTTCCACAAATGGGTATGAGCCCATTCAGGAGCTTTCAGCTGAGCTGGCAGCATTAGCTGCACTGCTTGGCTGAAAACTAGTTAACCCTTTGCGAAGGATTACAGCGTGGGACGTGACAGAGCGGCGGATAGGTAAGAATAATGTTTTATATTTTATCTTTATTATAGGAGATCAAGGGCTTCGCAAGGATTAAGAGTTAAATAAAAGATGGTCAAAAAAATGTGTTTTTATTTCATTAAAATTATTTATTCTTTATGTGTGTGTGTTTTTTTATTTACTTCAATAGGATTAATAATCGAGAGTTGTCTAATTGACAACTCTCAATTATTAACCTGGCTTAAAGTCACCTTTCAATAGCAAGGTGGCTTTAACCCATTATTAACCCATTCGCCACCGCTACAGGGCAATGGGAATAGACCGGCAAAGTGCCAGAAAGGGCGAATCTAATTATAGATTTGCCTTTTCTGGGGTGGCTGGGGGCAGATGTTAGTAGCCAGGGGGGGCACAAAATAAATGCACCCTCCCTAGGCTATAATTATCTGCACCCACTCGCTGGCTTTGTCTGTCTGGTTGAGAAAATAGAGCTGGAGCCCACGCACTTCACTGGCTATTAAAATAGGGGGGACCCCCCCAAAAAAAATGACGTGGGGTCCCCCTATAATTTATAGCCAGAAAGGCTAGGCAGACAGCTGCGGGCTGATATTCATAGCCTAGGAAAGGGCCATGGAGATTGGCGCCCCCCTGGCTAAAAATACCAGCACCCAGTCGCCCCAGAATTGGCGCATCTGTACGATGCGCCAATTCCGGCACTTAGCCCCTCTCTTCCCACTCCCCTGTAGTGGTGGTATATGGGGTAATAAGGGGTTAATATCACCTTGCTATTGTAAGGTGATATTAAGCCCGATTAATAATAGAGAGGCGTCAATAAGACGCCTATCCATTATTAATATTATATTAATAAAGGGTTAAAAAAAACAACACACACACACACAAGAATAAATTATTTTAATGAAATAGAACACAAGACGGTTTTCATTACTCTTTATTATACGCTCAGATCCAAGCGACGCCTTCGATCTCCTGTAAAAAAACGTAAAAAATAAAACAACCGTATACTCCCTGTCCGACACAGTCCAATTAATAACGAGTGTCCCATGACGGTCTCCCCTATAGAACAGTGACTTCAGGTGATGCCACTGTTCTGTAGGGCCTCCCAGTGATACACTAACAGGAGACAATGGCTCCTGCAGTGCATTAATGAGGTTACCTGAGTTCATGGTCTCACTTTATGGCAATGCTGCATGGGAATTTTCTCTCCCGGCCGCTGAGCGATACACAGATGGATGGAATAGGTGAGTATGTGCTCAATGTTATGTGTTGTATGTCATTGTATGTTCTGTATGTCATTGTATGTTCTGTATGTCATGTGTATGTTATATGTTCTATGCCATGTACGTTTTTTTTTTTACATTCAGCACATTAGCCGGATGATGGGACTACTACTGTCCCATCATTGGCTAATGTGTCAGTCACTGTCACTGTAGCAGGCATTGTCGGATGGGATTTGTAGTCCCATCCAACGATGCCTGCATACGCGGAGACACACACACAGCCCAGCACACCGCCGCACATACACAGATCACGCACACAGCCCCGCACACCACCGCACATACACCGATCACGCAGACACCGGCACACAATCTCACATAACGACGCTGCAGCGATCCCGCTGGCGATGCGACCAGATAAGGATCGTTGCTGAGCTGCCAAACAGGCAGATCTCAGCAACGATCAGGACAGCAAGTACGCCGGTAACAAGCGACACATGTCGCTTAGTTACCGGCTGTGTACTTTGGATACCAGTCCGCTGATGCAGGGAGCTGGTAACCAAGGTACACGTCGGGTTTCCAGGCGCTGCGCGGTGCCTGGAAACCCGCTGTGTATCTTGGTTACCAGCTCCCCTGCAGCAGCGCACTGGTATCCAAGGTACACATCGGGTTTCCAAGCACAGCCCTGTGCCTGGAAACCCGACGTGTACCTTGGTTACCAGCTGATCGCTGGTCTCCTGCCTGTCACGCAGTGATGCGTGCTGGCCAGCGGGAGACAAGTGATCAAAAATGATTTTAGGAAAAAATCCAGTCATGATTTAGGTGCACGAACAGTATCGAACATAACCTCGAACAGCCGAATTTTTTCCAAATCGTTCGGGTTCGTCGAACACCGCCCAAAACAGCTCGAATTTGAGATTGGCGAACAGTTCTAGTCGAACACCGCTCATCTCTACTTCTGAGCTGGGGCTCCCTCTGGTGGTTGCTGAGGGTAATGAACCAATTGCTGAATGGCCTTCAGCTGGCTCTGAATGGTCTGATATAAGTGACCTGAACTCCCTTCAGCCTTGCCGGTAATCAATTGTTCATCCAGGTCGCGCTTGGAGCTCAACTTGAATTCCTGCTCTCATTCAGATAAATGATTTGCTGTTTTTTTCCTCTGGTTGGATTTTCCTTGCTGGTTTGCTGCTTAGCAGTAAACTTCTGCCTGGTCCCCTTTTGGGGTCTGGCGCTGCAATTGTGCTCAGTTTGTGTTTGCACTTTTGCTCTGTTCCTATGTCACTTTTTATTTGCTGAATTGCTGTGTGTTACACCAGAGATCTGATTTAGGTGGTAGAGATCGTGTGATCTCAGGTTTTTTGTTAATCAGAAGTGTTGGTATTTTTGTCAGGGTTTTTTTGGGTTGCAGTCAGAATTCTTTCCTATACTTTTCTATCTAGACAGATTGGGCCCCAGCGTTTGCTCATTCTATTTTCTGTCTGTGTTCGTATTTTCTTCTGGTCTAACCGCCATTACCTGTTTGGGGGCTTACTGTTTCTTTGGGGATTCTGCTACGGGGCAGCTAGCATTCATCTTTCTGCCTTTAGGTGTACCTATCTCTCCGGCTGTGACGAGGCGTCTAGGATCACCGTAGGTACGCTCCACGGCTACTTCTAGTGTTGCAGTTAGTTTAGGGTCCTGCAATCCAATAGTTTCCAGCCTCTCTTGTGTATTGCTTCTTTGGCTATTTTTGCAATTTCTCCTCAGCTACCGAAACATAACACAATCCTACATCACTGACAGAGAAAATAAGGAAGAGAGATGCAAGTAAGTGGGTGGAAACAACTGGGTCAGAAGTTGAAGAGGAGATGGAGCTGGGCTGGCCATAGATTTTCAATGACATAGGATTGTAATTCTAATGCCGACTCCTGACTGCTGACCCTGGTGTTCCTTCCCCCTTGTTTGTATCTCTCTTCCCAGTTTCTTTTGTCGATAACATCGGATTATAGTTCTAATGCTGACTCATGTAGGGAAAAGAACTTCCTGTTTCTATATACAGGTTAATAGGATTCAGCTAATCTGCTTTTAATCATGTGATGGCATAGACCTAATGGAAAACAGAAGAATTAACTGGGTAGAAAGGCACATTGAGCAATTGTAAATACACAGTGCTATAATATAATTATTACAATTTATTAAGATGATACTTTGATGAGAGTGCTTCTTTAGCCCCTTAGTGACGGAGCTAAATTTGACCTTAATGACTAGGCCAAATTTTTTAAATCTGTCCAGTGTCAATTTATGAGATAATATTTCTATAATGCTTCAACGGATCCCAGTGATTCTGAGATCATTTTCTTGAAATATTGTACTTCATGCTAGTGGTAAATTTTGGTCTGTATGATTTGCGTATATTTACGAAAATATCGAAAATTTTACAAAAAATGTGAACATTTTGCAATTTTCAGGGTGAGTTTCCACGGTCAGGAAACGCTGCGTGTTTGGCGCTGTGCGCTGGCGCAGCGCCAAACACGCAGCGTCCAGATGTTACAGCATAGTGGAGGGGATTTCAAGAAATCCCGTCTCCACTATGCGTAACAATACGCAGGTGGCAGACCTGCGTAAACGGACATGCGGCGCGTCTTTTCAGACCGCAGCATGTCCTCGCGTATTGCGGCGACGATGCGTCGCCACAACAGAATTTAACACAGGGCTATGTAGCCCTGCGTTCTTTCCGGAGGTGTTCCGGAGGTGTCCTGAACACCTCCGGAAAGATCGCGCGTCATAAAGGGGGCGGGGCTTAGACGGAGCAGAATTTCCGCTCCGTCCAAAGCGCTGTGGTTCCGGACCGTGGAACCACAGCCTTAAACTTTCAATTTTTATGCCCTTAAATCAGATAGATATACCACACAAAATAATTAATATTAATAACATTTTCCAAATGTCTTCTTTATTTCAGCACAATTTTTGAAACATAATTTGTTTTTGTTAGAAAGTTAGAAAGGTTCAAAGTTGATCATCAATTTCTCAATTTTCCAAAAAAATTTACAAATTTTTTTTTCTAGGGATTGAATCACATTTGAAGTGACTTTGAGAGGTTTATATGACAGAAAATGCCCATAATTCTTAAAACTGCACCTTTCAAAGTCCTCAAAACCACATTCAGTAAGTTTATTAACCCTTCAGGTTCTTCACAGGAATTAATGGAATGTGGAAGAAAAAATGAACATTTTACTTTTTTCACAAAAATGTTGCTTTAGCCCCAAATTTTTTACTTTCACAAAGGAAACAGGAGAAAATAGATGCCAAAATTTGTTGAGCAATTCCTCCTGAGTATGTCAATACCCCATATGTGAGAGAAAACTACTATTTGGGCACATGACATTGATCGGAAGGGAAGCAGCACCGTTAGACTTTTTGAAATAAAAAATGGCTGAAATCAATAGCGGAGGCCAAGTTGCGTTTGGAGAGCCTCTGCTGTGGCTAAAGAGTGGAACCCCCCACAAGTGACCCCATTTTGTAAACTAGACCCCTTAAAGATCTTTTCCAGGGATATAGTGAGGATTTGAATAAAATCCTTTTTTGAAATCAAAATCAACACCCTGTTTTGCACATCTATTTCAAAATAAATAAAGTTATACTCACCTTAAATAACAACAAAAATACTCACCTTACTCCTAATCCACCAATGCCGATCTCCCTTGTGAAAAAATAATAATAAACAAACATAGCCCTCACCTGTCCAATCTGAAGATAATCCATACTGTACCACGTATAGATACCTCTCTATCAAAAATAGAAGAGACCCCACGTTATTTAAAAAAAATATATATATTTATAGCACAGTTGGCGGCTGCTGAATACTCTCAGCAGCGCCACCTGGTCTCACTGTTTTCAGTGACAGCAGGCATAGGCTGATGGAAGTAGTACTCTCTCATCAACCGACACCTGTGACCGGAGGTAAACTTTTACTGGCTCACGCTGTCGTCTAACAGTGTGGGAGCAGCAGCTCTCTGACTAGTGGTATTAATTTTACCACTGATCAGAGTCACTGGTGTTTATCACTCTGTCAGGCAGATGACAGAGTGGGAAACACGATGCTCGGAGTGCCGAATCCAAACAGTAACACGGATTTCCTGGGGAAGTCAGTGTTTGCGGTCTGTGCCCGAACAATTGGTGTTTGGTATGGACCCTGAACTTTACTGTTTGGTTTCGCCCATCGCTACTGCTAACCCTAGCCCAACCCTAACTCTAATCCTAACCCTAAACTAACCCTAACCCCAACACTAACCCTAGTCTAATCCCAACCGTAACCCAAGTCTAACCCCAATCCTAACCCTAGCCTAACTCTAACTCCAACCCTAACCCTAATGGCAAAGAATGAAAGAAATAAAAATTACAAAATAAAAAAATGTTATCTAAGTAGATGACACAGGGGAAATGACATACTAATTATCACAATGATCAAAAAGAACCAATAGGAAAAATCCCTGCTGTTGCCGGGTGCAAGCCCGCAGATCTCGAAGGGCGCACTGCGCATGAGCCCACAATTTTTTTCCAAGTAGAGTTGGTGGAGGGCCGTGGGATGGAGCTGAAGGGACTGGGGATGGCAGAGGTATGGGCGGGGGTTTGATGCTGGAAATATCTTCTTATTTGTACACTTTCTCTACCCAGAAATATTGTGTGCCAATAGGGGATCAGTTATAAGTTGGGTTACAGCCCTGTCAACTGTTTTGAAAAAAAATATAGCAAACATTTGTAAATATGTACATTCATTTTTAAAAGGAATCAAAGGCAGACATAAATAAAAATATTTACTGTATTTTTCGGACTATAAGATGCACTTTTCTCCCAAAATTTTTTGGGGAAAATGGGGGTGTGTCTTATAGTTGGAATATACTTACAAATGCTACGGCAGTGTTGCTCTGTGCTGGGGTGGCGGCGCTCTGTTCTGGGGTGGCAGCGCTCTGTGCTGGAGCGTCAGCGGCTCTCCGTGCTGGGGCGGCAGTGGCTCTCTGTGCTGGGGCAGCGGCGGCTCTCTGTGCTGGGGAGGCAGCGGCTCTCTGTTCTGTGTGGGGGGCTCTGCTGGAATTTTGTCAAAGCCTGGAGGCCCCCGAAGCTCCATTGCTGCAATGCGGTGGCTTCAGGGAAAATGGCAACTGGGGGCTGTGCATGCTTAGACTCTGTGCGGAGATCTGAATCTGAGCATGCGCCCCCCCAGCGGCCATTTTTTTACCTGAGGCCACCACCTCCAGGCTTTGACAAAATGCCTGCAGAGCCCCCCACGCAGCACAGAGAGCCGCCACCCCAGCACAGAGAGCCGCCGCCGCCCCAGCACAGAAGCCGCCGCCGCACCAGCATAGAGAGCCGCCGCCGCCCCAGCATAGAGAGCCGCCGCCACCCCAGCACAGAGCGCTGCCGACCCAGCACAGAGTGACGCCGCCCCAGCACAGAGCGCCGCTGCCCCAACACAGAGCACCCTGCCGCACTAGATTGGGTTGGAATTTCTTGGAGGCCACCGCACCAGCCTGGACCACCGAACAACCCCTGTGACCACTCCTGCACCTGTGCCGATCCCCCTGGTAAGCTGAATTCAGACTGTAAACGGACCCCCATTTGACACATTTTTTTTTCCCCCTATTTTCCTTTTGAAAATTCGGGGTGCGTCTTTATAGTCTGAAAAATACGGTAATAATTTTTAGTGGCACACAAGACAGATAAACAATTTATGGTAAGCAAGTCCTGGACTGGTGATACAGCAACAATTGTTTGGTGGATTTTAGGATGGATTTGCTTTGTTACTTATTTTATTATTGTTTGTCGCTTGTTTTTTTATGTACGGTATATATAACCTTTCTGCAAAAAGCTGAGACGCCAGTGCACGCACAGGACGTCAGAGTTCCGGCTCAGTGGCATCATTGCCCCATACCAGGACTCATGTACGTGCACTGGCGATATGACAGCCCATTGGGCCACCTGTGCTTAGTTGGAGGACTAATCATTGTAATTAGGTGAGTATTAGTGATGACTGAGCAGCGAGCACATGACCGCAAATATGAGTTTTGCATACATGCGGTCATGTGCAATGTAGATGAGTACAGTCTCGCTTAATGCAAATGTATTGAGCGAGGCAGAGCACAGTCTAGTAGTATTGTGGTGAGAAGTGTGCATACTTGTGGTTATATGACCATCTGCTCCTGGTGCAAGCATCTGAAAATCCTTATAATGAACAGTGTGCATGATGTGAGAGTTCACAAGTCTGCAATCACCTAGAGTGACTGCAGACTTGTAGCCTAAGGCCAGATAAGCCCTTTAATCCAATTTGGAACCACTGAGATATTATGTATCAATGTATCCAACACTGCCATGTAGTGCCTCATACTGTGCTCACTAATTCCCTGATTCATATCTAGTAGGAGATCTCCTAGGATACCATCTGTCATTTAATCGAGTATGCCCAAATGTTTTCTGGAGTGCACACAGGCACGTGGGCCCATACACACTGCTGAGTCACATTGAGTTACAGTGATGAAATTCAAATTAGATCTTTTTGCTATTTACATTTTTTACTTAGATTGTTGGGATGATTTGGAATCACTGTGAAAAAATTAAGGCCAGGTTTTGAAGGCCATACTGAATTTCCGTCCAGTCACGTCTGCAAATTGCTTTAAGCCTGCAGTATACAGAATTGGCTGAGATGAATGCGCACACACAAGATGTCAGAGTGCCGGGTCAGTGACATCCTGTGCATGCGCCAGCGATATGACAGCATATTGGTCCACCTGCGCTTTGCCGGAGGACTCGTCAGGTTTGTGGATTAGGTATTACTGATGAGCGAGCACTAAAATGTTCAAGTGCTCAGTACTCAAACTGAGCAGGTATAATGGAAGTCAATGGGAAACTCAAACATTTTTCTGGAAGGAGGTGTTAGGGTTAGCGGATTGCACTAAATAAAATATAATAATAAAGTGCGATCGCAACCCGGGGTCCACCGTGCAGAGATGTAAAACTGCTGCTATAGGGTAATGGTGGAACACACGGCAAGAATACACCTAAACATGACTGCGTTAAAGCCACGCAGTGTGAATAGAACGCACAACACACAGCTCTGTTAACTTTCACAGAGAGAGGAAGCTAAGGCTGCTTTCACATATCAGTTTTTTGCCATCAGTCACAATCCGTAGTTTTTTTCTCATAGACTTGTATTAGTGATGGATTGCGACGGATGGCCGTACGTTTCATCTGTCGTTCGACGGATCCGTTGAAAATTTTTTGTCCGTCTGCCGGACACGAAGCACAAAGCAACGTTTTTTGTCTCCGTCGGAAAATCGGACATGGACGGATCCGTCGTTGTCCGTCGTTTGTTATAATGGAAGCCTATGGGCGCAGAATCCGTTGTCATCCGTCAAATGACTGATTCTGGCGACTGATTCATTTTTTTAACCCCTTAGTGACGGAGCCAATTTGCAGCTTAATGACCGGGCCAATTTTTACAATTCTGACCACTGTCACTTTATGAGGTTATAATTCTGTAACGCTTTAACGAATCCAGCTGATTCTGTGATTGTTTTTTTCATGACATATTGTACTTCACGTTAGTGGTAATTTTTTTTTGTATAACTTGCATTTATTTATGAAAAAAATGGAAATATGGCGAAAATTTTCAAATTTTAAATTGTCATGCCCTTAAATCAGATATGTCACACAAATTTCTTAATAAATAACATTTCCCACATGTCTACTTTGCATCAGCACAATTTTGGGAACAAAATTTATTTTTGTTACGAAGTTCTAAGGGTTAAAAGTTGACCAGCAATTTCTCATTTTACAACACTATTTTTTTTTTAAGGACCACATCACATTTGAAGTCACTTTAAGGCTAAGTGCACACGTTTGCAGAATGTTTGCAGAATATTCCTGAGCAAAACCGTTTTTTTTTTGCGCGGCAAAAACGCGCGTTTTTTTGCGCGGATTTTGCGCGTTTTTGGTGCGTTTTTTTGCGCGGTTTTGACGCGTTTTTACCGCGATTTTTTCCTGAACTTTCTAGGTCAATAATAAAGAGGGAAAAACGCTAGAAATCCGCAAAATTAATGGACAAACTGCTAGATTTTCCGCGATGCGTTTTTTTTGCGGAAAAAAAACGCACCATGTGCACAAAATTTGCGGAATTCATTCTAAATGATAGGATGCTTAATACATGCGTTTTTGACGCGTTTTTTCCCGCGAAAAAACGCGAAAAAAACGCAAATATTCCTGAACGTGTGCACTTAGCCTAAGGGTCTATATGATAGAAAATACCCAAAAGAGACACCATTCTAAAAACTGCACCCTTCAAGGTGCTCAAAATCACATTCAAGAAGTTTATTAACCCTTTACGTGCTTCACAGGAACTGAAGCACTGTGGAAGGAAAAAATTAACATTTAACTTTTTTTGCAAAAAATTTACTTCAGAACTAATTTTTTTTATTAAAAGAAAAAATGAACCACAAAATTTGTTGTGCAATTTCTCCTGAATACGCTGATACCCCATATGTGGCGGTAAACTGATGTGCCTAAACAGTGGAAACCCCCAACAAGTGACCCCATTTTGGAAACTAAACCCCTTAAGGAACTTATCTAGATGCATGGTGAGCACTTTGAACCTCCAAGTGCTTTATAGAAGTTTATAACGTAGAGCCGTGAAAATAAAAAATATTTTTTTCCTCAAAAATAATTATTTAGCACGCTATTTTTTTTATTTTCCCAAGGGTAACAGGAGAAATTGGACCCCAAAAGTTGTTGTGCAATTTCTCCTGAGTACGCTGATACCCCATATGTTGGGGTAAACCACTGTTTGGACGCACGGCAAGGCTCGGAAGGGAGGGACCACCATTTGACTTTTTGAACGCCACGTCGTGTTTGGAGACCCCCTGATGTGCCTAAATAGTGGAAACCCCTCAATTCTAGCTCCAACCCTAACCCCAACACACCCCTAACCCTAATCCCAACCCTAACCCTAATCCTAACCCTAACCCTAATTGTAACCCTAACCCTAACACTAATTGTAACCCTAACCCTAATCCCAACCCTAACCCTAATGGAAAAATGAAAATAAATACAATTTTTTTATTTTATTATATGTCCCTAACTAAGGGGGTGATAAAGGGGGGGGTTATTTACTACTTTATTATTTTGATCACTGTGATAGAGTTTATTACAGTGATCAAAATGTACTTTCACAGAATGAATAAATCTGCCGTAGGCAGATATGGCAGGCGCACTGCGCATGCGCCGTCATTTTATTTTACAGGAAGAAGATGCTGGAGCTGTGGGAGGACAGGGGGGACACCGGGGGGACATCAGGAGGTACGGGGGCACATTGGTAGACCGGGTACCCTATTTCTCTCCCTCTGATGTGCAATCACATCAGAGGGGAGAAATTACATGCAGGATCGCGGCTTTTTTTTCTTTTGCGATCGCCATTATATGGTTAATAACGGCGATCGCAAAATCGGGACTGCGAGGGACCCGAATTATGTTCTCTGGGGTCTCGGCTACCCCTGGTAGCGAGACCCCAGAAAAAATCCGACTCGGCGTGCGCACTGCGCATGCGCCCGCCATTTTCTTTGCGGAGAAGATGCGGGCAGCTGCGGAGACAGGGGGGGACACTGGGAGGTACGGGGACAGATCGGGGGTCACAGCAGATGTGCGATCACATCAGAGGAGAGAGAAATTAAATGGAGAATCGTGGGGTTTTTTTTTTCAGTTGCCGTTATAGGGTTAATAACGGCGATCGCAAAAGTGGGGTCGGTAAAAACCAACCCGAATCATGTTCTCTGGGGTCTCGGCTCTGGGGGGGCTATATACTTTTCCACAGCGTGGTTTAAGTAACATTAACTACCGCCGTTAAAAGGCTTATCGGCGTTGTAAGGTGGTTCACACATCCGGCGGGCGCCTTGCGGCGCCCCGGAATTTTCCCGCAGCGCCGCATCTGAATCTGATGCGCCGCATGCGCTTTTTTTCGCATTGACATGCATTAGCGCCGCATGGCGCCGCATGTCAATGCGTTGAATGCGGTTTTGTCCGGATGCGGCGCAAATGTACATTGCGGCGTCCGGAAAAAAACGCTGCATGTAACGTTTTTTTTTTTTGCGGATGGTTTCTTATCTCTCCAAGGCATCAGAAAACATCCGGCAAAAAAACCGCATTTTGGCCGCCGGATGGTGAAGCTTTTCACATGCGCGCTGCGGTAAAATGCCGGGGCGCCGTTTAGGCGCCCGCCGGATGTGTGAAACCAGCCTAAGGGGTTAACTGAGCATGCTCCTGCAGGTTAAAACACAAGAATAGATATATACACATAGAATACATATATATATATATATGTATTCTATGTCATTGAGACACATATATATATATATACAGTCAGGGCCAGAAATATTTGGACAGTGACACAATTTTCGCGAGTTGGGCTCTGCATGCCACCACATTGGATTTGAAATGAAACCTCTACAACAGAATTCAAGTGCAGATTGTAACGTTTAATTTGAAGGGTTGAACAAAAATATGTGTTAGAAAATGTAGGAATTGTACACATTTCTTTACAAACAGTCCACACTTTAGGAGGTCAAAAGTAATTGGACAAATAAACATAACCCAAACAAAATATTTTTATTTTCAAAATTTTGTGGCGAATCCTTTGGAGGCAATCACTGCCTTAAGTCTGGAACCCATGGACATCACCAAACGCTGGGTTTCCTCCTTCTTAATGCTTGCCAGGCCTTTACAGCCGCAGCCTTCAGGTCTTGCTTGTTTGTGGGTCTTTCCCTCTTAAGTCTGGATTTGAGCAAGTGAAATGCATGCTCAATTGGGTTAAGATCTGGTGATTGACTTGGCCATTGAAGAATGTTCCACTTTTTTGCACTCATGAACTCCTGTGTAGCTTTGGCTGTATGCTTGGGGTCATTATCCATCTGTACTATGAAGCGCCGTCCAATCAAGTTTGCAGCATTTGGCTGAATCTGGGCTGAAAGTATATCCCGGTACACTTCAGAATTCATCTTGCTACTCTTGTCTGCTGTTATGTCATCAATAAACAAAAGTGACCCAGTGCCATTGAAAGCCATGCATGGCCATGCCATCACGTTGCCTCCACCATGTTTTACAGAGGATGTGGTGTGCCTTGGATCATGTGCCGTTCCCTTTCTTCTCCAAACTTTTGGCTTCCCATCATTCTGGTACAGGTTGATCTTTGTCTCATCTGTCCATAGAATACTTTTCCAGAACTGAGCTGGCTTCTGGAGGTGTTTTTCAGCAAATTTAACTCTGGCCTGTCTATTTTTGGAATTGATGAATGGTTTGCATCTAGATGTGAACCCTTTGTATTTACTTTCATGGAGTCTTCTCTTTACTGTTGACTTAGAGACAGATACACCTACTTCACTGAGAGTGTTCTGGACTTCAGTTGATGTTGTGAACGGGTTCTTCTTCACCAAAGAAAGTATGCAGCGATCATCCACCACTGTTGTCTTCCGTGGGCTCCAAGGTCTTTTTGGATTGATGAGTTCACCAGTGCTTTCTTTCTTTCTCAGGATGTACCAAATTGTAGATTTTGCCACTTCTAATGTTGTAGCAATTTCTTGGATGTTTTTTTTTCTGTTCTTGCAGCTTAAGGATGGCTTGTTTCACCTGCATGGAGAGCTCCTGTGACCGCATGTTTCCTTCACAGCAAAACCTTCCAAATGCAAACACCACACCTCAAATCAACTCCGGCCCTTTCATCTGCTTAATTGAGAATGACATAACAAAGGGATTGCCCACACCTGTCCATGAAATAGCCTTGGAGTCATTTGTCCAATTACTTTTGGTCCCTTTAAAAACAGGGTGGCACATGTTAAGGAGCTGAAACTCCTAAACCCTTCATCCAATTTTAATGTGGATACCCTCAAATGAAAGCTGAAAGTCTGAACTTCAACTGCATCTGATTTGTTTTGTTTCAAATTCATTGTGGTAATGTCTAGAACCAAAATTAGATAAATGTTGTCTCTGTCCAAATATTTATGGACCTAACTGTATATATATATTTATAGTTCATAGAGTTCCACATAGCATAATAGCCGCTAAATCAATTGCCGGCTTCAGTAAAATCATTACCGAACTTGATATGATATGACACATGGTTTATATATAGTAAACCATGTCATATCAAAGCGATTTATATATGTCAGTGTTTAGTCAATTTTGTAGTTTGTGTTATGAAAAATTGGGAACTCTAGTGGTTAAATTTAAGGCTATAATCGCAGAAAAAAATTGCGTCGGCTCCCGCTCAATTTTCTCCGCCAGAGAGGGAAAGCCAGTGACTGAGGACAGATATTTATAGCCTAGAGAGGGACCATTGTTTTTGGGCCCCCCTGGCTACAAACATCTGGCCCCAGCCACCCCAGAAAAGGCACATCTATAAGATATGCCTTTTCTGGCACTTAGCCTCTCTATTCCCATTGCCTTTAGCGGTGGCTCATGGGTTAATAAAAAGTTAATGTCACCTTGCTATTGAAAGGTGACATTAATCTGGGTTAATAATGGAGAGGTGTCAATAAGACAACTATCCATTATTAATCTTACAGTAGTAAAGGGTTAAAAAAGACACACACACATTAATTAAAAATTCTTTTAATGAAATCATTTCACAAAGTTTTTGACCAAATTTATTATTAAGCCAATCCAACTGAATCCCTTGTTCTCCTTTAAAAAATAATAAAATAAAAGACAACAATATCCATACCTCTCCGCCGTTTAGTCACATCCCCTGCGCAATCCATCACAAGGAGTTAACTAGTTTACAATAGGGACCGGGGTTAATGCTAACGGCCCGGCTGTAAACCACTGCAGAATGAATTAAATCATGTCTGCGCAGGCGGCCCGGCTGACCGGAGATGAACTGATTAGCGTGGGAAAGTTTCTGAACTTTTTCGCACGCTATCGAGTTCACTTCAGGTCAGCCGGGGACTCCGCACAGCCTCACTGACGTCACCGGTATTACTCCAATTTTACGGACTGACAATAAAATATACAAAACCAAAGATAAAATTGTTTTTACAGGAGAAGAAACATTCTTTCCTGTATAATGACTTGTATATAAGGCAAAATTAAAAAGTGAAAAATGAAACAGCCTCCTTTACCCCTTAATAGCCGGACCATCTCTCACTGTATTTCCCCGTAGTTTGAGTACAGTAAATGACATACTGTAGTAGAGGGGAAAATAAAACCACATCCACCGGTAGTCACCGGTAAATGTAATTTTAACATTTTAGTACCTTATATGGGCATATGGTGTGTGTGACATGGTCAGACACATCCTGTTTAACCCCTTAATGTCCACTGACGTGCAGAGTCCGTCATGGCAAGGTGTCAGTTCCGGCACCAGGACGGACTCTGCACGTCATGGCTTTGATCTACCACTGCGTGTAAACACGCAGTGGTAGATCAGTGCCGACAGCTGTCACAGACAGCTGACAGGCACGGCAAGCGGTGCGGGGACCTTTGCCGTCGGTCCCTGCACCTACAGCGCTGTGCTTGGTCAGTCAATCTGACTGACCAAACACAGCAGCGATCGTGCAGGAGAAGCTGAAATTTCAGCTTCCCCAGCGCGATCAGTGCAGGAGCCGGGCGCTGCAGTGGCCAGGCTTCCTGCACTGACACCCAGGAGCGGAGCCCCCACCGCCCCTGGCTGTTAACCCCCTGACTGCTGCGATCGAGCGCGATCGCAGAGCTCAGGGAGGGAGGCAGAGGGTCGGGAGCTCCCTCTGCCTCAGATCGGCACCCTGCAATGTATTTGCAGGGCCCGATCTCTGCCTTGATGACCCGGGGGTTGTCATGACAACCTCCGGGTCATCTAGCTACGGAAAGCTGCTGTGATCATTGTCACAGCAGCTTCCACTATAGTTGCAATGCATTGCAATGCCAGAGAATTGCAATGCATTGTAACTGCAATAAAAAGTGAAAGTCCCATAAAGGGACAAGTTTAAAAAAATCATTTTTTAAAAAAATTGTAAAAAAAAATATTAAAAAATAATTTTAAAAAAATCCCCTAAAAAATACACATTTTTATGTAATAAAAAAAATAAAAAACATACACATGTTAGGTATCGACACGTCCGTAAAAATCCCATCTATAAAAGCGTAACCCTAGTTAACCCCTCCAGTGAAAGCCGTAAAAAAACACAAAAAAGTAGTAAATTATACTTTTTCCAAGCGGTATCATTATACCGCTTGGAAAAAGTGCAATAACACGCGATCAAAAAGTCAGATATAAATAATCATGGTACCGCTGAAAACGTCATCTTGTCCCGCAAAAAACAAGCCACTAAACAGCATCATCAGCGAAAAAATAAAAAAGTTATAGCTCGCGGAATAAACTGATGCAAAAATAATTATTTTTTCTATAAAATTTTTTATTGTGTAAAAATCGCCAAAACATAAAAAAAATATATAAATGAGGAATCGCCGTAACCATAGTGACCCAAAGAATAAAGCTGCTTTATCAATTTTACCACACACGGAACGGAGGAAAAAAAAAAAAAAAAACAATTCCTGAATTGCTGGTTTTTGTTCATTCTGATTCCACAAAAATCGGAATAGGAAACGATCAAAAAACGTTATGTGCCTGAATATGGTACCAATAAAAACGTCAGCTCGTCCCGCAAAAAATAAGCCCACAGATAACTCTGTCGGCCGAAATATGGAAAAATTATAGCTCTCAAAATACGGCGATGCAAAAATTTCTTACAAAAAATTATTCCAAGAAAAAGCATCTTTTAGTGTGTGACAGAAGCTAAACATGAAAAAAGGGTGTAAATCTGGTATCGCTGTAATGGCACCGATCCGAGGAATAAAGTCGCCTAATCACTAATACCGCACGAGGAACGGCGTAAAAAAGAAAACCAATTCTTCACCTTTTGTGGATTTGTTCATTGTGCCTCCCAAAGATCGCAGTAAGGCGATCACAGTGGTTCCCCCCCACATATGGGGTATCAGCGTACTCAGGACAAAATGCACAATAGCTTTTGGGGTCCTATTTCTCCTGTTACCCTTAGAAAAATAAAAATTTGGGGCAAAAAGGTCATTTTTGTGGAAAAAAATATGATTTTTTTATTTTCACGGCTCTACATTATAAACTTCTGTGAAGCCCTTGGGGTTCAAAGTGCTGACCACACATCTAGATAAGTTCCTTGGGGGGTATAGTTTGCAAAATGGGGTCATTTGTGGGGGGTTTCTACTGTTTAGGCACATCAGGGGCTCTCCAAGCGCGACATGACACCCGCAGACCATTCCATCAAAGTCTGCATTTAAAAACGGTGCTCCTTCCCTTCCGAGCTCTGCCATGCGTCAAAATAGTGGTTCCCCCCCACATATGGGATATCAGCGTACTCAGGACAAATTGCACAATAGCTTTTGGGGTCCTATTTCTCCTGTTACCCTTATAAAAATAAAAATTTGGGGGCAAAAAGATTATTTTTGTGGAAAAAAATATGATATTTTTATTTTCACGGCTCTACGTTATAAACTTCTGTGAAGCACTTGGGGGTTCAAAGTGCTCACCACACATCTAGATAAGTTCCTTGGGGGGTCTAGTTTCCAAAATGGAGTCACTTGTGGGGGGTTTCTACTGTTTAGGCACATCAGGGGCTCTCCAAACGTGACATGACACCCGCAGACCATTCCATCAAAATCTGCATTTGAAAAAGGCGCTCCTTCCCTTTCCAGCTCTGCCATGCATCAAAATAGTGGTTTACCCCCACATATGGGGTATCAGCATACTCAGGACAAATTGCACAATAACTTTTGGGGTCCTGTTACCCTTTGGAAAATAACAATTGGGGGTGGAAAGATCATTTTTGTGGAAAATATATGATTTTTTAATTTTAGTGCTCTACGTTATAACCTTCTGTGAAGCCCTTGGGGGTTCAAAGCTTTCACCACACATCTAGATAAGTTCCTTGGGGGTCTAGTTTCCAAAATGGGGTCACTTGTGGGGGGTTTCCACTGTTTAGGCACACAGGGACTCTCCAAATGCGACATGGGTCCAATCTCAATTCCAGCCAAAAAAGTCAAATGGCGCTGCTTCCCTTCCGAGCTCTGCCATACACCCAAATAGTGGTTTACCCCCACATATGGGGTATCAGCGTACTCAGGACTAATTGCACAATAACTTTTGGGGTCCTTTTATCCTTTGGAAAATAAAAATTGGGATGAAAAGATCATTTTTGTGGAAAAAACATGATTTTTTAATTTTACGGCTCTACGTTATAACCTTCTGTGAAGCCCTTGGGGGTTAAAAGCTCTCACAACACATTTAGATAAGTTACTTGGGGGGTCTAGTTTCCAAAATGGGGTCACTTGTGGGGGGTTTCCACTGTTTAGGCACACAGGGACTCTCCAAATGCGACATGGCGTCCAATCTCAATTCCAGCCAAAAAAGTCAAATGGCGCTGCTTCCCTTCCGAGCTCTGCCATGCGCCCAAATAGTGGTTTACCCCCACACATGGGGTATCGATGTACTCAGGAGAAATTGTACAACAAATATTGTGGTTCATTTTCTACTGATACCCTTGACAAAATTTTAAAAAATTGTGTCGAAAGAAAAATTTTGGGAAAAAAAGTTAAATGTTCATTTTTTCCTTCCACATTGCTTCAATTCTTGTGAAGTACCTAAAGGGTTAATAAACTTCTTGAATGTGGCTTTGAACACGTTGAGGGGTGCAGTTTTTAGAATGGTGTCACTTTTGGGTATTTTCTGTCATATTGACCCCTCAAATTCACTTCAAATGTGAGGTGGCCCCTAAAAAAAATGATTTTGTAAATTTTGTTGGAAAAATGAGAAATTGCTGGTCAACTTTTAACACTTATAACTTCCTAACAAAAAAAAATTTTGGTTCCAAAATTGTGCTGATGTAAAGTAGACATGTGGGAAATGTTATTTATTAACTAATTTTTGTGACATACACTACCGGTCAAAAGTTTAGGGTCACTTAGAAATTTCCTTATTTTTGAAAGAAAAGCAGTTTTTTTTCCAATGAAGCTAACATTAAATGATTCAGAAATACACTCTATACAGTGTTAATGTGGTAAATGACTATTCTAGCGGCAAACGTCTAGTTTGTGATGCAATATCTTCATAGGTGTATAGAGGCCCATTTCCAACAACCATCACTCCAGTGTACTTATGGTATTTTGTGTTCGCTAACTGTGTAAGAAGGCTAATAGATGGTTAAAATACCCTTTAAAACCCTTGTGCAAGTATGTTAACACAGCTGAAAACCGTTTGGTTGATTAGAGAAGCTATAAACCTGACCTTCCTTTGAGCTTGTTGAGAATCTGGAGCATTACATTTGTTGGTTCCATTAAACTCTCAAAATGGCCAAAAAAAAAGAACTTTCTTGTGAAACTCGACAGTCTATTCTTGTTCTTAGAAATGAAGGCTATTCCATGCGAAAAATTACCAAGAAACTGAAGAATTCATACAATGGTGTGTAGTACTCCCTTTAGAGGAGTGCACAAACAAGCTCTAACCAGAGAAGAAAGACAAGTGGGAGGCCCCGCTGCACAACTGAGCAACAAGACAAGTACATTAGAGTCTTTAGTTTGAAAAATTGACGCCTTACAGGTCCTCAACTGGCAGCTTCATTAAACAGTACACATTAAACGCCAGTGTCAACATCTACAGTGAAGAGGCGATTTGGGGATGCTGGCCTTCAGGGCAGATTGGCAAAACAAAAGCCATATTTAAGACTGCCTTAAATGAAAGGAAAAGATTAATATGGGCAAAAGAACACAGACATTGGACAGAGGAATATTGGCTTTTGTTTTGCCAATCTGCCCTGAAGGCCAGCATCCCCAAATCGCCTCTTCTCTGTAGATGTTGACACTGGCGTTTAATGTGTACTGTTTAATTAAGCTGCCAGTTGAGGACCTGTGAGGCGTCAATTTTTCAAACTAAAGACTCTAATGTACTTGTCTTGTTGCTCAGTTGTGCAGCGGGGCCTCCCACTTGTCTTTCTTCTCTGGTTAGAGCTTGTTTGTGCACTCCTCTAAAGGCAGTACTACACACCATTGTATGAATTCTTCAGTTTCTTGGTAATTTTTCGCATGGAATAGTCTTCATTTCTAAGAACAAGAATAGACTGTCGAGTTTCACAAGAAAGTTCTTTTTTTTGGCCATTTTGAGAGTTTAATGGAACCAACAAATGTAATGCTCCAGATTCTCAACAAGCTCAAAGGAAGGTCAGGTTTATAGCTTCTCTAATCAACCAAACGGTTTTCAGCTGTGTTAACATACTTGCACAAGGGTTTTAAAGGGTATTTTAACCATCTATTAGCCTTCTTACACAGTTAGCGAACACAAAATACCATAAGTACACTGGAGTGATGGTTGTTGGAAATGGGCCTCTATACACCTATGAAGATATTGCATTACAAACTAGACGTTTGCCGCTAGAGTAGTCATTTACCACATTAACACTGTATAGAGTGTATTTCTGAATCATTTAATGTTAGCTTCATTGGAAAAAAACGGGTTTTCTTTCAAAAATAAGGAAATTTCTAAGTGACCCTAAACTTTTGACCGGTAGTGTATCTCTCTGATTTAATGGCATAAAAATTAAAAGTTTGAAAATTGCTAAATTTTCAAAATTTTTGCCATATTTCCGTTTTTTTCATAAATAAACGCAAGTTATATTGAAGAAATTTTACCACTATCATGAAGTACAATATGTCTCGAGAAAACAATCTCAGAATCGCCAAGATCCGTTTAAGCGTTCCAGAGTTAAACCTCATAAAGAGACAGTGGTCAGAAATGTAAAAATTGGCCTGGTCTTTAACCTACAAAATGGCTTGGTCGTTAAGGGGTTAATTTAAGAAGGAGAGATTCTGAAAACTCACAAAGACAATGCAAATATTTGAAGGAAGAGGGACTCCGATACACCATGTATTAGATATAAATGAGGGCCTCATACACATTCTGTTAAAATTGCTAGGTACTGGGACTCCTAGACTCATAAAGCCTATGTACTAAGTGCAAGGGCTGGCAAACATTAGGAGGGACTGCAGTACACCCTAGAAGAGACATAGATGAGGGCCTCAGAAAACATTTTTTCTCCCATTATTGAGTGTGGCTCCTAGACTGGTAGAGCCTATGCACTAACTGCAAGGGCTGAAAAACATTTTCCCCTAGGGGTAATTATATAAGCACCCCCACACCATCACACCACCTCCTCCATGCTTCACGGTGGGAACCAGGCATGTAGAGTCCAGCCATTCACCTTTTCTGTGTGCAAAGCAGCAATCAAAGCAAAAGGTGGCTACTTTGAAGAACCTAGAATATAAGACATATTTTCAGTTGTTTCACACTTTTTTGTAAAGTGTAATGTATAATTCCACATGTGTTAATTCATAGTTTTGATGTCTTCAGTTTGATTCTACAATTTTCATAGCCATGAAGCTACAGAAAAATCATTGAATGAGAAAGTGTGTCCAAACTTTTGGTCTGTACTGTATATACCGCATGAGCCCCACACAGGATCCCTATATATACAGTATGAGCCCCACACAGCCTCCCCCATATACAGCATGATCCCCACACAGCCTCCCCCATATACAGCATGAGCCATACACAGCCTCCCCATATACAACATGAGCCCCACACAGACTCCCCATATACAGTATGAGCCCCACACAACCTCCCTGTATACAGCAAGAGCCCCACACAGCCTCTTCATATACACTGCTTGAGCCTCACACAGCCTCCCCATAAACACTGCATGAGCCCAACACAGCCTCCCCAAATACAGAATGAGCCCCACACAGCTTCCCCATATACAGCATGAGCCCCACACAGCCTCCCTATATATACTGCATGAGCCCCACACAGCCTCCCTATATATCCTGCATGAGCCTCCCAGCCTCCCTATATACACTGCATGAGGCCCCACACAGCCTCCCTATGTACAGCATGAGGCCCCACACAGCCTCCCCATATACCGCATGTCGCCCCCACAGCCTCCCTATATGCAACATATCACCCCCATAGCCTTCCCATGTTCTGCAGGACACCCCCATAGCCTCCCCATGTTCAGCATGTCACCCCATAGCTTCCCCATGCACAGCATGACTCCCTCATAGCCTCCCCATGCACAGAATGTCACCCCCATAGCTTTCCCATGTGTAGCATGTCACCCCATAGCCTCCCCATGTGCAGCATGTCCACCCATAGCCTCCCCATGTGCAGTATTTCACTCCCATAGCCTCCCCATTAGCTGCATGTCACACAATAGCCTCCTCATGTGCTGTATACCACCCCCATAGCATCCTCATGCACAGCATGTCACCCCATAGCCTCACCATCTGCAGCATGACTCCTCATAGCCTCACCATGCACAGAATGTCACCCCCATAGCTTCCCCATGTGCAGCATGTCACCCCATAGCCTCCCCATGTGCTACATGTCATCCCCATAGCCTCCCCATGTGCTGCATGTCACCCTCATGGCATCCCCATGTGCAGCATGACACCCCCATAGCATCACAAGGTTCTGCAGGAAACCCCAATAGCCTCCCCATGCCCACCCAAACATCCCATACATATGAAAAAAAAAGAACACCACATACTCACCTTGGTCCCATTCCCCAGCGCTCTGCTTCTACTCCTGTCTCGGTGTCTGGTGCACTGACACTTCGCAGTACACAGCTGATGCGATGAAATGATGTCATTGTGTCAGCTGTTTCACACGCTGATTGGTGGAGGAAGTAGCCGGAGGCCCCTCCTCCACCAAAGGAGTCAGTGTAGATGGAGATAGTGAGTGAGCGGGTAAGGTGCAGCCCGTAGACCTCTGGTTTCCAGCCCCGCGGCTGTCTCGGTCTGCGGGCCGGTCTGAAACAGCCAGAGGGCCGGATGTGGCCAACGGGCCACACTTTGCGCAGGTCTGATATAGAGCATTACAGAGTGATCTATTTCAAGTGTTTATTTCTGTTAATGTTGATGATTATGGCTTACAGCCAATGAAAACCCAAAAGTCATTATCTCTGTAAATGAGATTAATTAACAAAAAACCTGCAAAGGCTTCCTAAGCATTTAAAAAGGTCTTAGGCTGTTTCAGTAGGCTCCACAATCATAGGGAAGACTGCTGACATGACAGATGTCCAGAAAGCAGTCATTGACACACTCCACAAGGAGGGTAAGCCACAAAATGTCATTGCTAAAGAAGCTGGCTCTTCACAGAGTTCTTGTCATGTGTGCATTGCCACGAAGATCGTCGCGGTTGCACATTTTGACTTCTCACAGCTGAGCTGCTGTTTCTTTGTGTTTGGCAGCTAGGGAGTTAATTCTGTCTGTGCTCGGTGCTGGGACTGGGTGCAGTTTCTCCCGGCTGCAATTGATTATTTGTTGATTGGTTTCCTTTAAATTCCTGGTTGTCTGCTTGGGGAGTTGCCAGTGAAACCTTCATGCAGACCACAGATAGGAATGAATCTGTATAGACTTTAGTTGTGAGCTCCTTAGTTGTTCTAAGCTCAACTTGGTTAGAGTTTATTTCCCAGACCATTTATGTTCCTTTGGTGTTTGAGTGTGTATGCAAGCGAGTGTTATCCTGTCTGTCTTATATGTCTAATCTGTGTATTTAGCTGAGATCAGCCCATATCCCTTTGGTGGTAGTCAGGATCCTTCTTAGGACTGATTACAGGGTTCAGGGTCTGATAGGAGACAGGGTTAGGTTGGAGACTTGGACCTCTGAACCATTATCAGTACCTCCAAGGTGAGGGATTAGTTAGGACCCCAGTTTAGGGACAGGTTAGATCCCGGTCCACCTCTTTCCTGTTTCAGCTCATCAAGTCCTCAAGATTAACCCTGAGTTCAGCAGATATCGTGTCAGGTAAATCTATTCTATACTTACATGCTGATGTTGCTATACTAGTTGTTGTATAGAGTGTTGTTCCTGTATTAATAGTTTACTGACATTGTATACATATCATTAGACAGCGTGACATTTTCACTGGCCCTAAAATTATCTCCAGTTACCATGGATCCAGTAGCCCAGCTGGCTCTGCAGTTGCAGGGATTATCCATGGAGCTGACGGACATTAAGTCCAAAGTTTTGTCTCCCCTGTAGCAAACCAGAGTTGAACCTAAAGTAGCTCTCCCGGACAGGTTCACTGGTGGGCGAGACAAATTTTTCACCTTCCGGGAGGCATGTAAATTGTATTTTCGGCTTCGGCCTCGATCATCAGGGAGTGATGAGCAGAGAGTGGGAATTGTTATCTCACTTCTGCAAGGGGACCCTCAATCCTGGGCATTTTCCCTTCCTCCGGGATCCCCGGCTCTACTGTCTGTAGATCAATTTTTTACTGCCCTGGGATTGGTATATGATGACCCAGATCGGGTCTCTCTTGCTGAGACAAAATTACGTAAGATACAGCAGGGAGATCGTCCGGCAGAGGAATTTGCTTCTGAGTTTCGTAGATGGGCCACAGATACTCAGTGGAATGACCCAGCTCCTTAGGAGCCAGTTTTGTCATGGGCTTTCTGATAAATTAAAAGACGTTTTGGCTCAGTATGAGTCTCCTCATTCACTGGAGGCTGCTATGGCTTTAGCTATCCGTACTGATAGACGGCTTCGGGAGAGGGGTGAGGTAACCCCACTCCCTGTTGTTTCTCCACCTACCACTAAAGTCCCTTATGTTGAGGTTCCCCTTGTCTGTTCGGATGAGCCTACGCAGTTGGGAGGGACATCATTTCGTAGGAGGGGATTGGCGGTACGCCGCAGGACTAGAAGATGTTTTTTCTGCGGGAAGGAGGGACATTTTGTTGGAGAATGTCCATCCCGTGCCTTGTTGAGCCAAAAGTAGCCGGAAAACTGTTAATCCCAGGTTGTGTGGTGGACGACAACCTGGGAGTATGTATTTCATCCGCCAGTTCTTCTCAGTTCCTTGTACCAGTGGAGGTGGTAGTTGGTACGAGAGTGGAGAGATTGTCTGTTCTTCTTGATAGTGGTTCCGGGGCTAATCTGGTTGACGCTCAGTTTGCTCAGGCTCAAGGTATGCATCTGAGTGTATTGGTCAAACCGATCCCTATATTCTCCATTGACGCCAGGCCTCTTGGCCAAGGTAGCTTTGTTCATGAGGTTCATAACATTGACCTTCGGGTAGGGGCAATACATAGGGAACAATTATCTTGTTATGTGTTGGAGGGTCTACCTACTCCCATTGTGTTGGGACTTCCTTGGTTGGTTAAACATAACCCTGTGATTAATTGGCAGTCCAGAGAAATAAGCCAATGGGGTGAGTTTTGCAAAAGCAACTGCATGAACACAGTCATCAGTGCGGTCGTGCCTAGTACATTGCCTCCTTTTTTGGAGGATTTTGGGGATGTTTTCTCTGAGGAGGGGTGTCAGGAGTTGCCTCCTCATCGCGTGTATGACTGCTCTATTAATCTCCTTCCTGATGCTAAGTTGCCTAAAGCTAGGTTGTATAATCTTTCTGGTCCTGAGAGGCAGGCTATGAAAGATTATATTTCTGAAAGTCTGGCCAAAGGGCATATTAGACCTTCATCTTCCCCAGTAGCCGCGGGTTCTTCTTTGTGAAGAAGAAAGATGGAGGCCTACGCCCTTGCTTGGATTTCCGCGAACTTAATCGGATTACTGTTCGAGATCCGTATCCACTCCCTCTTATTCCTGATCTCTTCAATCAAATTGTTGGCGCCAAATGGTTCTCTAAATTGGATCTCAGGGGGGCGTATAATCTGATTAGGATAAAAGAGGGGGATGAGTGGAAAACGGCGTTTAACACGCCGGAGGGACATTATCAGAACCTAGTCATGCCTTTTGGTCTGACTACTGCACCAGCAGTATTCCAACATTTTGTTAATGACATTTTTCGTCACCTTGTGGGGCTGTTTGTGGTTGTATATTTGGACGACATTTTAATTTACTCGCCAGATCTTGTGTCTCATCAGGAGTATGTGAGACAGGTGTTGCAGATCTTGCGAGACAATAAACTATACGCCAAACTGGAGAAGTGTGTATTTGCCGTACAGGAACTTCAGTTTTTGGGTTTTTTGGTGTCAGCCTCCGGTTTCCGTATGGACCCTGAAAAGGTGAGAGCAGTGCTTGAATGGGATCAGCCAGGGGATCTTAAGGCTCTGCAGCGTTTTTTGGGGTTTGCTAACTACTACCGGAAATTTATTTGTAATTTCTCATCTGTCGTCAAACCTCTCACTGACATGACAAGAAAAGGGACGGATTTTTCTAAATGGTCGGACAAAGCTTGCCAAGCCTTTTCCTCTTTGAAGAAATGTTTTGCTTCGGCACCCGTTCTCATCCAACCAGATGCATCTCAGCCGTTCATTGTGGAGGTGGATGCGTCTGACGTAGGGGTGGGTGCTATATTGTCCCAGGGTCCGTCCCCTGGTAAATGGCATCCGTGCGCTTTCTTTTCTAAGAAATTGTCGTCCGCCGAAAGGAATTATGATATCGGCAATAGGGAACTTTTGGCCATTAAGTTAGCTTTTGAAGAATGGCGTCACTTTTTGGAGGGGCAGTCCACCCGGTTACCGTTATTACTGATCACAAGAACCTGTTGTATTTGGAATCCGCTAAGCGTCTGAATTCCAGACAAGCTCGATGGTCGTTGTTTTTTACCAGGTTTAATTTTGTCGTCACTTATCGCCCGGGGTCTAAGAATGTAAAGGCTGATGCCTTGTCTCGCAGTTTCCCAGGGGCCGGGAAAACGGATGACCCGAGTCCTATCCTTCAGGAGGGGGTGTAGTGTCGGCTGTATTTTCTGAGCTTGAGGAGGAGGTGTTAGAGGCTCAGGGGGACGCCCCTGCAGGACCTCCAGGGAGACTGTTTGTCCCAAATCTGTTGAGACAAAAGGTTATTGAGGCACATCATAATTCTGCTCTAGCAGGACATCCAGGGAGTAAGGCTACTTTAGATCTCCTTTCTCGCCGGTTTTGGTGGCCTAATGCTAATAAAGATGTTATAACTTTTGTCGCGTCATGTGGGGTGTGTGCTCGCTCTAAAACCCCTCATACCCGTCCGTCTGGGACCCTTTTACCCTTGAAACTTCTGGAGCGTCCATGGACTCATTTATCTATGGACTTCATTACGGACCTTCCTCCGTCGTCAGGGAATACTGTCATACTGGTGGTTGTTGACAGGTTCAGTAAGATGGCACATTTCGTTGCTCTTCCTGCACTCCCTAATGCTAAAACTCTGGCGCAGGTGTTCATTAGGGAGATCGTTAGACTTCATGGGTTGCCTTCTGATGTGGTGTCAGATAGGGGGTCTCGGTTTGTGTCCAAATTTTGGAGGGCATTTTGTTTACGTCGGGGGATGCAATTGTCATTTTCCTCGGCTTTTCATCCGCAGACCAATGGTCAGACAGAGCGTCTGAATCAGAGCTTAGAGACATATCTCCGGTGTTTTGTCTCAGAGAACCAAGAGGACTGGTCTTCTTTCTTGCCTCTGGCAGAGTTCGCTCTTAACAACAGGCGGAGCGAGTCCACTGGTAAGTCCCCGTTTTTTGGGGCATATGGTTTCCATCCCCAGTTTTGTACTTTCAATGGGGGGGCCCTTCTGGGGTTCCTGAGGAGGAGCGTTTCTCGTCGTCACTTGCTTCTGTGTGGAGAGGTGTATTGAATAATCTGAGTGCGATGGGGAACCGTTACAAACGTATGGCTGATAGGAGGAGAGTTTCTGGTCCAGATCTGAATGTGAACGATCTGGTATGGTTGTCTACCAGGAATATAAAACTTAAAGTGCCCTCCTGGAAACTGGGTCCCAGATTCATCGGGCTGTACAGGATCAGTTCCATAATTAATCCTGTGGCATTTCGTCTGGACCTCCCTCCTACGTTTAAAATTCATAATGTGTTCCACAAGTCATTACTTAAAAGGTATGTGGCACCAGTCATACCGTCACCTCTACCTCCTCCTCCTGTGTTGGTCAATGGTAACTTGGAATTTCAAGTATCAAAGATCATTGACTCACGTCTGAATCGCCGGTCCCTTCAGTACTTGGTGCATTGGAAGGGGTATGGTCCAGAGGAGAGGACGTGGGTCCCTGCGTCTGATGTTAACGCAGATCGTTTGGTTCGGACCTTCCACAGAACTCACCCGGGCAGGCCTGGCCCTGAGGGTCCGGAGGCCCCTCGTAGAAGGGGGGGTACTGTCATGTGTGCATTGCCACGAAGATCGTCGCGGTTGCACATTTTGACTTCTCACAGCTGAGCTGCTGTTTCTTTGTGTTTGGCAGCTAGGGAGTTAATTCTGTCTGTGCTCGGTGCTGGGACTGGGTGCAGTTTCTCCCGGCTGCAATTGATTATTTGTTGATTGGTTTCCTTTAAATTCCTGGTTGTCTGCTTGGGGAGTTGCCAGTGAAACCTTCATGCAGACCACAGATAGGAATGAATCTGTATAGACTTTAGTTGTGAGCTCCTTAGTTGTTCTAAGCTCAACTTGGTTAGAGTTTATTTCCCAGACCATTTATGTTCCTTTGGTGTTTGAGTGTGTATGCAAGCGAGTGTTATCCTGTCTGTCTTATATGTCTAATCTGTGTATTTAGCTGAGATCAGCCCATATCCCTTTGGTGGTAGTCAGGATCCTTCTTAGGACTGATTACAGGGTTCAGGGTCTGATAGGAGACAGGGTTAGGTTGGAGACTTGGACCTCTGAACCATTATCAGTACCTCCAAGGTGAGGGATTAGTTAGGACCCCAGTTTAGGGTCAGGTTAGATCCCGGTCCACCTCTTTCCTGTTTCAGCTCATCAAGTCCTCAAGATTAACCCTGAGTTCAGCAGATATCGTGTCAGGTAAATCTATTCTATACTTACATGCTGATGTTGCTATACTAGTTGTTGTATAGAGTGTTGTTCCTGTATTAATAGTTTACTGACATTGTATACATATCATTAGACAGCGTGACAGTTCTGTATCCAAACATATTAATGGAAAGTTGAGTGGAAGGAAAAAGGTGCACAAGCAACCAGGATAACCGCAGCCTTGAAAGGATTGTTAAGAAAAGGCCATTCAAAAATTTGGGGGAGATTCACAAGGAGTAGACTGATGCTGGAGTCAAGAGCTTCAAGAGCCACCACACACAGATGTATCCAGGACATGGGCTATAAGTGTTGCATTCCTTGTGTCAAGCCACTCATGAGCAAAAGACAACACCAGAAGCGTCTTACCTGGGCCAAAGAGAAAAAGAACTGGACTGTCGCTCAGTGGAACAAGGTGTTGTTTTCAGATGAAAGTAAATTTTGCATTTCATTTGGAAATCAAGGTCCCAGAGTCTGGAGGAAGAGTGGAGAGGCCACAATCCAAGCTGCTTGAGGTCTAGTGTGAAGTTTCCACAATCCGTGATGGTTAGGGGAGCCATGTCATCTGCTGGTGTAGGTACACTGTTGTTTTATCAAGACCAAAGTCAGCGCAGCGGTCTACCAGGAAATCTTAGAGCACTTCATACTTGCCTCTGCTGGCAATCGTTTTGGAGATGGAAATTTCATTCTCCAGCAGGACTTGGCACCTGTCCACACTGCTAAAAGTACCAATACCTGGTTTAAAAACAATAGTATCCCTATGCTTGATTATCCAGCAAACTCTCCTGACCTTAACCCCATAGAGGTATTGTCAAGAGGAAGATGAGTGACACCAGACCCCACAATGAAGGCTGCTAGCAAAGCAACCTGGGCTTCCATAACACCTCAGCAGTGTCACAGGCTGATCGCCTCCATGCCACGCCGAATTGATGCAGTAATTGATGCAAAAGGAGCCCCAACCAAGTATTAAATGCATTTATTGAACATACATTTCAGTAGGCCAACATTTCGGATTTTAAAATCATTTTTCAAGCTGGTGTTTTAAAGTATTCTAATTTACTGAGATAATGACTTTTGTGTTTTCATTGGCTGTAAGCCATAATCATCAGCATTAACAGAAATAAACACTTGAAATAGATCACTCTGTTTGTAATGACGCTACCTAATATATGAGTTTCACTTTTTGTATTGAAGAACTGAAATAGATTAACTTTTTGATGATATTCTAATTTTGTGAGATGCACCTGTATATAAAAGAATTGTAGAGATAGACCTCATACACATCCGGTAAAGATTATGAAGAATTGATACACACACTGGAAAAATTAAGAGCAAAGGCCGTATGATGACCCTCTAAAAATATGTAGTGAGTGCCGCATGATGACCCTCTAAAAAATTTGGAGGGAGTGCTGCATGATGACCTTCTTAAAATTAAGAGCGAAGGCTGCATGATGACCCTCTAAAGATTTGGAGCGAATGCTTCGTGATGACCTTCTAAAACTTTTGATAGCGTACCGCATGATGATCCTCTAAACCTCTATAAATTTGGAGCGAGTGCCGCATGATGACCCTCTAAAAATTATTTAAAGCGAGTGTCGCATAATGACCTACTAAAAATTATGAGCAAGTGTAAGCATGATGACCCTATTCAAATTATGAGTAAAGACTGCCTGATGACTCACTAAAAATTATGAATGAGGGCCTCCTCATGACACTCTAAAAATTTGGAGCGAGTGCCGCATGATGTCCCTCTGTAAAATTGGAGCAAGAGCCGCATGATGACCCTGTTGATATAGCAGAGGAGGAGAATATAAAGAAGAAACCATGAACCATATACCCTTTCTTGGGTGGTAAGTAGTGTTGAGCGATATTGCTCGATATCTAAAAATATCGTATCGAAATTGTATCGCCGATATCACTAAATATCGTCGATATCCGATTACGATACCGGAAGTCCAATGTAAGTCTATGGGAACAAAATATCGCAACTAAAAAAAACCTTTATTTCCTTGTAAACACTAAATATACACACATAGAATACATATATATATATATATACATGTCATTGTGACATATATATATACATATATGTATAGTTTATACACTTCTACATAGTAAAATATCCTCTGATTCAATTGCCGGGTAAAGCCGGCTTCTGTGAAAAGACAGAAGCACCCGACATGAAATGACACTTGGTGTACATAGGGTTAACCATGTCTTTTCATGTCGTTTGCAATCTGATTTGCACAAACAATTACATCAGTCTATGTGTGCAAAATTTCACACCTGTAGGGGTTAATTAAAGGTGTAAATTCGTTGTAAAAAAACTGACTTTTTTGCTACGAATTTACACCTTTAATTAACCCCTACAGGTGTGAAATTTTGCACACTTACACTCATGTAATTGTTTGTGCAAATCAGATATCAAACTACATGAAAAGACATGGTTAACTCTATGTAAACCAAGTGTCATTTCATGTCGGGTTCTGCATTTTCACAAAAGCCGGCAATTGAATTAGCGGCTATTATACTATGTAGAAGTGTATGAACTATAAATATAAATATATATATATATGTGTCACAAATTTAATGACATGTATATATATATATGAGGTGTAAAATTGCTGAAAAAAAATGCGTGGGCTCCCGCCCTATTTTCGCAACCAGACAGACAAAGCCAGTGAGTGGGGGCAGATAATAATAGCCCAGAGAGGGACCATTATTTTTGGCCCCCCCCGGCTACTAACATCTGCCCCCAGACACCCCAGAAAGGGCAAATCTCTAATTAGATTTGCCCTTTCTGGCACTTTGCCCGTCTATTCCCATTGCCCTGTAGCGGTGGCGAATGGGTTAATAAGGGGTTAAAATGACCTTGCAATTGAAAGGTCACTTTAAGCCAGGTTAATAATTGAGAGCTGTCAATTAGACAACTATCAATTATTAATCCTATTGTATGAAAGAAAAATCAAACACACACACTTTAATAAAAAAGAAGTTTAATGAAATAATCACACAGCTTTTGACCATATTTTATTTTCCTGCTAAAACCATTTCCTGTAATAAAAATAAAATAATAAAGCAAAATTATTCTTACCAATCCGATGTACAGTCAGGTCCCACGGTGTAATCCTTCAGAAAGGGTTAATGTTTACTGCAGGGACCGCAGCTAATGCTGCAGCCTCACAGTAAACCCCCAAATGAATGAGTTCCTCTCCTGGCTGACAGGAGAGGAAGTGGAAAGCTTAATTGATTGCTTTCCACTTTCACTTCAGGTCAGCCAGGGACACAATCAGTGACGTCAGAGGGAACTGGTTAACAAAAATAGGGGATCCCCTCGAAAAAAATTGGCGTGGGGTCCCCCCTATTTTTGTTAACCAGCCAGATGAAGCAGACCGCTGAGGCCTGGATTTTCAGGCTGTTAAGGAGCCAAGATCCATGGACCTTGCCAGCCTGATAATACCAGGCCACAGCAGTCTGCATATCTTGGCTGATTAACAAAAATAGGGGATCCCCTCGAAAAAAATTGGCGGGGGGTCCCCCCTATTTTTGTTAACCAGTCAAGTAAAATGCAGACTGCTGCGGCCTGGTATTAAAAGACTGTCAAGGCCCATGGATTTTGGCCCTCAACAGCCTGATAATACCAGGCTACAGCAGCCCCACATTTGGCGCATCAAAAGATGTGCCAATTGTGGCACTTTACCCGGCTCTTCCCACTTGCCCTGTAGCGGTGGCAAGCGGGGTAATAAGGGGTTAATGTCACCGTTGATTGCACGGTGACAATAAGCCCGGTTAATAATGGAGAGGCGTCAATAAGACACCGATCCATTATTAATCCCAAAGTTATTAAATGCATAAAAAAAAGACAAAGCAAGAAAAAAGTATTTTAATGAAATAAAAGAGACAACACAGTTTTCATTTCTTTTATTGTACTCTCATTCCTGCGACGCCATCGATCTCCTGTAAAAAAAGAAAAAAAACAAACCAACAGTATACCACCTGTCCGACGCAGTCCATAGTAACGACAGTCCCACGACGATCCAGCTCTGCTACATCGCAATGACAGGCAGAGCCTGTCATCGCGACGCAGCACAGCTGATTACCTGCTTCCCCGGCGGTGACGTCATCGGACTGACTGCTTTACGGCCGGGATTACCCAGCAGTCACTGCAGTTATCGCGAGAAACTGCATGTGACCGCCGGGGAGAAGAGGATGGCGGCCATGAAGCAGTCCAGGCCGTGACCGCAGGAGATCTTCTGCCAGGTAAGTGCCGCTGACTGCTGACAGACCCGACCGACGGACACTGACAGTGACAGACCCGACCGACGGACACAGACAGTGACAGTGACAAATCCGATTCCGGTATTCGATAAGACGAAAATATCGAAACGAATTATCGAAAGGCCGATAGAGCTAATATCGGCCGATAGCCGATATTTGCATTATCGTATCGCTCAACACTAGTGGTAAGGGAATGCATCAGAAAAGAAAGGAACATTTGAATTGGCTTTAAGTTCCGCTGCTGTCATCTGGTGGGTTTGAGATGTCATTTCCAATCCATGTCTTGCTTATCTTGATGAGTCCATTTAAAAAAAACTGACCGTCACATCCAAACATAGACCTAGTGTGAACAGGTGCTTAACCCCTTTACCTCCAAGGGTGGTTTGCACGTTAATGACCAGGCCAATTTTTACAATTCTTACCACTGTCCCTTTATAAGGTAGTAACTCTGGAACGCTTCCATGGATCCCAGGGATTGACATTGCTTTCTCATTACATTTTGTATTTCATGTTAGTGGTAAAATTTCTTTGATAGAACTTGCATTTGTGAAAAAAACAGAAATTTGGCGAATATTTCGCAATTTTACAACTTTGAATTTTCACGCTGTTCTGTCCTCACTGAATGAAGCAGACGTATTGCAGCTTATACAGACAGCTAAACTGCTACACCGGGGTCCAATAAGGAGACTGTAATGGGGTCTGTGTTTTTATTGAACTTGATATATTGGCGCGGTGAAACTATAAAATACAAACATATATGCATACAATCAGTACAGGGGCATAGTAGAAATACATATACATAGTACACTGTGAATAAACATTGCACACTAATAGCTGACCAGGAGCAGGACTGATTAAACCAGGCTAATATAGGACAGGAATTAGCTAGAGGAACATGAGTACATACCGGCGATGCTATCACAAGGAGAGAGGAAAAGATGACGCTTCCTGGATGCAGGCTGAAGGAAAATGGAGGAAAATGGAGGGAAAGCTACCAGAATGCTTTGCAAGCTACCATCATGCATTGCAAAAGGAGGGAAAGATAATTGAAAGTGAAAGAAAAATCAAACTGCGAATATGACACTGGTCACTAGAGGGAGCCAAGCAAGCAGATTATTAAACTCCTATAAAAACAGTGCAAATCAAACAACTTCAGAGAAACAATTAGATGTCGGAGACAGAACACACGCCCTTAAATCATAGAGATATGGCACACAAAATACTTAATAAGTAACATTTCCCACATGTCTCCTTTATATCAGCACAATTTTGGAACCAAATTTTTTTTTTGTTAGGAAGTTAGAAGGGTTAAAAGTTAAGCAGCGACTTCTCATTTTTACAACACCATTTTTTTGGGGGGACCACATCACATTTGAAGTCACCTTGAGAGGTCTATATGATAGAAAACACCCAAAAGTGATACCATTCTAAAAACTGCACCCTTCAAGGTGCTCAAAACCACATTCTATAAGTTTATTAACCCTTTACATGCTTCACAGGAACTGAAGCAATGCGGAAGGAAAAAATTAACATTTAACTTTTTTTGCAAAAAAATTATTTCAGGTCCAATTTTTTTAATTTTGAAGAGGCCCTGATGTGCGTAAACAGTGGAAACCCCCCAATTCTAACTCCAGCCCTAACCCCAACACAACCCTAATGCTAATCCCATCCCTAATCCTAGCCCTAACCCTAATGGGAAAATGGAAATAAATACATTTTTTTTATTTTGTTTTTTTCCCTAATTAAGGGGATGTTAAGGGGGGGTTTGATTTACTATTTATAGCGGGTTTTTATGATTGGCTGCTGTCACACGCTAAAAGACGTTTTTTATTGCAAAAGATAGTTTTTGCATCACCACATTTTGAGAGCTATAATTTTTCCATATTTTGGCCCACTGAGTCCTGTGAGGTCTTATTTTTTGCGTGACGATTTGACGTTTTTATTGGTAACCATTTTCGGGCACATGACATTTTTTGATTGCTTTTTATTACGATTTTTGGGAAGCAGAATGAACAAAAACCAGCATTTCATGAATTTCTTTTGGGGGGGGCGTTTATACCATTCCGTGTGTTGTAAAATTGATAAAGCAGTTTTATTCTTCGGGTCACTACGATTACAGCGATACCTCATTTATATTTTTTTTTATGTTTTGGCGCTTTTATACAATAAAAACAATTTTTTATAAAAAATAATTATTTTTACATCGCTTTATTCTGCGAGCTATAACTTTTTAATTTTTTCACTGATGACACTGTATTGCAGCTCGTTTTTTGCGGGACAAGATGGCGTTTTCAGTGGTACCAAGTTTACTTATATCAGTCTTTTTGATTGCGTGTTATTCCACTTTTTGTTCAGCGGTATGATGATAAAGCATTGGTTTTTTGGACAGTTTTATAGGACAAATCGTTACGGATGCGGCGATAATAAATATATGTACTTTTATTATTTTTTTAATTTACATAAAGAAATGAATTTATTGGGGAATATTTTTTTTCTTTATTTAGGAATTTTTTTTAAAATTATTTCTACACATGTAAATTTTTATTTTTTTATACTTTTTTACTTTGTCCCAGGGTGGGACATCACTATATAGTGTCAGATCGCTGATCTGACACTTTACAGAGCACTGTGTCAGATCAGCGATCTGCCTGTCAGTGCAGGAGGCTTGCGGGCGGGCCTGCTCTCAGGCTCTAGGTTATGACGCTAGGTTAAGCAACTGTTCACACTAGGTCTATGTTTGGATGTGACGGTCAGTTTTTTGAAATATATTCATTTACTTTCTGACTGAGTACTCCACCTGTTAGTCGCAGGCATTTTTAATTACAGCAGGGCCACTACCCCTCCACAGAGATGAGAAAATAAAGGGCCACTACCCCACCACAGAGATGTAGATTTCAGTCTAAAGATAGGATTCATATGTTCCCATACAGATGGAGACTTTTCTAAGTGTGGATTGACATTAATTAGGACCTGGAAAACAAGAAACGCCTTAACATGGCTTCCAGGTAAACATAAATTGGCCATCTTATGTGCTAAGCTTTCTCAATTTTTTCATATTTCTAAGGCAGTGATGCAATTCATTTTTCATATCTCATGTTTGCAAACTATGGCGCTACAGTGTGATTCCTTTTTTCTTTGAGTGTGCATGAGTTGGTGACTCTAGGCTAAGCACCTGTTCACACTAGGTCTATGTTTGAATGTGACGGTCAGTTTTTTCAAGTGTATTAATTTACTTTCTGACTGAGCACTCCACCTGTTAGTCGCAGTGTGCTTCCTTTTTCTTTGTTTATCTTGATGAGTCAGCATTCTCAGCTGACAGGTGAATGAGCTTATCAATTATTATGCCCTCTGCAGCACTAAAAACCCGCTCTGACAAAAAGCTAGAGGAAGGGCAGGCCAGCACCTCCAAGGCGTGGAGGGACTTTTCATGCAATGTGTCCAACTTGGATACCCAATAGTTGTACGGCACAGAGGAATCACGGAATTCTTGTCAGACCATCGGTGCATCAGGGCCTGGGCACTTAAAGTGTCTAATGAAACTGTACCAGACCTTTGATATTGTACTCCTGCCTCTGTTGGATCTGGTGTGTATCTCCCTTGTCTCTACTCTTTTATCGCCCAAGGACCTATGACCTCTGGTGCCAGCATTGTCTCTAGTTTTTGTACTAATTATTTGACTAGGGCATTCTGGTACTGCACCTTTTTATTAGCCCTCTGAGCCACAGGATGGAGATATGGAAAGTTTCCTTGTAGCGTGGGCCAAGAAGGGTGAACAACCAGTAATTAGTGGTGGCCAAAATGGGTATAACGTGAGGGCCATGAGAAAGGCAGCGGGACATAAAGTCAGCTATTTCTCTGCCAGACTAGCAACAGTCAAAAACCAAGAGAGAAACATAATTAACAAGTACCATATAGTAAATAAATAAACAGCAATAATGCATGAAAATAATAAAGGGTACTTAGTTGACATAATTTTGATTAAAAAAAATACAAAAGCCATCCAACTACATCACGGTGGCCCTAATCTAGATGGTCCTAAACTCTAATATTGAAACTTTACTGTTTGTCAAGTGACATGCATGTGGATAAGGGCTGAGAAGGACTAAACCAAGCTAGCGGACACACAGCCAAGGGGAACCACATGAATATTATGCCCAGTGTGCAGTCGTGGAAATGTAGCGTCCCTGTCCACTTGTCCACGTGTCTGCCGTTAAGTAAACTTTCCCAGTAACTGCATTGGTCAGGGCATTGGTGATGTTATGGATCACGTGCCGGTGTAAGGCAGGGACAGCATACTGGGAAAAATAGTAGCGTATGGGGACCGATTACCAAGAGAAGGCCGCTGCCATGAGGTTGCAAAAAGCATTAGTGTCCACAAGCCTAAACGGCATTATTTCCAGGGCAAGCAGTCTGGAAATGTGCTCTTTTAGTGTTTAGGCCTCTGGGTGGATGGGTGGCTGGGTATTTTCATTTGCGTTCCAAGGCTTGCGTTGGCAAGCATGTACTATAAGGGATGAGGGAATGGTGTCACCTGCAGACACTGATTGTGGACTCAGGCTAATCGGGTGCTTTGATGACATGTGCCTGAGCATGCTGGTGTGGTCAGGCCCCTGCTGATCTTTGTATGGCACAGGTTGCAAAGAACCATTCTTTTATTGTCCGCACTTTTTTTAAAAAAAGCGCCAGAGTGGGGAACAGCTAGCCCTTGGCCTGGGAACTTGCCACATGTGAGTGCTCTGGGGAACAGTTCACTTTCTCCCTCTAGCCACCTGTCATGGGTGCATCGCCACGAAGATCGTCGCGATTGCACATTCTGACTTCTCACAGCTGAGCTGCTGTTTCTTTGTGTTTGGTAATGAGAGAGTTAATTTTACCTAGCTCTTTGCTAAGACTAGGTCCAGCCTCGCCCGGCTGCTTTTGATTATGTTCTAATTAGTTTCCTTTATATTCCTGCCAGTCTGGGTGTTAGACGCCGGTGAAAGCCTTTATGTAGTCTAGCAGACTGGATCGGTTCTGAGAATACTTAAGCTAAGAGCTCCTTAGTTGTTTTTACTCTTATAGCTTATAGTTTATCTCTGAGACCTTAGGTGTTCCTACTGTGTGTGAGTGTTGTATGTAAGACTTTATTTACTTTATTTCTTGTCTTTCTTGTATGTCTTTCTGTTCATTAACCGTTAACTGTTCATTCCCTTTGGTGGTAATCAGGGTCCTTCTTAGGACTAGATTACAGTTGGCAGGGATTGATAGGAGACAGGGTTTACGCTGGTGGCCTGGACCTCTGTACCTTTAACAGTACCTCCAGGTAGAGGGATTAGTTAGGACCCCAGTTTAAGGGTCAGCATAGACCCCGGTCACCCTCTAGCTGGAGACAGCGTATAACGGATTCCGTATTGACCCACTGGACTTTCTGTCAGGTAATTCTATGTTATCATATATCTATGCGCATGTTATATTGTATGTTGCCCTTTTGATATAGATTACTGTCATCACATATATATATATCTGCTATACAGCGTGACATTTTCACCGGCCAAACAAAAGATTCTCTCCAGCTGTCATGGATCCAGTAGCCCAGCTGGCCCGGCAGTTGCAGGGGTTGTCCATGGAGTTTGCAGACATTAAGTCCAAGGTTTTGTTCCCCCCGGAGCAAACCAGATCTGAACCTAAGGTTGCTCTCCCGGACAGGTTCACTGGTGGGCGGGACAAATTTTTTACTTTCCGGGAGGCATGTAAATTGTACTTTCGGCTGCGGCCTCGGTCATCTGGGAGTGAAGAGCAGAGGGTGGGAATTGTTATCTCGCTCTTACAAGGGGACCCTCAATCTTGGGCGTTCTCTATTCCTCCAGGCTCCCCAGATCTCCAGTCAGTGGATCGATTTTTTACTGCCCTGGGTCTGGTATATGATGATCCGGATCGAGTTTCCCTTGCTGAAACAAAGTTGCGTAAAATACGGCAAGGAAATCGTCCAGCGGAGGAATATTCTTCTGAGTTCCGTAGATGGGCAACAGATACTCAGTGGAATGACCCAGCTCTTAGGAGCCAGTTTTGTCAAGGGTTGTCTGACAAATTAAAAGATGTGTTGGCTCAGTATGATTCTCCTCCATCACTGGAGGCTGCTATGGCCCTCGCTATTCGCATGGATAGACGAATTCGGGGAAGACGCGAGGTAACTCCGCCTCCCGTGATGACTCCACCTACTACTAAAGTCCCTTATACTGAGGTTCCCCTGGTCTGTTCTGAGGAACCCATGCAGTTGGGAGGGACATCTTTTTGTAGGAAGGAATTGGCGGTGCACCGCAAGACTAGAAGGTGTTTCTTTTGCGGGAGAGAGGGACATTTTGTTGGGGGGTGTCCATCCCGGACCTCTTTGAGCCAAGGAGTTAACCTGGGTGTGTGTATTTCGTCCCCAAATCCCTCTCAGTTTCTCGTGCCTGCGGAGGTGGTGATTGGTACTAGAACTGAGAGGATTTCTGTTTTTCTTGATAGTGGGTCCGGGGCTAATCTGGTGGACGCTCGGTTTGCCCAGGTGCATGGTATGCAACTGAGTGTATTGGCCAAACCGGTCCCTATAATCCTTATTGATTCTAGACCTCTTGGTCAAGGTAGCTTGGTACAAGCTGTTCATAACATAGATCTTCGAGTAGGGGCAATACATAAAGAGCAATTGTCTTGTTATGTGTTGGAGGGTCTACCTACTCCTATTGTGTTGGGACTTCCTTGGTTGGCTAAACATAACCCAGTGATTGATTGGCAATCCAGAAAGATAAGCCAGTGGGGTGAATTTTGCAAGAATAACTGCATGAGCACGGTCATCGGTGCGGTTGTGCCTAGGACTTTGCCTCCTTTTCTGGAGGACTTTGGGGAGATGTTCTCAGAGGAGGGGTGTAAAGAGTTACCTCCTCATCGCGCATATGACTGCTCAATAAAGTTGCTTCCTGATGCCTTATCTCGTACTTTCCCAGGGACCGGGAGGATGGATGATCCGGTTCCTATTCCTCAGGAGGGAGTTGTAGTGTCAGTTGTATGCTCTGAGCTTGAGGGGGAGGTATTGGGGGCTCAGGGGGACGCCCCTGTGGGACTTCCAGGGAGACTGATAGTTCCAGATCGGTTAAGACTGAAGGTTACGGAGAACCATTACAAACGGATGGCTGATAGGGGGAGAGTTTCTGGTCGAGATCTGAAGGTGAACGATCTGGTGTGGGTGTCTACCAGGAATATAAAACTTAAAGTTCCCTCCTGGAGGTTGGGTCCCAGATTCATTGGGCCGTACAGGATCAGTTCCATAATTAATCCTGTGGCATTTCGTCTGGACCTCCCTCCTACGTTTAAAAATCATAATGTGTTTCACAAGTCATTACTTAAAAAGTATGTGGCACCAGTCATACCGTCACCTCTACCTCCTCCTTCAGTGGTGGTTAATGATAACGTGGAATTTCATGGGTCGAAAATCATTGACTCACGTCTCAGTCGCCGATCCCTCAGTACTTAGTTCTTTGGAGGGGGTATGGTCCTGAGGAGAGGACGTGGGTCCCTGCGTCTGATGCTAACGCAGATCGATTGGTTCGGACCTTTCACACAACTTACCCGGACAGACCTGGTCATGAGGGTCCGGAGGCCCCTCATAGAAGGGGGGGTACTGTCATGGGTGCATCGCCACGAAGATCGTCGCGATTGCACATTCTGACTTCTCACAGCTGAGCTGCTGTTTCTTTGTGTTTGGTAATGAGAGAGTTAATTTTACCTAGCTCTTTGCTAAGACTAGGTCCAGCCTCGCCCGGCTGCTTTTGATTATGTTCTAATTAGTTTCCTTTATATTCCTGCCAGTCTGGGTGTTAGACGCCGGTGAAAGCCTTTATGTAGTCTAGCAGACTGGATCGGTTCTGAGAATACTTAAGCTAAGAGCTCCTTAGTTGTTTTTACTCTTATAGCTTATAGTTTATCTCTGAGACCTTAGGTGTTCCTACTGTGTGTGAGTGTTGTATGTAAGACTTTATTTACTTTATTTCTTGTCTTTCTTGTATGTCTTTCTGTTCATTAACCGTTAACTGTTCATTCCCTTTGGTGGTAATCAGGGTCCTTCTTAGGACTAGATTACAGTTGGCAGGGATTGATAGGAGACAGGGTTTACGCTGGTGGCCTGGACCTCTGTACCTTTAACAGTACCTCCAGGTAGAGGGATTAGTTAGGACCCCAGTTTAGGGTCAGCATAGACCCCGGTCACCCTCTAGCCGGAGACAGCATATAACGGATTCCGTATTGACCCACTGGACTTTCTGTCAGGTAATTCTATGTTATCATATATCTATGCGCATGTTATATTGTATGTTGCCCTTTTGATATAGATTACTGTCATCACATATATATATATCTGCTATACAGCGTGACACCACCTCACTGCCTCACCAATTGCAGTGCTGAAGATCCCTCCTTCTCTGCACTGCTGTCCTTGCTTTGCATGGCACCTTCCAGGTTGAGTCAGTGACTTCATCGTCCTCCACCTCGTCTTCCACTTCCGCACTCTGGTCCATCTGACTTGTTGACTTAACATCACTTGTTGTCAACTGTGTCTCATCATTATCTACCTCTTGAGACACTATTTGCCATTCCACACCATCGTCTTCTGACCGTGGCTGTTCAAATATTTGGGCATCACTACACATGATCTCCTCATCTCCCTCTTGAAACTTGCAAGGCGAGAGGCCAGAATCAATAAATGGAAATTAGAGATGAGCGAGTATACTCGTTGCTCGGGTTTTCCCGAGCATGCTCAGGTGATCTCCTAGTATTTTGCCGTGCTTGGAGATTTAGTATTGGTGCACGCAGCTGCATGATTTGCGGCTGCTAGACAGTTTAGATACATGTGTGTAATTCCTAACAAACAGACAATCCTCACATTTATTCAGACTGTCTAGAAGCCACAAATCATGCAGCGTGTCGACAAACACTAAATCTCCAAGCACGCCAAAATACTTGGAGATCACACGAGCATATTTGGGAAAACCCGAGCAATGAGTATATGCGCTCATCACTAATGAAAATGTAAAGAGCTCCTCAGAGTGTCCGAGTATGAAATCACTTGTCTTCTGGGACTCGCCATGGTGATAGGAAGGAGGATCAGGACGAGGATAATGTGGTACAGACCCTTAACAAGTAAAGGTACTGTCACACTAAGCGATTGTTATGGAAATTTAATTAGGATAAATCTATCCTGAAGTGTTTGCTGCTTGCCGTTCCCAAATCTCTATTTAATGTCTTTTTGAGCGCTCAGAACGAAATGAAACTGTCCACACGGAAGTGTCAGTATAGCAGTTCGTCAAGACCTCTCATTTATTATTCATTCAAGGTTTTATACGTTTACAAAAAGGGGCTGGTTAGTCAATTAACATACAATTAAAAGCTGCTAGATTATTGGCTGTTCTAGTGTAAGTATGATAATTATGATAAAAGAGCTGAAGTTGCAGATTTATTGTTTTATGTTCTTTTGCCCTAGTTTTCTTGCATGACTAATAAAGTAAACAATAGATATCTATTAAAACTTTCTGTACTTTATGAAGGCCAGGGTAGTTTAAAACGACTGATTATAGCTGGCATAGATATGTGTGAGCACAGGATTTTTAGCAAGTGAGATCTATCTAACTGTGAATGCATATATATGAATATACTTTGAATATATGGAATACATATATATTTCCATGACAGTCCCCCCTTAGATACCACTTGCCCTAAAAACCTTCTCCTGGCCCAAAACGCTGCAACTCTTTTGTGCTTTTGTGCTGCCGGCGGGTTGAGAATATGCCTAGCGCATGCCTCCCCCACCGAATACAGACTTTTCGCAAATGGGCGGTCAGGAGGACTGTCCCTGTCGGGGGTTTATGTGTTTGCAATCATAGTCTCTTTATTTAACTGCATGTTCAGAAAAAAACGTGTGTATTCTTCATCAGGTAGGTCATCTGTCTGGTCAGTCAGAGCATCCACGACATCCTTCATGGCTTAGGTGTCTCTCCTGGTACGGGAGCTTCCTTGCAATGCGATACGTGGATCCAAACAGGCTTTCCCTCTAGTTACACAGAGGTTGGTGTCATCTGGGGCTCTTGGGCAGGACCATCAAATCTGGCAGTGAAGAGAAAAACTCGAGAATGGACATTAGTTTTTGACCAATTCAATTACATAAGCAAACAAGATATCATTTTGCATATTCTGCTGCTGAGGGAAGAATGCACCTAACTTGGGACTAGACCCAAACAAAATTTCGTATGGTGACAGCTTTTCTGGGTCTCTGGGAGTGTGCCTTACGCTAAACAGTGCAATTGGGAGTGTGTCATGCCATGGTTTGCGTGTCTCTTGGGCAATTTTTAACATCCTATTCTTAAGTGTTCCGTTCAGTTTTTCTACCTTCCTGCTGCTCTGGGGGTGGTAAGGAGTGTGTAGGCCTAAATCTGACCCTACTGCTAACCAGATCTCTTGTGTCAGATTTGCTGTGAATGCGGGTCCCTGATCACTCTCTATCACTTCTGGAACCCCGTATCTGCACACTATTTTCTGAAAGTAGCTTCTTTGCAGCAGTCTTTGCTGACTTGGAAGGCTTCTGTCCATCTTGAAAATACTTCTTTGACCACAATGGCGTATTTGAATCCTTCACTTGGCGATATCTGGATGTGGTCTATCTGGATCCTCTGAAGCTGGTAGAGTGGTCTTTCCAGATGAGGTGAGGGGACTTTCTTCCATACGTCCAGGCTTGCATTTGCAAGACAGCTGCTGGTGAATTTGGCTGTTAGGGTGGAGATCCCTGAAGCGAAACAGTAAGCACCAATCAGATCATTCATCTGTGTCTTTGATATGTGGGTGTGGGTCCATGTGCCCATTGGACCACCATAGGGTGCATACTTTGTGGTAGGCAGAGTTTGAAGTCTATTATTGATAGCCTTCCTTCTTCACGTGTTGCTTTTTTCGCATTCAGCTCTTCTTCTCCTTTTGGAGCTTGGTCTTGAAACTTCTTGAGAAGATCCCAGGACGTCTTTTTGTCAGGTTTCTTGTCTTCAGTCGTCATGTAGTAGCCGTCCGGCTCTACGACCTCTCCCACTTCTCCATGTTGTCTTCCTTTGGCCGCTTCTTTGGCTGCCATGTCCGCCATGTTATTGCCTCACGCCTCTTCTGTTCTCAGTTTTCCATGCACTTTGATTTTTCAAATTGCCACCATTTTGGAAGTTGGAGTACACCCAGCAGGTCCCTGAAGGCTCCATGATGCTTCACGGTTGTCCCGTTTGCTGTGATGAAGTCCCTTGTAGCCCAGATGGGCTCAAAGTTGTGTGCTATGCCATGCGAGTACCTGTAGTCGGTGTAGATGTTTGCAGTCTTGCCTTCTGCCATCTGGCAGGCCTTCGTCAGCGCTATCAGTTCTGCTTCCTGGGCTGACAGGCTAGGTGACAGACTTCTGGACCACAGGATTTATTGATTGCTGGTCACTGCACTTCCTGTGTTGAAACTTCTTCATCATCTGCAAATCTGGAGCCATCCAAGTAGAGGATAAATTCTGTAAATTTTGTTCTGGAAAGTCCATATTGTATCCCCCCTTGGGAGTGGGAGTAGAGTGGCCGGGCTGAGGACTGTAGGTCTGGAGACGGTGACATTATGAGACAAAGGCGATAGAGGCGCCACAAAGATGCCTGGCGGTGGGGAGATTATTGTTGGTTGAGCTTGATTGAAGATTGCCAAGATGTCATGTGGAGTGAGAGTTTCCAGTGGCTGTCCAAGAGTGATGTCAGCAACCTTGTCCAGGAGGGTGTGTGCTGCAGATACTGCCATCAGGCAGGAGGGTGCTCCTCTTGCAACTGGATCCAAGCGGGCTGAGAGGCAGCCTAAAAGTCTCTGTTTTCCCCCGTGAATCCATATCAGGACTCCAGTAGCATGACCTTCTTTCTTCCATCAGGTAGACGGAAAGACTTCTCGTAGTCAGGTAGGCCTGGTATTGGCGCTGAGACTGTGGAGTTCTTCCAATCTCCTGAATGGGTTGAAGGCTGCGTCTGATAGAAGGAGCGGGGTTGCGTTGATGCAAGCGCACAGAGGCTGCATTAGGACTGAGGCATCAGGGATCCAGGTTCTGCAATACGACACTAGACCAGGGAAAGCCTACAGCATTCTTGGAGTTGTTGGGGGAGCCATCTTCTCAACAGTGGTCTTCCAGTCTTTTGACATGTGTTTCGTCTGGTAGGCAATACAGTGTCCCAGGGATGTAACTTGCTTCTGACATCACTGGACTTTGTTCTTCCAGACCTTGCGTTGCTGTTCTTCCAGGTAGAGTAGGAGAGACAAGGAATAGACTGTGCAGGTGTCGATGTCAACCACACAAAAGAGAAGGTCATCCACGTGTTGTAGAAGAGTGACTCTTGCATATTCTGCAATCCAGTTGACGAGGATGGAGGACATTGTCTTGGTGAAACTTGAAGGGCTTGTTTTGAGCACCTTGAGGCAACACTGTCCATATGCACTGCACTGGTGTGTGAAGGCAGGCCTCCAGGTGGAGGGGAAACACTGAAGAAGGTACTGGCCAGGCTGATCACCGTGAATACCGTTACGGTGACTGGGACTCTTGAGAGCAGAGTGTGACGGTTCAGCACTGTTGGGGTTTCAAATACCGTAGCCTCTTTCACGGCCTCCAGGCCTTGCACCATTCTGAACTCAGTGGGGTTTACAGTCTTTTTCTTCACTGTGGAAAGCTGGTATTGATTCCGATGGGCGAGGCAGCCCAGTTTGGCCTTGTCCTTCAGTATGCGGCAGGGGACTCCCATCTGCCGGCGCAGAGCTGGCGGGAAAACAAGCCGTCTACTAGGATCCACATCATGAGAGATGACGACCAGCTGGCTTTCTTGTTCTCCACCAAGACAGTCACTGTGTTAACACCTGCTCTGGTCACAGGGGGTCTTCTTGTTGGGACGTCTCCTTAACCGGCTGCTTTTTTCTTTGCACGGGCCATCAGTAGTTTCTTTTTCTCCAGCTCGGTCTCAGGTCAGTATTTGTGCACAAGTTTGAAGAGCTGAGTGGCCTTTTGCCGGTCTAGGGCCTGGGTGAATTGGTTGATTGCAGGGGGCACCTCCTGGTGCTTGCAAAAGATGAACCTCTGGCGTTGGAGCCGGATGAGGTGTTGCCATTCCATGAAGCGAGTAGGGTCCTTCTTGAGTTGAATATCCTGGCCAATGTCAAAGTTCTCAGGCCGTCTTCTTAGGCGAGTTCACTTAGACCTTCAGTTGGTCAGAGACTTCTTGACTCTGGGTGATGGAGTGACTTTTCTGGTACTATGTCCAGCACCTCCTGTGATAGGTCTGCAGTGTGGTTGTTCCTGTTTCTTCTTGGGTCAGGGGTGAAGAAAGTGTCATGGTCCCATCTTCCTGGAACACTCTGGTCGCTTTCAGCTTCTGCAGTAGGTCCACTCCCAATAGGTTGAGGGTGCAGGTCTTTGACACAACAAACTGGGACATGATGGAGTGTTCTGGCTGAGTCCACACGCTCAGGGGCTTCATAATCTGGAAATATCTGACTTGACCATCAATTTCCATGCAGGAAGCAGAAGATTCTGATAGATAGGTGAGGTTGCGGAGTTCCACAAGAAAAGAGCTGACTACGCCATCCACTCTCAGGATATTGGTCCCACTGGTGGGGTTCCCTGTGGACTTGGTGTGCTCCTGTCCTTTGGACGGGGTTCTTCACTGCTTTCTGTGTTTCTTCTTCTTCTTTGCGAAGTCAGTGTTCTGCACCGGTTCCGGAAATGACCAAACTCGCCACAGTTGTAACACCGGACATCCCTTCTGTCCCGGCGGGACTCAATCCTTTTTGCTACTGCGAGCAGGGTATCCATTGCTATTGACGTGTACTCAGGCCTGGCTACTACCAGTGGTTTCCTGATTGGTTCTCTCAGTCCATGCACAAAAGCCTGTGCCAACATCCGTCTGTGTGTCTGATCATGGGTAATGAGGCCCAAATCTTGAAACACTTGCATTACTCTGTCATGGAACTTCTCCACAGACTCTGTCTTGTCTTGACTCATGTCATGTAGGCTTGTAGTTTGTCCTGTCAGTCTGCTTTTGGCCCATTCTCTGAGTTGCTCAATTAGCTTTGGTCCTGTCTCCCAGGCATACGCATCTAACTCTGTTGGAAGCTTGAAGTGTTCTCTCATAATTGGCCAGAATGCATCACCTGCTTTTATTTCCATTACGGTCCAGAGATCAATCCAGGCTGCTGCATACGTTCGCTGGATCTGCTGCATTTTTTGGCAAAATGGCATGGGGTGTATCCCTGGGTCTGGCAGCATACTGATCACCTGGCTTGGGATGAAGGGCTCATAGGATGGTGCCTCTACCTGTCCCTGCTCTCTTGGTGTTTGTGGGTTTTCTTCCCTAGTATTGGGCAGCATGCGTGACGTTGTATCTTCATCTTCATCAGATAAGAAGTGACATGGTGTACTTGGTGCATACACTGGGTGAGATTTGGGCTTAAAAGTTGTCTTGCTGCATGGGGATTTCCCACTTCCTTGCTGAGGCTGCGGTGGATCAGTGTCATGGTTCCATGCTGGCAGCCCTGCTCGGCACTGAGGTTCCTCATTTTTGTCTTCAGCTATACCACCCCCCTGTGAAGCCCTAGCAGTGGGCTCTACTAGTTGTTGTGTCTGGGGCTACATGCAGCATTTTATGTAGGGAGATTTGCACTTTCTTCTCCTGATATAATGACTGGCAATGTTTGTACTGTGCTTGGGATAGACAGGGTGCCCTGTGCTGGAGGCACTGAATACAGGGACACCACACTGCTTTGATTGGGCGTTGACCCAGTTGATAACGAAGTAGAAAAAAAAGGAAGAGAAAGGAGGTGTGAGGGAGGAGCGAGAGAAAGAGGAGGGGAGAGAGATGGAGGGGAGGGTGAAGAAAAGGTGGACTGTGCCTGAGAGGAGGAAGGAGGAGGAGAGCAAGCATGAGCAGGTGGGTGTGGTGTGGGAGGAGAAAAGGAGGAAAAGGAAAGAGGGGAGGGAGAGAAGAGTGAAAGGGGGAAAAAGAGAAAGATGGAGGGGAGAGAGAGAGGAGAAAGATGGAGGGGGAGAAGTAGAAGAAGATGAAGAAGATTTGAGAGTTGGAGAGGAAGAGATAGAAGAAGAGGAAGAGGAAGAAAATGGATGTGTCAGAGATGTGAGGGAGGGGAAAGAAGGAATGAGAGGGATGGCAGTGAGGAAAGAGGAGAAAAGTCTGAAGAAGAAGGTGAAAGGGACTGAGAGAAGAAAAAGGAGAGGGTGTCTTCCCCCCTGTGACTCTTGAGAGGGGATGGTTGAAACAAAAATGCCTTCTCCCTGTGGAGAGAGGCGGGGAGCGTTTTCCCTGTACAAGGCTCCTTACTCAATGAGAGCAGCCTACACCTGTCCCGTGTCTCCACATGATGGACATGTGATGTGTGTGACTCTGAATTCTGCTCTTGTGACATGTCAGTGATCTTTTTCTCACAGACGATTTAACACCTTTTTAATCTTATTCACATAAAAAATCACTTCCTGGTCCGTTCAAATTAACTTGCTGTACCTTCTACACGATGCACCACTGCTCTTTTATAGCAGATGGTAATCTATTAACAAACTTTCCCGTTGCCTTTCAAACAACAAAAACAAGAAAAAACATTTCATTATGCAGCGTAAAGGCTGCCTGTCTATTTGCTTCTCACGTACTCTGACCTTCTATTCACATGCCTAGCCATTTGATTCTCATGTACTGTGTCTATTCCAAAAACCTATTCAACAAAGGTGATTAAAAGTCTGAAAACTGCTGCACTCTGGCTCTGCGTGTCTTCGCTGAATGCCTGATGGGAGGGGTTACTCAAACCGCTGCACAGTTTGTGTGTGTGCTCTCCCTCAGCCTGCAGTTTCCTTATCTGTGGAGTGACCTTGGTCTAAAGCAAGCTAGTAGAGAAAAAAAAAAAAAATGGTTGGAGAATAAAACTCTAAAGTAAATTGATTAGAAAAAAACTCTCCAAAATTATTTAAAAATGTACTGAAAAGAAAAACTTTAAAAACAAAAGATAGATTTAGTAAAAAACTCTAGAAAAAGAAAAAAATAAATTCACCAAAAAGGGAGAAAAGAAAAACCGTATTAATCATAAAACTCTGAAAAACAACCCTTGTTACTGAAACAGCTAATTAAAAAAACAGAAAAGAGGTGGAAAAACTGATTGTAAAATGATAAAAACAAAAAGAAAAGTACTTTAAAACTTTTGTCTGGTAGTGTAGGCTTTTTCCTACCGCCTTCTGGAATGTCACCTCGCTGCTGCCAGCACTTCCCCCCTCCCTTATTGTCACGGGTGTGTTGCTGCGAAGATCGTCGCGATTGCACACCCTGACTTCGCACAGCTGAGTTTCTGGTGCTGGGTGTTTTTCGGCACTGAGGGAGTTCATTCTTTCTCTCTCTGTGCTGGACTGACCAGCCTTCCGATATTTTGTTCCCATAGACTTACATTGGATTTCAGGTATCGGAACTGGGTTTCGGTATCGGAATGCTCAACCCTAGTCGAGAGTCATCGATTCACGTCTGAATCGCCGGTCCCTTCAGTACCTTGTTCATTGGAGGGGGTATGGTCCTGAGGAGAGGACGTGGGTTTCTGCGTCGGATATTAACGCAGACCGATTGGTTCGGGCCTTCCACACTACTCACCCAGATAAACCCGGCCCTGAGGGTCCGGAGGCCCCTCGTAGAAGGGGGGGTACTGTCATGGGTGTGTCGCTGCGAAGATCGTCGCGATTGCACACCCTGACTTCGCACAGCTGAGTTTCTGGTGCTGGGTGTTTTTCGGCACTGAGGGAATTAATTCTTTCTCTCTCTGTGCTGGACTGACCAGCCTCGCTCAGCTGCAATTAATGTTTTGTTAATTGGTTTCCTTCAAATACCTGCCTGTCTGCTGGGGAAGTGTCGGTGAAAGCTTTCATGCAGACCAGCAGAGCGGATCGTATTGAGAAGTCTAAGCTAAGAATACCTGTTGTGGTTTTCTCCTGTCTTCGCTTTATTAGTTATCTCCCTACCCGTTTGTGTTCCCTCTGTATTGGTAGTTTTGTATGCAAGGTGTTCTTTTATTTACCCCTTGTACTGTCTTTTTGTCTTATACTGTGTGTGAAGGCAGATACCTTCCTTATCCCTGTGGTGGTAATCAGGGTCCTTCTCAGGACTAGATTACAGTGGTTAGGGATTCACAGGAGATAGGGTTACGCTGGCGGCCTGGACCTCTGTACCATCAACAGTACCTCCAGGTAGAGGGATTAGTCAGGCCCCCAGCTTAGGGTCAGCATAGACCCCGGTTCTCCTGTATACAGAGACAGCGTGACTTTTATATCTCTGCTTGCTGTCTCTACAGGCACTGAAATCACGTATAAAAAAAAAAAAATTATCCCTCAGAATAGCAAAAAATTAATATAGTTCAGTCTGAATGCCTGAGAATTTTCACGTTAAAACCTGTAGCCAAAAAAACTAGCTTAAAAAGATCAAAACCAGGAAACAGATGTGACAACGTGATTAGCAGAGGAGGGGGGTAAAAGGGGTTTTCTCGCTGCTACAGCCAGCAGTGAATGAGATACTGACAGAGCGCACGCTGAATAAGATTTAAAGCGACAGTACCTGCAAGACAGACAGTGACATGTACAATGAGACAGACACCCGGGAGTGTTATGTTACGGTAGCTGAGGAGTGCAGGCAAAAAAGGAAATACACCAGAGCAGTTGGAATCTATGAGATTGCAGTACCCTGACTAACCACCGCAACTAGAGGCAGCCGTGGAGCGTTCCTACGTTGGTCCTAGACGCCTCGTCACAGCCTGAGAAACTAACTACACCTAAAGATAGAAATAGGAAAGCTATCTGCCCCGTAGCAGAACCCCAAAGATAATAGAAAGCCCCCAAACATGTAATGGCGGTTAGACAAGAGGAAATACTGACACAGAAAGAAAATAGTATGAGCAAACGCTGGGGCCCAAACTATCTAAATAGAAAAGGACAGGAAGGGTACTTACTGCAATCCCAGAAAACCCTGAAAAACACCAACTCTACTAATTTCAAAATCACCTGAGATCACACGACCTCTACCACCTAAATTAGTTCTCTGGTGTAACAAAAACAGCAGCCACTGAAAAAACTGGAAAAAGCAAAAGTACAAAACACAGTGGCTGGACTAAACTGAGAGGGCAAAAGCCCCCGGAGGGGACCCAGAAGGCCCCCACAGAAGTGCAGGACCAAATGCAAAAATATAGCAAAAAACACAAAATAAGAAATTGTCTTATCTGATAGCAGGAGATGCAGACACGACACAGCAGGCTACAAGGGAAACTGGAAAGAAGGATTCAGACCAGAACAATTGATCACCGGCAACCCTGATGGGAAAATGACTCCCTTACATAAGACCAATCAGTAACACCTGATTCCCAGTCCTCACAATCCTCACTAGTACCGCTTGTAACCACCAGAGGGAGCCTCTGCTCAGAACTCATCTCAAACCCATTCACAACACGGGAGAATACGAATCCCTCTTTTGATGATCTGTGACACATACAAGCTGCTCTGCTAACTGATAACTCACCAATTGCACTGAGCACGGCGATGCTACAGGTACAGGTCTATCACTTTCTGAAAACCGTACGCCCTGGCCGGTGCGCCGGTCACAGTAATCTGTAATAGCCTTAATCAAAATTCTCACCATCCACGTCTGATTTGACTGGGATGACCTCCCCCCTTGCGTGGACGATTATTGTGAGAACTTATCCAAACAAAGCTCCTGCCCCTCACACCTGGATTGATCTGGGATGACCTCCCTCCTGTGTGTGAAAGATAACTGCAGAAACTTAACCGATTCAAAGCACTCGCTCCTCACACCTGGATTGATTTGGGATAACCTCCCTCCAATGTGTGAAGAATAACTGCGTGGACTTATCCAAAACAAAGCTCCCGTCCCTCACACCTGGATTTTTTCTGGGATGACCTCCCTCCTGTGTGTGAAAGATAACTGCGGGAACTTATCCAGCAATTTGGTTTTTGCTATACAGCCCCCAGAAATCAGCAAGCAAAAACACAGTCACCGTTCCAACTTTCTCCCGGTTCACATAAAACATGAAACACATACACAGCAAGTAGCAAACAACTCGGCTTATATCCCAGGGCTTTTGGATAAGGGTATGGACTTTTTACACTACCTGGGAATGCGGTGGTGACCACGTCCGACCGGCTAGAAGCGTAGGCTAGGACTAGGCACAGGGAACATTCAGGTAAGATGACAGAGTTTTCTTACCTTACTTATGGAGCTGCAGTCTCCGTCCCGTGTGCCAAGGCCAGGGCCAACACCCCCGTCTCTCCGGTCGGCCGGGTCCTCGTGCGTTTCATCCAATGCCCCGCGTGCAGGCGCCAACTGTTATGGAAATTTAATTAGGATAAATCTATCCTGAAGTGTTTGCTGCTTGCCGTTCCCAGATCTCTATTTAATGTCTTTTTGAGCGCTCAGAACGAAATGAAACTGTCCACACGGAAGTGTCAGTATAGCAGTTCGTCAAGACCTCTCATTTATTATTCATTCAAGGTTTTATACGTTTACAAAAAGGGGCTGGTTAGTCAATTAACATACAATTAAAAGCTGCTAGATTATTGGCTGTTCTAGTGTAAGTATGATAATTATGATAAAAGAGCTGAAGTTGCAGATTTATTGTTTTATGTTCTTTTGCCCTAGTTTTCTTGCATGACTAATAAAGTAAACAATAGATATCTATTAAAACTTTCTGTACTTTATGAAGGCCAGGGTAGTTTAAAACGACTGATTATAGCTGGCATAGATATGTGTGAGCACAGGATTTTTAGCAAGTGAGATCTATCTAACTGTGAATGCATATATATGAATATACTTTGAATATATGGAATACATATATATTTCCATGACACGATCGCACCAGCGATCACGACAACGACACAACCTGACGAGATCGTTGGTGTGATCGCTATATGGTCGCTAGTAGCTTCCAAACAGGAAGATCTCATAAACGACACATCAGTGATTAGCGATCAGTATAACGACCTCGGCGGTCGTTGGGACCTGTCACACAGCATGTATTGAGCGCAACCTTTTCCACGCCCCTCAGCACAGATTGGTGGTCACTGTATATGTTTTATAATTATATATGTTATAATTAATGTTTTGACGACCGCGTCATGAAAGACGATGTATTAGCGCTCCCTTCCATTGTTCTCGAGCGCATCTGATTCATAGGAATTTCCAGCATCGCTCCTGCTTCCTGCGTCCTGCTAGCCTGCTTTGCAGCTACTGCGATCCAGTCTGTGCCGCTAAAGAAAACCTAGTCCCGCCTGCGCCACAGACATATGCGTCGCCAACGAGGTCGCTTGTTGTTCTTAAAGGGTGTCAAACTCAGCGATTCAGGCTCACCAGCGGGACGCCAACGATCAAAAAACGGTCCAGAATGTTTGTGAATGATCAGCGAAATCACAGCAGGGGCCACATCGCTGCTACATGTCACACACTGTGACGTCGCTAATGATGTCGCTGCTGCGTCATAAAATCGCTGACGCTTACGCGATCTCGCTAGCGATCTCGCTTAGTGTGACAGTACCTTAAGACTGAACTATGTAAAAGACAGGATGGTGCTGCAAAACATACTGGTGGCATTATCTGCTATCCAACTGACCACCTCTTGTTCACACTGTTCTGGCTTCAAGAGTGGTGTCCCGCGCCCCACTGCGAAGTGGGACAGGAAGCTAAATCTCGCGCATGAAAATGTTTGTTGTGCTCTTGCAGCAGGCATAGTTTTGCTTGGCCAATGTCCTTTGTGTGCACCATCAGCAGCACGTGTTTTTCCATGACCCTTAACCTGCGCTTTGCGCATTTTAAATTCGGTATATAATATATGCCTGAGAACATTCAGGTATTAACAGGGATAAGAAAATATGTAGCCATGAAAAGAACTTATGTTTTTAGGTTGCAGCAGTAGTATACCTACAGAAGGAAATGTAAGGAACTAATGTAAGGAAATAAATTTTGCTTATATGCCGATAATCCAAAACTATCCCTCCTGCACCAGCTATTCCTACATTAAAATACCGATCACAGTGGTTTTATTATAGAAAAGAGAGTATGTAGCCCTGGAAAGGACTTTTCTTTTTAGGTTGCAGCAGGATGCTTATAGAATGACAGTAAGACATTAACCCCTGCTTATGTGTAGCCCAGCTGCGCTTGGTGCCACATGTTCCCTGGAGGATGCACAGAAAGGTAATTCACAATCACCCGATATTCATTCACACTTCACATTTCCCTATAGTGCCACCAGAGGGAGCCCTTTAGAGTATATAAGGGTGTGGAGAGACGCAGCAGTGGGCATTCTAGCCAGTCTGAGCCAGTCTTTTGGAGTTGATTTCCTGTCAGAGCAGAGCTCAGAGCAGAGTTCAGACAGACGGAGATTCCTGTCAGATGAGACAGAAGCAGAGAAACATACTGTTACCTCAGAACGTGCTGACTGTTAGTTCCCTAGGGAAGTGGAAAGTGACTCTCGGAGTGTGCACAGATCAGTCTGACGGAAGGTCCTGATAGCTGCTTCGGACAGAGCCTAAGAAAGAAGTGAAGGAAGGGGAACTGCAGTATTTGTAACACCGAGTCAACTGAGGTACTGTTAGAGAGCGGTGAAGAGAAGGAAGCTGACACCTACTGTTGCCTGTGCTTATGTTAAAGGTGTGAGTAGGGCGACAGGCGAGTGGACAAAGAGAGAGAGAGTGACTGAGGAGAAATAGCAACGATAGCTTACCTCCACTCTGCACAACCGGACACCGGGTCCGAGCTTGCTAGAACCTTCACGGCTAGTGGAAAAACCGGAGACCCTGCTGGACTTCAGGTCACAGAGGGGCCCAACAGTGCTGATACGTAACCGGGGTCAGGAAGAACAGGAGTCTAGCAGGACGCTGCAGATAGAGACTTAGTTCTGTCCAAAAGAAGGCTCTACCACAATGTCAGCCGGGCGTAGCTGTTTCACACGGAGTTAGGCTTTGTTTCATGCAAGTCAGAAACTCACACATATAAAGACGTAAGGAGGCCCTACACCTACTCAGTGATTACTGGACGTGCATCCTCCACCCTGAGCAGCTTCCCGGGACGTGCCTGCAAATATCACCAGTAAAGGTACGGAAAGAGACTCATTGTGTGTGTCTGCCTTATTGCCTGCACCCCTGCACCGCCATATACCTCGAGGGATCAGTCTTACCTGTGGAAGACTTAACACCTTGCTGCCCAGTTATAACCCCTTCGAGGATTCACCCTGCAGCGCTGGTCACCCTGATCAGAAACCACAGGTGGCGTCACGAACATTTCTAAATCCCCTGTAAATACCCCCCTTTGAATGAGCGCCCAGGGCAACGGACCGAGCTGCGCTACCCGTGACCTCTCCCCCATTGAAGTGAACGGGCTCGGTGCCGAGTACCCCATAAGCCCTGGTATGTGCGACTCACTTATATGCCTCTAATCCAAAACTATGCTTCATCCACCAGCAACCCTTACACTGAATGTAGGTGACAGTGGTTTTACTAGAGAAAGGACACGGAGTTTGGTTTTAATGGTGCAGCAGTGGTATACAAGTACTGGAATAGCAATA
>JARQOD010000002.1:565066038-565087286 GCA_033576555.1 Oophaga sylvatica | reverse complement strand
AAATCTAAAAAGATTACTTGCACAGCTGGGTGGATATGACCATTGGGGGAAGATATCTAAAAATTTTTAAACTAACTTTGGCTTTTAAAACTTTTTTTTCTTTGTAAATTTTTTAAAGGGAAGCATCACCAAAAAAAAATAAAAAAATCTTCATATTTTCCACCCCTACGGGGGTTATTAGACCAAACTTTTGGGTTTTTTTCTGGAAACAACATTGAAATACCCACAAGATCTCTCCTCCCCTTCTTTTTATTGGGAGTCAATCAGCATATGCAAAGGAATTTTGGGGGCTAGATCACTCTGAATGCCTTCTCTAAAGGGGTGGCCCGGGTTTATTATATTTTACCGTCATTAAATCCACCCTTTAATGAAAGAAACCTTGCTAAATTTTTTTTTTCCCTAAAACACAGGAAAGCCCCAGTATTGTGTAAAAAATTGCAGTTACATGAAAAAATAAATAAAAAAAAAAATGCTGAAAAAAAAAAAAAATCCCAACTTTTTTTTAAACTACAAAAGGGGGCTATTTTAGGTACACCAAAAATAAAGGGGAAGGGTTGTGAGGGGGAAAAACTTTTCAAGATGGGTGGGCCCTGGGGCCTTTTGAAGTGGGGCCATTTTGGATCAACTTTTTTTTTTCCCAAAGGGGAAAAAGGGTCAGGGGAAAATAAAACCCTTTTGAGAATTTCAAAAGAAAAAGGGTTTGTTTGGTTTTTAAATGTAACTTTATTCTTTTATGAGTTATTTACAAGTTTAAAACCCTGGGTTGGCTAAAAAATTGCAGCAGGAGGTTTTCCTTTTGGGGATCATTTTTCGTATCTTGTGGGATTTTGGAATACGGGCAAAAGAGAAAGTTGCTTTAGCATTTATGGGGATAAAATAGGCTTTTGTATAATTTGTCGAGGGGGTGACACTCTTTTGGGGGTTTGCCTTTTCTGTTGCCATTTCCAAATAAGTGTTTTGGTTTCCTGAGTAGTAGAAACATTGATGATGCAGAAAGACTTTAAAACCCGGCAGAGGGGTGGCCCAGACCAACTGTCATGTGCTCTGGGGTTAGGAAGAAATTGGGAAAACTGAGCCAAGTTTTTATATGGTGGGGGGATAGAAAATGGCATCCTCGACCCCAAATGATTGCTCTTATCACCCCTGGAAACAATGGGGCTTATATTAAAAAGGTCCGCTAGAATTGGACAAACCCATGGGATTTCAGAAATTAAGATGATTTTGGGCAAAAAGGGTGTTTGGGGAGTACTTGGAGCTGGGTGGAGAACGAAAAATTTGCACATGGGGATAAAAAAGAGGGTGTCATCATCAGAAAAGGTAAAATAAAAGAAATTTGGTTGCACTTGAATACGATAAAAAGCATGCAAGGGTTTTCAGCGCTTCTAAAACCAGGGAATTTTCAGTATGGGAAAAAGGTTAAAATTTCTGGTAGGGGAAATACCATTTTCAAAGTCTTGCAAACCCCATTGGAAAATACAGTTTGGTTTTGGACTCATTCCCCGAGGGTGTCCTGGGGTTAAAAAAAATAGAAAGAAATGGAAGTTTTTGGTTTGGGAAGGGTTAAAATAAATTAAATTTTAATTTTGTCTTAAGAAAGATGCCTAATGGGGGGGAGTATGATTTACTTGTAAAATATCATAAATGGCCCAGCAAAAAGCATGGTAGAACTGTTTCAGTAAAACCTCCCAAAGACAGGGGATTTCTTTTGGGCAGAGGAGATAGTTTTTTTTTTACCGTAAAATTACGTAGCACTACGTGTGGGAAAAGTTTTTCCCAACCAAAATCCCGTAATAGATAATTGGCACCCTTTTAAAATAACATTTTTATGTAGTCAAGAACGATGAAACTTTTGGGCCCAAAGGGGCCTTTCCCCTAAACCGACGCTTGTGGTAAGGGATAGTGTGATGAAAAGGCAGCTTCCCTTTAGTGGAAAAAATTTCCCTCTTATAATTTTGTTATTCGTTCCGGGTTTGATTATCCCTTTTTGGGCTTTATCCCAATTGTAACCCGAGAAAAGGGCCAAATGGCTCCCAATATGCTTTTTACAATGTATCCGTGTATATGGGGAAATATGGCCCCGACCAGCTGAGCTGGAAGTAGGGGGGCCAGGTTTCCCTCTGAAACGGCGTCCCCGCTTGTCACGGAAAATCCTAATTGGGAAATCATCGGGAACCAAAATAAAAAAATTTGGGAAATTCCCTTTTCCACTGGAAGCTCCCTTTTCTTTCCACTTTCCCTTCCAAACGTCGGTTTTAGGAAGGCCCCTTTTGGCCGAAACGTTTCATTTTCTTTGCTGAAATAAATCGGGAATTATTTTCAAAAAGTTGAGTGCCTTTTATCTATTCAAAAAGACTTTTTTTTACGTGAAAACAATGATTTTGGGAATTTTACCACAAAGCGGGGGTCACAGTTGGAAAAAATGTGGTTTCCGAAAAAGGTTTAGATCCTTTTTTTTAGAAGAAAATTACATAAATAATTTTGCAAGTTAAGTGCTTTTCTTTTTTTCCAACCATATGTGTAACCTAGGAGATTAGAGAAAAGAGCTTGGAATATTATTTTAAGTAGGGAAAAAAATAAAGATGAAATACTTCTTAAGAATAAAAGCAGTAGGGATGATTTCTTAAGATAAATTCTCTCGGGAAATTTCATTTTTATTGGGGAAGAAATTTTTCCTTTTAAATTTCCCATAAAAATAAAACCATGAAAAAAGGCAGCAAAATGAAGCTAGGTACATGATAAAACGTAAAGGTGGGAAATTGCGTTTTAATAAGCCTGCAAATTGACGGGTAAAGTCCATTTGGTGTTCAGTATTTTTGGGGTAGTTGAAGTTTGCACAAAAGTTTTGGTGCAAAATTCACAAAGTGTAAAGTTTAAAAAATTTTATTTATTCCTTTGTTTTTTTCCCTTTTATAACCCTGGGTTTTGAATTGGACTTAGAAAACACCCCCTAAAAATCAAAAGGGGTCCCTTTTTTTTTGGACATTTTTGAGGGGGGGTTTTTTCCCCAATTAAAAATTGCTATGCATTTATTTTAAAATGGAATTCTTTCCCCATTTTCTTATCATGATAAATACGCAATTTTAGGATAAAAAAAATTTTACCCGTGTTTTTTAAAATTGAGAAAGGTCTTTTTTTTTGTCGCTTGGCCTAAACTTTTGTTGCGTTGGATTTATAATATTTTTTTATTGCGCCAGATGGGCCCAAAAAAACTTTCATTCCAAACGTTGAAAAATTTCGTGAGGGGTCACCTTTGGGGAAAAGAATGGTTATATCGCTTATTTCTTATGGGGTGAAACCTAAACATATTTAAATTTGGTACAAAAGAAGAAAAATCCAAAAATTTTCCCTTAATTTTAGCGGGTCAGTCAAAGGGTTTTAAGGTAAGAAAAAAATAACACTTTAGCTAAGTTTAATCATTTCTTAGCCCTATTTTGATTAAAGTGACCAAAACATTCCTAACATTAAAGGGGTCAATTCATCTTTTGGGGACAGCAAAAAATGATGAAAAATCCCAAAATAAGCTTATTCCCCTTTAAAGACCCAAATGCTCTAATTTGTGTCTCTCCCCTGTCCCACCTCTTGTTACGGGGTTTGCCGAGGTCTCCCCAAAAACAAACGATTTTGGGGGCCTGTTGAAGCTTGGGTGGTTAACTGTGTACGTTTGCATGACCCTGAACCAATGTTTGGGGCTGAAATGGTACAATTGAGAGGGGATCCTCGTTGGGGGGTTTTAACGGGAAAGGGGGCATATTCTATTTCCATGGGGGGGCGTGCTTGCAATTTTTGCGTCCTGATGTGTTGCTTTGACAGGTCTTTGAAGACTTCCCTGTTTTCATAAAAGAACTCATAAAACCACCGTGCGGCCCCGGCTTCCAAAAAGTGAACTGGATTTTTACTATTGAAGTAATTCTGTGGGGTTGCTGAAATTGCACACGACATGACGCAATTCAGCCCAAAGTGAACTTTAAAAAGGACTTTAAAGTAAAAAAATTGGTTTTAAAAATAAAAAAAAATTTAAAGGAAAACTTCAAATCACCAACTTTTCGCCCTTAAAAAATAAAAAAATTTTTTTAAAAAAAACCCCCTATGTGGGGAAATGTTTGCATTTGAAAGTCGTTCTATCAAATATTTAATAATTGACTTATCGGGGAAAAACTGTAAACAGAAAAAATAAAAAAACGCCAAAATTTAAGTCTTTTTTGTCTCTAAAATCCCGAAAAAAAATACTGTAAAAGCAAAAAAAGCTACACTATTCCAAAACAGTACAAAAAAAACTTGTTTCCCCTCGCAAAATAAAACCATCACACGCTTCGCCCGAAAAACAAAAGGTTAAGGGCCCCCAAAATATCTTTCAAACTTCCAAAACTCTTTTTTTAAAAAATCGTTTTTTACACCACAAAATTAAAAAAAAAACTAACATGTTTGCTATCCCGAAAATTGAAAGAAGGAAAAACATATTCCTTTTTTCCAAAAAAATTACTCGAAAAAAAAAACAAAAACAACAGTGTTGTTTGCTTTTTTTTTTAAAAAATTTTCCTGCCTTGGATTTTTTTTCCCTTTTTTCAGGGCAAAATGGGGTAAAATGAATGGTGTCTTAAAAAGTCAACTCGTACACAAAATAGGCCTCTAAGCTATGGGAAAAAAAAATAAAAAAGTTTGGATGGGAAAAAAAGTGAGGAAAAAAATAAAAACAAAAAAAAGGCAATTTGGGCCCTGTCGGGGGGTTAGGGGTTAAAAGAAATACTACTAGGGGAGAAAGAAATACTTTTATAATCATAATTCATGGAATATATCGCGGTACTCATGCTCATACAGAGCTTGAGTTAGACATATATAATATGGCTATGAGCATGACCACAAAGGGACCATGTAAATTGCCAAATTGCTCCTAGTGAGGCAGTTACTGTATTCATTAGCCGGTAATGCGGCAATAAGTCCTTTGAGCCGGCATCCTGACAAAGATGTGTAATTACCTTATTTAGGAATCTATATCCTCACTACTAACTCCTGATGAATTCAAGCGTAGGAAACGTTGGGAGAATAGTTGAGACTAGTGGGATGTTTTACAGTAGTGATAACCCTCGGTAACAATAGGCTCTGACAGGGTAGAACTAGGGGGTCTGATCGTACCCTCTGATACTTAAAGACCTTAATGGAATTACCCGGACCGTTTACTTATGCCCCTATACTCTTCTTAACAACTGATGGGTGAGATTGTTTCTTTATTCCTTATTATAACGCTGTATATACCTGCCACTGAAGTCATATTATATTATATTTGCTGATACCTCTCTTCTTTTTGGTATATAGGATATTTAATTGATATCCATTTTCTACTTTATATACTTTTGTACAGATGAAATATACTGTCACATATTTGCAATAATCTCCAATTTGTGGGATTCAATGTAGGTTTTTGTCTCTTTTTTTTATATAGACTTATATTTTATTTTACTTTATTTTACTTTTTACTTGCATATAAACAAAGACAGCTGAACCTTTCTATTTAGATGGGACCACATGATTACCTTATATTAATGTGGGCTGTCTGACTCTTCTCTGACCAATAATATATCAGAGAAAAGAAGTGTGTAGCCCAGCTGCGCTTGGTGCCACATGTACCCTGGAGGATGCACAGAAAGGTAAATCACAAACACCTGATATTCATTCACACTCCACACTTCCCTATAGTTCCACCAGAGGGAGCCCCTTTAGAGTATATAAGGGTGTGGGAGACGTAGCAGTAGAGTTCTCTTGGAGATTCCAGTCTGAGCTGGTTGTGATTCCTGTCAGATGAGACAGAGGAAGAAAGACAAGCTGTTACCTCAGAACAGGCTGACTGTTAGTTCCCTATGAACGTGGAAAGTGACTCTCAGAGTGTGCACGGATCAGTCTGACGGAAAGTCCTGATAGCTACTCTGGACAGAGCCTATGAAGGAGAAGAAAGGAAGGGAACTACAGTATTTGTAACAACGAGTCGACTGAGGAATGGTCAGTGAGCGGTGGATAGAAGGAAGCTGATGACTACGACTACTGTTGCCTGTGCTTATGTTAAGGGCGTGAGTAGGGCGACGGGCGAGTGGATAAAGGGAGAGAGTGACTGATGAAATATAGCAACTATAGCTGTCCTCCACTCTGCACAACCGGACACCGGGTCCGAGCTTGCTAGTTCCTTCACGGCTAGTGGGAGAAACCGGAGACCCTGCTGGACTTCAGGTCGCAGAGGGGCCCTTTAGTGCTGATACGTAACCGGGGTCAGGAAGAACAGGAGTCAGGCTTGATCAGCCACATAGACTTAGTTCTGTCCACAAGAAGGCTCCACCACAATGTCAGCCGGGCGTAGCTGTTTCACACGGAGTTAAACTTGGCTTTATGCAGGTTAGAAACTCACACACATCAAGAAGTAAGGAGGCCTTAAACCTACTCAGTGATTACTGGATGTGCATTCTCCACCCTGAGCAGCCTCCCGGGACGTGCCTGCAAATATCACCAGTAAAGGTACGGAAAGAGACTGACTTGTGTGTGTCTGCCTTATTGCCTGTACCCTGCACCGCCATATACCTAGAGGGACCAGTCTTACCTGTGGAAGACTTAACACCTTGCTGCCCAGTAACAACCCCTCTGAGGATTCACCCTGCAGCGCTGGTCACCCTGATCAGAGACCACAGGTGGCGTCACGAACAATTACTATTATCCCCTGTAAATACCCCCCTTTGAATGAGCGCCCAGGGCAACGGACCGAGCTGCGCTACCCGTGACCTCTCCCCCATTGAAGTGAACGGGCTCGGTGCCGAGTACCCCATAAGCCCTGGTATGTGCGACTCATCTTTGGCGTCACGAACAGGATCCGAAGCTTACTATATGTGAGTCCTGTGTGCCTAAGTGAACTGTTTTTGTGCAAAAATACTGTGTGCAGTTTTTGTGACTTTTGGCGCCATTTTACGCCATTTTGCCGCCATATTCGCGCCCTGAGGCGCTGGTGAAGAAGAAGGGCGTGGATTCGTGGGCGTACCCCCCCTGTGGCGCGAAAGCTATGGGCGCCCTGTCTAAGTGCTATTATAATGTCCGAGCCTGCCCCACTGCAAGGGAGATCCTCCTCCTCTTCATCCTCTATGCCAAGAAGAGAAAGCGAAAGTCCCGCCTCCACGGAAGAGACCAGATTGTTCCAGATGAAACACACAGTCTGGCCTGGAGTGAGATGGCGGAAGGACAGGAGACGCTGTGTGGAGGAATGGCGGTGCGCAGACCCCGTTCCCCTGAAGAGCTGCTGCCTGTGCCTGAAACCGTCCCAGGTTGGGCGGATGACCGGAGAATGCAGAAAGTGGAGGAGGTGGATGCAGTGCTGAGGGACATGGCCCGACACCGCGCAGAAATGGAGGCGATGGAGCAAAGCTGGCGTGCCTGAAACAGCGGCTGCTGTGGGACCCACTGCTCTCCCCTCAGGATGCGCAAATGTCACCCGCGCCACCCCTGGACCCAGCGGCTGATGAACGACCGGAGGCCAGCCCCAAAAGAGCTGATCCTGACTCCGCCGAGGACGCGGCAGGAGGGAAGGAGGCTGAGGAGGCCCTGCCCGGACCAGAACGCCAGCCAGGCCTGAACCAGAGGCCGCAGCGGAATGCAGTCCCCCGGTAGGGACAACGACGGAAGACACCCAGCCGCAAGTGATGGAGATCGACTGGGAGGAGATGGAGTACCTGGACGACGTGGAATACGCTGCCCAGAAGGAGAAAGAGTGGCGACGCCGTGAGCAGGAGCAGCGGCAGCAGCAGGAGCAGAGAGAGGTGCAGCAGCTTTACTGGAGGTACCGGGAGCAGAATCTTGCAGACAAGGAGATCGTCCGGCGAGATAAAGGTACGCTCCGGGAGCCGCGGCGACAGGGGACGGTGTGTGCCTCCAAGTCCCGAGGAGTATGGGGTTACATATGCGAGCCCGGGTTCTCTCAGGAGATCTTCATTCACCACTGCGGTGGGGTCTAACCTGTTAAAAGGGGATGTTGTCACCTACACGCGGCACTGAGGTCTTAAGGGGTGGTATGCCCTGAATGTCTCCCGAGTCAGCGACCCCGTCCCTGAAGCTGGAAATGTACCCCGTGTCTCAGCATCCCAAGCCCCAGCCACATCAGCGCCCGGCCGCGCACTTGCATCCTATCCTGCATCCTATCCTGCATCCTATTCTGCAACGCAACGGAGCGCAGTGACTGTTAGTGCGACTCCTTTTGAGCCAAATCTGTGTTCAGAAGAGGCACCTGTAAGGCCTCCAGCAAGTCGCAAAATTGTAAAGAGGACTGTAGCTACCCAGACCCAGGTAGCAGGACATGATCTTCTGGTGATGCGTTCCAGAGCGCACCGCATGCTTCCAGCCCCAGGTGTGGAAGGTGCTACCTTATTCAAAGAAGAACAGTAGGACCCAGACAGGGTTTACTGAACTGTAAAAAGTTATGAAGAATTGCACTTTATTGATATGTGATGATGTTTGCATAATATGATACAAAGTATACCCCCGTTGGGTAATGTGTAGTGAAGTATTAAGTGATATGTGAAATGTTCTTATGCCAAGGACTGCGTGGCTGAGGACTTTGCCAGCCCAAAAACTTTAATGTAAATAGTTGGCACTTTGGTGCTCCATCTTGGTTTTACGTAAAGCCATTCTACCTCTGAAGAAAAACCCGTATGGTGTGGCCTTGAGTGAGGTTTGCAGCGGAGAAGTCCTGCAGCCCACCCAGGACCACCGTGGGAGGTTTGGTACGGGTCCTCCACAAGAATCTTGTATTTATTTGTGAGAAAGTATTTTGATATTTTTCTATTTGCAATTTGTACACATTGTAACGTTGAAGTGTCCTTACCTCCCGCAAGGGAAGAGTTATGTTATTGTTGTTTATTATAAAAATTGTTTTCTTTTTCAGCCCGGGAGTGCTGAATATAACTAGGGGGGATGTGTAGCCCAGCTGCGCTTGGTGCCACATGTACCCTGGAGGATGCACAGAAAGGTAAATCACAAACACCTGATATTCATTCACACTCCACACTTCCCTATAGTTCCACCAGAGGGAGCCCCTTTAGAGTATATAAGGGTGTGGGAGACGTAGCAGTAGAGTTCTCTTGGAGATTCCAGTCTGAGCTGGTTGTGATTCCTGTCAGATGAGACAGAGGAAGAAAGACAAGCTGTTACCTCAGAACAGGCTGACTGTTAGTTCCCTATGAACGTGGAAAGTGACTCTCAGAGTGTGCACGGATCAGTCTGACGGAAAGTCCTGATAGCTACTCTGGACAGAGCCTATGAAGGAGAAGAAGGAAGGGAACTACAGTATTTGTAACAACGAGTCGACTGAGGAATGGTCAGTGAGCGGTGGATAGAAGGAAGCTGATGACTACGACTACTGTTGCCTGTGCTTATGTTAAGGGCGTGAGTAGGGCGACGGGCGAGTGGATAAAGGGAGAGAGTGACTGAGGAAATATAGCAACGATAGCTGTCCTCCACTCTGCACAACCGGACACCGGGTCCGAGCTTGCTAGTTCCTTCACGGCTAATGGGAGAAACCGGAGACCCTGCTGGACTTCAGGTCGCAGAGGGGCCCTTTAGTGCTGATACGTAACCGGGGTCAGGAAGAACAGGAGTCAGGCTTGATCAGCCACATAGACTTAGTTCTGTCCACAAGAAGGCTCCACCACAATGTCAGCTGGGCGTAGCTGTTTCACACGGAGTTAAACTTGGCTTTATGCAGGTTAGAAACTCACACACATCAAGAAGTAAGGAGGCCTTAAACCTACTCAGTGATTACTGGATGTGCATTCTCCACCCTGAGCAGCCTCCCGGGACGTGCCTGCAAATATCAACAGTAAAGGTACGGAAAGAGACTGACTTGTGTGTGTCTGCCTTATTGCCTGCACCCTGCACCGCCATATACCTAGAGGGACCAGTCTTACCTGTGGAAGACTTAACACCTTGCTGCCCAGTAACAACCCCTCTGAGAATTCACCCTGCAGCGCTGGTCACCCTGATCAGAGACCACAGGTGGTGTCACGAACAATTACTATTATCCCCTGTAAATACCCCCCTTTGAATGAGCGCCCAGGGCAACGGACCGAGCTGCGCTACCCGTGACATTCCCCATTGTACCGAGTACCCCAAAACCCTGGTATGTGCGACTCAGAAGGATCAGAAATGTTAAAGGGAATCTGTCAGTGGGATCAACCCTCCTAAGCTGTCCATATGGGAATGTAGCTGTAGGTCTTAGGAAGATGAATAAAATGATACGTCGACATCAGTGATCCAACGTTTTATGCCAGAATAATCCATATTTTTCTTATATGTAAATGAGATGTTAAGATCTATGGGCTGGACACTGATCTGCATGAGAATCTGCCTCCTGAGCTTATTTTTTTAAAAAAGGGGGTGTTACTGGAGTGATACATTGAACTAACATAGAACTTTTAGAGCTGAACTTTTAGAACTGAATTTATAAATATTTGCTGCAGCTCTCACAGCTCTGCTGTATTGTGAGATGGAAGCTGAAGCTGAGAGGAACCTGCAGATGTGTCAGGTATAATCACACACAGCTCTGCAGTGACATAAAGAAAGCAGACAGTGGTCATCACATATCACACTGGTAACTCCCCCTTTTATGTAAAATAAGCTCTGGAGGCAGATTCTCATGCAGATCAGTATCTGACCCATATCCCTGAACAGCTCATTTACATATAAGAAAAACGTGAATTTCTCTGGAATCAGAAATCAGATTGTAGATAGCAAGGTAGCCTTTTATTCAGCTTTCTATGGCCTACGTGCCCATATAGACTGCTTAGAAGGGTTGATCCTACTGACAGATTTCCTTTAAATTTCATGTGAGATTAACTGCTTCTCAAGGAAAATTTGCCATCTCCAGAAGTGTCTCAAGGATTTATTTCCCTCTCCTTATTAAGGTGCATATGTAAAGTGAGGTCAAGTAGAATCAGTATTCATGGAGGGCTATAGTACTTTTCATGCTAAAGACTAAACAAGAATTTGCCCAACAGCATTGCAGGTATATATGCCTCCCTTAGACTTCATGCAGAGTGCAGTGCTTTACTTCAGTACCATACCGCAGTATGTGGACTGCCTACAGACCCACAGTATGTGTGATGGAGCTATGCCATGTGTATGGATGCTCAGACCTAAATTCCTAATTGGCTGGAATATCTCAATAAAGCAGTTATTATATAATTACAGCACGATATTTGCACTATTTTGTATTATAGCAGTGTGAAATATACAGTAAATACACAAGTCAGTCCTGGAAGTGTAAGCAGATGGTTAAGAAGGAGCGGAAGACAAGTTAAACCAATTAATTTAGTAAAAATGTACAGAGTGCTTTACAAATCCATTCCATGGTTCTATGAATGCTCGGACCCCTATAATAATGAGGATTATGGTAGTAATGAGTAAGTGGGGATTTAAATCCTGCGTGAACTCTTTCCTCTACAAACACTGGTTCTGATGTCCCTGCCGTATAATTATAGCTTGGATACAAGTCGTATTTGCGTGTACATAGGAATTTTGTATTAGCTGTTTTCAGGGGCTTTAGAATTTGCTACCTTCCATGGCTGATTAGAAGGATTATGTTAAAACTATTACATTGTCTTAGAGCATTAACAAATAATTTGGTACTTGATTTATTTACCTGCTCTCATGGGATTAATCGCTTTACAAATGATCACATTAGCCCTTGTATGCACAATATTTTACCGACAGTATGAAAAGTCATTTTAGGGGCAATTATTTTGGGGTTTAACTACCTAATATTTCCCATTTTTAATACAAATTGAATTTGGAGAAATGCAAATTTCCCTACTATGATTTTATGCTAGTAGCACAATGTTAGAAGAATGACTGTTGATGTGGAGTATTCTCAATACATTCTGAACCAGCAAAATCTCCTTAGTAGCCCCCCAAGAACACAGTGACAAGAGCTGTGATCAGGGCTGCCAATGTGACTTTTTATTTTTTGGACAGCTTATCAAAAAATCACGGATAGAAAATAGTTTTTACAGACACATTGGAAAACCATAATAAATCATTTTGATAAGTGATCATTGACTACAGCACATAATTCTGATAAGACATCAGCTGCATTCACTATAGAGTATAAAATAAGGATAATTAAAATTAAATTATCTGGGTAAGTTCGGCCTCAAAACAATCAAGGACACTTCAAATTTATTTTACGGACAGGGCAAAAAAGTGCGCTGTTTTTACGGACTGTCCAGGTATTTCTGGATGAATAATATGGCTATGGCTAACTATGGCTGTGATCACAAGGCAATCTTTATGATCTTATCCTATAATGAGCTCTTATAGGACTGATAAATGATATAATGACTACTATAACATCTGCATAACAGTTCGGTCTTGTAGGGTTGCGTCAGTCTTGGTGCACCTGGATTACATTGTACAAATGGGTTAGATAACATCGGCATCACCGGAGTGACTGCAGCATAGAGCCATATTTATAGGAGTGACAGTCCAAATACAGCCAAAGGGCTCAATATTGGTCTTCAGAGCTCAATAAATATAAAAAGGCCATAGAAGACTAAGCCGAGACTAGCAAAATTGCCAGATACACTTCGCATGTTACTGTATATTCTCCACCCTTATGCCTATAAATAATGAAATAGGAGATGACCTTCTGTTATCCCTCAGGCACATAACCATATTTATGAGGAAAGTAACTTGCTATGCAATATAGAACTTTATTGCTCAAAGTATTGCAGTCTGCATAGTTCCATAATTCGGGAAGAAAACTACTTCTAGTATATGGCATAAAAAGGATCATAATGCATTTCTCTTTATATGGATTCTACACTCTACTTATTTCCATAATTAAACATGGAAGTAGAAGATTAGCCCTACTGAATGACAAATCATGCTAATCTGTCGCAGTGCATCCTGCAAAATCGTACTACAACTGTAGCTGAAATCTGCTCAGATTTTTGCTAAGGAAATATGTCAGATTTAATAAACCTGTGTACATTTTGGTGCAAAATATAGATATTCACAATGGGGTCTAATTTATTTCATAAGGCACACAAAAGTTATCACACTGTACCTTGGGTACCATTTTTTTTTTAATTTGCAGAAATTTAGCTGACTCATAAATCGATATATTTTTTTGGTAATGCCAATGATGATAAATCTACCCAAGTAGTACAGGTTTCTATTGCAAGCCAAATATCTTTTATCCTTGAATCATACAGTACCAATTTCCATTGTATTCGTCACATATATGTCATTATTAATCACTTGTTTCTCGATCATCTTGATGTGTAAACATTATTCCGATCACCTGATGAATGAGCAAAATTCTTGTTCATCAGGTGAAATGATCTTTTGCGCAGCTTACTGCCAAAAACTATGGCAGCCTATGTGCACTGAGCAATCTAGTATAGGTAGCTCAGTGTGTGTGCTTAGCTTTGCTCTGCCTGTATAAACAGGTATTCAAACAGTTGCCGATTGGTAAAAGTTTACCGATCAGCGATCATGTTGTGCCACTGGTTGTTCCTGACCTTCAGTCTCTGAGCCCCTTCAGTCTCTGAGCCCCCTTCAGTCTCTGAGCCCCCTTCAGTCTCTGAGCCCCCTTCAGTCTCTGAGCCCCCTTCAGTCTCTGAGCCCCATTCAATCTCTGAGCCCCCTTCAGTCTCTGAGCCCCCTTCAGTCTCTGAGCCCCATTGCATTGATGAGTGTATCGTATAGTCCATTATCCTCTTCATCTAATCAAAAAAGATCTGGTCCATCCCAAGGAACCATTGGGTAAAATTGCTATTCTTTAATGTATTGATTTTGATGGTGGTGACTATGCTACGATTAAATGAATGTTACAAAGGTTGGAACATTGAAGTGGTTGAATATAATTTGACAGCATAATATTCATTATATACGATAATGTTTAGAGCTACAAAATTAAAAATACTGCGTGCATTACTTATTCTTTCTTTTCCATCATACATCCAGTAGACATTTTAATATATCTTATTGGAATTTGGATTTGCTAATTGTAGATTCAATTATGTAATGCATCGTTCTGAAATCTGCTCTGTGCATGGACATATTACAATATTCCCTAACACATCAGTGTGCCATGTTTTGTTAGTTTTATAGTTGAAATGAATAGACCCTTGAGTCCTATCAAGAGCTACTCCTGCAGTCATAGTCACAAAACCAATTTGGTTGGTCTTAAAATATATGTTTCTGGAGGGGGTTTGAATCTGTCTTATAGGCAACCGTGCACTCAACCAGATGGTAGAGTAATTATTTTCATTGCACAGTGAGTCATTGGAGTGCATAGAGTGGCAACGTATCATTTCTCAGGCCTAACTGAAAATGAGAGAGTACCTGATTAGCATCTGTATTTGTAATGTATGTAGTACAGTTCATATAGCGTCTTGTGCTTGGGTGCGATGAAAACACAGGAGTCACAGGTTTGATATAGAAAAGTCCTGTATTACTTCATACAAGTTGGCAGAAATAGTCACACAGTTTGCAGACACAGAAACAGGAGACACAGCAGGCCAGAGTAATCCAAACTCAGCAATCACTCTCCAATACAGATTCAGGATCTTCTTCTCTGTTACCGTAAGTCCATGCAAACGTGGGTCTTTCAAAGAGCAGGGTTCAGAGTCCACAAGTGCTTCAGAGTTCCTCAGTAGGAATAGCTGGAGTACAAGGTCCAAGGCTTACAGGAGTCAAGTCACAGGTTCACTGCAGGCTAGATTCTGAAGCACTGATTGCTCAGCTGTGGCTGCTTAAGAAGCAAAGGAGAGAATCAGGGCGGGAACATGCAAGCTGGAAACTCCATTTTGACTGAGGGCAAGATAGCTGCAGCAAGACAGAAAGTAAAATGGCTGACGAACAAACTGAGTTTCAGGAATATATACATAGAACCTTACAGTATTATTATGAGTAGCAATATGCCAGATTCATATTACCAACTTCAAACTTGTATCACCACATTTGATATTACCTCTGTGGTGTTCCCAATATTATCGCCAGAGATGTCATATACTTTGATAATGCTGCCTACACAACACACTATAACACACATGTAAAACTTTGACTCGCGGGCCAGATTTGGCCCACAGGGTGAGTGTATGTGGCCCGCAATGCCAGATGGTCTCCCTGCCCGGTTTAGTACCTTTAAGTGTATCAGCATCCTGGATGCCGACACATTTGAAAGCAATGATAAAAGAGGGAGCCATAAGTTGACACTCCTTCCGTCTTCATTCTCAGTTTTCATCTGATGTCTTATTGCAGTGGGCTAAATGACATCACCAAAACACTCCCCTGTGCTGGGCACTGCAGAGGTTCAGAGCACTTGCTGTCAAGAGTGGAGCACAGGGAACCAGGGAGAGTTTTTTTTATGTGGGGTCATCATACTATATTGATGATTATGTGGGGCCCATTATATTGTATGGAGGACTGTGTGGGCCAATTATACTTTATGGAGGACTGTGTGTGGTCATTATACTGTATGGAAGGCAATGAAGGGCCCATTGTACTATATGGAAGGCAATGCAGAGCTCATTATACTATATGGAGGACTATGTGGGGCCATTATACTGTATAGAGGGCAAAATGGGGTCCATTATACTATATGGAGGACTATGTGAGCCCATTATACTGTATGGAAGGCAATGCAGGGCCCATTATACTGTATGGAGGACTATGTGACCACATTATACTGTATGGAAGGCAATGCAGGGCCCATTATACTGAATGGAGGACTATGTGACCCCATTATACTGTATGGAAGGCAATGCAGGGCCCATTATACTGTATGGAGGACTATGTGAGCCCATTATACTGTATGGAAGGCAATGTTGGGCCCATTATACTGTATGGAGGACTATGTGGAGCCCTTATTCTGTATGGAGGGCAGTATGGGGCCCATTAAACTGTATGAAGGACTATGTGGGGCCATCTAACTATATGGAAGGCTTTGTGGGGCTCATTATACTGTGTGAAGGATTATGTGGGACTATTATACTGTGTGGAGAATTATGTGGGGCCCATGATACTGTATAGAGGACTGTGTATGGCCCATTATACTGTATGGAGGATTAGGTGGGCCATTATAGTGTATGGAGAATTATGTGGGCCCATTATACTGTACAGAGAACTATGTAGGGCCCATTATACTGCATAGAGGACTATGTAGGGCCCATTAAACTGTATGGAGGACTATTTGGGGCGATTATACTATATGAAAGGCAATGCAGGGCCCATTATACTGTATGGAAGATTATGTGGGGCTGTTATACTGTATGGACGGCATTGTTGACTCATTATACTGTATAGAGGACGATGTGGAACCATTATATTGTATGGAGGACTATGTGGACCCATTATACTGTAGGTAAGGCAATGTAGAGCCCGTTGTTCAGTATGGAGGGCTGTGTACGGCCCTTTATACTGTATGGAGGATTATGTGTGGCCATTATACTGTATGGAAGGCAATGCATGACCCATTATACTATATGGAGGACTATGTGGCGCCATTATACTACATGGGGGACTATGTGGGCCCATTATACACTGTACGGGGGACTATGTGAGGACCATTTTATTATGTGGAGGGCTACGTGGGGATCACAGTTGGGGAATTATGCTGTGATGGGGTCACCATATTTTTCTGAGGGTTTTGAGGGGGGTACAATAGGGTCATCATATCAAATAATTCACTGTGGCGGTATCATACTGTGTTTGGCAGGCATTTTTGTTGGTATCAGATTTTATTTTCTGTATTATTTAAGGTTTTTATCCTCTGTTATTACATATTTAAATTAGATCATTGGGCCATATGCTTTTAATGCTCTTACATAACATATTATATTATTTCAGTATGTCCCATTTGTGATTATGTGTTTATTTAATTCTAAGATCTATTATTTAAGATGTGCTACCCAGAATTTGTAGGGAGCTTTAAAGCAAATCTCTTAGCAGGCTTTTACTATGTCATCTGAGAGTCACATGATGTAAGGGCTGAGGGTCTGATTCCACCAGTGATGTCACTTACTAGGCTGTGTGCTGCAGTTTCAATAAAATCAATGTTTTATCAGCAGGATATTATCACAACAGGACTAGATGTATTGTGCCTCCTAGTCAACCTGATCTGTATAACCTCACCCCCACCACTCAATAGCAGCTTTCTGCCTATGTACAGAGAGCACAGAAAGCAGCCAATCAGTGGTTTGGGTGGAGTCATACAGAGCTTAGCATTCAGAGCTTTGCTAGATCTTCAGCAGAGACATCTGTGATTGTAGCAAAATAATAGCCAGCAGCCCAGTAAGTGACACATTGCTGGAATCAGAGTCTCTGTCCCTACATCATGCTGCTGTCAGATTACACAGCAAAAACCTACCGGCAGATTCCATTTTAGCTTGTTAGTTACATAAAAGCATAGCTGGCAGTAGGTCTATTACATGGCCAGTATATTTTTAAATGTACTTAGTATATGCAGATTTAAAAACACAAGCTTAATAATCTCTTCTCCCGTGCTAAGTGACAACAGGCAAATATTACTGTCAGTTTTCAAATTATTTATAATCTTACTTTAAGCAAAGTAATTGGATCGCCCTTTTCAACGTAATCACCGGCAATGCTTACTGTCAGCGCAACTCCATCTGTTTTGCATGCATATTTCCAGTATTCGTCACTTGATGAAGTCTCTTTCCCACCAGCCATTCCACATTTGATATGAAGCATCATTAGTGCAATTGGATTCAAGCAGAGAACGCCATGTTGTAGCTTTAGAGGGGAGCAGTTCAGCCGACTGGCAGATTAGCATCATAGCTTTTATTGGATCAACATGAAAATTTTGACCTGCTGTGCCCATGAATGTGCAGATTATTCAGTGGTGATCTGTGTACAATGATTATTGATTCCACATTGTACTAACGCCACGGAGCCTGACAATTATTCAATAATGCCTCTTTTACTGCGCGGATCAAATCTAATAAATGTTCTAAGGCTTTGGTTCCTTTATTTGATACATTATACGGCACATTGCAGACACTAACAACCTAACAAGCAGCTCAAAAATTGATACCTAGAAATGTAATATAATGTTTGTTTCAGCCGTTGATTGCTTTCAATCCTCTTCAATTCCCTGTTTTGCCGTCTCTAACATTTCACATATGGGTCTCTTATTTTATTGGAAAAATATGAAATACTGCTCATAACCTGACATGGCTTCTGAAAGTGTGTCTTAGTGCATAAATAATAATGAAATGACACAACCAATATTTTTGGAGCAGGAGAATGCACCTCTAGGTCAGTACTCATATACTCGCTCTCCTAATGAGCTAACAGTGGTCTCCGCTGGTTACCATTCTAAGCATAAGCCTAGACAATTCATCGATGCATGCCTAGAAATGAAGCAAAGTAGCTTTGAAGACTTGCCGCTTGACTCACTGCAGCTTACCCGTACAGACAAACAAAGACAAAATAACATTTTATGTCAATTAGGCAGCATTCACACTGGCATATTACAACCTTAGAGCGCAACTAGACTTCAAGAACGTCTCCTCATGCCTCCATTTTATATGAAGGCATGCTGAGCCTCATGGATCAAGACTGTCTAAAGGAGAAACTTGTCTTGTTCCCCTTAGCAAGCATCGACCAATCAGAACTCAACTATCATTTCTTAAATTGGTTTTCTAAAATGAAAGGTGTGCTCTCAATGGTTGCTATAGACAGCAACCATTATTTTTCTTTTAGACAGTTCTGGTAAATCTGGTCCAATATATTTATCAAGCTAAGTATGCCAGAATTCTGGCATAATTCATACAAAAAAAATGAGTCACTTGTTTAGCACCATATTTTTCTAGGCATTTTTGACATATTCTATGTGACCTGTCCATCAAAGAGGTATCGAGAAATGGGCGCAGTCAAGCATGCGATATGTTGTGCCAACAGTTGCACTATAATTGTGTAAGCCAACTCATAGGTGGTGGAAGCATACTCTCTAAATAGTTTGAAAATGCTTAGAAAATTCACACAATTTTTGCACAACTTGGAGTTCTGTAAAAATGTTGCGACTTTAGGCATTATGACACCAGTTTGAAGCAGCTCTGACAAAATGTGCGGAGCTGGGGAGGAGACGGGGCAGGATGATGCGCTGCTATACCCATCTGTCCAATTCAGCAAAAGTAACTAAATCATTAAGTGGCATGTGCCTTTTAATGAATTCAATGCATCGTACTCCAGTGAGCCCTTCTTTAAAATTGGCATATGCCACTTAATGTCCCTAAATATGCATTGTCTAAAAATTAGTCAGTTCTGATCAATAGGTCCCACTAAGTTTTTTTTTTATTACAAAGGTTTTCTATCTAGGAAGCACTGATTCAGGGAGGCAATATCTATATGTCTACAAGACCTAACAGTACCTCCATATGCCACTAAATTCATAGAGTATGATCACACATTGCTTTTTTATGTTTTTGTTTTTCATGAAAAATGTTAATGGTAGCCAAAAACCATAGTAGAAACTATGAGCATTATTGGTGTACTGTATTTTTAAATGTGTTTTTGACATGGTTAGAATGTGCACATTTTAGATTCAAATTGAAGGCAGGAAAGTCAGGAAAAAACAGATATGGCAACAAGAAATGAAGAAACCTGTGAAATAAACCAGAAAATGTGTTAAAACTTAGTTTCCTCTAATTATTGCCCTTTTACTTTGATGACAGCTTTACACACCATTGGCATTCTCTCAAGCAAGTTCAAGTATTCACCTGGAATGGCTTTCCAACAGTCTCAAAGGTGTTCCCAGAAGTGCTGAGCACTTGTTAGTGGCTTTGCCTTCAATCTGCATCTAATTCATCCCAAACCATCTTGATTGGGTCGCAGTCAGATGATTGTGGAGGCCAAGTCATCTGCAGCAGCGTTCCATCCCTCTCCTTCTTGGTCACATAGCCCTTACATAGCCTGGAGGTTGGTCCTGGGTTATTGTCCTGTTGCAACACAGATTATGGTCCCACTAATGGGATGAGATGTAATTGCAGAATGCTGTGGTAGCCATGCTGGGTGAGTGGGGCTTGAGTTTGGAATAAATCACCATCAGGGTCATCTGTAAGTCCACCCACACCATCATACCTCCCTCCTTCATTCTACACAGTGAGCACTACACATATAGAAACCATCTGCTCAACTTTTCTGCATCTCACAAAGGTTGGGACCAAAGATCTAATTTAGACTCATAAGATGATAGTACAGATTTCCTCTGGTCTAATGTCCGATCATTGTGTTGCTTAGCCCAAACAAGGCTCTTCATGTTTTCAATCCTAAGTAGTGGCTTCTAGAGATGAGCAAATTTGTTCGCATTTTGTCCCCGAATCTGATTTTGACATATTCGAGCCACATTAGAACAGTATGTCGTATGATAGGTTCCGAACATTCTGTATTTTCTACCCCCATTGACTCTAATGACTTTCGGCTATGTTCGACGAATATTGCAAAAATAATATTCGATTCCGATCGTATTTGCAACCAAATCCGAACAAATTCGTTCATCTCTAGTGGCTTCTTAACAGTATAAAGACTTGCTTCTCACAATCTCCTCTGGACACTTGATGTTGAGATGTTTCTGCTACTTGATATCTGTGCATCATTTATGAGAGCTGTAATCTGAGGTGCTATCAATTTGCAGTTTCTGAACATGATAACTCTGATGAACCTATCCTCTGCAGCAGAGTTAATTCTTGGTTTTCCTTTCCTTGGATGGTCTTCATGAGAACTGGTTTCAGCATAGTGATTGATGGTTTTCATGACTTCACTTGAGTATACTAGGTTCAAGCTATATTTTGACTTGACTGACCTTCGTCTTTTAGATCGACTGTCATTTCTCTTTATTTAATTGAGTGTGTATTGCCATATTCTAACTGAGTACAGTTGTGGAATCATACATCAGTTGTATGCCAACACGGCCTCTGTAAAACACACTGGATTGTTACAAACACTTTCTATAGGCTGGTGACTCCACAAATAAACTCTTTGAGGCATACGTGTTTATTGAAAGCATTCCAGGTGATGACCTGAGGATGATTTGCATGAATTCAGACAAATGGAGACCACCTGAAAGTATGTTTATTATGTTAATAAACAGAGGATTGGGAAGGAGTAAAAAAAAATGATACTCGCCAGTCCTAGGTCCACCCATTTCCTGTCCTGTTTCTGCAATTCCCCCCTGGTTTTTACATTATACAGGCTTTTCTTTG
>JARQOD010000002.1:565025375-565065938 GCA_033576555.1 Oophaga sylvatica | reverse complement strand
GGGGCTCAGAGATGAAGGGGCTCAAAATTTTGATGGGTCAAGCAAGGGGGGGCTAGAGATAAGGGGGGCAAAAGGGACGGGGGGGCCAAACTGAAGGGGCTCAGAGACTGAAGGTCAGGAACAACCATGCACAACTATCGCTATGGTAAACTTTTCCAATCGGAAATGTTTAAAATACCGTTTATACACGGCAAAGCTAAGCCACACACTGAGCTCCTAACTAGATTTGCTCAGTGCCAAGGCGCCATAGTTTTTGGCAGTAAGGCGCAAAAGATCTTTCACCTGATAAAACAAGAACTTTGCTCATTCATCGGTGATCGGAATAATGTTTTACCATCAAGAGATCGAAAACAAGTGTTTAATAATGACATATATGTGACGAATACAAGGAAATTGGTTGCATGATTAAAGGGGTAAAAGATATTTGGCTGCAATAGAAACCTTACTACTTGGGTGATTTATCATCATTGGCATTACCAAAAAAAATATATCGATTTATGAGTCAGCTAAATTTCTGCAAAAAAAAAAAAAAATGGCCCAAGGTACGGTGTGATAACTTTTGTGTCCCTTATAAAAATAAATTAAAAGAACCCTTGTGAAATCTTTATTTTGCACCAAAATGTACACAGGTTTAAATCTGACATATTTCCTTAGCAAAAAATCTGAGCAAATTCGCTCAGTTGTAGTACGATTTTGCGGTGCATGCGGCAGATTTAGCATGATTTGTAAATTCAGTGGGCTAATCTTCTACTTCCAGTTTTAATTATGGAAATAAGTAGAGGTAGAATCCATAAAAAGAGAAATGCTTTTATTCCTTTTTATGCCATATACTAAAGTATTTTTTCCCCGAATTAGGGAACTATGCAGACTGCAATACTTTGAGCAATTAAAGTTCTTTATTTGCATAGCAAGTTACTTTTCCTCATAAATATGGTTATGTGCCGAGGGAAAACAAAAGGTCATCTCCTATTTTTTTATTTAAGGCATAAGGGGGAGAAATATACAGTAACTCGAAGTGTATCGGCAATTTTGCTATCTCGCTTATTTCTATGGCCTTTTTATATTTTTGAGCTTGAAGACCAATATTGAGCCCTTTGGCTGTATTTGGACTGTCACTCCTATAAATATGGCTCTATGTGCAGTCACTCCGGGGATGCCATGTTTCTAAAAACCTTTGTACAATGTAATCCAGGTGCCCCAAACCACGCAACCCTACAAGACCGAACTGTTTTTGCAGTGTTATAGATCATTTTAAAATGTATTTATCAGCCTATTAAGCTCATTATAGGATACGATCTAAAGATTGCTTTGTGCTCCAGCCATAGTTTTGCCATAGCCATACTATTCCATCCAGAAATACCCGGATAGTCCGTAAAAACAGGGCACTTTTTGCCCTGTCCGTAAAATAAATTTGAAGTGTCCTTGAATTGTTTTGAGGCCGAACTTACGCAGATAATTTAATTTTAATTATCCTTATTTTATACTCTATAGTGAATGCAGCTAGTTCTTATCAGAATTATATGCTGTAGTCAATGATCACTTATCAAAATGATTTATTAGGTTTTCCAATGTGTCTGTAAAAACTATTTTCTATCCCGTGATTTTTTGATAAGCTGTCCCAAAAAAATAAAGTCACATTGGCAGCCCTGATCACAGCTCTTGTCACTGTGTTCTTGGGGGGCTACTAAGGAGATTTTGTGGTTCAGAATGTATTGAGAATACTCCACATCAACAGTCATTCTTCTAACATTGTGCTACTAGCATAAAATCATAGTAGGGAAATTTGATTTCTCCAAATTCAATTTGTATTAAAAAATGGGAAATATTAGGTAGTTAAAAACCCCAAAATAATGCCCCTAAAATGACTTTTCATACTGTCGGTAAAAATATTGTGCATACAAGGGCTAATGTGATCATTTGTAAAGCGATTAATCCCATGAGAGTAGGTAAAATAAATCAAGTACCAAATTATTTGTTAATGCTCTAAGACAATGTAACAGTCTTAACATAATCCTTCTAATCAGCCATGGAGGTAGCAAATTCTAAAGCCCCTGAAAACAGCTAATACAAAATTCCTTGTACACGCAAATACGACTTGTATCCAAGCTATAATTATAACGGCAGGGACATCAGAACCATGTTTGTAGAGGAAAGAGTTCACGCAGGATTTAAATCCCCACTTACTCATTACTACCATAATCCTCATTATTATAGGGGTCCGAGCATTCATAGAACCATGGAATGGATTTGTAAAGCACTCTGTACATTTTTACTAAATTAATTGGTTTAACTTGTCTTCCGCTCCTTCTTAACCATCTGCTTACACTTCCAGGACTGACTTGTGTATTTATCTGTATATTTCACACTGCTATAATGCAAAATAGTGCAAATATCGTGCTGTAATTATATAATAACTGCTTTATTGAGATATTCCAGCAAATAGGAATTTAGGTCTGAGCATCCATACACATGGCATGCTCCATGCACAGACGTTGTTACGCCATCACACATACTGTGGGTCTGTAGGCAGTCCACATGCGGTACTGTAAGTAAAGCACTGCACTCTGCATGAAGTCTAGGGGGAGCAAATACACCTGCAATGCTGTCGGGCAAATTCTTGTTTAGTCTTTAGCATGAAAAGTACTATAGCCCTTCATGAATATGATTTCTACTTGACCTCACTTTACATATGCACCTTAATAAGGAGAGGGAAATAAATCCTTGAGACACTTCTGGAGATGGCAAATTTCCCTTGAGAAGCAGTTAATCTCACATGAAATTTAAAGGGAATCTGTCAGTAGGATCAACCCTTCTAAGCGTCTATAGGCACGTAGGCCATAGAAAGCTGAAAAAGGCACCTTCTATCTACAATCTGATTTCTGATTCCTAGAAATCCACGTTTTTCTTATATGTAAATGAGCTGTACAGGGATATGGGTCGGATAACTGATCTGCATGAGAATCTGCCTCCAGAACTTATTTTACATAAAAGGGAGAGTTATCAGTGTGATATGTGATTGACCACGTCTGCTTTCTTTATGTCACTGCAGAAGCTGTGTGTGATTATACCTGACACATCTCAGCTTCAGCTTCCATCTCCACAATACAGCAGAGCTGTGAGAGCTGCAGCAAATATTTATAAATTCAGTTCTAAAAGTTCAGCTCTAGCGTTCTATGTTAGTTCAATGTATCACTCCAGTAACACCCCCTTTTTTAAAAAAATAAGCTCAGGAGCAGATTCTCATGCAGATCAGCCATAGATCTTAACATTCTCATTTACATATAAGAAAAACATGGATACTCTGGCATAAAACGTTGGATCACTGATGTCGACGTATCATTTTTCATCTTCCTATGACCTACAGCTACATTCCCATATGGAAAGCTTAGGGGGGTTGATCCCACTGACAGATTCACCCTTTAACATTTCTGAACCTTCTTTTCTCTGATATATTATTGGTCAGAGAAGAATCAAGACAGCCCCCATTAATATAAGGTAATCTTGTGGTCCCGTCTAAAGAGGCAGGTTCAGCTGTCTTTGTTTAATGAAGTAAAAAGTAAAATAAAGTAAAAATAAAATATAAGTCTATTTAAAAAAGAGACCAAACCACATTGAATCCCACAAATTGGAGATTATTGCAAATATGTGACAGTAAATTTAATCTGTACAAAAGTATATAAAAAGTAGAAAAATGGATATCAATTAAAATCCTATATACCAAAAGAAGAGAAGGTATCCGCAAATATAAATATTTATGACTTCAGTGGCAGTATATACAGCATTATAATAAGGAATAAAGAAACAATCTCACCCATCAGTTGTTAGAAGAGTATAGGGGATAAGTAACGGTCTGGGTAATTCCATTAAGGTCTTATAAGTATCAGAGGGGTATCGATCAGACCAGGGGCCGCGTCAGCACCCGGCACATCCCGGGCAAGTGCCGGGGCCTTGAGCAGGCGGGGGCCCACTCGCACGTCTGGCACCCCCGCGCCCGTTAGCGGAGGAGAGCGGTGTCAGCGCCGCCACGGGCCCCCCCCCACCCGCTTCAGGGCCCCGCAGCAGCTGGCACAATACTTACCTCTCTACCTCTCCCGTGCCTCCGCTTGCCGCAGCTCCGGGCTCCAGGGGGCGCCGGCGCTTCCTCTCACAGCAGCGCCGCTGAATGACGTCATCATTCAAGCGGCCGCTGTGGCAGAGAGCGCGCGGACTTGCTGGGCAGGTAAGACGTGTGTGTGTGTCTCTGTGTGTGTCTGTGTGTATATAGTGCGGTGCTTTGTGTGTGTGTGTGTATGTATGTGAAGAGTGCTTGTGTGCTGTGATGCTGTCTGTGTGGTGATGATGGGCAGCATTGCTGATTAATGAGGAGGCATTGATGAGATGATGGGGAGAAGATGATGATAATGGGCAGGCAATTGATAAATGGGGAGAAGATGATGATGGGCAGGCAATTGCTGATAATGGGGAGGCATGATGATGATGGGGAGAAGATGATGATAATGGGCAGGCATTGATGATAATGGGCAGGCATTGATGATGGGAAGATGATGATGGGCAGGCATTGCTGATAATGGGGAGGCATTGATGATGAGGTGGGGAGAAGATGATTGATAATGGGCAGGCATAGATGATGATGGGAGAAGATGATGATAAAGGGCAGGCATTGATGATAAATGGCAGGCATTGATGATGGGGAGAATTGATGATGGGGAGGAGGTGATGATGATGGCAGGCATTGATGATAATGGGGAGGCCATGATGATGATGGGAGGCAATGATGATGATAAGGAGGCAATGATGAGATGGGGAGGTAACATGATGATTAAGGGGAGTCTTTCCACAGCGCCCTTTCCTAGCCGTAACAGTGCTAACGCAGTACAGCGCAGAGGAGAAGCTCCAAATTTTGTATGGAGCATTATATGGGGACCAGTATCCTGTATGAGCATTATATGGGGACCAGTATCCTGTATGGACATTATATTGGGTCCAGTATTCTGTATGGAGCATTATTTTGGGTCCAGAAATCTGTATGGAGCATTATATGGGGGGTGACATCCTGCATGGGGTATTATATGGGTGATGAGGGGGAGACTGTGGTGCCCATAATATTGTATGGAGGACTGTACTGTCCATCTGTTCTGTGCGCTGTGAGGATTTGGCGGTTTTGAGCTATTGTACAATTTACAATAGATATCACTCAGTAATGGAAGAAGAGAAGTGTTTGGCATTGTACTGTACCCATATTCTCTGCTGTATCTGTGCATCATGAATCGTGGTCGTTGTTAAAGGGGCCCACTGAGGCTCTTTCGCCCGGGCCCATAAAAACCTGGAGCCGGCCCTGGATCAGACCCCTATTTCTACCCTGTCAGAGCCTATTACTGTAAACATCCCACTAGTCTCAACTATTCCCCAACGTTTCCTACGCTTGAATTCATCAGGGAATTTTTAAGTAGTGGGGGATATAAATTCCTAAATAAGGTAATTACACATCTTTGTCAGGATGCCGGCTAAAAGGAATATTCCGCATTACCGGCTAATGAATACAAGTAACTGCCTCACTAGGAGCAATTTGGCAAATTACATGGTCCCTTTGGGTCAATGCTCATAGCCATATTTATATTGTCTAACTCAGAGCTGGTATGCATGAGTTACCATCATATAATTCCATGAATTATGTATTATAAAAGTTTCTTTCTCCCCCTATTAGTATTTCTTTTTAACCCCTAACCCCTTCACGATCGGCCAATTGCCATTTTTGCATTTTTATTTTTTCCCTCACTTTCTTTCCATAGCCATAACTTTTTTATTTTTTCATTCCCCATAGCTGTATGAGGGCTTATTTCTGTGTGACGAGTTGTACTTTTGAATGACAACATTCATTTTACCACATTATTGCACTGGAAAATAGGGAAAAAAAATCCAAGTGCATGAATTTTTTTTAAAAAAAAAAATGCAATTCTAAACTTTTTTTAGGTTTTTTTTCGATGTAACATTTTGTGGTAAAAAAAATGGAATACGATTGTCCATGTCAGTGCAATTACGGTGATAGCAAACATGTTTAGTTTTTTTTATTATTTTAGTCCTGAAAAAAAAAATCTGATATTTTTATAGAAAGAGTTTTTGGAAGTTGTGAAACGATAATTTTGGGACCATTAACCTGTTTGTTTTTCGGTCGATGGAGCTGTGTGATGGCTTGTATTTTGCGGGGGTAAACAACGTTTTTATTGAAACTGTTTAGGAATAGATGTGATGCTTTGTTTTGCTTTTTACAGTATTTTTTTTGCTGTATTTTAGATGACAAAAAAAGACTTAAATTTTGGCGTTTTTGATTTTTTTTCTGTTTACAGTATTTACAAATTCAAGTCAATTATTATAATATTTTGATAGTTCCGACTTTTCTGAATGCAAACGATTCCACATATAGGGTATTTTAAAATTTTATTATTTTTATTTTTAATGGCGGAAAAGTGGGTGATTTGAACTTTTATGCTTCTTTTTATTTTTTTCCATTTTTTAAAACCATTTTTTTTTTACTCTTCACTGTCTTTGTTAGTTCACTATGGGACTTGAATCTGCGATCATCTGATCGCTTGTGCAATATTCAGCAATACCACAGTATTACTGCATCTAGTAAAAAATCCCTGTCTCATCATTTGAAGCCGGCCCGCCACGGATGGTTTTATGGAATGTTCTGTTATGACAAACCGGAAGTCTTCAACAGACCTGTCAAAGCAACACCATCAGTGATCGCAATAATGTCGCAAGCACGCCGCCCGATGGACACATAAAATGATGACCCCATTTGCCTGTTAAAACCCCAACAGTAGGATCCATCTACAATAAGGACCATTGAGCCAACATGGTCTCAGTGGTTCAAACGTACACAGCATGAGACCACCGAAGCCTTCAACAGGCCGCAACAGCGTGTTATTTTTCGGTAGCTAAGGAGTGCAGGTAAAAAAGGCAATACCCAGAGCATTGGAACTATGAATTGCAGTACCCTGACTTAACCCCCCACAAATAAGGCAGCCGTGGAGGTTCCTTAGGGTTGGTCCTAGACCCCTCGTCACAGCCTGAAAAAATTAACAAACCTAAAGACGGGAAAACAGGGAAGCTATCGGGCCCCGGAGCAGAACCCCAAAGATAATAGAAACCCCAAAAAAGTAATGGCGGTTAGACAAGAGGAAAAACTGACACAGAAAGAAAATAGTATGAGCAAACGCTGGGGCCCAAACTAACTAATAGAAAAGTATAGGAAGGGTACTTACTGCCAATCCCCAGAAAACCTGAAAAGCACCAACTCTCTAATTTCAAAATCACCTGAGATCACACGACCTCTACCACCTAAATTAGTTCTCTGGTTGTAACAAAATCAAAACAGCAGCCACTGAAAAAACTGGAAAAAGCAAAAGTACAAACATCAGTGCTGAACTAACTGAGAGGGCAAAAGCCCCCGGAGGGGACCTGAAGGCCCCCACAGAAGTGCAGGAACAAAATGCAAAAATATAGTACAAAAACAAAAAGAAGAAAATTGTCTTATCTGTTAGCAGGTGATGCAGACACGACACAGCAGGCTACAAGGGAAACAGGAATGAAGGATTCAGACCAGAAAATTGATCACCGGCAACCCTGATGGGAAGGTGACTCCCTTATTAAGACCAGTCAGTAACACCGATTCCCATCCTCACAATCTTCACTGAACAGACCATACCGCTTGTAACCACCAGAGGGAGTCTTGCTCAGAAACTCATCTCAAACCCATTCACAACAGTACCCCCCCCCTTGAGGAGGGGTCACTGAAACCCTCATTTGAGCAACCAAGGTCGGTCAAGATGAGTTCTATGATACGCACGGATGAGTCTCCTAGCATGGATGTCCGAAGCAAACACCCAAGAATTGTCTTCCTGACCATAACCTCTCCACTTAACCAAATACTGGAGTTTCCGTCTAGAAAAAAAACGAGAATACTAATATTTTCTCAACCACATACTCCAGATTGCCCTCAAACCCAAAACAGGGTCAGGAGGCACAGCAGCAGAAACCACTGGCCAACAAACCTCTTCAAACAAGGACTTGTGGAACACGTTATGGATCTTAAATGTCCCTGGAAGAAGCAAACGAAAAGAAACAGGATTAAGAATCTCAATGATCTTATAAGGTCCAATGAACCTAGGCTTAAATTTAGGAGATGCTACTCTCATAGGAAATTTCTTTGAGGACAACCAGACCAAGTCCCCCACTTTAAAACCGAGGACCATCAGTCCTATGCCGGTTAGCAAACCGCTGGGCCTTCTCCTGAAGAGGGACAAACCTCTCCACTACCTGGTCCCAAATCTGTTGCATACGCTCCACAACACGAGTCAACACCTGGACAGACAGAAGCCTCCGTCTGTCCTTGAAGAAAATCGAGGGTGAAACCCAGAATTACAGAAAAACGGAGACATCAAAGTGGCGAGCTAGCCCTATTATTAAGAGCAAAACTCAGCCAAAGGTAAAAAAGAGACCCCAGTTCATCCTGATCAGCAGACACAAAGCATCTAAGATAAGTCTCCAATGTCTGGTTTGTTCTCTCAGTTTGACCATTGGTCTGAGGATGAAATGCCGAGGAGAAAGACAATTGAACACCCAGTTTAGAACAAAAAGCCTCCAAAATCTGGAAACAAACTGGCCCTCCTCTGTCAGACACAATGTTCTCAGGATGCCGTGTAAACGAACCACGTGCTGAAGGAACCATGGCACCAATTCAAGGAGGAAGGCAAACTTAGGTAAGGGCACAAGAATGTATCATTTTGGAAAACCTATCACAAATTACCCAGATGGTGGTTTATTCTCTGAGAAACAAGGAAGGTCGGAAATGAAATCCATAGAGATTATGGGTCCATGGTCTCTTGGGCACAGGCAATGGCATCAACAAACCACTAGAGCGAGAGCAAGGCTTGGAGCGAGAGCAAGTCCCGCAGGACTGCACAAATTCCCTGACATCACGAGACAAGGTAGGCCACCAAAAGGAACCGACAACCAAGTCTCTGGTACCAAAAATTCCGGGGATGCCCAGCCAATGCGGAACAATGAATCTCAAGACATCACACTCTTTTTCCCACTGGTCCGGACAAACAATTTTCCAACAGGGCAGCACTCGGGCCTATCCTCCTGACACCCCTCCAGAGCAAGTCTCAAATTGGGCGAGATGGCGGAAAGAACTACACCCTCTTTCAAAATAACAGAAGGATCAGATAACTCAGGAGAGTCCGCAAGGAAACTCCTCGAGAGGGCATCCGCCTTAACATTCTTAGTGCCAGGAAGAAAGGAAAACAACAAAATTAAAACGTGTGAAAAACAAGGCCCACCTGGCCTGTCTAGGATTGAGTCGCTTGGCAGATTCCAGATAGACCAGATTCTTATGGTCCGTAAGGACCACCACCTGATGTTTGGCTCCCTCCAGCCAATGTCTCCACTCTTCAAAAGCCCACTTCATGGCCAATAACTCCCGATTACCCACGTCATAATTACGTTCAGTAGGAGAAAATTTTCGAGAGAAAAAGGCACAAGGGTTACTTTTAGAGGTCTCTGGATCTTTTTGGGACAAAACGGCACCTGCCCCAATTTCAGAGGCATCAACCTCCACCTGAAATGGCAGAGAAACATCAGGCTGCCGTAGAACAGGAGCAGAAGTGAATCTCTGCTTAAGTTCCTGAAACGCAGAGACTGCCTCAGGAGGCCAATTCACCACATCAGAACCCTTTCTGGTCAAATCAGTTAATGGTTTAACAATAACCGAGAATTACCAATAAATTTACGATAAAAATTGGAAAAACCCAAAAATCTCTGAAGAGCCTTTAATGAAGTAGGTTGGACCCAATCACAGATGGCCTGAACCTTGACCGGGTCCATTTCAATAACAGATGGGGACAAAATGAATCCCAGAAATGAGATCCTCTGTACGCCGAAAAGACACTTTGATCCCTTCACATACAGAGCATTCTCTCTCAAAATCTGGAACACAGTTCGAACATGTTTCACATGAGAGTCCCAGTCATTAGAAAAAATCAAGATATCATCCAAATAAACAATCAGAAATTTGTCCACAAAATCCCTGAAAATGTCATTCATGAAGGACTGGAAGACGGAAGGAGCATTAGTGAGCCCAAAGGGCATCACTAGGTACTCAAAATGCCCTTCAGGGGTATTGAATGCCGTCTTCCATTCATCCCCGTGCTTAATGCGAATAAGGTTATACGCCCCCCTGAGGTCAAGCTTGGTAAACCAAGTAGCGTTTTTCACCCTGGAAAACAGGTCAGAAATCAAGGGTAACGGGTATTGATATTTCACAGTAATATTGTTCAAGAGACGATAATCAATACACGGCCTTAATGAACCATCTTTTTTGGCCACAAAGAAAAAAACCGGCACCTAAGGGTGAAGAGGATGGTCTGATATGACCCTTCTCCAATGATTCCTTGATATAAGACCGCATAGCGTCATGTTCAGGTACAGACAAGTTAAAAAGGCGACCTTTAGGGAATTTACTACCCGGCACTAATTCAATAGCGCAGTCATAGCTCCTATGGGGAGGCAAGGATGCAGATTTACTTTCGCTAAACACATCAGAAAAATCAATCAAAAAGTCAGGAACATCCTGAGCCTGGGGGGAGGCAGAAAAAACAGGAGTGTTGGTATTAACACATTGGCAGCCCCAACTGGTTACAGACACAGATTTCCAATCCAAAACAGGATTATGAGACTGTAACCAAGGGAAACCCAGCACGATAATGTCATGCAGATTATACAGAACCAAAAATTTGCAGCACTCCTGGTGATCAGGTTCAACCCTCATTATCACCTGAGTAGAAAACTGGGGTTTATTCTCAAGCAAAGGGGTAGAATCGATCCCCAGTAGGGGAATAGACTTCTGTAGAGGTATCAAGGGAAACCCACAACGTTTAGCAAAATCATAATCCATCAGGTTAATAGCTGCTCCAGAATCAACGAAAGCCTGAGCAGAAAATGAGGACAGAGAGCATATCAGAGTGACAGTTAATAAAAACTTAGTCTGAACACTACCCAAGACAACTGAGCGTGCAAAACGTCTTCCCCGCTTAGGGCAGACTGAAATAGCATGAGAGGCATCACCACAGTAGAAACATAACCCATTGCGCTTTCGAAACTCATGACGCTGTGCCCCAGACACCACTCTATCACACTGCATGGGTTCAGAAGCTGGTTCACAAGGCAACACTATTCCACGCATACTTCTCCGCTCACGCAAACGTCTGTCAATTTGAATCGCTAATGACATAGAATCATTGAGACCAGAGGGGACAGGGAATCCCACCATAACATCCTTTACATTATCTGACAGACCCTTCCGGAAAAGGGCCGCCAAAGCGTCGTCATTCCATTTGGTCAGGACTGCCCACCTACGGAATCTCTGACAGTATAACTCAGCGTCATCAAGACCCTGATTTAATGCCAACAAGGCTTTTTCAGCTTGATCAGTGACATTAGGTTCATCGTACAATAACCCCAAAGCCTGAAAAAATGCATCAACATCACTCAAAACAGGATCCCCAGGTGTCAGGGAAAAAGCCCAATCCTGAGGATCGCCGCGCAGGAGAGAGATGATAATTTGAACCTGCTGCGCTGCGTTCCCTGAGGACTTAGATTTTAAGGCAAAAAACAATTTACAATTATTTTTGAAATTCTGAAACTTAGCTCGATCCCCCAAAAACAAATCTGGCATGGGGATCCTAGGTTCCACAACAGGCAACCTAGCAAGATATGCAGCAATACTCTGAACCTCAGTGGCAAGCTGATCCACACGGCCAGACAACCGTGCAAACTCCATTGATAGAAAAGATCCTCCCCAGCACCCAGAGATACAGAGGGAAAAAAAAATGCAACAAACAGAAAAATATCTCTGACAACTCTGACAACCTTTTTTCTTTCACAATATTTTTTCCCTTCTGTGAGTACCATACAATTTTCAATTTTTAGGCCGGTGATACTGTTATGTTTCGGTAGCTGAGGAGTGCAGGTAAAAAAGGCAATACACCAGAGCAGTTGGAATCTATGAGATTGCAGTACCCTGACTAACCACCACAACTAGAGGCAGCCGTGGAGCGTTCCTACGTTGGTCCTAGACGCCTCGTCACAGCCTGAGAAACTAACTACACCTAAAGACAGAAACAGGAAAGCTATCTGCCCCGGAGCAGAACCCCAAAGATAATAGAAAGCCCCCAAACAAGTAATGGCGGTTAGACAAGAGGAAATACTGACACAGAAAGAAAATAGTATGAGCAAACGCTGGGGCCCAAACTAACTAAATAGAAAAGGATAGGAAGGGTACTTACTGCAATCCAGAAAACCCTGAAAAGCACCAACTCTACTAATTTCAAAATCACCTGAGATCACACGACCTCTACCACCTAAATTAGTTCTCTGGTGTAACAAAATCAAAACAGCAGCCACTGAAAAAACTGGAAAAAGCAAAAGTACAAACATCAGTGGCTGAACTAAACTGAGAGGGCAAAAGCCCCCGGAGGGGACCCTGAAGGCCCCACAGAAGTGCAGGACAAAATGCAAAAATATAGTACAAAAACAAAAAGAAGAAAATGTCTTATCTGTTAGCAGGAGATGCAGACACGACACAGCAGGCTACAAGGGAAACAGGAATGAAGGATTCAGACCAGAACAATTGATCACCGGCAACCCTGATGGGAAGGTGACTCCCTTATATAAGACCAGTCAGTAACACCTGATTCCCAGTCCTCACAATCTTCACTGAACAGACCAGTACCGCTTGTAACCACCAGAGGGAGTCTCTGCTCAGAACTCATCTCAAACCCATTCACAACACAGTCGTTTGTTTTAGGCAAGACCTCGGCAACCTTGCAGACAACACTGGTGGGGAGCAGTGGAGAGACACAACTAGAGCATTAGGATCTTTAATGGATAAGTAATGCTTATTTTGCTATTTTACATCATTACTTGCTTGTTCCCCAATATTGAGTGAAATGGACGACCCTTTAATGTTAGGATATGTGTTTGGTCAACTTTTAATCAAAACATGGAGCATAAGAAATGATTATATCTTAGCTAAATGTGTTATTTTTTTCTTACCTACCATACCCTTAGACTAACCGCATAAAATTAAGGAAATTGTGAATATATTCTTCTTTAAGTCACCAATTCTAAATACTGTTGTAGGTGTCACCTCATAAGAAAGTAAGCAGATGTAACCATATCTTGTCCCAATGGTGACCACTCACTGATAATTTTAGACAACGTTTGGAATGAAAGTTTTTTGGCCGATCTGGCTGCATATAAAAAATATCTATAATTTCCTAACGGCAGACAAACGTATCAGAGCACAAGCAGACAAAAAAAAGACCCTTCTCTAATTTTAAACACTTGGTGAAATTCTTTTTATCCTAAAATTGCTGTACTTTTGATACAATGATAAGAAAATGATGGGCAAGAATTCCACTTTCACATAAATGCAGTAGCAATGTAATTTGTGGATGAAACACCCCTCAATAGATGTTCCACAGAAAAGGATCCTATTGATTTTACTGTGGTGTAATTCTAAGTCCAGAATTCATAACCATGGTTATCAAAGGAAATATATCAAAGGAAATCAATAGAATTTTTAACTTCGACACATTTTGTGATATTTTGCACCTAGAACTATTGTGCAGAACTTTCAACTACTCTCAAATACTGAACATCCCATTGGACTTTATCCTGTCAATTTGCAGGCTTATTATAAACGGCAATTCCACCATTACTGGTTTTAGTCATGCTACCTAGCTTCATGTTGCTGCGCTCTTTTCATGGTTTTATACTTTATAGGGTAATTTATAAGGAAAAATTTCTTACCAATAAAAATGTAATTCTCGGAGAGTATTTATACTTAAGGATAATCAGTACCACTGCTATTATTTCTTTAGATAGTAATTTCATACTTTATTTTATCTACTACTTATATAATATATATTCTTCAAGCTCATCCTTCTCTAATCATCCATATGGTTACCACATATGGTTGGAAAACGAAAATGTACAAGCACTTTACACATTCGCATAATTATTTATGTAATTTTCTTCTACAAAAAAGGATCTAAACCGTTTCGGAAACCATCATTTTTTCCAACTGTGACCAGCTCTTGTGGTAAACTATTCCCAAGATCATTAGTTTTCACGGTAAAAAAAGTCTTGTGAATAGATAAACTTGGCACTCAACTTTTAGAAGAATAATTCCAGATTTATTGCAGTCAAAGAACAGATGAAACGTTTCGGTCCAACAGAGACCTTCCTCAATCCGACTGCTTGTGGTAAGGGAATAGTGTGAATGAAAAGGCAGCTTGCCTTAGTGGAAGAGAATTCCTCTTATAATTTTGTTATTTGCGTTCCTGAGTGATTATCCCTAATTAGGGCATTATCCAGCTGACAAGCGGTGGACGCCACGTCAGACGGGAGAGACCTGCGCCCCTGCTACTTCCAGCTCAGTCTGGTCGAGAGCCATATTGGCCCCTATATCCCACACTGGATCACATTGTGAATAAAGTCATATTGGGAGCCATTCCGGCCCTTGTCTCTGGATTACAATTGGGATAATGCCCTAATTAGGGATAATCACTCAGGAACGCAAATAACAAAATTATAAGAGGAATTCTCTTCCACTAAGGCAAGCTGCCTTTTCATTCACACTATTCCCTTACCACAAGCAGTCGGATTGAGGAAGGTCCCTGTTGGACCGAAACGTTTCATCTGTTCTTTGACTACAATAAATCTGGAATTATTCTTCTAAAAGTTGAGTGCCAAGTTTATCTATTCACGGTATTTTGGTTGGGAAACCTACTTGTGCACCATCACGGTAGTGCTACGATATATTTTCACAGTAAAAAAAGTCTTACCTCCTCTGCCAGAGAGAATTTCCCACTTGTCTTTTGAGGAGGTTTTACATGAAACAGCTTCTGACCATGCTTTTTGCATGGGGCCATTTATGATATTGTACAAGTCAATCATATCTCCCACCCATTAGGCATCTCTTCTTAAGACTAAATTAATTTAATTATTTTAATCCTTCCTCATAACCAAGAACTTCCATTTCTTTTCTACTTTTTCTAACTCCAGGACATCCTTTCTGTGAACTGATGTCCAAAACCAAACTGTATATTCCAGATGAGGTTGTGCTAAGACTTTGTAAAATGGTATTATGTCCCTATCCAGCAAGTTCATACCTCTTTCCATACATGATAATATCCTGCTGGCTTTAGAAGCTGCTGATTAACCTTGCATGCTGTTTCTTAGTCTGTGATCTACAAGTGCAACCAGATTCTTCTTAGTTTTACTCTCTCTAGATTGTATGACACCCTCATATTATTAGTGCCCATGTGCATAACTTTACAGTTCTCCACCTCAGCTGTCAAGTACATGCCCAAACACCCTGTTTGTCCAAATCAGTCTGTAATTTCTGAACATCTTCCATAGGCTATGTCACAATTACTAGCTGGCCTTATTAATAGTCAAGACCCATTGTTTCCATGGGTGATAAGATGCAATCAGTTGGGTCTGATGGATGCTCATTTCCTTCTATCTCCCCACCAATATAAAAATACTTGAGCTCAGCTTTCCAATTTCTGTCTAACGCCAGAGCACCATGATCCAGTTGGTCTCGGCTCAGTCCTCTGTCTCAGGCTTTACAGTCTTCTTCTGCATCATCAATGTTTCTACTACATCAGGAAACCAAAACACTTAATAGGAAATGGCACACAGAACAAAGGCATATACCCAACAGAGCTTGTCATCCCGTCTGACAAATATTTACTAGAAAAGCCTATTTGATTACCCCATAAATGCTAAAGCAACATTGCTCTTTTGCCCTGCATTCCAACATCACCACAAGATACGAAACATGATCCTGTACATGGAAAACCTCCTGCTGTCAATTTTTGAGCCTAACCTCATGGTTATAAACTTGTAAATAACTCATAAAAGAATAAATTACTCTAAAACCAAGCACACCATTGTTTTCTTGTGAAATTCTCAATAGGTTTGATGTGTCACATGACCCTCTTCCCATTGGAAAAAATAAAGTTGGATCCAAAATGGCCGACTTCAAAATGGCCTCCATGGTCACCACCCATCTTGAAAAGTTTTCCCCCTCAACAACCATTCCCATTTTATTTAGGTGTATCCATATAAATAGCCCTCTATGTAGTTTTAAAAAAATGTTGGCATTGTTTTTATTTTTTCATGTCATCTTTATTTTATTTATTTTTTTCATAGTAATCTTGCAATTTTCACACTAATCACTGGAGCTTCCTGTGCTTTCAGGAAAAATTTTCAGCAAGGTTTCTTATCATTAAAGGCTGGATTATAATGACAGGTAACACCTATAATAATCCAGGGTCCACCATTTAGAGAAGGCGATGTCAGAGCTGATCTAGCTCCCTTCACAATGTCCTTTGCATATGCTGATTAGACTCTCCAATACAAAAGATAGGGTCAGGAGATGATCATTGTGGCTATGTACATATGTTGTTTCCAGAAACAACCAAAAGTTAGGTCCTAAATAAGCCCCATAGGCAGTGTGAAAATATGAAGATTTATATATTTTATTTTCTGATGATAGCTTCCCTTTAAGTTGACAGTACAGAAAACAAAGTTTAAATGCCAAAGTTAGTTTAAAGTTTTTAGATACTCTTCCCACATGGTCATCATCTCTACCTATGCTGTGCAATGTAATCTTTGTAGAGATTTTCTAGGAAATACAAAGGTGTCTCACGAGGTTTCTGTTTGTACAATGAAACAACATATCCCTCCCCTTCTTGAGGGGATCCTGAAAGAAATCAATATATCCCTAACCCTCTCAGCCCTTCTTCCACATCCTAATTAGCAATGGAGTTCCTGAGAAGGGAAACTGCGGCTTTTGCTTGTCTCTTTACCATTCGGTGATCTGATTAAACTGATACTGAAGTGTCTTATTGCCATGGCAATCACGTGCCAATTCAACACTTATGATATGTCTGAGGCCAGAGATCTTGTATAAATGCTCCAGCACATTTCGATCAATAAACGCATTTTAAATGTATGTATGAGGATTGGAATAATCAGGCATTCTGCAGTTCAATAAAAATGAGCATTTCCTGAAATATGTAATAATATTTATCACTTTCTGACTGCTTTGCTTTCCATGGAGTGCTTGTTATCAGGTTCTCTGACATGAGTGGCGTGATGCAGACTATTAATGGGTGCAGGAGCCAATATTTCTTAGTCAAATGCAATATTATACATGGTGGAAACTTACGTGCAATTGTTCAAATTTGTCAAAAGCATCAATCCTGTATTCCCAAATGTTTCTAGGTAAAAAGGAAGGTTTTCTCCAAGTTGGTTGATTTTTTTATCCCCAATAGTGAAAAGAAATGAGCAATAATGTTTTCCTAGGACTCTAGTTAATGCAGATGAGGCTAGTCAAGCACACCTAAATTGCCTCTTGCACGTTTAACTCCTCTTGTAAATGAGCAAATCAGATTGATGTGAATCAAACTCATGTCAAATTTTTAGGAATTCGCTGATTTTAGTAAATTCAAATGGTTTGTAATTCACTTTGCAAGTCCCCTCTAATGTAGCCACCAATTTGCACATTGCAAAAAAGGGGAATACGATTATAAGAACGAGAGCAGGGGGCTTACATTTAAAGCTCCATTCCAGTGCTGAAAAAAAGATTCTAGAGTGGTGCTTTAATGACTATATAAAGTTATATTAAATGGGCATTATTTATTGATTACACTGAACTGTTTTTATAATGCTAACATACCATAACAGAGATTAGATGCATTAAATGTACTCATCCAATAATGCTTGCTATACAAGTCTGTGAAATTTGCCTCTGTCACCAAAATAGCGCAACTTTCCAATGAATTCTTGATCCAGACTAGAGATGAGAAGATTTGACAAGATTTCAATAACCGAAATTGTGCAGATTTTATAGTGAATTTTTGATTTGCCGCAGAGTAATTTTCCATGGATTGAATGCTCCCTATTACACTCTGGGGTCTCACTAGACCCAGGAACGTAATAAATGTGAGATGTAAAAAGAAAAAAACCCTCACATTTAAAGATGAACGAACTTGTTATGAAAATGTTTGCCAATCTCAAATTCAGCATAAACATCAAAATTGTTTGGGCTAATACTACCGTGCAGTTAGGAGGTCACATTTCCTAATCAAAACCGTTTGATCTTATATTTTTGTGCAGGCACCAGGCTCCATTTCCCAATAAAAATAATTTGGGCTAGTAGTGTTGTGCAGCCAGGAGTCCACATTTCATAATCAAAATAGTTTTGGCTAACACTGTGCTGCAATCGGGAGGTCACATTTCCTTATCAAAATTGTTTGAGCTAATATTTTTGTGCAGGCACCATTTCCTAATCAAAATCATTTGGGCTTATATTTTTGTGCAGGCAGCATTTTCTAATCAAAATCATTTGGGCTAGTATTTTGGGGGTAAAACTGGGGTGCAGGCAGGAGCCCACATTTCCTACTCAAAATCATTGGGGCTAATATTGTTGTGCAGGCAGGAGGCCACATTTCCTAATCAAAATTGTTTGGGCTAATATTGTTGTGCAGGCAACAGGCCACATTTCCTAATCAAAATCGTTGGGGCTAATATTGTTGTGCAGGCAGGAGGCCACATTTCCTAATCAAAGTCGTTTGGGCTAATATTGTTTTGCAGGCACACCATCTCAGCAAATAAATACTCATTGTTAATTTAGTGACATGTGACTGGCAGAGCTGGGCCTAGGGTTGTGAAACAGTTGGTTAAAAGAGAGGAAGGGTACATCCAACATGAGTGGGAAAATGCGAATTCATGGTAGAAGGTGGAATAGGTTTGTTGTTTGACGTGTACCTGGGTTAGGTGATAATGTTACTGAAAGCCCTATGGAACAAACACCGTCTCATCTTATCTAAAGACAACTGACAGCATCTGTTACTGGATGGGCTACTTGACTCACTGTCTTTGGCAGCTGTCCAGCGGTACACCTTGTAGATTAGGACCAGAAAGAGCATGTGCTCCAATGGATGGCAAGCACTGCATCAAATGGCCGCTCCTCCTCTTCGTCCACCCTAATATCACAGACAGTACAATCCTCAGAGGTGGCACTCCAATTACCCCTCTTTCCTTGTTTTAGTCTGGTAATCTCACTGCACACAAATGTGGACTAGCGGGCCTCGCCAACCATCTACCATCCCATCAACTGCTTCTGCTGCTTCTTCCCTTTCTCTGTCACCGTGGCAAAGGTTCTCAAACAGGTCTCTGGCTGCAGTACCTCTACTTTTTTACCTCTAGAATTTGGGTGAGTGAGAACCAGTCAGCTGTTACAGAAATGTAAACGCCTGCTGTTTATGTTTCACCGAGCACATCACATCTTTCTCAATCCACCATAACATCTCCTGCACCTGCTCCTCACTCAAAGTCCAGCAGTTTGCCATGTCCATCCTATTCCACCCTCCCAGCACAACAGCCAGCCCTCGGTCCTGCAATTGTGGTCACGTAAAAGAATGTTTCCTCCTACACATGCCTAAGCTAAGAGCTTGAACTCCATCATCTCCAAACTGTTGATCATGGAAATGCTGCCTTTCCGCCTGGATACAGATGGTTTCCGAAAGCTGATGGCCATCACAGTCCCAAAGTATCAGTTGTCAAGTTGCCATTACTTCTCTAAGAAAGCTATGCTAGCTCTACACCAGCATGTCGCAGACATCACCCATTCCTTGAAAAATTCTATATCTGCCAGGGTGCATTTCACCACTGACTCCTGGAGGAGCAGGTAGGGAAGGGGGCTGCTCCACAAGATATGCGATGTGACAGCATTGTGGAATTCCACTCTCCACATGTTGCAGCGACTGTGTCAGCAGCGACAAGCCCTGGTGCAATATGTCTTTTTGCATAGCCTGGGCCAACGTGCTATGGATGTTCTGCAAATCACGCTTGCGGAGTGGGCACAGATTAAGGACCTCTGCACCCTTCTACACAGTTTCCAAATGGCTACTAATATGGTTAGTGCTGACAATGCCATCATCAGCATCACAATTCTCATCATATGCATGCTGGAACACACTTTGAATAGTCTGCAGGAGGAGGTAGTGGTCTCAGAGAAAGAGGTGGTAGCAGAGGAGGATGTGGAATGGATAACAATATCTTGAAGTTCTGGACTGTCATCGGTGAAAGTGCAGGAGCCTAGGATCAAATGGAGAAGGACAAGGAGGAAGAGGTGATGGGCATGCAACAATCAGGCGATGAAGAGGATAATGATCCCCTTTCTTTTGTCCGTGGTTGGTGGGAGGCGATGGAGGAATCAAGCTGAGTGTTACCCCACCACCAAAACACCAAGGACTTGGACCTCATGGAAGCACCCTACACATGAGCACCTTCTTACTGCACTATCTGCAACATGATTCTGGTATTGTTAGGATTAAAAGTAGTGATGATTTCCACTCTGCTACATCCACGGTACAAGAGTAAATTTTGCCAGATGTACAGTTAGGTCCATAAATATTTGGACAGAGACAACATTTATCTAATTTTGGTTCTAGACATTACCACAATGAATTTGAAACAAAACAAATCAGATGCAGTTGAAGTTCAGACTTTCAGCTTTCATTTGAGGGTATCCACATTAAAATTGGATGAAGGGTTTAGGAGTTTCAGCTCCTTAACATGTGCCACCCTGTTTTTAAAGGGACCAAAAGTAATTGGACAGATTAAATAATTGTAAATAAAATGTTCATTTCTAGTACTTGGTTGAAAACCCTTTGTTAGCAATGACTGCCTGAAGTCTTGAACTCATGGACATCACCAGACACTGTGTTTCCTTCTTTTTGATGCTCTGCCAGGCCTTCACCGCGGTGGTTTTCAGTTGTTGTTTGTTTGTGGGCCTTTCTGTCTGAAGTTTAGTCTTTAACAAGTGAAATGCATGTTCAATTGGGGTGAGATCAGGTGACTGACTTGGCCATTCAAGAATATTCCACTTCTTTGCTTTAATAAACTCCTGTGTTGCTTTGGCTTTATGTTTTGGGTCATTGTCCATCTGTAGTATGAAACGACGACCAATCAGTTTGGCTGCATTTGGCTGGATCTGAGCACACAGTATGGCTCTGAATACCTCAGAATTCATTCGGCTGTTTCTGTCCTGTGTCACATCATCAATAAACACTAGTGACCCAGTGCCACTGGCAGCCATGCATGCCCAAGCCATCACACTGCTTCCGCCATGTTTTACAGATGATGTGGTATGCTTTGGATCATGAGCTGTACCACGCCTTTGCCATACTTTTCTCTTTCCATCATTCTAGTAGAGGTTGATCTTGGTTTCATCTGTCCAAAGAATGTTCTTCCAGAACTGTGCTGGCTTTTTTAGATGTTTTTTAGCAAAGTCGAGCCTAGCCTTTTTATTCTTGATTCTTATGAGTGGCTTGCACCGTGCAGTGAACCCTCTGTATTTAATTTCATGCAGTCTTCTCTTTATGGTAGATTTGGATATTGATACGCCTACCTCCTGGAGAGTGTTGTTCACTTGGTTGGCTGTTGTGAAGGGGTTTCTCTTCACCATGGAGAGTATTCTGCGATCATCCACCACTGTTGTCTTCCGTGGGCGCCCAGGTCTTTTTGCATTGATGAGTTCACCAGTGCTTTCTTTCTTTCTCAGAATGTACCAAACTGTAGATTTTGCCACTCCTAAAGTTGTAGCAATTTCTCGGATGGGTTTTTTCTGTTTTTTTGCAGCTTAAGGATAGCTTGTTTCACCTGCATGGAGAGCTCCTTTGACCGCATGTTTCCTTCACAGCTAAACCTTCCAAATGCAAACACCACACCTCAAATCAACACCAGCCCTTTTATCTGCTTAATTGAGAATGATATAATGAAGGGATTGCCCACACCTGTCCATGAAATAGCCTTGGAGTCAATTGTCCAATTACTTTTGGTCCCTTTAAAAACAGGGTGGCACATGTTAAGGAGCTGAAACTCCTAAACCCTTCATCCAATTTTAATGTGGATACCCTCAAATGAAAGCTGAAAGTCTGAACTTCAACTGCATCTGATTTGTTTTGTTTCAAATTCATTGTGGTAATGTCTAGAACCAAAATTAGATAAATGTTGTCTCTGTCCAAATATTTATGGACCTAACTGTATCCCCCTGGAAAGAGAGGTGCACAGGGAGTATCGTAACACGCTTGTAGACAATCTCAAGAGTGGTTTTCCCAAAGACCGCAGTGAGGCACACACTGTGCATCCCAGTTATAGACTTCCAACACTGAGAACATCGAGTCGTCATTGCAAAAACATTAGCAGCAGCAGTGTAAGTGGTATGAGCAATTTCTGAAAGTCATTTCACACATTTTTCAGATCAACCCATGCACCAGCAGAACAGACTACATGGCTCACACATTGTGAATGACTAGAAAGGATGGTGCAGGAGTATCTTGAGCTCAATATCAATGAAATCAGGGGGAATTTGGACCCTTTTACATTTTGGTCTTCTAATATGGAAGAGTGGTCAGAGTTTGCCTGTCACGCCTTGGAGGTTTTGCCATGCCCGGCAGCAAGCATTTTTTAGAACGTGTGTACAGCGCTGCTGGTGGTATCCTGATGGATAAGTGCATACGGCTGTCCAATAAAAGTGAAGACCATGTAACTTTCATCAAGATGAACAATTCATGGATCTCCAATGACTATTGCGCCCCAGTCATAAACTGGGCAGACTAGGCGATGGTGCACATTTTTAGTGTGATGCATTGATCTTGTGTTATTGCAGTCTGCGACACCTTTGTCGGGGCTTCTGTGCTGTTATGAACTGCTACAAGCACTAAGGAAAGATGGGAACTCTGTCCCTACAATAAAACTGAGCTTGATCCCTACGATGTAACGGGGAACCTGATCCTGCGACCAGACCCGCTAAAGTCCTCAGCTAGTCTGAACGAAGACCTATAGTTGCGAGGGAGGAATCCCTACAAGATCTAGGGACTGGGAGAAAAGGTGGACACCTCCTAACAGAAATTGTAGCAGGGAAAATTAAACAGAAAACAAATTACTACGAGATCCTAAGATTAAGCAAAACTGACAGAGTAAGGCACCTAAGCACCCGGCTAGCTTAAGAGTAGATAATACAATGAAGTCCAGCAAAGCCAGAAGGGCGGAGCCAGACTAAATAGGGAAAAAAGGTCATGTGACCAGCAAACTGAAACAAAATCTAACAAGAGGGTTCTAACATGTGCTTGCTGTTGGTACTGCTGCTGTGACAATTTTTTTGAAATGTGGAGACTCCAAGTTGAGTCCCTATCTGGTGGATTGCCTGTTGTGGAAGGGGTGCCAGATGCCCATTATAATATTTCTACTCTAGGGAAATTGATGCCACTTAAGTGGTGTGTGACCATAATTTTTTTTAATGTCTATACTCCAAGTTGGGTCTCCATCTGGTGGCTTGCCTGTAGTGGAAGGGGTGTAAGAGGTTTATTATACTATTTCTACTCTGGGGAAATTGATGCCACTTTAGTGGTGTGTGACCATAATTTTTCAAAATGTCTAGACTCCAAGTTGGGTCTCTGTCTGGTGACTTGCCTCGTAGTGGAAGGGGTGTCAGACACCCATTATACTATTTTTACTTTGGGAAAATTAATGCCACTTTAGAGGTGTGTGGCAATAATTTTTTGAAATGTGGAATCTCCGAGTTTGGTCTCCTTCATGTGTGTTGTCTCTAGCAGTAGAGCTCCCAGACAGGCAGACCTGCACTTACTTTCAGTCAACTACCTGTGTTGCTATACTTAAATGTTTCTAATAGAGGTAGTCTACTATTAGAAGCTGATATTTGTGCCACCTGAGTTTGGCTGGGCAGACAAGCAGTTTGAGCTGTTGCATGAGGTATCAGGGCTTCCAGCAAAGCAGGATTACAATGGTCCCTAACCGACCTCGCCTTAATTTAAACTTAAATTCAAAGCTCTAAATGCTCATGCGTGGCCCATGGCTAACTGCTGCTATGCCATTATCAAATTTCTACTGTGGTCAATTCATGTCACTTTTCCTGGTGTATGCCCCTTATTCTTGGAAATGTTTGGACTCCAAGTTGGGTTTCCTTCATGTGTGTTGCCTAAATTTGGCAGGGCTCACAGAGCACCAGGCCTACACCTGTCACTCATCCACCTGTTACTGATCAATGTTTCAGCTGGAAATACTCATCCAAGCCCTGTTCTAGGCCCTGTATCCATGGAGTTTACTATTTGTACTCTGGGTCAATTGATGCCACTTTTCTTGGTATCTGCCAATTCAGGCTGTTTGGGAAGCTTTTTGCAATCCTTTAAGTTGTTGTTTATATGTTTGGTTTTGCCTCCCATTGAATTCAATGGGGTTCGGGTATGTTCGACGAACTGTTCGGCAAACATTGGGAAGTTTGACGAACCAAACCAAATCTTGAAAGGTTCGCTTATCTCTACTAATATTAACCCCATTGCTCAACTTCTCAGCTAAGATCATTGCTCCCTGCCCGCTGTTCAGTTCCCGTGACACGGTGTTCACTCTAGGCAGGGCCTTCTAGCCATGCGCTCACTATTGAGCTCACTGTATATGTGCAGTGACCTTGAGGGGCCTACTCGCTGCCTGAAGTCCTGACCTATTGTGAAACCAGTCTGGAACTTCTGGCAGCATGCTACAGATGTCACTGTGCATGTGCCACCTTGAGTGGTCTAGGGCCTGCTCACAGCCCAGAGTGAACACGGGCCTGGACTTGTGGCACCACAGAGGCATCAAGAATTGGCCAGTGAACAGGGAGTAGGGAGTAGTGACGCAACTGGACGCCATTTTTCTGAATTCACATGGATTGAAATACAACAAAATTCAATTCCAGTTGAATAAATTTTTATATCTCTAGTCATAAGTCATGACTATTATTTGCACTCTTTCTATTGTATGTTATTTATTTATATTTTGGACTGTTTATGAACTGCATTTTGTAATCGTCTAAGATAGCTGTTTATAAAAAAGTAATGTTTTTGTCATTTTTGAAGATAATCATTTTGGACATGTCACTCATTTTGCAAACGAGATACACAATGCTAAAATGTAGCCAAATTCAAACAATACTTCGAGCCAGAAAGATGATAAGCCACACCACAATAGGAAATAATGGCAGGTGTCATAAGTGCAACAGTCATTCAGCTTAGTTGTCATTCAGCCTAGGTTTTCATCAATCTGTGACTCTTTCTGTTGCTAAACTACAACACCCATCGTTTTCTCAATAGCAAACTGTGATTGAGTAACAGCTGGAGTGTCATATATTAGTGATTTAGTTCTTTATCCTTAACATCTGTTCACCTTTATTTTGCTTCCTTCTATATTTTTAAACTTCTATTCGTAAGCCTTTTTCGGTATAGAAATTATTTATATTTTCTTTAAATATTATTCTTATATTTAAAGGGAATCTGTCACCGCATTTTCGCCCTATGAGATAGGGCCACCGCCATCAGGGGCTTATCTACAGCATTCTGTAATGCTGTAGATAAGCCCCCGATGTTACCTGAAAGTGAAGAAAAACGAGTTATATTATACTCATCCAGGGGCGTTCCGCCGTCCGTTCGGGTCAGATGGGCGTCGCGGTCAGGTCCGGGGCCTCCCATCTTGTAGTGAAGCCGGCGTGTTCTTTCTGCCCCGTCGCGGCTCCTGCGCAGGCGCACTGCTCGGCCCTGGTGAGGGCAGAGCAGAGTGCTACAGTGCGCAGGCTCTGGGAAAGGTCAGAGAGGTCCGGCGCCTGCGCACTGTAGTACTCTGCTCTGCCCTCACCAGGGCCGAGCAGTGCGCCTGCGCAGGAGCCGCGACGGGGCAGAAAGAACACGCCGGCTTCGTCACAAGATGGGAGGGCCGGACTGACCGCGACGCCCATCTGACCCGAACGGACGGCGAACGCCCCTGTGTGAGTATAATATAACTCGTTTTTCTTCACTGTCAGGTAACATCGGGGGCTTATCTACAGCATTCCAGAATTGTATTGTATTGTATTGTATTATCATTGTATTGTAGCTGTTTCATTGCTATGAAATAAGGTTCGCCCTATTTAGAAATTTATCCTGTCTTGCTCCCCTGCTCCTGTTCAGATTAGTCTTTTTTATCTACTGTAATTGTGCATAACCTCAAGAATTCGGCTTGAAAATTAATCTTCTTCTGGAATCTTCATACATACCTCTGCAGTCGAGTCAAGCTATCTGATGAAATCTCTTAGTGTGAGTACTGGTTGGTAGACATCCATAGAAACGGTGTCTCAAGAGCCCCACACTTGCAGCCTAGTTATGGAGTCAGAATAAAAACTATTCCTCTTTGATTTATATAGTGATATGTGTTTTACTTTTTAGATCCCTCGCTGTGTTATGCTGCCATTGATTATGATTATGAAAATCAGAAACAAATGTTAAAAAGCCATAAATGCAATTCAGCAAAATAATGCAGAGATTTATCCAACCATACTATGTAAGCATTGAAAACCACACTCGGCATATAGCAGATTGTACCCTATTTCTGCAGCAAATAGCCACAATCAATGGGCATTGTTCAATTCAACTAGATGTTCACTTTTTCTTGTTATTATGCTCCATTTTTTTGTGAAATAGCACCTTACAGCAGAATTCACAAAGGAGATTCACCGGCATACCAACCACCACAGAATGAAAACCTTTGTAAACTGTGATATTTACTAAAGCGGAAAAAATCTTCAGCAAGTATTTGCAATTTAATCATGTTCATGGGTTCAGTACTATGTCACATATCCATAATGTTTACTGATTAAATCATACTTTTCACCTTATGTCTTTGTGTTCTAGAAGTCAATAGAAAATGTCAATTGGATGCTTAAAATGGTCTTTTTTATACCATTTAATAATATAAATTGCTGTAGCAAAATTATAAAATCTAATTTGTTGTTTTCTATATTCATTAGCACATTTTGTATTTTAAGCCTTGGATATAGTTTTAATTAAGATATATTCATTATTAATATAATCTGCTTTGTTATGTTTGCACAGCTAAATGACATAGGTTATAGGTGACCTTTCACAAAGAGTGGTTACCTTTAGATTAGGGAATCCAAATCACGGATTATAAAAACTTAATTAGTAAGCCCATTGGATCTACTAAATAAGCCTCTGGAGTGCTAATCATGCAGCCAGAAAGCTACTTAACCCAAACCCTCCAGAACTCTTCATGTTCCCAAAGAGCAAAACTGATGCTATATTAGGTACCCCCAATTAGTCCTGCTGAATGTCAGAGTGCTCAATGAGGGGAGAACATATGTAAGCTATTGTTCACCTCTTTTGTTTGTAAGGTATCCTTATTAAAGGGATTCTTCAAGAATGAGATGAAATGGCATCCCTGTTACAATTCAAACTGCAGCCCACCCTAGTCATGTGTCAGTACGGGCTTCAGACTGAAAAAATACAGCTCCTGACCTGTCTGTCAACTGACAGGAGCTGTATCACACATGCCTCAGTCAAGCGGAAGCACGTCTGTGACATGTGAAGAAATATGTTTAAAACCCATGTCATTGTGCTCGGCGAGGAGATCTCCTGCTTCATCATCCTCCTCTTTCGTCAGTCTGATAGCTTTATAGCAATGCACAGAAAATGACTGCGCCCAACAGGAAAACAAATAAAAACTGAGGAGGATGAAGCTGGAGATAACCCCCTTTGTGCTCAGCGAGGAATAAATCTATTTCTTGATAAATCACAGCCATGCTCCCAGCTGCCTTCTGCGGTATGTATGTGATACAGGTTTTGAGAGCTGTATGTCTTCAGTCTGCAGCCCATACTGACACGTTACTAAAACTGGTTGCAGTCTGGATTATATCAAGAACACCATTGTATATAATTCCCGGAGAACACTTTTAAGTGACATGCTGCATGAAGAATCGGTCCTCACATTTTGTGGCTGAGGGTATAGACCAAAGCTAACATTTTTTGGGGAACACCTGTTTGATATTTTATTGAACATGTAGGCTAAGCTGTAATGTTCCTGTAACATTTTTTTTCTATGTACATCCAAGCAAGTACCCTATTTTTCGGACTATAAGACGCACCGGACCATAAGACGCACCCCAAATTTTCAGAAGGAAAATAGGGGAAAAAAAAGTGTCAAATGGGGGTCCGTCTTATAGTCCGAATTCAGCTTACCAGCGAAGGGATCAGCACAGGTAGAGGAGTGGTCACAGGGGTCGTTCGGTGGTCCAGGCTGGTGCGGTGGTGGTGCTCTGTGTTGCAGGGGTGCTCTGTGGGGTGGCTGTGCTCTGTGGGGTGGTTGTGCACTGTGGGGTGGTTGTGCACTGTGGGGTGATTGTGCACTGTGGGGTGGCTGTGCTCTCTGGGGTGGCTGTGCTCTGTGGGGTCGCAATATATGGTACTTACAAATCCTGTGGTGGCAGTCCCGATGCAGCCTCCCTGTGCTCTGTGGTGCGGTGGTGTCCGGGCTCTGTAGTGTGGCGGCAGCGGGGCTGTGCTGAGTGGGGGCTCCGCTGGCATTTCATCATAGCCGGAAAGCCCCCCCGCAACTCCCCTGCTGCGACGCGGTGGCCTCCTGAAAGATGGCCAGCAGGGGTCTCCAGGAAGATGGCCGCTGGAGGTGGCGCATGCTCAGATTCAGATCTCGGCTGCGAGATCTTGTCCCAAGATCTCGGGAGACGAGATCTCGGGAGATGAGATCTCGTTGCCGAAATTTGGATTTGAGTATGCGGCGGCCATCTTTCCGGAGGCCCCTTGCCGGCCATCTTTCAGGAGGCCACCGCATCACAGCAGCGGAGCTGCGGGGGGCTTTCCGGCTATGACAAAATGCCGGCGGAGCCCCCCACATAGCACAGAGCCCTGCTGCCGCCACACTACAGAGCCCGGACACCACCGCACCACAGAGCAGAGGGAGGCTGCATCGGGGGGCTTTCCGGCTATGACAAAATGCTGGCTGAGCCCCCCACGCAGCACAGAGCCCCGCTGCCGCCACACTACAGAGCCCGGACACCACCGCATCACAGAGCAGAGGGAGGCTGCATCAGGACCGCTGCCATGGGACCGCGGCCACTGGATTTGTAAGTATATTGCGACCATAAGACGCACCCCCATTTTCCCCAAAAGTTTTTTGGGAAAAAAGTGCGTCTGATGGTCCGAAAAATACGGTAAATGTTTATTGAGCTACAAAGATTGTCTTAATCTTCCTTAAGTCAAATCATGTAGCCGGGTCATTATATTGTTGCACCTTTACACCCAATGAAACACAGCCTTCTGTGTTTAACAACCTGTCACTGTACAATGTTGTCATGTTATTCTTCATGACATCTTTTTACACAAAGTAAAATGTTGGCCTTTCTCTTCATCCAACAACTACATCTGTACCATGTGAAGTATTATTGCTTGATGGTAACCAACTGTTCAGTCCTGACTTGTGGACCACATCTCACATGATCAACAATTTGGTTTTTTTTTAGCAGTGCTTCCTAAACTGTGAAGTGGCCTCACTAAAATTCACCTGACAATCACTTTCAGACCCACCTGGGGAGGCAGTTTTGTTGCATAAGCCTTTGTTAAGCAGTATCAATCTTTGGGTCAGCAACATAATTAACTGCCTTTATACTTATTTTAACTAAAATTAACTTAACCCCTTAGTGACAGAGCCAATTTGCAGCTTAATGACCGGGCCAATTTTTACAATTCTGACCACTGTCACTTTATGAGGTTATAACTCTGGAACGCTTTAACGAATCCCGCTGATTCTGAGATTTTTTGTGACATATTGTACTTCATGTTAGTGGTAAAAAATGTTTTATATGACTTGCGTTTATTTATGAAAAAATGGAAATATGGTGAAAATTTTGAAAATTTAGCAATTTTCAAACATTTCCCACATGTCTACTTTACATCAGCACAATTTTGGAAACAATTTTTTTTTGTTACGAAGTTATAAGGGTTAAAAGTTGACCAACGATTTCTCATGTTTACAACACCATTTTTTTTTAGGGACCACATCACATTTGAAGTCACTTTGAGGGGTCTATATGATAGAAAATACCCAAAAGTGACACCATTCTAAAAACTGCACCCCTCAAGGAGCTCAAAACCACATTCAAGAAGTTTATTAACCCATTAGGTGCTTCACAGGAACTGAAGCAATGTGTAAGGAAAAAATTAACATTTAACTTTTTTGAAAAAAAATATTTCAGAACCAATTTTTTTTATTTTTACAAGTGTTAAAAGAGAAAATGAACCACAAAACTTGTTGTCCAATTTCTCTTGAATACGCCGATACCCCATATGTGGGGTAAACCACTTTTTGGGTGCACTGCAGAGGTCGCAAGGGAAGGAGCGCCGCTTGACTTTTTCAACACAGAATTGGCTGGATGCCATGTCGGTTTGGAGACCCTTGATGTGCCTAAACAGTGGAAACCCCCAACAAGTGACCCCATTTTGGAAACTAAACCCCCTAATGAGCTTATCTAGATGTGTGGTGAGCACTTTGAACCTCCAAGTGCTTCACAGAAGTTTATAACGTAGAGCAGTGAAAATAAAAAATCTTTTTTTTTCCTCAAAAATGATTTTTTAACCAGCTATTTTTTATTTTTCCAAGGGTAACAGGAGAAATTAGAACACCAAAATTGGTGTGCAATTTGTCCTGAGTATGCTGATACCCCATATGTTGGGGTAAACCACTGTTTGGGAGCACGGCAGGGAGGGAGCACCATTTGACTTTTTGAACGCCATGTCGTGTTTGGAGACACCCTGATGTGCCTAAATAGTGGAAACCCCTCAATTCTAGCTCTAACCCTAACCCCAACACACCCCTAACCCTAATCCAACCCAACCCATCCTAACCCTAATCCCAACGCTAATTGTAACTCTAACCCTATTTGTAACCCTAACCCTAATTGTAACCCTAACCCTAACTGTTATGTTTTGGTAGCTGAGGAGGCAGGAGCAAGAAAACGCATAGGCAGCCAAACATAAGAGAGGTTGTAAACTAATAGGATGCAGACCCCTAAACTAACCGCACAACTAGAAGCAGCCGTGGGACGTTCCTACGGTGCCTTAGACGCCTCGTCATAGCCGGAGAGATTAGCTATCCCTGAAGATGGAAAGAGGAAAGCTAACTGCCCCGGAGTAGAGCCCCAAAAGAATAGGAAGCCCCCAAACATATAATGGTGGTTAGACAAGATGAAAACACGAACACAGACAGAAAATAGATTGAGCAAACGCTGGAGCCCAAAACTGTCTAGATAGGACAGCACAGGAGAGAATACTGTCTGCAACCCAGAAAAACCCTAGGAAAAACTCCAACACTTCTGAATCCAAAAATACTGAGACCACACGGTCTCGACCACCTATATTAGATCTCTGGTGTGAACACGCAGCTACCCAGCAGTAAAATATCAGAAGAACTGAGCAAATGAACAAATACAAAAAGAAACAGAGACCAGCTCAAGCCCCCCAAAAGGGACTCGGCTGAACTCAAAAAGCAAGGCAGCAAAAAACAAGGAAAATCAAACCACAGTAAAAAAAAACAGAAAGTAACTTATCTGAATGATAGCAGGAGACAGCAGAAAAGCAAGCTGAATTCCAACCTAGACCAGGAAGAACAATTGATCACCGGCAAGGACCATGGGAGGTCAGCTCACTTATATCAGGCCAGTTCGTCCCACCTGATAAACAATCATCAGTTGCAGGTGGTGGATTTTTGCTGTTCAACATAGGTTTAATACCCTCAGCAACCACCAGAGGGAGCTTCAGCTCCGTAGTCGTCTCCAACACGTTCACAACACCTAACCATAACCCTAACCCTAATGGAAAAATGAAAATAAATATATTTTCTTTATTTTATTATATGTCCCTAACTTAGGGGGCGATAAAGGGAGGTTTTATTTACTATTTTTTATTTTGATCACTGTGATAGCGTTTATCACAGTGATCAAAATGTCCTGCACTGAATGAATAAATCTGCTGGCCGGCAGATTCGGAGGGTGCACTGCGCATGCGCCCGCCATTTTCTTTGCAGGCAGAAGACCGGGAGCTGCAAGGAGCCATAGGAGGACATGCGGGACTCCTGGAGGTACAGGGAGGGTATCGGGGGTCCCAGGGACCCCATTTCTCTCCCCTCTGATGTGCGATCACATCAGAGGTGAGAGAAAAAACATGCATAATCTCGGCTTTCTTTTATCTTTTGCGATCGCCGTTATTTGGTTAATAACAGCGATGGCAAAAGTGGGGGACTGCGGGGGACCCGAATTATGTTCTCTGGGGTCTCCGCTACCCTGGTAGCCGAGAACCCGGAGAAAATCCGACTCAGCGGGCGCATGCGCACTGCGCAGGTGCCCGCCATTTTCTTTGCCGGGACAAGACGCGGGCAGCTCCGGGAGACATGGGAGGACTGGGGGGACACCGGGATGGACCCCATTTTTCTCCCCTCTGATGTGCAATCACATCAGAGGAGAGAGAAATTAAATGGAGAATCGCGGCTTTTTTTGCGATGGCCGTTATAGGGTTAATAACGGCGATCGCAAAAGCGGGGTCGGTAAAATCCGACCCGAATCATGCTCTCTGGGGTTTCGGCTACCACCGGTAGCCGAGAACCCGGAGAAAATCTGACTCTGGGGGGCGCTATATACTTTCTCCACAGCGCCATTAATTAACGGCGCTGTGGTTTAAGTACCCTTAACTACCGCCGTTAAAAGGCGTATCGGCAGTCATTAAAGGGGTTAAATCATTACTAGGTGTCTGCCATCTCCACAACATTGTTAATGAGTTGAAAGAATAAAGAGTTTGAGAAGCCCCATTTTTAGAAGTTAAGAGTCACATTGATAGAACATTGTGAAAAGGCCAGTGGTCTACCCACAACTTGTCTTGGTTATGTCATCTACAGCTGCTGCGAGACTTGGAATTTTTCATGCTATAATGAAAAGGATCTGTTGACCCTGGGCAACTTATAACAGTGATAGGACTGGTTGAATAACCTTTTGCTTCCCATGGGAAAATGTTTTCTCTTTCCCACTATGTGCATAATATTTCTGAGCATGTTAATGGGGAACTTGGAGAAGATAGCTGCTCCCTGAATATTCTCTTGGTTGGTCATTAAAAGGAAAAACCGACTGTAGTCATAAAAATATCTACTATGTAGAACATATATACACTGCTCAAAAAAATAAAGGGAACACTAAAATATTACATCCTAGATACCACTGAATGAAATATTCCAATTACAAATGTTCATTCTTTACGTAGTGGAACGTGTTGAGAACAATAAAACATAAAAACAATCAATGTAAATCAAAATTAATATCCTATGGAGGTCTGGATTTGGAATGATACTCAAAATAAAAGTGAAAAATCAAATTACAGGTTGATCTAACTTCTGTGGTAATACCTCAAGACAAGGAAATGATGGTCAGGACTAGGGTTGAGCATTCCGATACTGCAAATATCGGGTATCGGCCGATATTGGCTGTATCGGAATTCCGATTCCGAGTTCCGATATTTTCGTCATATCGGATACCGGAATCGGGATTGTCACTGTCACTGTCAGTGTCCGTCGGTCGGGTCTGTCAGGAGTCAGCGGCACTTACCTGGCAGAAGATCTCCGGCGGTCACGGGCTGGACTGCTTCATGGCCGCAATCTTCTTTCCCCGGCGGTCACATGCAGTTTCTCACGATAACTGCAGTGACTGCTGGGTAATCCCGGCCGTAAAGCAGTCAGTCCGATGACGTCACCGCCGGGGAAGCAGGTAATCAGCTGTGCTGCGTCGCGATGACAGGCTCTGCCTGTCATTGCGATGTAGCAGAGCTGGATCGTCGTGGGACTGTCGTTATGGACTGCGTCGGACAGGTGGTATACTGTTGTTTTTTTTTTTTTTCTTTTTTTACAGGAGATCGATGGCGTCGCAGGAATGAGAGTATAATAAAATTAATGAAAACTGTGTTGTCTCTTATTTCATTAAAATACTTTTTTCTTGCTTTGTCTTTTTTTAAACATTTAAAAACTTTGGGATTAATAATGGATCGGTGTCTTATTGACACCTCTCCATTATTAACCGGGCTTATTGTCACCGTGCAATCAACGGTGACATTAACCCCTTATTACCCCGCTTGCCACCGCTACAGGGCAAGTGGGAAGAGCCGGGTAAAGTGCCACAATTGGCACATCTTTTGATGCGCCAAATGTGGGGCTGCTGTAGCCTGGTATTATCAGGCTGTTGAGGGCCAAAATCCATGGGCCTTGACAGTCTTTTAATACCAGGCCGCAGCAGTCTGCATTTTACTTGGCTGGTTAACAAAAATAGGGGGGATCCCCACGCCGTTTTTTTTTCGAGGGGATCCCCTATTTTTGTTAACCAGCCAAGCTAAGCAGACTGCTGTGGCCTAGTATTATCAGGCTGGCAAGGTCCATGGATATTGGATCCTTACCAGCCTGAAAAACCAGGCCTCAGCGGTCTGCTTCATCTGGCTGGTTAACAAAAATAGGGGGGACCCCACGCCAATTTTTTTCGAGGGGATCCCCTATTTTTGTTAATCAGCCAAGATATGCAGACTGCTGTGGCCTGGTATTATCAGGCTGGCAAGGTCCATGGATCTTGGCTCCTTAACAGCCTGAAAATCCAGGCCTCAGCGGTCTGCTTCATCTGGCTGGTTAACAAAAATAGGGGGACCCCACGCCAATTTTTTTCGAGGGGATCCCCTATTTTTGTTAATCAGCCAAGATATGCAGACTGCTGTGGCCTAGTATTATCAGGCTGGCAAGGTCCATGGATCTTGGCTCCTTAACAGCCTGAAAATCCAGGCCTCAGCGGTCTGCTTCATCTGGCTGGTTAACAAAAATAGGGGGGACCCCACGCCATTTTTTTTTCGAAGGGAACCCCTATTTTTGTTAATCAGTTCCCTCTGACGTCACTGATTGTGTCCCTGGCTGACCTGAAGTGAAAGTGGAAAGCAATCAATTAAGCTTTCCACTTAAGGTACTGCCACACTAAACAATCCCGCTAGCGATCACGATAACGACGCATACTAATGCGATCGCTAGCGGGATTGTTTCTATATCGCTAAGTGCGGCCACATTTAGCGATATAGTTAACGACGCTATCGCCGTTAGCGATCTTCTTAACGACTTTAGCGGTACAAAAGTACCGCTAAATCGCTAAGAAAAGGTGCCACACTAGCGATATATACTTACCCAGCGGGAGCGCCGACGAGAAAATAGGGTCCGGAACGATTCCAGCGACGAGCGAGATCACAGCAGGAAGCTCGTCGCTGGCAGCTGCCGCACTGAACAACATCGCTAACGGGATCGCTAAATAGTGACGTTTTTTAGCGATCCCGTTAGCGATATTGTTCAGTGTGGCATACCCTTTAAGGGCCCGTCTCACATAGCGATATCGCTACCGAGATCGCTGCCGAGTCACTAGTTTTGTGACGCAGCAGCGAGCTCACCAGCGATATCGCTGTGTGTGACATTCAGCGACGATCAGCCCCCCTGCCGGGTATCGCTAATCGTCGCTGAAATGTCAGGACCTTTTTTTGATCGCTGGTTTCCCGCTGACAGGCACACATCGCTGCGTGTGACAGGCGGGAGACCAGCGATCCGCTGGTAACCAAGGTACACAGCGGGTTTCCAGGCACGGGGCTGTGCCTAGAAACCCGCTGTGTACCTTGGATACCAGCGCCCTGATGCAGGGAGCTGGTATCCAAGGTACACAGCGGGTTTCCAAGCGCTGCGCGGTGCCTGGAAACCCGCTGTGTACCTTGGTTACCAGCGGATCGCTGGTCTCCCGCCTGTCACACGCAGCGATGCGTGCCTGTCAGAGGGAAACCAGCGATCAAAAAAAGGTCCTGACATTTCTGCGACGATCAGCGATACCCGGCAGGGGGGCTGATCGTCGCTGAATGTCACACACAGCGATATCGCTGGTGAGCTCGCTGCTGCGTCACAAAACTAGTGACTCAGCAGCGATCTCGGTAGCGATATCGCTATGTGAGACGGGCCCTTAAGCGATGTTACCCGCAGTGTCGCTGTCCCAGATCGCTGCCTGAGCTGCCTGTTTGACAGCTCAGCAGCGATCATGTAGCGATACACCAGCGATCCTGACAAGTGCATATCGTTGTCGGGATCGCTGGTGTATCGTTATGTGACACCCAGCCTTTACTCTCCTGTCAGGCAGGAGAGGAACTCATTCATTTGGGGTTTACTGTGAGGCTGCAGCATTAGCTGCGGTCCCTGCAGTAAACATTAACCCTTTCTGAAGGATTACACCGTGGGACCTGACTGTGCATGGGATAGGTAAGAATAATTTTGCTTTTTTATTTTATTTTTATTACAGGAAATGGTTTTTGCAGTAAAATAAAAGATGGTCAAAACATGTGTCTTTATTTCATTAAAATGATTTTTAATTAAAGTGTGTGTGTTTTATTTTTATTTCATGCAATAGGATTAATAATTGATAGTTGTCTAATTGACAGCTCTCAATTATTAACCTGGCTTAAGGTCACCTTTCAATAGCAAGGTGGCTTTAACCCCATATTAACCCATTCGCCACCGCTACAGGGCAATGGGAATAGACGGGCAAAGTGCCAGAAAGGGCGAATCTAATTATAGATTTGTCTTTCCTGGGGTGTCTGGGGGCAGATGTTAGTAGCCGGGGGGGGGGGCAAAAATAATGGTCCCTCTCTGGGCTATTATTATCTGCCCCCACTCACTGGCTTTGTCTGTCTGGTTGCGAAAATAGGGCGGGAGCCCACGCATTTTTTTTCAGCAATTTTACACCTCATATATATATATACATGTCATTGAATTTGTGACACATATATATATATATATATTTATATTTGTAGTTCATACACTTCTACATAGTATAATAGCCGCTAATTCAATTGCCGGCTTTTGTGAAAATGCAGAACCCGACATGAAATGACACTTGGTGTACATAGGGTTAACCATGTCTTTTCATGTCCTTTGCTATCTAATTTGCACAAACAATTAAATCAGTCTATGTGTGCAAAATTTCACACCTGTAGGGGTTAATTAAAGGTGTAAATTCGTAGCAAAAAAGTCCGTTTTTTTTACAACGAATTTACACCTTTAATTAACCCCTACAGGTGTGAAATTTTGCACACATAGACTGATTTAATTGTTTGTGCAAATTAGATAGCAAAGGACATGAAAAGACATGGTTAACCCTATGTACACCAAGTGTCATTTCATGTCGGGTGCTTCTGTCTTTTCACTGAAGCCGGCTTTACCCGGCAATTGAATCAGAGGATATTTTACTATGTAGAAGTGTATAAACTATACATATATGTATATATATATGTCACAATGACATGTGTATATATATATATATATATATGTATTCTATGTGTGTATATTTAGTGTTTACAAGGAAAGAAAGAGGTTTTTTTAGTTGCGATATTTTGTTCCCATAGACTTACATGGGACTTCCGGTATCGGTATCGGGTATCGCCGATATTTTAGTGATATCGGCGATACCATTCCGATTCCGATACTTTAGGATATCGGAAAGTATCGCTCAACTCTAGTCAGGACTGTGTGTCGCCTTCACGTGCCTGTTTGACCTCCCTACAACGCCTAGGTATGGTCCTGATGAGGTGGCGGATGTTCTCCTTAGGGATCTCTTTCCAGACCTGTAGTAAAGAACCAGTCAACTCCTGGACAGTCAATGGTGCAAAGTGACGTTTGTGGATGGAACGAGACATGATGTCCCAGATGTGCTCAATTGGATTCAGGTCTTGGGAATGGGCAGACCCTTCCACAGCATCAATAACTTCATCATGCAGGAACTGCTGACACACTTCAGCCACATGAGGTCTAGCATTATCATGCATCAGAAGAAACCCACGGCCCAGAGCACCTGCATATGGCATCACAATGAGGCTGGAGATTTCATCCCGGTACCTAATGGCAGCCAGAGTACCTCTGGCTAGCACATGGAGGGCTGTGTGGCCTTCCAAAGAAATGCCTCCCCACACCATTACTGACTCACTGCCAATCCGGTCATGCTGGAGCATGTTGCAGACAGCATAATGTTTTCCATGGTGTCTCCAGACTCTATCACATCTGTCATATGCCCTCAGAGTGAACCTGCTCTCATCAGTGAAGAGCACAATGTCGCATCTGTCAATCTTGGTGTTTTTTGGCAAATGCCAATCACCCTGCATGGTATTAGGCTGTAAGCACAACATCCACAGGTGTACATCGGGCCCTCAATATCATCCTCATGGAATCTGTTTCTGACTGTTTGAGTAGACACATGGCTGTCAGTGGCCTGCTGGAGGCCATTTTGCAGGGCTCTGGCATTGCTTCCTCGTTGCACAAAGCAGGAGGTAGCTGTCCTGATGCTGAGTTGTTGTCCACCTAGTATCCCCTCCACGTCTCCTGATGTACTCTGTCTCCTGGTATCTGCTCCATGCTCTGGACACTGTGCTAACAGATACAGCTACCTTTCTTGCCATAGCTCACATTGATGTGCCATCCTGGATGAGCTACATTACCTGAGCAACTTTTGTGGGTTGTAGACACTGACTTAAGCTACTGTACCTCTAGGGGTAAGAGCAATGACAAAATGCAAAAGTGACGAAAACAACAGCCATAAAGGATGAGAACAGAGAGATGGTCTGTAGTCACCACCTGCAGAACCACTCCGTTGTCTTTCTAATTGCCTGTCATTTCTACCTGTTGTCTGTTCCATTTGCACAACAGCAGGAGGTATTGATTCACAATCAGTGTTGCTTCATAACTGGACAGGTTGATTTCACAGAAATGTGACTGACTTGGAGTTACATTGTGTTGTTCAAGTGTTCCCTTTATTTGAGCAGTGTACTCTGAAGTCATAATATATTAGACATTAGGCAATAAAATACAATACAATACAGTTACTTTCACAAGTGCTTTCTTATTAAAGACAAGCTACAACAGCCAATTTAGGAAGGGTCCCACTGTACCAATCACTGTATTAAACCTGAATGATTTGTATTACCCATTATAACACTGAATGAATACCAAATTCTCTTCATAATCACCTTACGAGTATAACACCTAAATAAAATAGCCCTAGGCATCATTTCCTGCCACAGATTGTTGTGCACTATAAGAAGTTAATGGACAGAAACTAGTGTTACTGTAAAATATATACTTACTTTAGTATCTAAACTATTTGCCAGTGTTCATTTTGATGAGCAATATGATAACAATATGATAACAATATGTAGCTCCTGGATGAGCTACATTACCTGAGCAACTTTTGTGGGTTGTAGACACTGACTTAAGCTACTGTACCTCTAGGGGTAAGAGCAATGACAAAATGCAAAAGTGACGAAAACAACAGCCATAAAGGATGAGAACAGAGAGATGGTCTGTAGTCACCACCTGCAGAACCACTCCGTTGTCTTTCTAATTGCCTGTCATTTCTACCTGTTGTCTGTTCCATTTGCACAACAGCAGGAGGTATTGATTCACAATCAGTGTTGCTTCATAACTGGACAGGTTGATTTCACAGAAATGTGACTGACTTGGAGTTACATTGTGTTGTTCAAGTGTTCCCTTTATTTGAGCAGTGTACTCTGAAGTCATAATATATTAGACATTAGGCAATAAAATACAATACAATACAGTTACTTTCACAAGTGCTTTCTTATTAAAGACAAGCTACAACAGCCAATTTAGGAAGGGTCCCACTGTACCAATCACTGTATTAAACCTGAATGATTTGTATTACCCATTATAACACTGAATGAATACCAAATTCTCTTCATAATCACCTTACGAGTATAACACCTAAATAAAATAGCCCTAGGCATCATTTCCTGCCACAGATTGTTGTGCACTATAAGAAGTTAATGGACAGAAACTAGTGTTACTGTAAAATATATACTTACTTTAGTATCTAAACTATTTGCCAGTGTTCATTTTGATGAGCAATATGATAACACAGGTAATGGTGCATCACCTTCCATCCCGGTGAAATGCTGCTGGCCGCTTAATTACTGCATCACTCACCTCTTTACCATATTGACTGGCTAAAAATAGGATTTACTGCAAAGAGGAATTGTCTCAGGATGCAAGGTAATGGTATGTGAGAAAAAAAGGTTCTTCTTAGTAATCTCTTTTTGTTTTACGACTTCTAACTCTTTAATTTCAGTGCAGGATTTTATGTGTTTTGCTTTCTGGGGCGTATTACATAAGCTATGTGATTGGTACATGGTGAAATAAGAAAAATTGGTAAATAAATGAAATATTAAAAACCCTAGGACTGAAAGTGACCATATAATTATCATGTATAGTCACTCTACTGGCGCTCTCCATTTTCCTTCTCCGCTGAGATCACCATTCATTTTCCAAGTTTGCCACTGGAGTGAAATTGGGAAGACAGTGGTCTGAACATTGCCTCCCCGGACTTTCCATTCCCAAAGAACAGGAAAGCCATGGTTTAGACTTACCACTGCAAGAGTAATGGTGCTCCAATCTAAGAGGGGAAGACACTGGGAGGCAAATGGAGAG